>CM061540.1:8237500-8952500 GCA_030864215.1 Capsicum pubescens | reverse complement strand
AATTTCTAGAATTTTAGACACGTACATCAAAATAACGAATAATAATTTATTCATCGAATTTCCAAGTTACTTATAAATAGTCTGGCTACAAAAATTATAAAAATTAGCAGTAGTGAAATTCGTCACTATAATTATTTAGTGATAAATAAAAATCAAGTTATCCAAAAAGCCTTACTAATAATAAATTAGCACCTAATTGTTTTTGCATTGCCTTTTTTTTTTTTTTCATCCGGTGTTCGATACCCGCACTGGAGCCCGACTAATATGGATTCGCGCCGGGTAGGGCCCCATTCGGGGGTAGCGCTCCCAATAGAGTTTTCTCCATGCCCAGGATCAAACTCTTGAACCTCTGATTAAAGGTAAAACAATTTCATTCGCTGCACCACAACTCATGTTAGTTTGTATTGCCTTACTACTATAAATTAATTCCAATTTCCACCCCACGTAAATTAAATGGGAGAATAGTAAATATGAAATCTTCCTACAATTGAACAGTAAATGCAACTTGTCCAAACTCGAGTTGGACGTGATACTTTTTCCTGATATGATTTGGTAATTCACATCGATCTATTTTTCTTTTTTTTTAGAATTGTAGTATTTCACATATATTTATTCAAAGCTAGTTGCGAACTTGGGGTAAACACCCCTTGGTACGTGAATTAAATTATTCTGCGATAATAATTCGTGAATTAATTTATACCAAATGAAAGATGATATAAAGCAATCTCATGTTGGATGTAGATAATATGTTATATCTCAAAACTAAGTTTGGTATTAAATTTATATCATGTTTGATTGATGATATAAATTGATCTTGGAATAAATTTATAGTTTATACTATCAATCAAACATGACATAAATTTAGTATCAAACTTAACTATTGAATACCCCGTTTTTTATTACATACCAAAATGGCCCCTTAAATTAATTTTGTGCAAGCTTTACCGGACATAATGTTACTCATAATATATACATATATGTGTTGATGAAAGATAATATGTTCTTATCAAATTAATCAAAATGCACGTAAATTAATTCGGAAACAGTAATTATGAAAAGAAGAAAAAAGAGACGAGAGCGTAACCTGGCTTTCCAAATTGGCAAATGCACTATATCTCCACCTATATACTCCATCCACGTCAAATTAGATGTTATTTTTTACTTTTTGATAATTTAACTAATTATTGAAGTTAAATTAAAGAAAAATTATTTCATTGTTTAACAATTTAAATTTCGATGTTCAAAAAATATATGAATAGTACCTTCGCTCGTAATTTTTTTCATATCAATTTAATTAAAAAATATGTTCTAAAAATATTGATCAAAAGTTACATAGTTTAACTATAAAGAAGTATAATATGATAACAACTTTGGGACAAGGGAATACTACTATATATTATTTCATTCATGTATTAAAGAAATAAAGAGAACTCTACAATTATTTATTACATATAAACGTACATAGTCTATTTCGTTATGATATACTCCTCGTTTTAATTTATTTGATTGATTTTGACTCGATATATATAGTTTAAGAAAGTAAATACTAATATTTTTTAATTATATGATTTTAAATTAAAAATATGAAAAATCTATTAAAATACTAATCTCATAGTTTTAAATAATATGTCGAAAAATTAAAAATTATCAAAACAGGAAACAAACATTCAATCGGACTTTTTTTTTTAAAAAAAAAAAGCAAAAGAAATTGAAACGCGGGAGTACTAAATATCTTCATTATCCTGTCCTACACATGTGGAAACTAGCTAGTACTAATAAAACAAACAAATTTTGGGATAACATATGTAGACCAAAGGCATCGTTATCTAAATAACTTTAATAAAAAGAGGAGGTACCAAAAACAGCTTTGATTGTTTGATTAGTTTTAACTTTACTAAAGCTATGATGAGTCACCAATCACCATGACAACGATACTTCCACGTTCACAAACAACTTTTACTAAGAAGAAACAGGTTAAGATAATAAGGGGTCGTTTGGTTTGAGGTATAAGTAATTTTGGGATAAAATATAAAGATTAATTGAACGAGTGTTTGGTTGGAGGGATTAATCAATGGTGGGATAACTTATCCCACCATTTACATCATAGTGATGGGATAACTTATCCCATATACGTGGTGGGATAAGTGTTGGGTTCAATATGTATGAAAAAAGTGTGAATGAAAAATGGTGGAAGAAATGAGACACCAATTTAGAAGGCGTACTCCCAAAATTGAAAAGTTCACTAATTCTTCCACATTGGTGGGAGAAGGGAACCATGGAGTGTTTTTAATAGAAAACACTTACTCCACATGCTAAGTGAGACAAGAAATAAGAAATGCCTTGCGTCGTCGTCGTTGCTCGCTCGGCTTCGGCTTTGTCAAATGATCGATGAGATATATCTTTTTGGACAAAGTTTATTTCACGTAAATTTAATCCGAATGTCAAAAGAAAAACGCACTCGTAATCCTCCATTTATACATGCATACAGATTTCGAAACAGTATTTTCTGAAATGATACACTGCTTCGAACCGATGCAATTGTTCAATGAAATGATATGTCTGTTCAACGAACTGATGCACTATTTCGTGAACTGGTATGCAAGACATCCTTATAAGTCCGTTGAAAGGAATTCCAATCACTCCAATCCCTTAGACTTAATACACACTGATATTTATGATATGAAGTCAACACCATCACGTGGTGGGAAAAAGTATTTCATAACTTTTATTGACGATTGCACTAGATATTGTTATGTCTATTTGCTAAATAGTAAGGATGAAGCAATAGATGCGTTTAGACAATATAAAACTGAAGTTGAAAATCAGTTAGATAAAAAGATAAAAATGATAAGAAGTGATAGGGGCGGAGAATATGAATTTCCCTTCGCCGAAATATGTGTAGAGAATGGAATCGTCCATCAAACTACGGCCCCGTATTCACCTCAATCTAACGAAATTGCGGAAAGGAAAAACCGAACTTTGAAGGAAATTATGAATGTCTTGCTTATAAGTTCCGGTTTACCGCAAAACTTATGGGGGGAAACTATCCTTATAGCCAATCGTATACTCAACAGAGTTCTCCATAGTAAGACACAATCAATTTCTTATGAAAAATGGAAAGGAAGGAAACTCAACTTGAAATATTTCAAAGTGTAGGGGTGTCTAGCAAAGGTCCAAATTTCTATGCCTAAAAGGGTTAAGATAGGACCTAAGACGGTGGACTGCGTGTTCAGAGGATATGCTAAAAGTAGTAAAGCATATCGATTTTTGGTCCATAAATTCGAACATCCGGATATTAATGAAAATACGATAATTGAATCAGACAATGCTGAATTCTTTGAAAACATTTACCCGTATAAAATTAGACACGAACAGTCTCGTGGAGGATCTAAACGACCTCGACATGAACCAAGTGAGATTGTACATAACGAAGAAAATCCAAGACGTAGTATACGTCAAAGAACGTCTACTTCATTTGGATCGATTTTTGTAACATTTCTCTTAGAAAATGAGCCTCAAACATTTAGGGAAGTGATGACATCTTCGGACTCATCCTTTTGGAAAGAGGCAATCAATAGTGAGATTAATTCAATCTTAAGCAACCATACATGGGAATTGGTTGATCTTCCTCCCGAAAATATACCTTTAGGTTCTAAATGGATTTTCAAAAGGAAGATGAAAGTGGATGACACTATTGACAAATACAAGGTAAGACTTGTAGTAAAGAGCTTCAAACAAAAAGAAGGCCTTGATTACTTTGATACATACTCGCCAGTAACAAGGATAGCATCGATTCGAATGTTAATTGCCTTAGCGGCAGTATATGATCTTCAAATCCATCAAATGAATGTGAAAACCGCTTTCCTAAATGGAGAACTGGAGGAAGAAATAGACATGGAACAACCAGAAGGTTTTGTGGTTCCAGAAAAGAAAAACAAGGTGTGTAAACTTATCAAGTCATTATATGGACTAAAGCAAGCACCAAAACAGTAGCATGCGAAGTTTGGCCAAACCATGTTGGCAAACGGATTCAAAATAAATAAATGTGATAAATGTGTTTATATTAAAGACACTCCAAATCACCAAGTCATTGTATGTTTATATGTGGATGATATGTTGATCATCAGTAGAGACATTTTTGACATAAATGCAACAAAACGAATGCTCGGGAACAAGTTTGATATGAAAGACCTTGGAGTTGCAGATGTAATCTTAGGTATAAGAATTTATTGAACTCCATAAGGGTTGGCATTGTCACAGTCTCATTATATCAAAAAGGTACTTGACAAGTTCAAGTATATGGAATTCGGTATTGACAAGACTCCATTGGATGCGAGCTTTGCACTTCGAAAGAATGAAGGTGAAAGTGACTCGCAATTGGAGTACGCAAGAGTATTGGGATGTTTAATGTATATAATGAACTGTACACGACCAAACATAGCATGCACTATCAGTAAATTGAGTCGGTACACGAGTAATCCCAACAAAACTCACTTGATGGCAGTGAAAAGAGTTTTGGGGTATCTTAAATACACTCAAGATTATGCTTTGCATTATAATAAATATACTGCGGTACTTGAAGGATATAGTGATGCAAATTGGATCACCGGATCGAACGAAGTAAAATCCACAAGTGGATATGTATTTACTATCGATGGAGGAGCAGTCTCTTGGAAATCATCCAAACAGACTTGTATTGCTCGCTCTACAATGAAATCTGATTTTTCGCATTGGATAAAGTCGGTGAAGAAGCAGAATGACTCCGGAATTTCTTAGAAGATATTCTTTATTGGCCCAAGCCAGTGGCACAAATATGTATACATTGTGATAGCCAAACGGCAATAGGTAGGGCAGGGAGCATGATGTACAACGGTAAATCTCGTCACATACGACGGAGACATAAGACAGTCAGGGAACTTCTCTCTAGTGGAATTATCACTGTTGACTATGTAAAGTCAGAGGATAATGTGTCAGATCCACTTATAAAGGGCCTATCTAGAGAAAGAGTGGAAAGGACATCCAAGGGAATGGGTTTAAGGCCTAGGACAAGTCAGCATGGCGGTAACTCTACCTAGCAGACTGGAGATCCTAAGAGCTAGGTTCAAGGAGATCAAACAAAGTTGTGTCTGACAAGTTCAACATTGTCAATTACCCAACCCATTCTCATGATGTAGACAATGTATAGTAATCAAGATAAGACTTAAAGTAAAAAGTCTTTTAATGATTATCTAAATTTGACAGATTTGACCAAATAGTTTAATCTATAGGATTGAACGTTTAGAAATCACCTATGTGAGGGCGAAGTGGAAGCCGCTTTAAGAAGAATGTTAGTAAAGGCCTATTCTCTAAGCTCTCATGAAATCGGGACGTGTTCATGACTGAAAAGAACAAAACTGTGAGAACCATAAAACGGTAAAAGACTGGTTGTGTGACATGTGTTGTCTAGGTGTACATTAAAGTTCGATGGTTTAAAGATATCAAATCTACTGATTGACCGAGTGCATCCGATGCATGTTCACTACGAAAAGTTCAAAGGGAAACCCACTTATCCAGATGCAATCGATCTTTGCTTGATGATCACATACTTGTCCGTAAAAATTTTACGAAAAATAGCCATTCCCCATTCATGTGGGGGATTGTTGGGTTCAATATGTATGAAAAAAGGTGTGAATGGAAAATGGAGAGAAAAATGGTGGAAGAAAGGAGACACTAATTTAGAAGGTGTACTCCCAAAATTGAAAAGTTCACTAATTCTCCCACATTGGTGGGAAAAAGGAACTATGGAGTGTTTTTAATAGAAAACACTTACTCCACATGCTAAGTGAGGCAAGAAATAAGAAATGCCTCGCGCCGTCGTCGTCGCTCGGCTCAACTTCGGCTTTGTCAAATGATCGATGAGATATATCTTTTTGGACAAAGTTTATTTCACGTAAATTTAATCTGAATACCAAAAGGAAAATGCACCAGTAATCCTCCATTTATACATGCATACAGATTTCGAAACAGTATTCTCTGAAATGATATACTGCTTCGAACTGATGCAATTGTTCAATGAAATGATATGTCTGTTCAACGAACTGATGTACTGTTTCGTGAACTGGTATGTCTATTTGGAAAAGGACACGTTCTTTAGGTAAAGAGACATGAATTTCCAGAAACATCACACCATTTAAGTGAACCAATGCCACCTTTTCGAAGAGGCATTTCACAGGCTATATAAACCTGCTTTCATTCACAGGTTTTGATATGAATTTTTCTGCAATAAACTCTCTTCCTGTCTTTACAAATACTCTGTGTGATCAGTCAATCCGTTAAGTGAGTTCGACGATATTCCAATTGTTTGAGGTACCGCTATAGTTGGTCTGTTTGGCCATTTTATCCTGGGAGAAAAATTTCGCAACCTCGGGTACAGTGAGGGGTATTATTTCCTTAAGGAAAGTCCGTGAATTCGGGCGACTTGGCCATTTCTGTTTTCATCTTTATTTCTGAAAATAAAATACACTTCTAAGAAAGATCACTTTGATCTTGTGTTGAGGGTATTTACTCCACTTCATTGTGTTCTTGTTTTTAAACATAGAACTAACGTTGAAGTTGTTGTTCTACATATACAGATTCTGCGTACCCGTAGAAGGAAATAACAATAAGTTATCCCGGGTAATCCCGAGATAACTAATCCCGGTATTAATTATCCCGAGATAACAATTTTCCAACCAAACGACTCCTAAGTTTATTAAGATCTTAGATGTATAATTTCTCATTATTGTATGCAAGCTATAGAATATTTTTATCGGAAATAGCCTCTATATTCTATAAAGGTAGATAAGTTTGGTATATATTCAATTGTTTTTAAATCTCACTTATAAACTTATATTGTGTTATTATTACGTAATAATAATAATTAGAAGACTGACTGTCTTGTACTACTGATTGATGCCAGTTTGTTGTGTTAATGGGTGGGGAATTATTCATGTTGGCTTTGGTAATATCTTCTTTTTCTTTTTGGTGTGTGATAGTGGGTACGTATACATGTCTTGCCAATAAATAAGATTATAATTATATTCCTTTTTTTGTTAATATGTTTCCTATCTTTTAATTACAGACAACACAATTATATGCCAAAAATTAATCTGTACACACGTGCCAAATTAAAAACAAAGCTACAAAATTTGGTTTTAGTCCTTTTCCATATTCTAATTCTGCCATCCTTTCATGCGTATGGGAGAAAGTTGTGGGATCTGCCAAGGACATGTGATAAATATATTGTTTCTTTATCCATGATCTTTTTAGATTTTTTCTTTGTTTGCATATTAGGAGAGATAAGATTAGAAATGAGGATATTTACGACAAAGTGAAAGTGACTTTGGTGAAGGATGAGATGTGGGAAGCAAAACTTAATTAGATAATTTGGACAAGGAAGTGTTGGGGAGGTGATTAGACAAAATACGATAAAGATCAGCTTACCGAGGAAATGAGAAATTTGTAAATACAACACAGATCAGCTTACCGAGAAAATGACATTAGAGAGGAATTTGTGAATGACACATATTAAAATAGAAGGTTAATAGATAGTGCTGTACTAGCAGTCATAGTATCGAACATGTAGTCTCCTGCCTTCAGTTTATGTGACTTTATGATGTTCTAGTACTTCGATTTTCGTACTATTTTATTGCAGTTACTGCTTAATTTGTTTTATTATATTTTTACTTCAGTTACTGCTTTTGGACCGTCTTTTCTCAAGCCGAAAGCCTATCGAAAAGATGAAGATAGTTTCTCGATTTCTAAGATAGAAGTAAGACTGGTGACTGCACCTTATAGGAACATACTTGTACTGCATATGTTAAACTTCCCTTTGCATCTTAGTTTGCAATATGAAATTTCTAATGTATATATTTTTAAAAGAGCTTGGCCAAAAGAAGCACGGCATTTTAGTACTCAGTACTTTTATTTTACTTGTTGAATTGCCTTTAAACTTTGAACTTCGCACGCTTTTTAAAAAATGATGATTAACGTAAGTATTTTATTACGATATTCATATTTGATGTTTTATCTTGAACCTTTGAAAATGATTAAAATAAGTAAAAATATATTTTTAATATATGAAACAAGTAAAAATAAACGAGAAAATAATATTTAATTAATGTCATTATTGGCCAGCCATATTTACTTGTTTAGTTGTTTGTTCGAAATTAATTTCTACCATTTATAAATACTACTCCTAGAGTTCTAATATATATTCTGTTGTAATCGATGAACTCATTTCATCCTCCACCTTTGTAACACCATCTAAATCGTTCTAACACCCAATGCATTAATAGTATGTTTGGACATTTTGGTATATAAGATGTTTTCAATTTTTTTATATTTGATTAATTAAAATTTTTTTTTTAAAAAATGAAAAAAGTAATTTTCCTAATAAAAGTATGAAAAACAAATTTCATAAATGACAATTCAAATTTATTCTATCAAATGCCTCGCCACCTATAAATGTTTTTGGATGGATTATTTTTGCTTAATTATCACACGCTAAAAAACAAGAAAGAAAATCCATGTATTTTCAAATATTTTTTATGAGAATATTTTTCTTCATAGCAAACACATTTTCAAAATTAAATTTAAATATTTAAATTTAAAAATATCACCTAATTATACTTTTTCAAATACCAATATAATAATAAAAATATTATAAATATTAATCGAAATTTATATAATTTTTGCTTAAAAGGAAAGAAACAAGAAAGAGACCCTCCACGAAATTAACTACGGATAGTGGGATTTGGTTAATGTGGACGTGCCGTGACAACGTCACTTCAACTTCTTTGAATCGCAAAAAAAAATAAAATCTATCTTTTTTAAAAAAAAAATCTTTTTATTTCAATTTATTTGCTTGATTAAATACAAAAGTAAAAATAAAAAGATATGCTTTTTAAAAACATTAGAGAAAAAAAGTAATATGCACCGAAAAAGGCTAAGCAAACAAATAGTAGTAGTCGTTGAAAAAAAGAAGAAGCAAATAGTGGCACTCCATTTAATTTACACAGACTAAAAAATAAATTATGTCATTCTTTTTTAAAAGAGAGTACTTATTATTAACGGACCTTCCACATTCTTGAATCACATTTGCTAGAATGAGAAAAACCTCTACCGATTTTTACTGTTCCAAAATACTTGCCTAGTTGCCTGTTGTTAGAAATTACTCTTCTGTTGCGTGAAGATCATTGATTTGTTTTGCTTATTTAGGATGTGGCAGACGTAGGAAGTTGATGCTTATTGGCATGTGGGCAGGCGTACGAAGCTGATAAGTCGTTGCTTATTCTTCCACTACTACTTTTGGAGGTGTGATTTGCTATGCAATTTATTACTCTAGTCTAGCTACCAACTACCTTTTTTTTTTTCTTTTTTCTTAATAACGGTGGTGTACGGGCAACTTAGCAGTACAAGTACCTACCATGTACTTGCTTAAGCAGTGAAGTGAGGGAGGCCATGAGGGATACAGAATTTGAACTTTTATGTATTGTTACTTATTTAGAGGAGCTTTTACCATATATACAAAATCTGAGCTAAAGTTACTGTATTCGGATGAAACCGTAATTCTACTTTTGTGCGTGAGGTCTGCGATAGAGAGCTTTCGGGAAATGAAATGAGGATATGTAAGGGAGTGATGTTTTGATTAGATGTTAGTTCTTTGCTTTAAGATCTTTCTTTTAGGGGTGGTTAACTACTTTGAATATGAAGGATGAATAGAATCTTTGTGATGTTAATGTTCTAGCTTATTCTATCACTCAAAAGAGAGGTCATTTTGGATGTTTTCTGGCTAATCCTCATTAATTAAAGAACTAAGTATATTCTGGTGAAATCTAACAGGAGTAATAGTTGCCAAGCTCATTAAAAGATCCATCATACACAAGCTACTGTACACTTGTCTTCGATTCGCGTAGTTTGTAATATAAAATACTGATTAATTAGAGAGTTGAATGCTTCAATCTTGATTGGGCCTACTGATAAGAGGCCATTGAATGACATGAAACAGGACAAAGTTGCACAGTTTCAACACTTATAAATGATGTACATCTTCCCTCTCAATCTTCATAGCACATCTCTTGAATCCGTTTGTCTTTTTTTTTGACAGGTCAACTGCTGAGAAACTCTCATGGCATTCTCATTTTCTCTTCCAGCCTTTGTTCATCCCCAACTCCGGCATGTTGTTGCAAAGATGTCTGTGTTTGACAGAATTTTGTTCTATGTTAGTGTTCACTGTTCCCCTCTTTTAACCAGGATATTTATGTGTTACAATTTAGAAAATTTCATTTACTAATGATCTGTTTTTGATATATCAGGTGGTACATCTCGTGGACAGGTTTGATTTATGGCATAGATTACCGGTATTACTGGGGATGGCTTACCTAGGACTAAGAAGACGCTTGCATCGGCGATATAACCTCTTACATGTAGGAAAAGTTAATGGCAAGAAATATGATACAGAAGAGTTTACCTATCGGACTGCTGATGGTACGTGCAATCATCCCGTGGATCATCTAGTGGGCAGTCAAGGAACCTTCTTTGGACGCAACATGCCACCATCAACTTCAAGTTATGGGGTAAGCTAACAATGCAATCAACTATGTCTTGCTAATTAAACATGGAAAATTCACAGCTTTCCGATCTTGTCAAAGGTCTCTTTGATAGTATCAACTTTCATTTACTGATACCAGATGTTTCAGTTTTCTGTTCTGTAAGTTAGGAGTTGCAAATTAGTCTATTGAATCTATTTCAATGATTTATGCTGATTTTTTTTGGGTATTTAATTAGTATGGTACAATTTCAGATGGTCGTGTCACTATCTGAAATCTATAGCTTGAGATCTCTCAATCACTTGTGATAATAACATTTGATTATGCAGCTGCTGGAACCTCACCCTGTAACAGTGGCAACAAAGCTCTTTGAAAGAAGAAAGTACACAGATTGTGGGTGTCAATTCAACATGCTAGCGTGCGCGTGGGTACAATTTATGATCCATGATTGGAATGACCATATGGAGGACACTGAACAGGTACCTAGTTCTTGCATAAATAAAGGCATGATGAAATTCATCACCTGTTGCAATACAGGCAAATGTTTGCTAGGAGGCAATTTTCTGTTGTTTAACTTGTCAAAGTTAGTATTTACTTTGCTTTATGAGGACATTATTTCAGTTGGTAGTTAAGGAAAGTTCTTTAAGGTTGTAGGTAAGACATCACTGTTTTCATTTTCCATTTAAGAAGTGGATTTAATGGTCAACATCGGATATATGCAGTTAACGAATTGGCTATACCTGGTAAAGGTGTGTTTTATGTTTCTCTAACACAAGTTTTCTGACAGGTGGAGCTTACAGCTCCTCAAGAAGTTGCAACAGGATGTCCGTTGAAGTCATTTAAGTTCCTTAAGACCAAAAAACTTCCTACAGGTTCACCTGATCTGAAGTTTGGGCATTTGAATTCTAGGACCCCATGGTGGTGAGTGGACTCAAAACCTCTAATCACCACAGAGAGACCTTAAGATTCTCTCTGAAAAGTTGAGATTTTATTTTTACTTCTGTGGACTCCAAAACTGGCAGTAACACAAAATACCTTACTGGTTATGGAGAAAGCTAATAATTTGGGAGGATGGTTGAAAATAATTACCTGCTTAACTGAAAATATTTATAAGGTAAATAAAGAGTATTGGTTATTACCTTGACTCTTTTACTCTATCAAACTGCTGCTTTGTGGCATGCTAAAAGAGTTTGAGGTAATAACCACGACAGAGATGGAGGGAGAAGGGAGGCGAAAATGTTACTCCCAACTGACACAAAAACCTGTCAACTCTTGTCCACACTGTCCAATTGGAACTTGATTTGATCCTTTACTTTTGATTCAGATTGGAAGTTTGTCTAATGATGGAGTCGTATTTCATGATCTGATGAATTTGTATATGTTCCTGCTGTTTTTTAGGGATGGGAGTGTAATATATGGCAACAACGAAGAGGGCATGGTTAGGGTGAGAACATTTAAAGATGGAAAGCTTAGGGTCTCAGGAGATGGACTTCTTGAACATGATGATAAAGGCATTCCAATATCCGGAGATGTCCGAAACCATTGGGCAGGCTACTCTCTCTTGCAGGCATTGTTTGTGAAGGAACATAATGCCATATGTGATATGCTGAAAGTAGGTTAATGAAGTGCCAAAGTTTCTCTTTTCTGTGGTCATATTTGCTGAATGGAAATGAGAAGTTTAATTGTGGATGAAAATGAGCATGTATTCTGACATTTTACAGTTAGCCACACTAATTTTGCACCTAAAAGAACTTTTGCTTAAAAAACTGATCTTTTTCTCTCAGGAACATTACCCTGAATTTGATGATGAAAAGCTGTACCGGAATGCAAGATTGATAACTTCAGCAGTCATTGCTAAAATCCACACGATTGATTGGACGATTGAACTTGTTAAGACTGATACTCTAAAAGCAGGAATGAGGGTCAACTGGTAAGCCCACTGCTAAGTACTGCTATTAGTACTTGATAAAATCGCTGTCATCGCACCTGTGTCTGATCCCTAAAAAGTAATGCACTTTTGGTTGATGTGACACGGGTGCTGCATCATTATTTGGAGGATCCCAGCAAACATAGTGCGAAATAGTAAATTCTACATGGAGTAGGATAAAGTACCGAATGGATAGTGCCCCAAGCTATGTGCTATAAATGCGGTTGAACTAACAAATAGCTCCCAGTTTTTATTTTCCAATGAGTTGTCATGATCAACCAAAATGTCATGCATCATGCTTGTCATTGCGAATGACTAAATTAATGTTAGCTAACAGACTCTAGTCTGATTCAGGTATGGCTTTTTGGGGAAGAAAATAAAGGATATGTTAGGACCCAAGTTTGGACCAGTACTGAGTGGATTAGTTGGTCTTAAAAGGCCTAGAGATCACGGTACACCCTACTCGTTGACTGAAGAGTTTGTTAGCGTCTACCGAATGCACTCACTTTTACCTGAGACAATTGTTCTGAGGGACTTGAAGTCGACTATTTCAGAAGACAAATCCTTGCCTATTCAAGAAGAGTATGTTTATCCATTTACACATTTTTTATTATTAGCAAATTATTGCCTTCCCATATGGCAGAATTTTTTTACATAAGCTTCTGATATTGATTTGACAGCATCAAATATTATCTGATCCACACATTTGAAGTACTCCTATGACACAAATTAAAAGAACTTGTAGGATATACATTTTTTTAAGTGTCTTGTGTGATCAGGATTCCTATGAGGGAAATGATCGGGAAAGAAGGAGAAAAGAACTTGTCCAAAATCGGTATGGAGCAGATGCTGGTCTCGATGGGTCATCAGTCATGCGGAGCTGCTTCGTTGTGGAATTATCCATCATGGATGAGGAACCTTGTTCCTCACGATATCGATGGAGATGATAGACCCGATTTAGTTGACATGGCCGCCTTGGACAGTATGTTCATCCCTCATCAGGACCTACCGATTTTCATCTTATATATGAATTACACGCTGATTTTCTAATTGAAACAGTTCATAGAGACAGAGAGAGAGGAATTCCGCGGTACAATGAGTTCAGAAGGAATTTGCTGATGGTACCAATTAGCAAGTGGGAAGATTTAACTGATGATGAAGAAGTAATTGACGCTCTCCAAGAAGTATATGATGATGATATTGAGAAGCTAGATCTCCAAATTGGTTTACACGCGGAGAAGAAAATTAAAGGCTTTGCCATTAGTGAAACTGCCTTCAACATATTCCTGCTCATTGCTTCAAGGTTTGTCTATATAGTGGCAGTGTACGAAACTTAAACTCTATTCCAAATAAGAACTGATCTTCATGCTAATTGCCATGACTATGTTTTTTCTTTCCAGGAGGCTAGAAGCTGATAGATTCTTCACAACTGATTTCAATTCGCAAACCTACACAGAGAAAGGCTTCGAATGGGTAAACAAGACAGAGACATTAAAGGATGTTATCGATCGACACTTCCCTGAAATGACAGCGAAATACATGAGATGCACAAGTGCTTTCTCACTATGGAGTTCGGATCCAGATCCTAAACACTACTTACCTCTATATCTGAGACCAGCAACCTAATACGGAGTACTATATTTGGTTGAATGTGAACTTGTTATAACCTTTGTATGCGAATAATATGTAAGAGACAACGCCAAGCTAGTTTGCATGTAAAATATAAAGTGACCTTAGTTTACGGTCAGATGAATAAACCACCGGGAGCTTGTATGAGAGTGAGTTTGACTACCCTAACTATGGCGGAGTCTATGACACATAGTTTGTAGCATACCTGTTGTAAATGGAACAATCCATAATGTATTAGTATAATATGTGATGCACTTGCTTGTACTTGCAAGTTCTTTTTTGTTTTCTGGAAAAAACATTTGTTGTGTAAATGACTCTGGGAAAATAAATGATTTCCTCATCAAGTTGAACTCGAACATTAGCTTGTATAAGGAAGCTTACTTGTGTTAAAATTACTTACCTTCGGTGTTTTCACCAAATCATACTGATTTACAATGATGAATTTATAAATCAAACTGAGAATATATATTGCTAAATCATACTGATTTACAATGATGAAGTTATAAATCAAACTGAGAATATATATTACTAATTTAGTGATAAATGGTTTAGAGACTAAAGTTATGTAAAGACCCCTGCCTTTTATTTTATTAGATTATTGAGAGTATTTTAAGAAGGGGGTGTATGTTAAGTTGATTGAGAGTTAAGATGAAGAGGAGAAGTGGGTGAATAGGGAGGATTACAAATTAGCTAGGAGGGAGGCTAAGTTAGCAGTTACGGCTGCGAAGACGACAACGTTTGAGAGCTTGTATGCGGGGTTAGAGGAGAGAGGCGGGGAAAAGAGGTTGTATAGGCTTGCTAAGGCTAGGGAGCGGAAGGGTCGTGACCTCGATCAAGTGAAGTGCATTAAGGGGGAGGATGGTAGAGTTCTGGTGGAGGATGTTCACATTAAGAAGGGGTGGCAGGAGTATTCTCATAGACTCTTGAATGATGAGGGGGACAGAGACATTGGGTTAGGGGAGCTGAAGCACTCAGAGGAGTGCCGTGATTTCAGTTACTGTAGACGTTTTGAAGTTGGGGAGGTCAGAGAGGCGATTCGCAGGATGCGGAGGGATAGGGCGACGGGGCCTAATGAGATTCCGGTGGATTTTTGAAAGTATGCTGGTGGGGCAGGTTTAAGGTGGTTGACTGATTTGTTTAACGACATTTTCAAGACTGCGAAAATGCCTGAGGCTTGGAGATGGAGTACGATGATTCCGTTATATAAAAACAAGGGTGACATTATGAGTTGCAACAACTACAGGGGTATTAAGTTGTTGAGTCACACTATGAAGATTTGAGAGAGGGCGGTTGAGCGGAGGTTTAGGAGGATCGTGTCTATTTCGCGGAATCAGTTTGGATTTATGCCCGGTCTCTCAACGATAGAGGCAATTCACCTGGTGAGGAGATTGGTGGAGCAGTATAGGGAAAGGAGGATGGACTTACACATAATGTTCATCGACCTGGAGAAGGCGTATGACAAAGTCCCTAGGGAGGTTCTTTGGAAATGTTTGGAGGTGAGAGGGGTCCCGGTGGCATACATTAGGTCTATTAAGGACATGTATGATGGAGTGAAGGCTCGGGTGAGGACGGCGGGAGGAGACTCAAAGCATTTTCCTGTCGAGACAGGGTTGCATCAGGGATCGACTCTTAGTTCGTTTTTGTTTGCGTTGGTGATGGATGTGTTGACGTGAAGTATTCAAGATGAGGGGCCATGATGTATGCTATCTGCGGATTATGTAGTGTTGATCGATGAGACGCAGAGGGGGATAATAAATTTGGAGGTTTAGAGGCAAACCCTTGAGTCTAAAGGGTTCAGGTTGAGTAGGTCCAAGACGGAGTATATGGAATGCAAGTTTAAGGACTTGAGGCAGGAGGACAAGGGGTGGTGAGGTTGGATTTTCAGGGTGTTTATAAGAGGGATAGTTTTAAGTATCTTGGAAATACAGAAATTGGCGAGTATATCTCTAAATGTATTGGGTCAGGTTGGATGAAGTGGAGACTCGCCTCGGGAGTGTTGTGTGATAAGAAGGTGCCCCTTAAGCTTAAAGGCAAATTCTATAGAATGACAGTCCGTCCGGTCATGCTGTATGGAGCGGAGTGTTGGCCAGTCAAGAACTCCCACATTCAAAAATTGAAGGTAGCAGAAATGAGAATGTTGTGTTGGATGTGCGGACTTACTAGAGGGGATAGAGTTAGGAATGAGATTATCCAGGAGAAGGTGGAAGTGGCTTCGGTGGAGGATAAGATGCGGGAAGTGAGGCTGGGATGGTTTGGGTATATGATGAGGAGGGGCACTGATGCCCTAGTTTGTAGTTATGAGAGGCTAGCTCTGGATGGTTTCAGGAGAGGTAGAGGTAGGTCGAAGAAATACTGGAATGAGGTGATTAGACATGGCATGAAACAGTTATAGCTTACTGAGGACATGACCATAGATAGGAAGGTGTGGAGGTCGCAGATAAGGGTAGAAGGCTAGTGTGTGTAGGTGAGTCGTAGCAAGTAGTTTGGAGAGCTTTGGTGTATCCTGGTTAGTAATCCTAGGACTTGTCCATAGGTAGGAGCATCTAGTTAGGAGAGTTTGGGTGTGGTGGGTGTTTTTGGTTTGTGAGTGTATGGTATTACTATGTGGGTGTCTTATTTCTTATTTCTGTTATGCCATCCATTTTGTTTCATGTTTCATTACGAACGTGTTTGCTATTCTTTATCTTGAGTCGGGGGTCTACCGGAAACATTCTCTCTACTTCTTTGAAGGTAGCGGTATGAACTGCGTGCATTTTACCCTCCCTGAATCCCACTTGGTGAAAATATACTGAATTTATTGTTGTTGTATTAATAATATAAGCATCAGAAAGGCAATTTTTTTACATATAACTTTTTTCCATTGTTAGTAAGAGCCAATTGCATGCAAAGCCACTCGTAAATGAAAAGCAAAAGAATTTGAAACGGTGGGAGTGTTGTTGACACCCAATTTTGTCCCACATTTCTTT
This sequence comes from Capsicum pubescens, assembly GCA_030864215.1. Lineage (NCBI taxonomy): Eukaryota > Viridiplantae > Streptophyta > Magnoliopsida > Solanales > Solanaceae > Capsicum > Capsicum pubescens. The sequence continues at coordinate 8,935,410 of CM061540.1, read as the reverse complement.
CAAATCATCTTTTTGAACTTCTAAATAATTTTGATAGCTTAAAAAATATATATATGTATGATATTCGTATAATTAGGCGTTTTAAAAAGTCCTCCAATTATTTGTATTATTTTAAAATTAAGAATCATCAATATTCTTATTCTTATTCTTATTCAAAAATAGCCTCTTTATTCTACGAAGATAGATAAGATTGATACATATTAATAATAATTAGAAGACTTGACTGTCCTGAACTACTGATTGCTGCCAGTTTGTTGTGTAATTGGTGGGGAATTGATGTTGGCTTTGCTAATATCTTCTTTTTCTTTTTTTGTTGTGTAATTGGTGGGGAATTGATGTTGGCTTTGCTAATATCTTCTTTTTCTTTTTGGTGTGTGATAGTGGGGTATACATGTTTGCCAATATAGAAGTATATTCCTTTTTTGTTAATACAGTATGTTTTTTTTATGTTTCATTAATATAGACAACACAATTATATGCCAAAAATTAATCGTGTACATCTCATGCCGAATTAAAAACAAAGTTATAAAATTTGGTTTCAGTCTTTTTCGATATTCTGCCATCATTTCATTCGTAGGGGAGAAAGTTGTGGGATCTGCCAAGGACATGTGATGAATATATTGTTTCTTTATCCATGATCTTTTTTGGAACTTTCCTTTGCATATTAGGAGAGATACGATAAAAAAATAAGGATATTTGCGACAAAGTGAAAATGACTTTGGGAAAGGACATGATGTGGAAAATAAGGCTCAATTAGATAATTTGGACTAAGAAGTGCTTGAGCGGTGATTAGACAAAATACGATGCAGATCAACTTATTGAGGAAATCAAATTAGATAAGAATTTGTGAAGTTGGCAAACCAGGGCAGAAGATTAGTAGGTAGTGCATTACTAGTAGTCATAATATCGATCATGTAGTCTCCTGCCTTCAATTTATGTTACTTTATGTTGTTCTTGTACTTCAATTTTCATACTATTTTATTGCAATTGTTGTTGAGCATGTTTTGTTATGCTTTTACTTCAATTATTTCTTTTGGATCGTTTTTTCTTAAGCCAAAGGCCTACCGAAAAGATGGAAATAATCTCTTTTAAGGTAGAAGTAAAGTTTGGCGACCATACCTCATAGGACTATACTGCATATATTAAAAGTGTGAAGACTTTTAAAAAGTTATTTGAACTTTTTGCCCTTCATTAAAAGACTCTTCTTTTGACAAAACTGTCTTTTCACTTTTTTTTTATTTATTTATTTATTTATTATTTAATTATTTTTTATCATATTAACTAGACTTCCTAAAATATATGGTAGGAGAATTAATTAATATTTTCTTTTCTACTAGACTTCCTAAAATATATGGGACTTCTAAAATATATTGTAGGAGAATTAATTAATATTTTTCTTTCTACTATTCAATTAGAAAAATATTCTTAAAATAAGACTCTATTAAGGAAATAATTCTATTAATATTGAGATGTACGTTAAACTAGAGAACAAACCGGTTTGCCTATTGGAAGAATATGACTGATGCTCATCTAACTTGATTCGATTGCATGTCTAGATTGGTGGATGCTTGATTTTTTAACCCTCAACTTCTTCACTATTTTTGTCAGCATAATAGAATTCATTATGTGTGTGTATATATACTAGTTAAGTGTACGTGCTCAACACGTGTATATCATGTCAATCAATTACAAATATATATAAAAGGATAAATTATCTATTTTGATTGTTGTATGTATATATAACTATACTTTCAAAACAATGAAAGAAAAAAATACGACAAAAAAAATATTCTTAAACAAATGTGGATGAAATTATTTTTGAATGTACAAAACTTTACACGTGTAAGAAAGAAATGTGCGAAACTAAAATTTGGTCAAGTTCATGTAATACTATAACTCAATTCAAATAAGAAATGTCAAATTGTTGAATTCATCAATAATATATAAAGGTATAGTGTTAGCCGAACCTACAATAGACACAAAGTAGAAGACTACCCCCGGCATTCCTCCTCTATGATCCTTAAGTGATTTGTCAAACCATCGCATCAATTTATTGAATTCATTAAGAGTATTCACTAACATATAATCATATTTTTTGTCATTATTGTTGTATAATGATCCAATAACCTATAATATTTTTCAAGTAAAATTATACTATCATGTTGATTTCTAAAATTCTAATACGCATAATATACGTTGAACTCTTGTAAAAAAAAATCGATAGATATAATGATAATAGACTAATTTGAACGAATATTTGATATTAAAATCTGATTCGTCCTACATATAGTATATGAATTATAAAAAAAAAAAGTATACTCTCTTCGTCCACTTTATGGGGTACATTTTGAATTTTAAGATTCAAATGATTAAACTTTACCTTTACGTAAAATTTCGTGAAAGTCCATTAAAAGATTCTATCTACCACTAGTATTAAACAGAAAAACACGAGATAGTACCATAACAGAAACTATAATATGATCGCATTATCAGAACAATATGATTAAACATAATCTTTACAATACAATCAAATTATAAAATTATATTCAAAATACATACATTAGGAACCAAAAATAAATATAAACAAAACCTAGACAATGTATTGCAAAAATATTGTGAAAAGGGATATATATATATATATATATATATATATATATATATATATATATATATATATATATATATATATATAAATTGTATCATACAATACACTATAAATTAGAATACCACAATTAAGAATCGATTGCTAAAATAAAGAATCACATTCATATTAAAATAGGACGGAAAAAGTAAAATAAGTAAAAGATCTCAATTTTTTTTTAAAAAAATAAAACCTAACTAACTGGCGTTAGAATACGAAAGAAATTAATAAAGTAAAGACTCCAACCAACAATCACCTCAAAGATTCCAACTTTACCACAAACAATCAAGAAAATTTAGTCAAAAGTATTACCACCAAATTCTACCACTATTAAACAAAAAGGGTTTTGGCCATTCACAATGCTACTAAGAAAAAACATAGAACATTATTACTTCCTCCGTTTAAAAAAGAATGACCTACTTTGACTTGACACAAAGTTTAAGAAAACAAAGAAGACTTTTGAATCTTGTGGCCTTAAATTAAAGTTGTGTCAAATATACCAAAATGCCCTTAAATCTTGTGGTCCTAAACATGTCATGTGAAAAGTTGAAATTAAAGTATTGTCGAAAAAAAGAAAGGGATCATTCTTTTTTAAACAAACTAAAAAGGAAAGTAGATCATTCTTTTTTAAACGGAGGGAGTATGAATTACCAAGTCAGGTGAACTTGGTGAAGGATCAGGATGTTCTTCAAGGTGATGTCTATGGTGGTGATAAGGCTGAATACGGTGGATTCTTGAAGAAAAGAAAATAATAAAATAAATAAAAGATTCCTTAACCTCCTAAAAAAATGTAACTAACTAATGCCTTGTTAAAATAGGTAAGAAAAAATAATTTACCTAAATTGAAGAATACTACATGAATTTTATTCCTAATAAATCCTATATTAAAAGGATTCATAAATTAAATTAGTAAATCTAATAAAATTAAATAATAATTTAAAAAAAAATAGTGAAAAGATAATTTTGTCTATTAAGGATATTTTTAATGAAGGGTAAAAAGTTCAAATCACTTTTCTAAAGGCCTTCACACTTTTAATATATTATAGATATAGATTATAGATAGAGATTATAGATTATAGATATCTTCTTTGTTTTCATTCAAAATTATTCTTTAGGGTCAAAATTTCCGCTCAGACAAGAATTAGTTGGATCAAAATCGAAGCTTTGTGATCACTATTATATTTTTTCTTTATAGTTTACAGGTCGTAGATGAATGTCGGTTGACTTTGAAGAATTTCTTGTGTAAAGGTTAGATTTAATTGTATTGTTTTGATATCTTTATTATCTTATTGTTTTATTCTAATTTACAGATGCTAGACGAATGTGAGCCGGCTTTACAAATTTTTTTTAGGTAAAGGTTAGGTTTAATTGTATTATCATAATTTCTCTATTAGTTTGTTATTTTGTTGTAGTTTACAGTTCGTAGATGAGTCTCGATCAACTTTGAGAATTTTTTGTGTGTAAAATTTAAGTTTAATTGTATTGTTTTGATATCACTTTTATCGTATTATTTTATTGAAGTTCACAGGTGATAAATAAATGTTGGTCGGCTTTGAGAATTTTTTTTATGTAAAGGTTAGGTTTAGTTGTATTATTTTGATATCTTTATTATCATATTATTTTGTTATTATATTTAGGTGGTAGATGAGTGTCGGACGACTTTGAAATTTTTTTTGTGTGTAGATTAGATTTAATTGTATTATTTTGATGTCTCTATTATTATATTGTTTTGTTGCAATTTACAGATGGTAGATGAGTGTCGATCGACTTTTTAAAATATTTTTGATAAACTTTAGGTTTAATAAATAAATTCTCCATCTTTACATACTCAAAAGATATTAAATTTAATTATTATATTCATCTTTATTATTTAAATAAATATACTATTTAGTGTAATGTTTGAACTCATTAAAGTAAGGTACACGCGCAAGGTGCGAAAACTTTATTTTACTCATCTCGCACGTGTAACTCACTTCAAGGAGTTCAATTTACAAAATCACTTCGATCTTATAAAAGAAAGTATGTTTGAATTAAAACTATTTAATTAATTAAATATGAAAAACACTTAAATATAAAACTAAGAGATATAAAATACATAAGAGAGTATCACGTTAAATTAACAATAAATGTATATGAAAAATAAATTTGTGAGTTTACGTTATATTATTAAGTACAAATTTTAAAGAACTGATGTAAATTATTAACCTTATTGGTGGTAAATTTGCAACTTTGTTTTTTTGAGTTTAGTATTAAACCAAATTGCATTGTTTTAAAATCTAGTCAATTTAGACAAATTTTTCTTAACCGTTTGTATAAAATCCCTATTTAAATATATTTTAAAAATAGCAACTTTTATACTAAATCTATAATTATTTTGGTTTGTAGAAATTATTTAACGTAGAATTCTACTTTCTTACCTAAATCAATAAAAAAATTAATTAATTTCAAATTCTTAAATGTTTGATATAATAATTAAATAATAATTATTAAAGAAAATGGTGAAAAGATAATTTTGTTTATTGCAAAATCTTTTAATGAATGACAAAAAGTTCGAATCACTTTTCTAATAGTAGTGCACATGCTTTACACGTGTCTCGCATGTGTAATGTTTGATTATTTAAATTAAATAATTTTATATATTGCGGAAATTTTTAATGATGTGTAAAATTTTAAATCATTTTTTAAAGAATTTTCATACTTTAATATAATAATGTAAACATAAACATATATTTTAGTGTAAACACATATATATACTACTACTAGAAGTTTCAAGTGGTTGATAGATCATCACTTTTGCGTTTGTCATATATTATCTCTTTCCCTTGCTGCCAAAGGCTATAAGAGAGATGCATGAATTTGAACCATATTTGCGGTATTTTTTTTTCCATATTTAAAATCTTTCCTTATTTTTAAAGTCAAATTTTTATAAAATCATTGATTACATTCTTATTACGTACTTAAAACTTCTAAAAATTTGATACTTCTTAAATTTTTCTTATTCCAACGCTTTTATATTATTTTCTAGACTTTTAAAATCTTCTTATAATCAAATTTAGTCGATTTAGGTCAAAGCTCATTGTTTATTCACAATTGAAACAGTTGCATATAATCAAATATTAAAAGAGAATTCATGTAGAATCAAAATGACTAACCAATTTCTTGTGACTGAATGTAATGATCCAATGAATTTGTTCAAATTTATAAATAAGTCAATTTCAAATTATTAATTGTATATGCGTCATTATAAATAAAACTCACACACACAAAAAAATCTCAATTAACAATTATCTATTAAGAATACATGATAGTTTATTATTTTAAACTTCAAGAACATATTAAAATTACAAAATAAAACTTTTCAATTAGCAATTATCGATCAAAAATACATGATAGTTTGTTTTTGTAGACATAAAAAAATATACCAAAATTTTAGAAAGCTTTAACTCAAATCACAAGTAAATTTGTCTCGTCAATGATAGATACTGTCAAAATTTCAAAAAAATAAAACTTCTCAATAAACAATTGTCAATCAAGAATACATGATACTTTATTATTGTAAACTTCAAAAATACACTAAAGTTTTAGAAAACTTATCTCAAAGCAGAAATAAATTCATCTCTTTAATCATAGATACTATCAAGATTGTAATCGTCAAGAATGTACTGAAATATTAGAAAATTTAAATCAAATCACAAGTAAACTTGTCTCTTCAATCATAAGATATATCAATATTTTTTTTTTAAAAAAAACTTCTCAATTAACAATCGTCTATCAAAATATATGATAATTTATTTATTGTAAAGTTCATGAATATACTAAAATTTTAGAAAACTTACCTCAAATCACAAGCAAAACTTACCTCAAATCACAAGAAAATTCGTTTCTTCAATTAAACAAAACAAACAATAAACTAAACCAAGAAAATATTATCACATGCTATAAAACAATATGAATATAGCTTAAGGAACTCACCGGGTGAGGAACATTCAATTATATGAAGAGCAAAAAAAAAAGAATATTAATAAAGTTTTAAACCTTTTTTTAATATAAATACTAATACTAATAAGTTTCCTACTTATTCTATTATTGTTTTTCCTTTTAAATCTATGTTAATTGAGTCTCTTCTTTAATATAAATAATAAAATATTAATAAAGATTCCTACTCCTAAAATTATTACTCGTATGAAGAGCAAAAAGTAGATTTTTATACCTAAAATTAATACTAATAGTTATAGTGAGCTTAGTTATAATAAGATACAGCTTTTATCTAAGGTAAAATTCCAATTGATTAAAATTATCTTTTACCATATCTCTTTTGGGACTTTTAATTTAAGAAAAACATATATTTTAAATTCTTGATCTTGTATATTTTAGGAGACAATATTATAAATATAATTAAATAATAAATTAAAGAAATAGTGAAAAGACGATTTTGTCTAAAAGATAGACTTTTAATGAAGGACAAAAAGTTCAAATTACTTTTTTAAGGATTTTCAAACTTGCACGTGTGCCTCACGTTAATTTATAAAATTACATTAAGAAAATTATTAAAAATTAGCAATTGTTATTAAAATAAATATTACGTACTATTTTCCAACTCTTAAATATTAGGAATAGTAGCGAAAAGACGATTTTGTCTAAAGCAACGATTTTTAACGAAGGACAAAAAATTTAAACAATATTTTTAAAACCCTTCGCACTTTTAATATATTATAGATATAAATTATAGATATAGATTATAGATCGATAGATATAGATATAGATTATAGATACTTCTTCAATGCTCTAGCCCCACGTGTCAAAATGGCGCAAACTTAACATATTACTTCCTCCGTTTAAAAAAGAATGACCCTTTACCTTTTTTTTGACAATACTTTAATTTCAATTTTTCATAGCATGTTTAGGACCACAAGTTTAAAGGACATTTTGGTACATTTGACACAACTTTTTCTAACGTCACAAGATTCAAAAGTTTTCTTTATTTTTTTAAACTTCGTGTCAAGTCAAAGTAGATCAGCGTTTTTGAAACGGAGGAAGTACTATTTGAGTCATGTACAAATTAGTCAAGATACACTTTAAGGGGTCGTTTGGTAGAGTGTATTGGAAAGTTAATGCATGTATTAGTTTAATGAGTATTACTAATACCTTGTTTGGTATTTTTTTGGTCCTATGTATAACTAATACTTGCATTAGTTATACACTCTATTGTGTATTGAGGTGTGTATTACTAATACCTTAAAATCCATGGTATTAGCAATGCAATGGATCAAATGCATGCATTAACATGATTAAAGACACTATTATCCGTCAAAAAATATTTTCACATCCTTTCCAACATATATATGGTGGGTAATGTGTAAGAAAAAAAATTCTTTTAGAAATTATGTAATTCGTGTTATTTTTAATACATTAAACCAAATAATGCATAAGAAAAATACAAGTATAATTAATGCAAGCATAGCTACTACAAAACATTCCTAATACAAGCATTACTAATACACCATATTTTGTATTATTCTTATACACTCTATCAAACGACCCCTAAATTTACAAAGCAACTTTGAAGATGCTACTGTAAATTCCTGAATGATCACCATGTTTGGAAAATTACTTACAAATATCATTTTTGTTTTATTTAGGACAAGAATATCATCCAACTTTCTTTATTTTCCTTAAAATATACTTAACACCTCAAAATCTTCCTCTCTCCTACTTGGAATGCCATGTCATTATTTTTTTTTTTTTGATAAATGTATAACTTATCAAACTTATTTAACTAAAGGTTTATCCTAATTCTTTAAAAAAAATAAAAAATTACACATGATATATTAATCATTGAAAATTAATTTAATTACACCAAAAACTTGTGTTATTTTATTTGATATGTACTCTTCAAAATTTCTTTTATTTACTTATTTATTTCACCACGTAATAATAGTTTTAAAATACAAGTACTTATACAAATTGGTACAATAAATTTTTTTGCAGTTTATTTTATATACTAAAAATTCTTAAAATGTAAAAGAAATAAAACGATGGATTTCATATTTTAGACATTAAGTTTGTTATATATATGAGAATAAAAGAATAATATCCCCATTTTTAAAGGAAAGAAAAATTATGTAGTCTTGAAACAAATAAACTTTTTTTAAGAAATATTACAAAATGATACCTTCTTTAGTACTATTACAAATGGATTTTTAAAATATTACTCAATCAATTATTCTTTACTTTTGATGGATTTAGAATGAAGTATGGGTATAAATTAGCGTTTAATTGTCTAATAAAATAAAATATAAATATAATGATCCAAAAAAAAAGTAAAGAAACTAAATTTAAAATAATAATTTCTTTCTAAATTTTATGTCTTATCTTACGGATTTACTTGTTTTATTTATGGACAATTACTTGTAAAAAATTTGCAAGAAAAAAAATCTTCTTTTCACTATATATTTATCAAAAATTATCTTGCATAATAATTTGCAAGTGATCCCTGGCCAAATTAAATTTTTCAGGTAATAATACATATTAAAATTTTCTTATTGAATTTTTTTTGGAAACAAAAAATACCGTAGATTTGCCATCAATGTTTTTAAATAAAAAATTATCTTTTCTTATTCTCTATTACTCTATATTTGTAGGTAATATAATATCTTTGGATTATATTAATCCAAAGATTCTTTTGTATAATTTTAAAAAGTGAATTTTATTCTTTTATTCCCATATAAATAAAAAATTTAATTTCTAAAATATAAATCCGTCATTTTTATTTCTTTTTTACATTTTAAGAATCTTTAATATATAAAATAAATAACAACAAAAGTTAAATGAGTACCATTTTTTATAAGTACTTGAGTTTTAAATATTATTAAGTGTTGAAATAAATAAGTAAATAAAAGAAATTTTGAAAAGTACATATCAAATAAAATAATTCAAATTTCTGTGTAATTAAATTAATCTTCAATTATTAATATAACATGTGTAATATTTTTTAAAGAAAGAATTAGGCTAAAACTTTAGTTAAATAAGTTATATAGATCTATTTATCTAAAAAAAAAAGAAATTTTAATGACATGAAATTTCAAGTAGGAGAGGGAAGATTTTTGAGGTGTTAAGTATATTTTAAGAAAAATATAAATAGTTGGGTGATATTCTTGTCCTAAACAAAACAAAAGTGATATTTGTAGACAGTTTCTCAAACATGGTGACCAACAATTTACTCTATTATTTTTGGCCAATCAAATTAATTCAGTCTAACCGAAATGACGAATTTGCCCTTGAGATATCCACTTTCCTTCAAACATCTTATCTATCTATCTCAATCTTTTTTTACCACACTCTCTCTCTCTCTCTTTTCCCTTGAAGGTTCCTCTCTCTTTGCTTCTTTGACCACACTGTAAGTTTTTATTTCTTATACAAATCATATTTTGATTTATTCTAGCTAAAAATTGATTCACAGTTAAAGTAACAAACTGCAATTTTTTTTATTTTTTTTAAATGATTTGCGAGCTGTTATAAAAAGAGTAGATTTATTTAATGTGCACCAAAAAATAACGATATATATAGCATAATTCTCTAAAAATTCAAAAATAACCTTTACAAACACTTACTGAAAAGTGATGGCTTACGTAATTCAAAGCTTTCTATTGTTAAAAAGAGATATTTTAACATCAATATTAGTAATAGTTTAATAAAACTCAGATTTCCGAAGTTACATTTAGCCAGCTCAGATACAATAACCTTCACTTTTGTAGACAGAAAAAGAGAATTGCTGATGAGGACTAATTGGTACTCCCTCATCTATTATTGACTTCTTTATTTTAAACTTTTCATATCTTTTAAGAAAAAAATATTTATTTGTGGATTTTTCGTTCGATGTTCGGTGTTCGCATTGGACCGACTAATAAATATATATATTATATTTGATTTTAATAAACATATTAAATTGACTTGGTCTTGGTTTTAACTTTTAACCAAAAATTGAGCCAAATCAAATTGTGAACACCCCTTTAAATAGTCTTAGTTTTCCCACCTCAATACTATCTTTAGGGTTCAAAACAAAAAGAGAAAAGCTAAGGGTGTAGTTCTACCTGGGTTGTAACAATGGTATTAGAGTCGTTCGCCATTCCCTGTGTCGACTGTGCCATGAATGATGACATTAGTATGCCAGTGTTGGCGTGTTCGCTCGGGGCTAATAATATCTAGCGCACATTAATGCAATCATCGAGAACAACAAATGTGAAGTGTGGTTGTTTATTATTGTCAGTTGTAAGTCCTACATTGATACTCCAAAGTGTCGATATATGTAAGACTTGCAATTGAATTAGGGTTGGCAATCGTATGAGGCGGTGAGAGAGTAGAGCAGCTTAGGTTTTAGACTATGCAGGCGGATGGGATGGGTTGAAATATTTTCTCGAAAGAGCTGATGATGCGGGGCGGAATGAATTGCGAGTCTATTGTGTATGTCGGGTATTACTTTCACTATAATATATTTTACGTTTTGTATTTTCAAGTTACCAAATATACAAAAAAAAAACATAACTGCTGATCGTTATTTTATGGTTATAGTATGAACCGTATAAAAACATAGTGTTTTTCAATAAGGTGAAGTGAAACTGCACAAGGTATGTTATATCTAAAATAGTCTCAAACCTGTTCAGAATGTACAATACAACTAGCTTAATGGAAATTGTACATGTACGAATTGAAGTACTAGAGTAAAAGTTGTGAAAGGTGGTAGAAAAAGAACACATCAACAACATGGTTATGATGAAGAATATTGCGCGCATGACAACGACGAAGACATGAGAAACCAACATTAATTTTTTGTATAACAGTTTTTTAAAAATAATAATAAAAAGTTAATGGGGCGGGGCAAGGGCGGCGCGAGTTGAATCGAGGAATTATGCAGGTGTGTCCGCAACCACGTAGTGCACCATTTACTATCCCTACACTGGATTTAGGTACCTTATACTTGGATCTTAATACCTCACTAATTTGTTTGTAGATCTCAAGCTATGGCGGCCTCCAAGGTATCCATCATGTCAACATGGACAGTTAAAGCTGGAGGGAGTCTGACTGAAGAGCGCTGTCATTCAGATAATTGTAAGATAATCGAGTTGACACCATGGGACATTCTTGAGCTTCAAATTGAATATGGTCAAGACGGAGTCTTCTATCGCATGCCTACATCTCAACAAGTAAGAGATCTATCAAAAGCGACCAACACCGATTCCTTGATTGATCATCTTAGGGTTTCATTATCTCGAGTTTTAGATTTCTTTCATCCATTCTGTGGCCGCCTTGAGGCTATCACAGAGCAGGAGATCAGTGGAACCACTTCTTTCTTCATTAACTGTAACAATGCCGGTGTTCAATTCATCCATGCAAAGGCTGATAATGGTGTTACAGTTGACGACATTTTGGAATCAAATTTCGTTCCTCAGGTGGTACAACATCTTTTCCCATTAAAGGGAGTTCAAAACCAAGAGGGTACCTCCCGACCACTTTTAGCTGTGCAAGTAACTGAGCTTGTGGATGGCATTTTCATTGGCTGCGCAGGCAATCACACAGTAGCTGACGGATCATCCTTTTGGCATTTTTATGAGTCTTGGGCTGAGATATCTTGTGGTTCTAATGTCATCTCAAAAATCCCCGTTTTGAAACGTCAATTCCCTTTCAAAATTGAAAATCTCTCTAAACGCATTTCTATACCAAATGAAAGAATCAATGCCGCAGGTGATCATAAATTCATTCCGCCAGCTGTACAAATAACGTTGCGAGAAAAGGTGTTTCATTTTACCAAAGAAGGTGTAGCCAAGCTAAAAGCAAAGGCCAATCTTGAAATGAACACCACCAAGGTTTCTTCTCTTCAAGCTGTGTTGGCTCATGTTTGGCGATCCGTCATACATTGTCGTCGTCATCTCGATCACAGCGACGAGACTACTTTTGAGGTATCAATCAACATGAGGGAAAGATTGAATCCTCCTTTGCCTGAAGGGTTCTTTGGAAATGCAATTTACCCTGCTACTATAACGATCAAGACGGGAGAGCTACTCGAGCACGGATTTGGATGGGCTGCTTTACAAATTAATGAGATGATTGTCGCATGACCATGAAAAGTTTAAGTGCATCTACGAGAATTGGATGAAGGACCCCGAGGTAACAAAATTGGGTGATTTGCCAAGCAATTACTTTATGTTGCACAACTCTCCAAGATTCAATGTTTATAAATATGATTTTGGTTGGGGAAAGCCAATTGCACATAGAAGTGGCGGGGGAAACTTGTTCGAGGGGAAAATTACTGTGTTACCTGGGCTAGAACAAGGGAGCATAAACCTTGAGATTTGCCTTTCTTCAAGGACGATGCAAGAATTGGAGGAAGACAAAATATTTGGGGAGTTTGTGACCACACCATCCATTGAACAATTGACAGAGCCACGATCCATTGAAATTTAGCCCTTTGTGATGGTTCTTATGTTAGCTTATTTATATGCATGAATGAATAAGGAAAAAATGTAGTGTCTAAATTTGCTACTTATCTATGAATCTTTCTGCCAGCCTGCCAGGATAGAGCATCACCGAAGCAATAATATGTCATAGAGGTGATAAGTTGTGTCTCAGGGCTGCTGCTTGTATTTGAGAGATCTTTTTTATTTTGTTGTTGTTGTTGTTGTGATTTGAGAAGCTACATTCTTTTCAAGTTGTATTATCTTTCGGGGAAAAATATTTGTTTATTGCACCACATGTTTAATTAATTGATTAATTTCTATATGAATCATATTACGTTTTTAGCTGTTAATGAGTTTTCCATCTTTAAACAATGAAATACTTCCTTAGGTTTATAATAAGCATCTACTTGGTCTTTAGCTCACCTTAAAAGAAAAACTAAACTCGTAGAAAAAAATATTTTGACTAAACTAACCTTACTTAATCATATCATAGAAAATTAAAGTAATTTTAGAAACTACTTTGGAATATGTAAATAAGCGCGAATCTGAAAAAAAAAAGTTAATTCTTCCTGATATACCGATTTTGGACAAGTTCTTTTCTCCTTCTTTCCCGATCATTTCCCTCGTAGGAATCCTGATCAAACAAGATAGAAAAATATGTCCTACAAGTTCCTACAAATACAAATACAAATACAAGTGCGAACTTTTAATTTGATGCTGTCAAATCAATAGCCGAAGCTTATCTAAAAAAGATCTGCCATAGGAGCAGATGCTGGTCTCGATGGATCATCAGTCAAGCGGAGCTGCTACATTGTGGAATTATCCATCATGGATGAGGAACCTCGTTCCTCATGATATCGATGGAGATGATAGACCCGATTTAGTTGACATGGCCGCCTTGGACAGTATGTTCATCCCTCATCAAGTCCTACTGACTTCATTCACATTTTTTTCATTTCATCTAGAAATTAAATGCTAACTTTCCTAATGGAAACATTTTATAGAGACCGAGAGAGAGGAATTCCGCGGTACAATGAGTTCAGAAGGAATTTGCTGGCTGATGGTACCAATTAGCAAGTGGGAAGATTTAACTGATGATGAAGAAGTAATTGACGCTCTCCAATAAGTATATGGTGATGATACTGAGAAGCTAGACCTCCAAGTTGGTTTACACGCGGAGAAGAAAATTAAAGGCTTTGCCATTAGTGAAACTGCCTTCAACATATTCCTGCTCATTGCTTCAAGGTTTGTCTATATACTGGCGGTGTACGAAACTTAAAATTCTATTCCAAATAAGAACTGATCTTCATGCTAATTCCCGTGACTATGTTTTTTCTTTCCAGGAGGCTAGAAGCTGATCGATTCTTCACAACTGATTTCAATTCGCGAACCTACACAGAGAAAGGCTTCGAATGGGTAAACAAGACAGAGACATTAAAGGATGTTATCGATCGACACTTCCCTGAAATGACAGCGAAATACATGAGATGCACAAGTGCTTTCTCACTATGGAGTTCCGATCCAGATCCTAAACACAACTTACCTCTATATCTGAGACCAGCAACCTAATACGGAGTACTATATTTGGTTGAATGTGAACTTTGTATAACCTTTGTATGCGAATAATATGTAAGAGACAACGCCAAGCTAGTTTGCATGTAAAATATAAAGTGACCTTAGTTTACGGTCAGATGAATAAGCCACTGAGAGCTTGTATGAGAGTGAGTTTGACTGCCCTAACTATGGCGGAGTCTATGACACATAGTTTTGTAGCATACCTGTTGTAAATGGAACAATATCAATAATGTATTAGTATAATATGTGATGCACTTGCTTGTACTTGCAAGTTCTTTTTTGTTTTCTGGAAAAACCATTTTTGTCTAAATGACTCTAGGAGAATATATGATTTCCTGATCAAGTTGAACTCTAACATTAGCTTGTATAAGGAAGCTTACTTGTGTTAAATTACTTACCTTCGGTGTTTACACCAAATCATACTGTTTTACAATGATGAAGTTATACATCAAACTGAGAATATATATTACTAATTTAGCGATAAATGGTTTAGTGACTAAAGTTATGTAAAGACCCCTGCCATGTATTTTATTAGATTATTGAGAGTATGTTAAGAAGTGGGCGTATGCTAAATTAATTGAGAGTAAAGATGAATAGGAGAAGCGGGTGAATAGGGCGGATTACAAATTAGCTAGGAGGGGGCTAAGTTAGCAGTTACGGTTGTTAAGACAACAGCGTTTGAGAGCTTGTATGCGGGGTTAGAGGAGAGAGGTGGGGAAAAGAGAATGTATAGGCTTGCTAAGGCTAGGAAGCGGAAGGGTCATGACCTCGATCAAGTGAAGTGTATTAAGGGGGAGGATGGTAGAGTTCTGGAGGAGGATGTTCATATTAAGGAGAGGGGTCGGGTCTTGAAATTCAACGTAAAAATTCAATTTTTATGAATTTTTTATGATTTGGGTAATTCAAAAAAGTTGAAAATTCTTGAAATTCAATGTAAAGACTCATTTTTTATTTTTTGGGGGATTTCTTGTGATTTGGGTAATTTAAGAATGTTGGGAATTCTTGAAATTCAATGTGAATATTTTTTTGGGGGATATTTTGTGAATTGGTTAAAATTCAAGAATGGAGATTTCTATATATGGACATGATTTTGAAGAAAAATGAAAGGTAGTATCTTTGGTGCTAGGGAACTGGTGGGGGTAGCGGGGGAGTGGGATGGGGGGAGGGGATTGGGGGTGGGGGTGGCTGGACGGGGTGAGGGGTGGAGTGGGGGTGGCTAGACGGGGGGAGGAGGTTGGGGAAGGGGCGATATTTTTTTTTTTTTTTTTTACTTTCAATTAAAAAAGATCAAGGAAAAAAAGGCCTTTTTTTTTTTTAATATTATTTTAATATACATATAATGCTCTCACTCGCTCAAACGCGCGTGACCACACGCGCCATATACTACTCAGCAATTTTAATGCCAGATAGATTCAGTCAACGGTCAAATGGCTTAAAATATTGAATTTTATTGAGTTGAAGGGTCCAGATAACAAACATGTAATTAAAAGTATCTACGTTACAAAACGGACATAATACAAAGGTCCATCGAACCTTTTGCCTTGCTAATATCTTCTTTTTCTTTTTGGTGTGTGATAGTGGGGTATATATGTTTGCCAATATATAAGTATTGTTGGACAATAAAATTTTCGAGGCCGAAAATAAATAATTCGAGACAAGAAAAATATATTGCAAGAATCAATTTATTGATTTCAATGCGAGTGTTACAATCTCTATAAATCCTCTGATTCGTCTGCCTTTTCAATTATAAATTCAAGGGCTTCTGTTATAAATCAAACGGGAGAGCCCAACCCAAAAGACTAGTCTAATAGGTGGGAGAGCTCATTGGCTTATAACCCCCTTAGCATTTCTCTTTTTTTTTTCCAATGTGGGACATTGGTTCATTACAATCGCCTCCGCTTGAGAACCAACGACCTCGTTGGTTACGGCTATGCCAAGTTGGTCACGGCTGGCACCCCTCTTGGGTCCAGGTCACCACTACTGGCACACAGGCCACCACTTCAAGACTCGGCTCCACACGTGGTTTGTTCCTCGTTGGTCATGGCTGGCACCCCTCGGGTCCAGGCCACAACTACTGGCAGATAGGCCATCACTCCGAGTCACGGGCTCTTCGTTGGTCACGGCTATGCCCAGTTGGTCACGGCTGACACCCCTCGGGTCCAGGCCACCACTACTGGCACATAGGCCACCACACCGAGTCATGACCCCCACGCATGGGACTCTCAATGAAAATACCAATGTTATAAACCAAACAGGAGAACCGAACTCAAAAGACTAGTCTAATAGGTGGGAGAGCCCATTAGCTTATAACCCAAAATGCCTCTACTTCAAGACTTGTCGAGATATTTTAATCTTTTAAGGGCTAGTCTTGAAGTATGATAGCATTTATTATTTGCGTACAATATTAACGTACATGAAAAAGTATTGTGCACAAATTATATGTTCCTTTTAAATTTATGGAAAAGTTGTCACATGGCTTTGGCAAATATTAATATCAGGATCCTTAATATCATATTAGCACATATGTTGACATCCTATAATATTCCTTTAAAAAGAACATATAATGTTGTTGTACGCCCACGTGTCAACATCTTACTAGCAGCATGTTTTCAACTTCTTTTACTTTGCATTGGAATTAACCAAAGCCTTTAATACTTCTCCCAATTTCATCTACTTTAGGCATAGTTGACCGCCTGTATTGTCTATAAATACACATGCACGCCCCCCCCCCCCCATTTTTTTTATTATCATTATTGGAGTATTACTGAAGCTCAGGAATTTCTCCTCTGCATTGTCCCTTTTTTTTTATTGTCGATCTACGTGCAACGACTCGACTTTGAGGTATTTTAGTCTCCCTCTTGCGTTTTGCCTTTTTTTTTTTATAAGTTTCTTTTTGCTCTTCCTTTTTTTTTTTTCTTCTTCTTCTTGTGGGATTGAAACAGATAGCAATATACAACAATCGGCTTAAGGTGCGAGAGTTTAACTTCGCCTACATCATCTTAAGTCCGACCAATTTTACTTGAAGACGGTGGACATCGGCTTAAGGTGCGAGAGTTTAACTTCGCCTCAGTCATCTTAAGTTCGACCAATTTTACTTGAAGACGGTGGACATCTACTTAAGGTGCGAGAGTTTAGCTTCTCCTCCGTCACCGTAAGTCCGACCAATTTTACTTGAAGATGGTGGACATCGGCTTAAGGTGCGAGAGTTTAACTTCGCCTCCGTCACCTTAAGTCCGACCAATTTTACTTGAAGATGGTGGACAACGGCTTAAGGTGCTAGAGTTTAACTTCGCCTCCGTCGCCTTAAGTCCGACCAATTTTACTTGAAGATGGTGTAGTGATTTTCTTTAAGTATGGACCCTTTTCAATGTTCAGCTTAAGGTGCAAAGGGACAAATTTTGTCCACCTTAAGACATGAAAATTTCGATATCCTTTAAGGATAAACCTGTTAGAGGTCAGCTTAAGGTGCAAAGGGATAAATTTTGTCCACCTTAAGGCATGGAAATTTCGATATCCTTTTAAGGATAAACCCGTTAGAGGTCAGTTTAAGGGATAGATTTTGTCCACCTTAAGGCATGGAAATTTCGATATCCTTTTAAGGATAAACCCGTTAGAGGCCAACTTAAGGTGCAAAGGGACAACTTTTGTCCACCTTAAGGCATGAAAATTTCAGTATCCTTGTAGTTATAGGCTTGGAGAACTTTAGCATTCCAAATCCCATTGAAGGAACTCTTTTTCTTTTCGACGGGTTGCCCCCATTGTGTCACAAATATTTGGAGTAAGTCCAAAATTTGATTAGAATAGTTTCATACTTGGCGTTCATTTGACAGACACTGTAGGAACATTTTTTTTGGACACTCATGCAACTGAACTCGGAATAAAATTCCAAGCGCCAACGTACCTCAATAAAGAGAATCAAGTCACAACGTAGTTCTGGTTGAGTGTTTTTTTTTAGTGTCCTAACTTTTGCCTAGGCCGCCTCTTTCAAGGTTTTCAACCTAGAGAATATTTTTTTTTGAGTCGTTCACAGTTTATACTCTTGTGGGCCAGGAGCGGACATGCAGTTTATACTCGTGCCTTAAGGAGTGTACATGCAGTATATACTCGTGCCTTAAGGAGTGTACATGCACTTTATACTCGTGCCTTAAGGAGTGTAAATGCAGTTTATTCTCGTGCCTTAAGGAGTGTTATCTTCCTTTAAGGATAGTACTTCTTCAAGAACTTGGCGTTGATGGGGCTAATCCTCACGCTATCTGCATCGACAAGCTTGTAAGCACCTTTTGAATATGCCTCTTGTACGACATATGGTCCATCCCACTTCGGGGTGAATTTCCCCCCAGACTTATGAGAAGTGATAATGGGCCTTCTTACTGCAAGGACTTGATCTCCAACTTGGAAGCACCTTAAGCGAACCCTTTTGTTGAAAGAATGAGATAGCCGGGCTTGATAACATTCAAGATTTTGTTGAGCCTCCAGCCTCTTCTCGTTAAGAGCTTCTAGCTCCGCAAGACGTATCTTAGCATTTTCTTCATCAGTGAGCCCTTCTTGAATGGTCAGTCTCAAAGAAGGTATTTGACGCTCAAGTGGCAGAACTGCTTCAACTCCAAAAGCAAGTGAGTATGGGGTTGCTTGAGTTGGTGTACGGAAAGTTGTCCTATACGCCCATAAAGTTTCTTCCATCTGCTCATGTCAGTCTCGTTTGGATTTGGAGACGACTTTCTTCAACAAGTTGCATAAAGTCTTATTGAATGCTTCGGCTAGACCATTGGCGGCAACATGGTACATAGAAGACTTGCGCTGCTTGAAACCAAAGAGATCACAAATCTTATTCATCAGCTTGTTATCAAATGGCTTGCCATTGTCAGTTATTATATATTGAGGGATTCTAAAGTGGTAGACGATATTCACTCGGATGAAGTTCGCAACATTTTCTTTCTTTACTTCCTTGAGAGCAACAGCTTCAGCCCATTTTGAGAAGTAATCTGTCGTGGCTAAGATGTATAAGTGTCCACCAGTAGACTTTGGTAGTGGACCAACAACATCCATTCCCTAAGCATTGAATGTCCAAGACGCTACAGTTGGATGTAGTACCTTTGGAGGTTGATGTATGAAATTTGCATGGAATTGACAAGCTTTACATCTTCTAGCATAGTCCAAACAATCTTTCACCATTGTTGGCCAATAATATCCCATCCTTTTAATGTGAAAATGGAGCTTCGATCCAGACTGATGTGATCCACAAACTCCCGAGTGTGCTTCTTGCAAAGCTTGAATTGCTTCTTCCTCTCCCAAATACCGTAAGAGTACTTTTTCAAATGATCTTCTGTACAGTGTGTCTTTGTAGTAAAGGAAGCGAGGTGCACGACGACGAATGTCAGTCTTTCTCCTTGGATCTTCTGAAAGTATCCCATAATATAAGTAATCAATGATAGGTTGTCGCCAATCTTCTTTTACAGCTTCAGACACGGCAACGAGGTATTCAACCTTTTTTTCTACATCCTCATCTAACGGCGGTACTACCCATTCTTGGCGGACAGTAACTTGCGTCTGATTTGGAAGAGTCAGGATTGAGGCCAGAGTAGCTAGGGCATCAACTTGCTTATTTTCTCTCATTGGCACATGTTGGACAGTTACTCCTCCAAGCCACCCCATCAACTTCTGTGTATAATCATGATATGGTCGCAGCTCAGGCTTTCTGACTTCATAGCATCCCAAAAGCTGCCTGATCACCAATTAAGAGTCACCAAAGACTTGTAATTGCAGTTGTTTTATGTCCACTGCTATCTCAAGTTCAAGTATTAAAGCTTGATATTCAGCAACATTATTAGAGTAACGATTTCTTAGGGTAAAAGAGTATGGGATGACCTCTTCTTGTGGAGTGACGAACACCACACCGGCACCAGCTCCATCTTGATGTGCGGCACCATCAAAGTACATCTTCCATGGAGGTCTAGCTTCAATTACCATTGCATCTTCATCAGGAAGTTCATTGCTCAGTTCCCAATCATCAGGTATCGGGTGGTCTGCCAAGAAGTCAGCCAGAGCTTGTGTAACACCCCGTAAATTTTTTCGTACACTTATCGCGATTATATGGAGTCCTAAAGGCTTGCGTATGGGTTAAATTAAGTTTATGGTGTTCGGAAGTATCCCATCAATAGTTGTATGTGTAGGTATTGGAATAAGCTTTCCAACGATATAAAGTTTGCCCAAAACAGAGGAGTATTTCATATAAGCGAGCACATTCGAAATTTCAAAACGGTGGCCGGGAAGCCTGTGAACAGTAAATCTGCAGGAAAATTACTGCAGCTAGGCAATTTTTTTTTGGATCAACTTTAGACGATCATAACTCCTTGTACAAAAAGAACTGTGTGAGCTTATATATATCGACGAAAATCTCCGAGAGTCTTCTTTCCGATGAAATTGGTTTCATCCAAATCCAATGTCTGAGTAAGGAGCTATACCCGTTTTACTACAGCCTACCAAAAAAAAAAACAGAATTTTGGGACAGATTTTTGGGTCAAATTTAAACGACCATAACTCCTTGTACAGGAAGAACTGGGTGGTATACTTTATATGAAAATGAAATACCTTTGAATTATCTTTCCAATGCAATTGGTTTCACCCAAATCCGATACCGGAGCAAAGAGTTATGATCGATTTACTTCATCCTGTCAAAACTGTCCACTGGGGACAGATTCGGATTTATTTAAATTTTTAGGGCAAAATGGTCATTTTCTATTACCTCTTGGACGAAAAATCGGTCTTTATAAACATACACTTAGCCTCATATATATCATATATCATCCAATTATTAAGAGAAGGTGAAATCCTAGCCTAATTTCAACTTCAAATATTTTGTGATTCAACCGTAGAAAATTCGAATTGGTTCCGTAGTTGTGTTCACCATCTCGAAAGCTTCGAGAAGCACCCCATGGTTATGTAAGGAGGATTCTAAATACAAGAGTTCATTGTTAAGGTATGAATATTATTTATTCTTGATTCTTATCCATGAATAAGTATTGATAAGGGATTATGAGTATTGTCTTGATGTTGGAAGATAACTAAAAACATAGTTATGAATTATTTTGTATAAATTGTTAGTAGTAAATTATGGAAGTTGTTGTATTGGATTATGGAGGATGAATTGTGGTGATATATCATTAT
Source organism: Capsicum pubescens (assembly GCA_030864215.1). NCBI lineage: Eukaryota > Viridiplantae > Streptophyta > Magnoliopsida > Solanales > Solanaceae > Capsicum > Capsicum pubescens. The sequence goes on along the minus strand of CM061540.1, from coordinate 8,913,579 downwards.
ATTAGTGGTTATGTATGCCTAGTGATCATGTTGGTATTGGATGGTGATTAAGAGGGGAAATAAAGGCTAAGAGTGATGTTGAGGGATATTGCATGAAAATGCATGATATGTGAATGTAATAAGAGTATAAGAGGATGTATGTAGCACTCTTATTGATGAGTTAAAGGATTACTTCCTAGACATTATTTGGTGAAGTTAATACCTAAATGGTAAGGTTTGGTTGCTAATACTAGTTTGCCACAAATGACTTATTGTAGATAAGTGTTCGAAGAGTACGGGAAGTCAAGTTGGACTTGTATTGAAGTGGTTATATCAAGGTATGTAAGACATACTCTATCTAATCTTTGGCATGAATAATGACCCATGGCACTCTCAAGTAAGCTTCCAACATTGTCCTACGACACATGACACATAATAACATCATATGATCTTCGACACTACCAATTGAACTTGTTTTCACTTTTAAGATGTCCGGCTAGTCAAAAAAATGTCCATATACTATTGTTGACTCCGAAATGGTTTAATGAGGTATCCATGATTCTCTACTTCATTTTCATGATATTGATTACCTATTTACATGTTTTTCCTATTGAGGTATCATGGTTTCAAGTTCCATAAGGTGTGACCACAAAGCAACCAATCTCAAAGATTAATTGAAGTAAGAAATGGAATGTCTTTATTTTAAATTGTTGATATGATGTATTGTATTAGTACCACTGATCAGTTGGCCATTGTATTATAAAGATTATGTATATATGCTATTCCAGGGGTGGTCCCTGATGTATTGTATTAGTACCACTGATCAGTTGGCCATTGTATGACATATGTTATGTATTGATAAGGAATACGGGAAGTAATGATATGAAAGTAATGTGCAGGTATCCCATCAGCTCTTTTAAGTGTGGTCTACTCATACTGTTTATTCACTGGTATCTGGGTTCTGTTGATCTTTTGTATCTCATCTTGATACTCACTGCCTTACATACTCAGTACATATTTCAGTACTGACGTCCCTCACGGGGGACCTGTATTCATGCCTGCAGGAACAGGTACTTCAGGTCGTACACCTCCGCAGTAAGAGCCAAGATATTCTGTTGATAGTGGTGAGCTCCAGTTGTTTCGGGGCATCCCAAGTCATTTCTATATGTATTTTTGGTATTTGTATAAAAGTCTTTTGTGGGCGAGAGTTTGTCCCGACCCTAACTCAGTTGTGTATCTATGTAGAGGCTTTTGTAGACATATTGTACAACCATAGGAGTGTTTGGTTGATAGACGTGATGGCTCTGACGGCCAATTACTGTTTATATATATATATGCGTGTCTGCTGGGCTGATACAGGTACTGTTATCTTCTATTTACAATGAAGTGCTGCCCAAATTTCTAATTTTCATAAGTAATGTAAATGTGAAAGTAAAGGTTATGAACGGGTTCTCCCGGGCCTCCTCGGCTACGGGTGTCAGTCCGCTCCAATGGGATTTGGGGCGTGACAGCTTGTCCCTTTACAGCCTTTTGGGGAATGTACACAATCTCAAACTGCTGAAATTGAAGGTACCATCTTGCAAGTCGATCACTAAGGACTGGTTTCAACATTACAAACTTGATGGGATTTGCCCTAGACATAAGACGGACAACATGAGCTTGAAAGTAGTATTTCATCTTTTGAATTGAAAAGGCCAATGCCAAACATAACTTTTCAATTGGAGAATACTTCAGCTCATTTGGTGTCATCATTCTACTCAGCTAGTAAAGTGAGTTTTCTTTGCCTTCACTATTTTCTTGAGCCAGTAGTGCTCCAACTGACCTCTCTTGTGCCGCGATGTAGAGTATCAATGTTTTCCAGGTATGGGTGCCGCAAGAACTGGTGGCTTCATTAAGTATGATTTAATACTCTCAAAGGCATTACTACAGGCCTGGTCCCATTCGAAGGGAGTATCCTTCTTCATGAGACAACTAAATGGTTGACATTTTCCGGCCAGGTTTGAGATGAACATCCTTAAATATGCTAGCCTTCCTTGAAGGCTTTTCAACTCATGAATATTTCGAGGCTCGAGCATCTTCAAAATTGCATCGACCTTGGCTTGATCAATTTCAATTCCTTGGTGCCGCACAATGAAGCCAAGAAAATTTTCGGAAGTAACTCCAAAGGTACACTTCAACGGATTCATCCTAAGTTGATATCTTCGAAGTAACTCGAATACCATTCGTAGGTCTTTTAAGTGGTCGTCTCTCTTTCTTGACTTCACCAGTAGATCACCCACATAGCATTCAATATTTTTATGGAGCGGGCTGTCAAAGATGTTATGCATAGCCCTTTGATAAGTGGCGCCAGCGTTCTTCTGATCAAAAGGCATCACCTTGTAGCAATAAATACCTTTGGGCGTACGAAATGCAGTAAGCTCTTCATCATTTGGCGCTATGCGGATTTGGTTGTAGCCGGATGAACCATCCATGAAGGACATTGCCTCATAATCAGTGGTGGCATCAATCATCAACTCTGGTATGGGAATAGGAAAATCATCCTTTGGGCATGCGTTGTTGAGATCCCGAAAGTTGACACAAACTCGAATTTGGCCATTCTTCTTTTGTACTGGAACAATACTTGAAATCCATGTGGGATATTTGACTTCACGAATAAATCCCGTTTCAATGAGTTTGTTAACTTCATTTTCAATCAAAGGAACCAGCTCCGGCCTAAAGCGTCTTTGGGCTTGCTTAACAGGAAGGGCACTATTCTTGACCGCCAACTGATAGACCGCTACTTTTGAATCTAAGCCAGGCATTTCCTTGTAGCTCCAGGCGAAGACATCCATATATTCTTTGAGTATGTCCATATAAGGGATTTCCTCCTCCACTTCTAGAAGCGCGCTCAGGTAATGTAACACCCCGCATTTCGGGCTAGAATAAAAATCATGACTCTGATGTGTTGATAATCCCAGAGCCTTAAATTCTATGCCAATTTGGCATGTTTATGTAGTATGTGAAACCATTTGATCTTGAATTTAGACCATAGAGGTCCTTCAACTCAAGGACGAGTTGAAACTATTTCGATCAATTAAGTTTTAGTGGATGTTGTAATTTGTGTCAGTTTCCATTGACCATAACTCTCTGTATATGTCGAATTAGAGAGCCTACTATGTGTCAAATGATAGGTCTTCGAGTTAACTTCCCAACGATACCAATTTTGCTAAAATCCGACACCCGAGCAAGAAGTTATGGCCTTTCAAAGTAGTATGTGTCGCCTAACCAATCTCACATGGCCATTAGAAAGCATATGCGATAGCATATGCGGCGCCTATGTAAATATAGGCGATATCATATGCGGCGCCTATGTAAATATAGGCGATATCATATGCGGTGCCTATGTAAATATATGCGATATCATATGCGGCGCATATCTTATGGTTTCAAGTGACTTAAACACTCCGTTTTTGGGGCATAATGGTCCTTTTCCCACCCTTATTCAGCCATAAACACGAAATTCAGTCCCCAATTCTCCAAAATACATCCACATTCATCTAAAAATTCTCAAGAACACTCCCAAGGGTTTCAAACTAAAAACCCAAATAAATCAAGATTTAACCGTGGGTTTTCAAAATTGATTAGAGATTCGGAATCCCCAATCCACAGGCTTCAAGAAGCACCCATTATTTTTCTAAATAGAGGTACACAGGGTTTTCCTAAATTCTCATGGGCATAGAAAAATCATATTTTAGAATGGGGTTTTTGAATCTATGTATATATGAATGTATTAAATGTTTTAACATCATTGTTTTGGTCTTTTGACCTTTTTCAAAGTGATTTGAGAATATGAATGTATGAAACCATGTATTTAAGAATGAATTCTTGTTGAGAGCATGATTTTCGGTGAATTCCCTCTTATTATGAATTTTTCAGATTTCTCATAGCATATGAATTGTTTTGCAATGCATCCTTGAAAAGCACTATATGAAATGATTTAACTCTTGTTATGATTTAAAGGTGGTTTAAAATCACTAAAGAGGGAATCTAGCATGAATGTTTAATGTTCATAATGCATGTAATGAAAGAGTGCATGGATTTTCTAAAGGCACTAGACCACCATATGTTGATGAAGTTTTTGCATGATTTTGACTTGAGTTTCGAAACACGAAATCTTCTATATCAATTGCATGTTTTTGGTGGTTTAAATTATGCTTTAAATGAAAGATTTATAAATCACTAAAGAGGGAATCTAGCATGAATGTTTAATGTTCATAATGCATGTAATGAAAGAGTGCATGGATTTGCTAAAGGCACTAGACCACCATATGTTGATGAAGTTTTTGCATGATTTTGACTTGAGTTTCGAAACACGAAATCTTCTATATCAGTTGCATGTTTTTGGTGGTTTAAATTATGCTTTAAATGAAAGATTTATCTTAATGTATTATGGATCAAAAATCATGACTTGCAAGTCTTGGTATAACGATACCAATTCAGACCAATGCCATATCAGACTCAGACTAATAGACATTTCAGACTATCATGATTTTAGACATTCAGAATATTGCATGTACAGAAAAGGTTAAAAATGGGCATACAGAGATGTTAGGTGGTTCCCTGAAGAGGGCTTGAGTTCAAGAAACTCATTGCCTAAAACTGTGGTTTGTCGACCCGGGTATATTATTATACGCTGACTTAAGTGTTATGTGGCGTATCAGATTCAGGAACTCCAACCCTTGCGGCATACTCGGGTTGGAGGCTTCCCCATCGAGTCAATGGCGGATTTCATATGGCCCGTGGAATATCAGACTTGTAGGGGATACCACCTAACTCAGAAGTAATACACAGATCAGAGTTTGAGATTTACAGACAGGTTACATATTTTCAGAAGGTGCCCATGTGTTTTTCAGAAACTTTTTTATGCATAATGTTTGATGAACATTTGCTCTCACGTATTATATATATATATGTTCAATTACTCTATTTTGGATTGCTTCGCGTGCCAGTACAATTGTGCTGACCCCTCTTTCTCCCAGGTACTAAGGCGCAGTCTAGGGGTTCAGATCCTCAGTAGAGTCTACAGACAGGGTTGTCTCAGAGTTCAGTTGGTGAGCCTTCTTTGCTTCGGAAGGCCTAGTCATTTAGGTATTTATTTCAGTATGGTTTTTGGTCTGCTGGGGGCCTTGCCCCAGTTATTCAGATAGTATGTCAGTAGAGATTTCGCAGACTGTTGCAGATGCTTATTAAATATTGTTGGGCATGTTTTCAGTCCTTTAACTGTTTTAAATTGTTGACCATGTTTCCGTATTATTGTGTCTATTCCGTATTACTTTGATCATATGAATTATGTGCATGATTACCAGATAGACAGAGGGCGTTCCGGGCCTTTGTGTTCGGGAATGCTCGTCACGGACAGGGCCCGGGTTCGGGTCGTGACAAACTTGGTATCAAAACACGGTTCATGGTCCCAGGGTGTCTGCAAAATCGCGTCGGGTAGAGTCTAGTTTATGGGTGTGTAGCGCGCTACACTTATAAGTAGGAGACTACAAGGCGTTTAGGAATGTCTCTCTTTCTTCATGTTCTAGTTCGAGCTATAAAGTCAGAATGTTCCTCCTTCATACTCTAATTCGTGCTATGGTGTCACCCATACGGAAAGAAAAGTTATCCTAATTTCTCCGATTATCTAGCAAAAATTTCAGAAGTCCCACAAAGGACGGGAGAGGAGTTCCCTAGTGTAAAATTGTGTCCTCATTCTTATTAGGCGTTCAATTAAGACAAGAGTAAGATGTGTATTCTTGAGTCATTGAATATTGTGTATCAAGCTTCTATCTCTTGTAATCTTGATATCAGTGTGTTATTGAAAACAAAAGTCTAGTGAAGCCGCGTGAGGCCTATTTTGATTCACTAGCAACTTGTTGTTCATCTTGTTGTTCTTGTGTTTGTTGGAACTGTATTTCCACCCGAGTAGTAGTATAAGTTAGAGTGTCGGTGTCATGACCTATTGGTAGTGAAATTAGACCAAGAAGTTTGTGATATGAATTCATAAGGTTAAAGGTCAGAGTGAGGGTGACTTTTGTGATTAAATATTTATAGTTGAATAACCGTTGATTGAGAATGATTTACCCTTTCGTGGTGGTAGACTAATGTGGTGGTACCATTTATGAATTGTATGGTAGTCCGTGGAGGAAGTGTTGACTCAGAATGTTATTTGTTTTCTTCCTTTCAAAATAGAGAAAGAGCCCAGAGTGGATACTTAAGGTGGTTATAGAAACCCCTTATAGGCTATGAATGAAAATGGCTAGATTAGCCAGTAGGTTGTAAGTATAGACTCATTGTCATATGGGGTACTTGAAGGTAGTCTAAATGCCCATTGGGGTAAGTAAGTGTGATGTGAGAAAGCCGTATAAGTAGATAAGATTGTATGGTTATAATATAAGCTTAAGGTTGATCATGTCTATTATGTGACCTTACCCCTTAACCTTCTACTCATTGGTAATTGTAAACTAATACTACTTGTGAGAAAGTATGTAGTATATTTTTGAAGTATTTGGGTAGAATATCCCAATTTGAAGGATTAGTATATTTATATTATGTTGCTCTCTTCATTGGTTGTAAATGATTGATGCTAGACTATAGGCTTGAATTTAAATGGTGTGGTGGTGAATAGTGGCAAGAGATTGATGATACATGTTTCGTGGGATTAGATTTGTAAGCTTGATGTGTTGAAATAGTACGTGCTAATGGATTATGACAAGGAAAATCATAAGGTCATGATCGATTATTGTGGTTATGAAGTTCTAGTGTACTAGTGTTTCTTGATGTTCATTTCATAGTTTCTAAGTGAGGATTGTGTGTAAAGTTGGTTATAAATCATGTTTAGCACTAGACATTAAGTTTGAAATAATTGATGGCCATGGAGGTGGATGTGATGATTTCTTGGTTAATGATACTAGTTATATGGAAATGATCTATAGGCTTGAACAGTGTATGCAAGTGCCTAAGTTTATTTGATTCGTAATGAAGCATGACGTTGTATATGTGATGTAGAAGTATGACCAAGGTGGTATGAAGCTGTAGTATTTTTCTAAGGCTATTACATATTGTGTGTGGCTACTCGTACCGTTAAGTTGCTAGGTGGAAAAAGACTAGCTAGATAGTATATGGTGTTCTAAATAGCCAAGTTAAGGACCTTTGATTGATAGCGTTGAACCTTTTGATATGAACTTGATTCTCATGGTAGAGGAAAATAAGTTTGAAGTTTCTATGTTGGTAGACTACGATAGAAATAGAGTGGCTCATTGAAGACTTGGTGATACCCATGTTAAGTGTTATAATCTAAGCTCGAGTCCTTGAAAGTCGTGCCAATAAAAATAAGAGTAGAGGCACTAGAGGGTGTGCACTTCAACTTTGGGGATACTCACGAAGATTCGAAGTTAGTAAGTGTTCGAGTAATAGATGATGACTATTAGGGTTACAGAATGATAGAGTGTGCCTCAGGAGGTAGTATTAGCAGTGGGCGTTCCACTCTCATATGTGGTCTTTCGGGTTAAGTTTTATTAATTTTGTGTATTGTCATATTTCAGAACCCATAGTGCAGTGAGTGCAGTTAAGTTTAAAGTCTAGTAAGGTACCTCCCAAAACTTAAGATGATGGCTTGAAGCTAAGGGGGAGATGACTAAACGAATAACCAAGTAAGACTCTCAGATTCTTGTAGTGATGTCATGATGATATAGAACATCAAAAAGTAAGGGTGAATCTCAACCCATTCCTATCTCAGTATTTCTCAGTGATCCTAATACCTACTCATGCTTTACGATTTAGTTCCATGATCAGTTCACGTTCGTACATATGATAGAGAGTCATGTACTCATGCTTTATAATGTGCTCCGTTTCCATAACTCATGTTTTACGCCAAATGATTGGCGAGATTCAACTTATAGCCATGAATACCCTAAATTCAGAGTGCTTTGGTGAGTCCCTGTTGTTGTCTTGCTATTCCTCAGGCCTCAGATGAGTGTCAAGCTTCATATAGTATCCTTCCATGCCTCCAGATCTTATGTTCTAACCTTTTTTTGACTCTTTCTTATGCGATGATAGTGGTATTGAGTAATTATTCCTTGTTGATGGAAGATCATAGTACGCTTGTTTAGATAAGGCCATGAGTATGAAGTAATATTTGGGGCCAAGTTTTTATTTATGTGATGGTTAGTGGAATTTTGTATGTGTATGTTCTTGGGGTAGCTTGTGGGAGTGATATTGATAGTGGTTTAGAGAATATGTGAGGTATGCCTTTATGAGTGTTTGCTTTGAAGTTCATATGTGGTTATAAAGATAGGCTTGAATGACATGATGAGATTGTTGTAAAGGAACGCTATATGCGCTAGCGACTTCATAGTAAGAGTTCAGAGTCGTCATTGAAGTGGTAAGTCATGTTATACTTAGGATGTGATCTTTAAAGGAGATATAGAAGATTGCATCATATGGTTTTTTATAATAGCGTGGTCTGGCATGTTGTATTTTTGTGACTTAGAGTTAGGCTTGATCACGGTGAAGGAATTAAGTTATTTCTGACATTAGTAGAAAGATTTGTCAATGCTCATATGAGAATTTTAAGCTGAGTTGAATGAATATGATATTTAAGGAGAATAGTATAGTTAAGTGATATTCGAGAAGTGTGCTAAGCTTGAAAGTAAGAAGTTGTAATGCCAAAAGCCTGGTAATTCTATCCTAATTCAGGAGTTATATGCCTATGTTTCAGACTGCAGAGTAATGCCAATGTGGTGATTCCTCAGTTGGATGTCTTGTGTAATCCATACCCAAGATTTATGGCTCCCTATTACTGCTAGAATTTCTTTAGAGAATTGTGCTGAAGAGATACTCCAGTTAAGTATGAGGGTGTAGTATAATTCAGTCTGTATGGCCAATAAGTCAGTTTAGCAGTCAGATTCGCATAACTTGTTTTCTCATCTTTGCACTTATTCATGCTACTCGAAATCTCAGACATGCTACTATTCCAAGATAGAGTACACCAGTAGTTACGAGTATAGCCCAGTTCACGCATCATGCATTAAATTCAGATTCCAGATGTTCAGTTATGATTCAATTTGTAGGTACCCTGTGCATCGCCTCAGTTTTTCGAGTATCTTAGTGAATTGAGCTTTCATAGAGGGACATAGGGTACCAAGGGGGAGATACCCCATCTAGTTGCATGCATAGATTCTTATTACAAGCTTCACATCAGTTATTATTATGTATATAGACATACGTTCATACGTCAGTTCAGTCAGATATGTATGCATTAGAAATGCATGTTCAATAGAAAAGTTCATCTTATCAGTGTATTCAGTCCTACATTCATGAGAAGAACTCGGTCATAGATCCATGCATCAGATATGCATGATTCATTATGAGAATTCAGCCTATGAGTAGCTTCAGTCGTGTGTTCCATGCCTCGGTTATGCATGTCCGGCATAAGCATTTAAAATATCAGTAGTTCCAATCTTATAGTCATGTTTCCGATCAGTGTATTCTTTCTTAGGGAACATATCATGTTCGCGTTATCCCATACCCTTAAGACTTCGACATTCTATCCATCATTCGGGGACGAATGATCCCAAGGGGGAGATAATGTAACACCCCGCATTTCGGGCTAGAATAAAAACCATGACTCCGATGCGTTGATAATCCCAGAGCCTTAATTCCTATGCCAATTTGGCATTTTTATATAGTATGTGAATCCATTTGAGCATGAATTTAGACCATAGAGGTCCTTCAACTCAAGGACGAGTTGAAACTATTTCGATCGATTAAGTTTTAGTGGACGTTGTAATTTGTGTCAGTTTCCATCAACCATAACTCTCTGTATATTTTGAATTAGAGATCCTACTATGTGTCAAATGATAGGTCTTCGAGTTAACTTTCCAACGATATCAATTTTGCTAAAATCCGACACACGAGCAAGAAGTTATGGCCTTTCAAAGTAGTATGCGTCGCCTAACCAATCACACATGACCATTGGAAAGCATATGCGGCGCCTATGTAAATATAGGCGATATCATATGCGGCGCCTATGTAAATATAGGCGATATCATATGCGGCAGCAATGTAAATATAGGCGATATCATATGCGGCGCCTATGTAAATATAGGCGATATCATATGCGCCGCCTATGTAAATATATGCGATATCATATGCGGTGCATATCTTATGATTTCAAGTGACTTAAACACTCCATTTTTGGGGCAAAATTGTAACACCCCGTATTCAAGTACATGTATTGGCGAATTCAAGTACCCGTATTCAAGTACATGTATTGGCGTATTCAAGTACGTGATTGGTCTTATTTATATGAAATTAATTTTTTATTTTATTTATACCGGAATTTGCCCGTCGATGGTTCCATACGAAGGTTATTGAATAAGATTTCCAACGATATAAAGATTTCCAAAAACGGATAAGTTTCGGATATAATCGAGCATGTTCGAAACTATAAAACGGTGGCCGGGATATGGTGAATAGTAAATGTGCAGGAAAATTTCCTGCACACAAACTACTGAGGCCTGCCAGTTTTTGAGTCGACTTTGAACAATCATAACTCCCTTAATATAATGAACTGGGAGATTTACCACATATCAAAAGAAAGATATTTGACTCTTCTTTCCAATGCAATTGGTTTCATCCAAATCCAACGTCTGAGTAAGGAGTTATACTCGTTTTACTTCAGCCTCTCAAAACAGTTTTTTAGGGTCAACTTCAAACGATCATAACTCCTTGTACAGGACGAACTGGGTGTCCTACTTTATATGAAATGAAATCCCTTTGAATTATCTATCCAACGATATCAATTTCACCCGAATCCGATATCGGATTAAAGAGTTATGACCGATTTACTTTAGCCTGTCAAAACAGTCCACCATGGACAGATTCGGATTTACTTAAATTTTTAAGGGCAATATGGTCATTTTCCATCACCTCATGGACGAAAATTGGTCATTATATACATATAATTAGTCTCATATCCATCAATTATCATCAAATTATTGAAAATAAGAAACCCTAGCCTAATTTCAACTCCAATTATCTTGTGATTCAACCGTAGAAAATCCAAATTGATTCCGTAGTTGTGTTCACCGTCTCGAGGGCTTCGAGAAGCACCCCTTATTTGTGCCAACAGGACTTCGAAACCAAAAGGGCCATTTTATGGTAAGGATGTAAATTATGTTGGTGTTATTTATATGGATATGTATATATATATGTATATATATATATGCATGTGAGCATAAGAAGTATGTTATTTGATTGTTGTTGAAAGATGATTGGGCATTGATGTTGGATTATTCTTGTGCATGGTTGGATTATGTTGAATTGTGAAGGGATTTGGTATTGCTGATGTGGTATTGAAATGATGATTATATATATATATACACATAAACCTATTGTTCAAGTTGGTTTTTGGAATGTTTTGCAAATATTGGTTGTATGGAATTATGGAAGAGAATTGTGGTGTTGGGTTGCTAATACTAGATGCCAAACATTTCATTGTAGATAAGTGATTTGTAAAGGCGGGAAGTTGTGTTGAATTGGTATCCGAATCTACAACGAGGTATGTAAAGCATACTCTAACAATGTTCTTTGGCATGAAAACACCAATGTTCCATCAAGTAAGATTCCAAGGTTGTCCAAAAACATGTATTGTTCTACATTACCAACGAAGTTGTTTCCATTCTATAAAGTGTAAAAATGTTTCATTGATATACCAAAAGGCTCCTATTTCATTGTTGTGATATTGATGATTCTGAAACACATTGTTGATGTACCAATGAGTCTTTATAACATCGTTATTGTATAGAAGGTCTATTACTTGATTCCTATTGATGTATCATTGTTCCAAAGGTACTATATTGGCATGGACACTAATGTAATAATCTCAAAAGCTTTTGAACTAAGTTATTGGAAAGATCTCTTATGTGTGTTACTTGATATACGTGTGGGTGGTATCCCAGGGGCATAATCCTAGCATGGGTCGATCCCTATTTATGTGTTTATGGGTGGTATCCCAGGGGCATAATCCTAGCATGGGTCGATCCCAGTTGATATGTACTGGAGGCAGCCTAATGGTCACAGTACGGTACAATATTGATTATTGTTAGGTGGTTGGAGGTTCGGGAGGAGGAGGTAATGGCGAATGATAATTGTAAAGAATGAAATGAACGAATGTATACCGTTCCACAAATGTGTTTGAATTCACGAACCCAATTCAGATTAATGATAATGTACATGATCCTAAAAGTGTTTATGAAGTGTGGTTCACTTCTACTATGATTTATTCACTTGCGTTTGATTTTCTTGATCCCCCATATCACATATGATTATTTACAGCTTTACATACTCAGTACATATTTCGTACTGACGTCCCTCACGGGGGACCTGCATTTCATGCTGCAGGCACAGGTGCTTCATCTCACTCACAGCATAGATAGGAGCCAGGTCATACAACTATTGTTGGTGAGCTCCAGTTTGCTTCGGAGCTTTCCGAGTCGGTTCCTTATGTTTTGTCATTGTACAGGAGTCGTGTGTGGGCGGGGGTTTGTCCCGACCCTAGTTATGTCATGTATATCCTAGAGGCTTTGTAGACATAAGGAAGGGTAGAGTCATGGAAGTTTATATAGTCATGTTATATTTGTATATGTGGTGGCCCCGACGGCCAAGTGTTATATATATATATATTTGTGCGTGTTGTGCTGATACAGGTAATTAGATTCTTCTATATGCAACGAAGTGCTGTCCAAATTTTTGGTGACATGTAAGTGAAAGTACAGGTATTTGAACGGGTTCTCCCGGGCCTTCTCGGCTTCGGGTGCCAGTCCGGCCTGATGGGATTTTGGGGCGTGACAAAAGTGGTACCAGAGAGGTTTGTCCTAGTGAGTCTACAAAGCCGTGTCTACGTAGAGTCTTGTTTATCGGTGTGTTGTGCACCACATCTATAAACAGGAGGCTATGGACATTTAGGAATTGTTTCTTTTCTTCATGTCTTAGATCGTGCGATAGAGCTTATATTGTATATGAAGTCATAGTTGACCACTGAATCAGTTTGTTTCTCTTATTATAGTAATGATGTCGGTTACCAGAAGCAAGAATACCGGTAAGCAAGTAGATGTGGCTGCCGGAGAGGGGACTAGTAAGTCACCCACTATACCAGCTAATCAAAGTGAGGCTCCAGCTGAGCATGCATCAGAAACTTCCCCCAGTCCGGAAGAAATAAGGGGGAGGAGAACTATATCCCCAGAGCCACCTATTAATGCTGTTGATCAAGATCTTAGAAATGCAGTGCAACTTTTGACTCGTATAGTTGCTGGGCAAGCTCAAGTGCAAGTTATTCCTACTGCAGGTCCTAGTGGTATAGATAGGGCGGCTAGTCTTCGAACACAGGATTTTCTTAAGATGGATCCGCCTATTTTTACCGGATCCGATCTTAATGAAGATCCGCAGGACTTTATTGATCAGATCCAAAGGGCCCTAGAGGTGATGCATGTATCGGGCAGAGAGACAGTGGAGTTAGCCGCGTATAGATTCAAAGGTGAGGCTATATATTGGTATGAAGACTGGAAACGGTCAAGGGGCATTGATGCACCCCCAGCTACTTGGAAAGAGTTCAAAGAGGCATTTATTGATCATTATCTTCCATATGAGACTCGTCAGGCCCGTGCGGATCAGTTCTTAAATCTTAGACAGGGTCATACAAGTGTGAGGGAGTATAGTCTACGATTTAATTCCTTGTCCAGATATGCTCCTAATGTTATAGCTACTATGGATGACAGAGTTCATCGGTATGTGAATGGATTGGATCCGTATTTGGTTAGGGATTGTACTATTGCTGCACTGAATAAAGACATGGATATAGCTAGGATCCAAGCATTTGCACAGAAAATGGAAGATCAGAGGCAATAAAGAAGAACACAGGAATTTGAAAACGGATCTTCTAAGAGGGCCAGATCTACAGGGCAGTTTATGGCGCCACAGGGAGGTTTTAGACCTCAATTTTCTGCTAGACCACCTAGGCCATTATTTTCTTATTCTGCAGCTAGTGCTCCACCACAGCATCAGGGGTTCAGAGGCAGTCAATTTGGGGCAAAGAAGTGAGGGTCATAGTTCGCGATTAGTGGGTTACCAAGGGCAAGGGAATATGAGCCAATCGAAACCTCCTCGAGAGCCATGCAATAAATATGGAAGGTATCATTTGGGAGCATGTCGGCTGGGGACCAATGTTTGCTTTTGGTGCGGTATGTCGGGGCATATGATGAGGGAATGCCCACGAAGGGACATAGGGGGTATGGCACGACCTACGGGGTCATTTGTTGCATCATCATCATCGATGCCTTATTCAGGAAGGGGTGCACAACCAATGGGTCGTGTTAGAGGTGATAGAGGAGCCACGAGTTCTAGCGGGGCTCATAATCGTACGTATGCTCTAGCGGATCGACAGAATTTAGAGGCTTCCCCAGATGTGGTTACGGGTACGTTGTCTATATTTTCATTTGATTTATATGCCTTAATTGATCCCGGTTCTACATTATCTTATGTTACTTCATTGGTTGCTGGAAAGTTTGAAAGAATACCCGAACTGTTAGTTAAGCCATTTGAAGTGTCCACACCGGTCGGGGAATCTATTATAGCTAGAAGGGTTTATCGAAACTGCATAGTAACTGTTTGTGGTCGTGATACGATGGCTGATCTTGTAGAGTTAGAAATGGTAGATTTTGATGTTATAATGGGTATGGACTGGTTGGTGTCTTGTTATGCCACAATTGATTGTTGCACGAAAAAGGTATATTTCCATTTTCCAAATGAATCAGTCCTTGAATGGAAAGGTGAAATTAGCGCGCCAAGAGGTAGATTTATTTCTTATTTTAAGGCAAGAAGAATGATTTCCAAGGGATACATATATCATTTAGTTAGAGTAAGGGATACAGAAGCGGAGCCACCAACTCTTCACGCTGTTCCGGTGGTAAATGAATTTCCTGAAGATCTTCCAGGTTTGCCTCCTGAACGAGAAGTAGAGTTTGGTATTGATGTAATACCAGGCACCCAACCAATCTCCATTCCTCCGTATAGAATGGCCCCAGCAGAATTATGAGAATTGAAAGAGCAATTGAAAGATTTGCTAGAAAAGGGGTTCATTAGGCCTAGTATTTCCCCTTGGGGAGCACCAGTGTTATTTGTGCGCAAAAAGGATGGCTCGCTGAGGATGTGTATTGATTATCGGCAATTGAATAAGGTGACTATTAAGAATAAATATCCTCTCCCATGAATTGATGATTTATTTGATCAGTTACAGGGCGCCAAGTGCTTTTCTAAGATTGATTTGAGGTCAGGTTACCACCAAGTGAGGGTCAAAGAAAAAGATATACCCAAAACAGCTTTCCGAACAAGGTATGGTCATTATGAGTTTCTAGTTATGTCATTTGGGCTAACAAATGCACCTGCAGCTTTTATGGATTTGATGAATAGGGTGTTTAAGCCATTCCTGGATGTATTTGTGATAGTTTTTATAGATGATATTCTAGTTTATTCTAGATCAGAAGAGGACCATGCCAATCACTTACGACAGACATTGCAGACTCTTCGTGATTGTAAGCTTTATGCAAAGTTCTCTAAATGTGAGTTTTGGTTAAAGTCGGTGGCATTTTTGGGTCATATTGTATCTAGTGAAGGGATAAAGGTTGATGCTCAAAAGATAGAAGCTGTGAAGAACTGGCCAAGGCCCACAATGCCGACGGAGATTCGTAGTTTTCTCGGGTTGGCCAGTTATTATAGGAGGTTTGTTAAAGACTTTTCTTCCATTTCAGCACCCTTAACCAAGCTAACCCATAAAGCATCCAAATTCCAATGGAATGATGCATGTGAGAAGAGTTTTCAAGATTTAAAGAACAAATTGATTTCTACACCTGTGTTGGTACTTCCAGAAGGCACCGAAGGGTATACAGTGTATTGTGATGCTTCCAGAATTGGTTTAGGATGTGTATTGATGCAACATGGTAAGGTAATAGCATATGCTTCTAGACAATTGCGGCCACATGAGAAAAATTATCCTACACACGATCTTGAGCTGGCAGCAGTTATTTTTGCTTTAAAGATATGGCGCCACTACTTATATGGGGTTCATGTTGATATATATACTGACCATAAGAGCTTGCAATATATTTTTAATCAGAAGGATCTAAATTTAAGGCAGCGGAGATGTCTTGAACTATTAAAGGACTACGATGTTGATATCTTGTACCATCCAGGGAAAGCAAATGTGGTAGCTGATGCGTTAAGTCGTAAGGCTATGATGGCGCCTATAGAAAGTCAAGGGATGGTTAAAGATCTTCACCAGTTAGCTAGTTTGGGAGTTCGCCTTCTTGAAACTCTGAATAAAGAGCTTATCGTACATAATGCTTCGGAATCTTCATTAGTAGCTGAAGTGAAAGAGAAGCAATATGCAGATCCTATTTTATTACAGCTTAAGGAGAACGTTCAGAGTGGTGCGACCAAGGCATTTGAGCTTACGCGAGAAGGAGTACTTCAGTGCCAAAACCGATTGTGTATGCCGGATGTAGACGGGCTAAGAAAGAAGATTATGATAGAGGCACATTATTCAAGGTATTCCATTCATCCAGGATCAACCAAAATGTATCAAGATTTGAAAGATATGTATTGGTGGAATGACATGAAGAAGAGCATTGCAGAATTTGTAGCTGAATGTCCAAATTGTCAAAGAGTTAAAGTTGAGCACCAAAAACCCGGAGGCTATATGCAATGCATAGATCTTCCAATTTGGAAGTGGGACATGATCAACATGGATTTTGTTACAGGTTTGCCTCGTACAGCTCGGAAATTTGATTCTATAGGGGTGATTGTGGATAGGCTTACTAAATCCGCACATTTCTTACCCGTTAAGACCACTTACACAGTTGAAGAATATTCGAAGCTGTATGTTAAAGAAATAGTCCGATTACATGGAGTGCCAACTTCTATTATATCAGATCGGGGAACTCAATTTACCGCAAACTTTTGGAAGTCTTTCCAACGGAGTTTGGGAACACAAGTGAATCTGAGTACAACTTTTCACCCTCAGACGGATGGACAAGCAGAGCGCACCATTCAAACACTTGAAGATATGCTACGAGCATATGTTATAGATTTTAAAGGCAGCTGGGATGATCATTTACCTCTTATTGAGTTTGCCTACAATAATAGCTATCATTCAAGTATCAAAATGGCACCATATGAAGCTTTATATGGGAGGAAGTGTAGATCACCAATAGGATGGTTCGAAGCGGGTGAAACTCTTATGTTCGGACCGGATCTTGTGTATCAAGCCATAGAAAAAGTCAAGGTGATTCAACAACGGTTGAAAACAGCTCAAAGTCGACACAAGTCATATGCGGATAGTAGAAGAAGAGAGCTAGAGTTTTCGTTAGGCGATTGGGTATGTTTGAAGGTATCGCCAATGAAAGGGGTGATGAGATTTGGCAAGAAAGGAAAGTTGAGTCCACAATATATAGGCCCGTATAAGATTATTCGAAGACGTGGGCAAGTTGCTTATGAATTAGAGCTATCCCAGGAACTCTCATCAGTGCATCCAGTATTTCATGTATCGATGCTTCGAAAGTGCATCGGAGATCCGTCCCTTATTACTTCTACTGAAGATGTGCAAGTAACAGAAGATCTTACCTATGAGGAGATGTCTATTGCTATATTAGATCTTCAAGTTAAGAAGATGAGAAACAAAGAAGTAGCATCGGTGAAAGTACTTTGGAGAAATCAACAAAGGGAAGAGATTACATGGGAAGCGGAGGAAGCAATGAAATCAAAATACCCTTATTTGTTCAAAGGTGAAAAAGAAGTGCAAGGAGTGGAACTGGGACACTAACAAGTAAGTTTTTACATATGCATAATATCTATATGATGGCGTGAATATCAATTATGAATTCAAACTTGTTTCGGCTAAATAACTACATTTCACATTCGAGGACGAATGTCCTTAAGGGGGGAAGGATGTAACACCCCGTATTCAAGTACATGTATTGGCGTATTCAAGTACCCATATTCAAGTACATGTATTGGCGTATTCAAGTACGTGATTGGTCTTATTTATATGGAATTAATTTTTTATTTTATTTATACCGGAATTTGCCCGTCGATGGTTCCATACGAAGGTTATTGAATAAGATTTCCAACGATATAAAGATTTCCAAAAACGGATAAGTTTCGGATATAATCGAGCACGTTCGAAACTATAAAACGGTGGCCGGGATATGGTGAATAGTAAATGTGCAGGAAAATTTCCTGCACACAAACTACTGAGGCCTGCCAGTTTTTTGAGTCGACTTTGAACGATCATAACTCCCTTAATATAATGAACTGGGAGAGATACCACATATCAAAAGAAATATATTTGAGTATTCTTTCCAATGCAATTGGTTTCATCCAAATCCAACGTCTGAGTAAGGAGTTATACTCGTTTTACTTCAGCCTCTCAAAATAGTTTTTTAGGGTCAACTTCAAACGATCATAACTCCTTGTACAGGACGAACTGGGTGTCCTACTTTATATGAAATGAAATCCCTTTGAATTATATATCCAACGATATCAATTTCACCCAAATCCGATATCGGAGTAAAGAGTTATGACCGATTTACTTTAGCCTGTCAAAACAGTCCACCATGGACAGATTCGGATTTACTTAAATTTTTAAGGGCAATATGGTCATTTTCCATCACCTCATGGACGAAAATTGGTCATTATATACATATAATTAGTCTCATATCCATCAATTATCATCAAATTATTGAAAATAAGAAACCCTAGCCTAATTTCAACTCCAATTATCTTGTGATTCAACCGTAGAAAATCCAAATTGATTCCGTAGTTGTGTTCACCGTCTCGAGGGCTTCGAGAAGCACCCCTTATTTTTGCCAACAGGACTTCGAAACCAAAAGGGCCATTTTATGGTAAGGATGTAAATTATGTTGGTGTTATTTATATGGATATGTATATATATATGTATATATATATATGCATGTGAGCATAAGAAGTATGTTATTTGATTGTTGTTGAAAGATGATTAGGAATTGATGTTGGATTATTCTTGTGCATGGTTGGATTATGTTGAATTGTGAAGGGATTTGGTATTGATGATGTGGTATTGAAATGATGATTATATATATATATACACACATAAACCTATTGTTCAAGTTGGTTTTTGGAATGTTTTGCAAATATTGGTTGTATGGAATTATGGAAGAAAATTGTGGTGTTGGGTTGCT
The DNA here is from genome assembly GCA_030864215.1 of Capsicum pubescens. Taxonomy (NCBI): domain Eukaryota; kingdom Viridiplantae; phylum Streptophyta; class Magnoliopsida; order Solanales; family Solanaceae; genus Capsicum; species Capsicum pubescens. The sequence continues at coordinate 8,894,308 of CM061540.1, read as the reverse complement.
AATACTAGATGCCAAACATTTCATTGTAGATAAGTGATTTGTAAAGGCGGGAAGTTGTGTTGAATTGGTATCCGAATCTACAACGAGGTATGTAAAGCATACTCTAACAATGTTCTTTGGCATGAAAACACCAATGTTCCATCAAGTAAGATTCCAAGGTTGTCCAAAAACATGTATTGTTCTACATTACCAACGAAGTTGTTTCCATTCTATAAAGTGTAAAAATGTTTCATTGATATACCAAAAGGCTCCTATTTCATTGTTGTGATATTGATGATTCTGAAACACATTGTTGATGTACCAATGAGTCTTTATAACATCGTTATTGTATAGAAGGTCTATTACTTGATTCCTATTCATGTATCATTGTTCCAAAGGTACTCTATTGGCATGAACACTAATGTAATAATCTCAAAAGCTTTTGAACTAAGTTATTGGAAAGATCTCTTATGTGTGTTATTTGATATACGTGTGGGTGGTATGCCAGGGGCATAATCCTAGCATGGGTCGATCCCTATTTATGTGTTTATGGGTGGTATCCCAGGGGCATAAGCCTAGCATGGGTCGATCCCAGTTGATATGTACTGGAGGCAGCCTAATGGTCACAGTACGGTACAATATTGATTATTGTTAGGTGGTAAGAGGTTCGGGAGGAGGAGGTAATGGCGAATGATAATTGTAAAGAATGAAATGAACGAATGTATACCGTTCCACAAATGTGTTTGAATTCACGAACCCAATTCAGATTAATGATAATGTACATGATCCTAAAAGTGTTTATGAAGTGTGGTTCACTTCTACTATGATTTATTCACTTGCGTTTGATTTTCTTGATCCCCCATATCACATATGATTATTTACAGCTTTACATACTCAGTACATATTTCGTACTGACGTCCCTCACGGGGGACCTGCATTTCATGCTGCAGGCACAGGTGTTTCAGCTCACTCACGGCATAGATAGGAGCCAGGTCATACAGCTATTGTTGGTGAGCTCCAGTTTGCTTCGGAGCTTTCCGAGTCGGTTCCTTATGTTTTGTCATTGTACAGGAGTCGTGTGTGGGCGGGGGTTTGTCCCGACCCTAGTTATATCATGTATATCCTAGAGGCTTTGTAGACATAAGGAAGGGTAAAGTCATGGATGTTTATATAGTCATGTTATATTTGTATATGTGGTGGCCCCGATGGCCAAGTGTTATATATATATATATTTGTGCGTGTTGTGCTGATACAGGTAATTAGATTCTTCTATATGCAACGAAGTGCTGTCCAAATTTTTGGTGACATGTAAGTGAAAGTACAGGTATTTGAACGGGTTCTCCCGGGCCTTCTCGGCTTCGGGTGCCAGTCCGGCCCAATGGGATTTTGGGGCGTGACAAAAATGGTCCTTTTCCCACCCTTATTCAGCCATAAACACGAAATTCAGTCCCCAATTCTCCAAAATACATCCACATTCATCTAAAAATTCTCAAGAACACTCCCAAGGGTTTTAAACTAAAAACTCAAATAAATCAAGATTTAACCGTGGGTTTTCAAAATTGATTAGAGATTTGGAATCCCCAATCCACAGGCTTTAAGAAGCACCCATTATTTTCTGAAATAGAGGTACGCGGGGTTTTCCTAAATTCTCATGGGCATAGAAAAATCATGTTTTAGAATGGATTTTTTGAATCTATGTATATATGAATGTATGAAACCATGTATTTAAGAATGAATCCTTGTTGAGAGCATGATTTTCGGTGAATTCCCTCTTATTATGAATTTTTCAGATTTCTCATAGCATATGAATTGTTTTGCAATGCATCCTTGAAAAGCACTATATGAAATGATTGAACTCTTGTTATGATTTAAATGTGGTTTTAAATCACTAAAGAAGGAATCTAGCAAGAATGTTTAATGTTCATAATGCATGTAATAAAAGAGTGCATGGATTTGCTAAAGGCACTAGACCACCATATGTTGATGAAGTTTTTGCATGATTTTGACTTGAGTTTCGAAACACGAAATCTTCTATATCAATTGCATGTTTTTGGTGGTTTAAATTATGCTTTAAATGAAAGATTTAGCTCAATGTATTATGGCTCAGAAATCATGACTTGCAAGTCTTGGTATGACGATACCAATTCAGACCAATGCCATATCAGTCTTAGACTAATAGACATTTCAGACTATTATGATTTTAGACATTCAGAATGTTGCATGTATAGAAAAGGTTAAAAATGGGCATACAGAGATGTTAGGTGGTTCCCTGAAGAGGGATTGAGTTCAAGCAACTCATTTCCTAAAACCGTGGTTTGACGACCTGGGTATATAATTATACACTGACTTAAGTGTTGTGTGGCATATCAGATTCAGGAACTCGAACCCTTGCGGCATACTCGGGTTGGAGGCTTCCCCTCTGAGTCAATGACGGATTCCATATCGCCCGTGGAATATCATACTTGTAGGGGATACCACCTAACTCAGAAGTAATACACAGATCAGAGTTTGAGATTTACAGACAGGTTACATGTTTTCAGAAGGTGCCCTTGTGTTTTTCAGAAACTGTTTTATGCATAATGTTTGATGAACATTTGCTCTCACGTATTAAATATATATATATATATATATATGTTCAATTACTCTATTTTGGATTGCTATGCATGCCAGTACAATTGTGCTGACCCCCCCATGCTCCCAGGTACTGAGGCGCAGTCTAGGGGTCCAGATCCTCAGTAGAGTCTACAGACAGGGTTGTCTCAGAGTTCATTTGGTGAGCCTTCTTTGCTTCAGAAGGCCTAGTCATTTAGGTATTTATTTCAATATGGTTTTTGGTCTGCTGGGGGCCTTGTCCCAGTTATTCAGATAGTATGTCAGTAGAGACTTTGCAGACTGTTGCAGATGCTTATTAAATATTGTTGGGCATGTTTTCAGGCCTTTAACTGTTTTAAATTGTTGACCATGTTTCCGTATTATTGTGTCTATTCCGTATTACTTTGATCATATGAATTATGTGCATGATTACCAGATAGACAGAGGGTGTTCCAGGCCTTCGGGTTTGGGAATGCTCGTTACGGCCAGGGCCCCGATTCGGGTTGTGACAGGTAAGTTGGTCTTGGGTATTCATCGGTTCCGAGATTAACTTTCTTCAAGGGATCTATTGTGGCCTTTACTCCTTCTTCAAGTTACGATGAAGCATCTCCAACATCTTCCTCTTCTTGAGGATAATCATTGTTGACGGATATATAATAACACTAAAAGGCATCTTCTATCTCTTCATCAACCTTTATTTGAGATGAGACATATTTCTCTTTCTGGGTCGTAACATGATATGAGGAGCCAACACTCTCTTCATCTTCTTCGCGTTGCTTGGTATAAACCACAGTTTGCGCCTTTGCTTTTAGCACCTCATTGTATGAAACTAACAGTTCCGTCTGTCGGTTCATTCTAGAAGGAATCAAACTTTGGAAATACTTCTATATTTTAAGTGAAGTGCATCATCGTGCTTTGACGAATTCTCTTATGTTTGTTGTTTTTCTTCCTTTTTAGAGGTCCTAACCTTTCAAACACTGAAGTTCTTGCAGTTGACCCTCCAAGTCGGTCATATACAGAGGGTTTTTTATTAGCAGCAGTGGATTCTTCTTCCACGGTGATGTAATTACTGACTGTCCTTCTTATGGAGATACGAATTGGAAGGGGCTGCGTGTATCCTAGGCCTTCACGTGCCTGCCTGGTTGTACCTTCTGATGGAATTTTGCCCAACCTTGATGGCTCATTAGGATTGTATTCAGCCTTTACAAATAGTTTGTATGCATTTGGGTCAAAGCCTTCTTTTGTACGCTTCATAGGGAGTGTCATATCTTGTGGCAGATTTTGATCCACAGACTCTTCAAGAAGTCTTGAGGATGAGTTTATTGCATCAATCTTCTTGATAGGTAAAGTTAGCCCCTTTAGCACATTATCTTTGGAATCCGATGGGTGATTTTTCTCTTTTCATACCTTCGATACGTAGCGAAGAACATGAGTTGCCTTCTTTTTCATAGAAGCGACACTTTCTTTATTTGAAGTGGAGAGAGGCTTCTTGGTGGTGACTTTTTTTACAGTCACCGCGACCTTCTTAGATGCAAGATCATCACACTTGGTCTTGGTGACATCTTCAACCCTTTTCTCATCCACAACATGCTTCTTTAAGTAGAATTTTGCATCGGCAAAACGTGACTCGGCTTCAGTGAATGGCTTATCATCGGCAACTATCTTTCTTTCCACTCCACCTTCAAGGTACTTCAAGCATTGATAGTAATAGGACGAGATAATTTTGTTCCCATGCAACCAAGGTCTACCAAGCAATATATTGTATGAAGTTTTGGCATCGATCACATGCATCAATGGGTTTGATTGAAAATCATACTTAAAAATCCCCAACTTGATACATACCATGGACCTATGGCCCCCTTGGTTGAAGCCTTGGATCATTATACGACTTTCGTCCAGTTCGCTAGTAGCGATGCCAAGTTCCTTCACCGTGCGAATAGACAGGATGTTGACTACAGATCCTTCATCTATCCTTCCATGTATAAGGGACTGTTATATAGGGCCTCACCAAGCAGAAGATCGTTATTTGTGAATGTGATTTTTGTATCCACACATGTGCCTCTTCGCCAAGAGTTTCAGCAAGCTTTTCAGAAGGTGAAGGAACTTCCATAGGTTGACTCTCACCCTTTGCTCCCTCTTTGGCGGTGTTAAAACAAGATGCCTCAAGGTTGACTTGGGCAGTCTTTACACGAAACCAACTCGGTAAAAATTCCTCTAAAGTCACCGGACGCCGAGGTTTTTGGGGGTAAAGCTCTGTCACCCTCGTCTTCTTTAGGAATTCAATCAACTTTTGTTTCCTTGGTTTCTTTACCATTTTTCTCCTAGTTGGTTGCTCGACTGACTCCTTTCGGGGACTCGTCTTCTTGCGTCTGCGTCTGGTTACTAGAGTCCAACCTTCATCATCGCTTTCGTCAACTGAAGACCTATCAGGCTCTAATATTTTCTCATTATGCTCTTTGACACATATTTGGATAGGATCGAGCAAGCCAAATGTGATAGAGATTTGATGAGAACTGGTCGTCTCATCGTCGAAAAAGATCTTCTTCTCTTTTGCCAGTTGTATGACTTTATCTTTAAAAACAAAGCATTTCTCCAAAGGGTAACTTATGAGCCTATGATATTTGCAATAATTAGGGTCATTGGTCCTTCCAGCTTCGTTGGGACGCTTCATCTCTGGGAGTTCAATGAGCTTATACTCAAGGAGTTCATAAAAAATCTCAGCAACATTAGAATCACGGAAGGGATATTCCTTTTCTTGCATCTCCTTTAAAGTTTTCTGATTTGGACGTGCTCCGAAAATCGTCTTCACACTTAGATTCTTGCTCACCTTTGTGGTGACCTTCACAGGAGACACATCAACATTCATGGACTCCTTACTCCATCTTTTAGGTTCCTGATTATCCTTTCTCCTTCGATGGTCATGGATAAGTGTTGATCCTTTTCCAATAGAAGACATTCTCAACTCCATATCGTGAGCACGGGTAGCTAACTCTTCAAAGGATTTAGGATTAATGCCTTGCAGGATGTAGAGAAGTTCCTAGTGCATTCCTTGGACGCACATCTCTATTGCAGAAGCTTCGCTGAGCCTATCTTTGCAGTTTAGGCTAGCATTTCTCCATTGATTGATGAAGTTAATGACTGGTTCATCCTTTCTTTGCCGAGTATTCGTTAGCTCTACTATGTTAACTGTACGCCTTGTTCTATAAAAGCGATTTAGGAACTCGTGCTCCAATTGTTCCCAACTATCGATAGAATTAGGCTCAAGGTTCATATACCAATCAAAGGTGTTTTCCTTTAGGGAACGAACAAACTGTTTGACAAGATAGTCTTTGTAAGTTCCAGGATTATTACATGTCTCAACAAAGTGTGCGACATGTTGTTTTGGGCTCCCTTTGCCCTCAAATTATTGAAATTTGGGGGGTTGATAGCCGGCAGGCATTTTGAGGCTATCTATTCTTGTTGTGTAAGGCTTGGCATATGCAAGGAAAGACTTGGTGAAAACATCATACTTGTCTTTGAGGGTCCCTTCAATAAACTCCCTTAATTGCTCAATCGGGATCATTCCCTTAGCAGAAACTTGCAACTCTTTAGTCAATGGTGTTTGTTTCACAGGATTTTCTTTCTCATGAACCTCTGGAGCTTTTCCCGGTGCATGGCTAAATTCTCCATCTATCAAGCTTTCCACCTTATCCACTATCTTATCAGTCCTAGCCTCTTGATTCTGAACATAGTTGGTCAGACCTTCAATTGCCTTTGTTAGATTCGCAAGATGCTCCTCCATAGACGAGGCATAAGTTACCATTACTTGCATGATCACCAGAGATGTTGGAGAGTAACACGAATTATTATATAAGTTGATCTTTGAAGTGCTTAGCTTATGTGATGTAAGTGGAGATGACACATTTGTTAAACGACCATCGCTCTTGGATCCAGAGTATTTAGAACCGAAATGCTCAAGTAGAGCTAGAGTCTTTTTCAGTGATTCGGCCACACCGCTTCCTCCTTCTGAAGCACTTGCATTGATCTTCGTTCCTTTCGGAGTTGAAGATCCAAAAATTAGAGTTGGCGCGGACGACACTGGATGTGTTTGTTGTCCTAGAAAGCTTGCCTTGCTCCTTGTGATAGCTCCTAAACTTCCGAAAGTAACACCAAGAATGTTTTTTACTTCGGCAGAGAACCTTGAATCAGCAGCCTTGGAAGCAGTTAATTGAGAGTTGATCTTCTTGGAAGTCATTTTAGCGTTCTTAATCTTCAAAGTCTGAAAAGTTGAGATGAGAGGTAGATATCGTCCCACTGGGCGTGCCAGAATTTGTTGGACAATAAAATTTTCGAGGTCGAAAATAAATAATTCGAGACAAGAAAAATATATTGCAACAATCAATTTATTGATTTCAATGCGAGTGTTACAATCTCTATGAATCCTCTGATTCACATTTTCAATTATAAATTCAAGGGCTTCGAGCTTGATCTTGAACTTTAACTTGAACTTGACGGATTTGATCTTGACTTGTGCTTGAATCCAAGGGCTTGGTAGCTTGTTCTTGAATCTTGCGGTCTTGATCTTGAATTTTGATGAACTTGATTTGAATGCTTGAGCTTTTTTAGAGAAATTACGGCGTTTGATCCACGAGCTTTCTCTTGCTACTTATTAGAGTTCTTGGGGTCTTTTTTCTGAATTATGAGTCCCCTATTTATAGTTGTAGGAAAGGAAGAGTCATGATGAATATGGACTTCCTTTGACCAATCAGATTTAAGTGATGTGGCACCTTTTATGGATTTTTATTTCATAGGCCTGTTGCATCAGTTTGACATGTGGCACAGTCCTATTGGCTCCTTCACTTGACTTGGCAAACCAGGGTAGAAGGTTAGTAGGTAGTGTATTACTAGTAGTCATAGTATCAATCATGTAGTCTCCTGCCTTCAATTTATGTTAATTACTTTATGTTGTTCTTGTACTTCAATTTTCATACTATTTTATTATAGTTATTGTTGAGCATGTTTTTTTATGCTTATACTTCAATTACTTCTTTTGGACCATTTTTTCTTAAGCCAAAGGCCTAACGAAAAGATGAAAATAACCTCTCTATTTTTAAGGTAGAAATAAAGTTTGGTGACCGTACCTCATACGACTATACTGCATATGTTAAACTTTCCTTTGCATCTTACTTTTAATTGCATAATGAAATTTCTAATATATATATATATATTAAAAGAACACAGCTAAAAGAAGCACGAGATTTTAATACTAGTTGCATTTATTTTATTTGTTCAGTTTGAACTTTGCACGTTCCTTAAAATATGATGACTAACCCCTTGTTTGGATGGTGGTTTTCCATGGTATGGTTATCAAGGAAACCATGTTTGTTTTGATTGTTTTCTAAGGTCCTATTTGGTCATGAAAATCATAATTTTTTGGAGTTGGAATTGGAGTTGAAGTTGAAGTTGGAGTTGTGTTTGATCATGGATATAAATTAAAGTTGTTTTTGAAATTTTGTGAGATAAGTATGAGAGAAAAAAAACTAAGTGAATACAAGTTTTTATTTTCACTTTTCCAAATACAATTTCGGAATCGTATTTGAAATTTTCATGGCCAAACGCATCTTGTTTTCACTTTTTTTACTAAAGCAAATAATTTTTCGGAAAAAAGAAAATAATTTTCATGGTCAAACGGCTACTAAAAGGCATGGTATGGTATGGTATGGTATTTTTTCATGATTTGATAACCATGAAATCTCTCAATTTACAAAATCACTGATTTGGTGGTATCCGATAATTTTTTTTTCCATTATGCCCTTATATAATATTATTTAATCCTATTTTACCCTTTATCCTATATTACTTTCAACCCTAATTTATTTTTATTTTTACGCTTTTCTGCTCAATATCTCCTCTGCGTTGTTGCGTTGTTCTCCTCTGGATTCTTCTTCGTTCTCCGCCTTTTCTTCTCTTCTCTTCTTCTACCACATCTGAAAATTAAAAAGTCAAGAGCCGATACTCATAATTCAAGGATTTAAAGGCACACATTTTACAAATTATCTGATGTTCAAAATAAAACTCACACTTTAGACATAATTTTAACACGTCTTGATTGATGAAATTATTAAATACCAAAAGAAACTAATCATCCCAGTCGAGTTATCCTATAACGAACTACTAAACATAGACATCATGCCTTATTTGAGAATATCTACAACTTCAACAATAATACAATGCATTTAGCGGGCTTCCCACTAGGATTATGGAAGAAATACAATGCATTTAACGGGCTTAAACACATGTATAAGCAAGCTGTAAGAGATAAAAAAAAAATATAATTAGGGGCATTTTGGTAAACTTACCCATTACGATACAATATCCTACCATCAAACCAAACAACAAAATTGTTATTAAACAGCCGTGAACGATACAATCCATCCAAACATTATATAGTACTATACTATACAGTATCATACCATACCATATTGTACTGTACATTATGAAATCATGGCAAACCACCATCCAAACAAAGTGTAACATGAGTATTTTACTATAATATTTATATTAGTTGATATTTTATCTTGGAAAATAATTCGAAAATAAATAAAAATATATTTTTAATATATTAAGAAGTGAAATTGAATGGGGAAATAATATTCAATAAAAATGTCATTATTGGCCAGCCATATTTACTTGTTTAGTTGCTCGCTCGACATTAATTACGACCATATATAATAAATACTACTACTACTACTAGAATCGTAGTATACATTTTTTTGTAATCGATGAACTCATTTCATCCTCCACCTTTGTAACACCATCTAAATCGTTCTAACACCCAATGCATTAATATTATGTTTGGACGGTTTGGACTTTGGTATATAAGATGTTTTCAGTTTTTTCATATTTGATTAATTAAAAAAATTAAAAGGAAAATATTTTTTTAACAAAATGAAAAAATAAGTAATTTTTCTAATTTCATAAATGGCATTTCAAATTTATTCCACCCAATGCCCTGCTACCCTATAAATGTTTTCGATGATATCCTTTTGCTGAATTATCAAACACTGGAATATAAGGAGGAAAATTCACTTATTTTCAAATATGTTTTATGAAAATATTTTCCTTTACAACAAACATATTTTTTAAAATTAAAAATTTATAAATTATTTAAAAATACTATAAAATTATACATTGTTTAATATTAATATAATAATAAATAATATCTTAAATATTAATCAAAATTTATATAGCCTTTCAAAAAAAGAGGAGAAACAAGAAAGAGACCTCACAAATTAACTATGTCTAGTGGGATTTGGTTAATGTGGACGTGCCGTGACAGGTCAATTCATCTTTTTTGAATCGCGAAAAATCTGACTTTTTTTTTTTTAGAAGAAATCTTTTCATTTTAATTTATTTGCTTGATTTAATATAAAAGTAAAAATAAAAAGAGATGTTTTTTAAAACCATTAGAGAAAAAGTATAAAGCAAGAAAATATCAGCAGTACTCTCATGAAATGGCTTATTTTTAAGTGTTCTTAATTTTAGCATCTTTTTATTTCTGAAGATGTTTGATAATGATAAAAAGTGCTTTAAGCATTTTACTTTGCGCTTAAAAAGCTTTGGACGTTTATGTTTCTTTGAAAAAGCTCATTATGTGATTCTTTTTTAAATGATGGGATTACTAATTGTTAACAGAACCTGCACATTCTTGAATCACCTTTGCTAGAATGAGAAAAACCTCTACTGATTTTTACTGTTCCAAAATAGTTGCCTGTTGTTAGAAATTACACCTGTGTTACGTGAAGATCATATTTTGTTGTTCTGTTTATTTAGGATGTGGCAGACATAGGAAGTTGATGCTGGCTCTGCTTATTCTTCAACTACTTCTTTTGGAGGTGTTTAGGTAGTGGAGTAGGGGAGGCCATGAGGGATACAAAATTTGAACTTTATGTATAGTCTACTTATTTAGAGGACCTCTTAACATGTATACAAAAGAATCTGAGTCAAAGTTACTGAGTTTGGATGGAACCATAATTCTACTGTTGTCCATGATAGAGAGCTTTCATGAAATGAAATGAGGATGTATAAGAGAGTGATGTTTTGATTAGATGTTAGTTCTTTGCTTTAAGATCTTTCTCTTAAGGCTGGTTAACTATTCTGAATATGAAGGATGAATAGAATGTTTGTGATGTTAATGTTCTAGCTTATTCTATCACTCAAAAGAGAGGTCATTTTGGATGTTTACTGACTAATCCTCATTAATTAAAGAACTAAGTATATTCTGGTGAAATCTAACAGGAGTAATAGTTGCCAAGCACATTAAAAGATCCATCACGCACAAGCTACTGTACACTTATAAATGCTGTACATCTTCCCTCTCAATCTTGAATCCTTTTGTCTTTTTTTGACAGGTCAACTGCTGAGAAACTCTCATGGCATTCTCATTTTCTGTTCCAGACTTTGTTCATCCCCAACTCCGGCATATTGTTGCAAAGATGTCTGTGGTTGACAGAATTGTGTTCTATGTTAGTGTTCACTGTTCCCCTCTTTTAACCATGATATATTATGTGTACCAATTTCGAAATATTGCTTTTACTAATGACCTGTTTTTGATAAATCAGGTGGTACATCTCGTGGACAGGTTTGATCTATGGCATAGATTACCGGTATTACTGGGGTTGGCTTACCTAGGACTAAGAAGACACTTGCACCAGCGATATAACCTCTTACATGTAGGAAAAGTTAATGGCAAGAAATATGACACGGAAGAGTTTACCTATCGGACTGCTGATGGTACGTGCAATCATCCCGTGGATCATCTAGTGGGCAGTCAAGGAACCTTCTTTGGACGCAACATGCCACCATCAACTTCAAGTTATGGGGTAAGCTAACAATGCAATCAACTATGTCTTGCTAATTAAACATGGAAAATTCACAGCTTTCCGTTCTTGTCAAAGGTCTCTTTGATAGTATCAACTTTCATTTACTGATACCAGATGTTTCAGTTTTCTGTTATGTAAGTTAGGAGTTGCAAATTAGTCTATTGAATCTATTTCAATGATTTATGCTGATTTTTTTTGGGTATTTAATTAGTATGGTACAATTTCAGGTGGTCGTATCACTATCTGAAATCTATAGCTTGAGATCTCTCAATCACTTGTGATAATAACATTTGATTATGCAGCTGCTGGAACCTCACCCTGTAACAGTGGCAACAAAGCTCTTTGAAAGAAGAAAGTACACAGATTGTGGGTGTCAATTCAACATGCTAGCGTGCGCGTGGGTACAATTTATGATCCATGAATGGAATGACCATATGGAGGACACTGAACAGGTACCTAGTTCTTGCATAAATAAAGGCATGATGAAATTCATCACCTGTTGCAATACAGGCAAATGTTTGCTAGGAGGCCATTTTCTGTTGTTTAACTTGTCAAAGTTAGTATTTACTTTGCTTTATGAGGACATTATTTCGGTTGGTAGTTAAGGAAAGTTCTTTAAGGTTGTAGGTAAGACATCACTGTTTTCATTTTCCATTTAAGAAGTGGATTTAATGGTCAACATCGGATATATGCAGTTAATGAATTGGCTATACCTGGTAAAGGTGTGTTTTATGTTTCTCTAATACAAGTTTTCTGACAGGTGGAGCTTACAGCTCCTCAAGAAGTTGCAACAGGATGTCCGTTGAAGTCATTTAAGTTCCTTAAGACCAAAAAACTTCCCACAGGTTCACCTGATCTGAAGTTTGGGCATTTGAATTCTAGGACCCCATGGTGGTGAGTGGACTCAAAACCTCTAATCACCACAGAGAGACCTTAAGATTCTCTCTGAAAAGTTGAGATTTTATTTTTACTTCTGTTGACTCCAAAACTGGCAGTAACACAAAATACCTTACTGGTTATGGAGAAAGCTAATAATTTGGGAGGATGGTTGAAAATAATTACCTGCTTAACTGAAAATATTTATAAGGTAAATAAAGAGTATTGGTTATTACCTTGACTCTTTTACTCTATCAAACTGCTGCTTTGTGGCATGCTAAAAGAGTTTGAGGTAATAACCACGACAGAGATGGAGGGAGAAGGGAGGCGAAAATGTTACTCCCAACTGACACAAAAACCTGTCAACTCTTGTCCACACTGTCCAATTGGAACTTGATTTGATCCTTTACTTTTGATTCAGATTGAAAGTTTGTCTAATGATGGAGTCGTATTTCATGATCTGATGAATTTGTATATGTTCCTGCTGTTTTTTAGGGATGGGAGTGTAATATATGGCAACAACGAAGAGGGCATGGTTAGGGTGAGAACATTTAAAGATGGAAAGCTCAGGGTCTCAGGAGATGGACTTCTTGAACATGATGATAAAGGCATTCCAATATCCGGAGATGTCCGAAACCATTGGGCAGGCTACTCTCTCCTGCAGGCATTGTTTGTGAAGGAACATAATGCCATATCTGATATGCTGAAAGTAGGTTAATGAAGTGCAAAAGTTTCTCTTTTCTGTGGTCATATTTGCTGAATGGAAATGAGAAGTTTAATTGTGGATGAAAATGAGCATGTATTCTGACATTTTACAGTTAGCCACACTAATTTTGCACCTAAAAGAACTTTTGCTTAAAAAACTGATCTTTTTCTCTCAGGAACATTACCCTGAATTTGATGATGAAAAGCTGTACCGGAATGCAAGATTGATAACTTCAGCAGTCATTGCTAAAATCCACACGATTGATTGGACGATTGAACTTGTTAAGACTGATACTCTAAAAGCAGGAATGAGGTCAACTGGTAAGCCCACTGCCAAGTACTGCTATTAGTACTTGATAAAATCGCTGTCATCGCACCTGTGTCTGATCCCTAAAAAGTAATGCACTTTTGGTTGATGTGACACGGGTGCTGCATCATTATTTGGAGGATCCCAGCAAACATAGTGCGAAATAGTAAATTCTACATGGAGTAGGATAAAGTACCGAATGGATAGTGCCCCAAGCTATGTGCTATAAATGCGGTTGAACTAACAAATAACTCCCAGTTTTTATTTTCCAATGAGTTGTCATGATCAACCAAAATGTCATGCATCATGCTTGTCATTGCGAATGACTAAATTAATGTTAGCTAACAGACTCTAGTCTGATTCAGGTATGGCTTTTTGGGGAAGAAAATAAAGGATATGTTAGGACCCAAGTTTGGACCAGTACTGAGTGGATTAGTTGGTCTTAAAAGGCCTACAGATCATGGTACTCCCTACTCGTTGACTGAAGAGTTTGTTAGCGTCTACCGAATGCACTCACTTTTACCTGAGACAATTGTTCTGAGGGACTTGAAGTCGACTATTTCAGAAGACAAATCCTTGCCTATTCAAGAAGAGTATGTTTATCCATTTACACATTTTTTATTATTAGCAAATTATTGCCTTCCCATATGGCAGATTTTTTTTACATAAGCTTCTGATATTGATTTGACAGCATCAAATATTATCTGATCCACCCATTTGAAGTTCTCCTATAACACAAATTAAAAGAACTTGTAGGATATACATTTTTTTAAGTGTCTTGTGTGATCAGGATTCCTATGAGGGAAATGATCGGGAAAGAAGGAGAAAAGAACTTGTCCAGAATCGGTATGGAGCAGATGCTGGTCTCGATGGGTCATCAGTCATGCGGAGCTGCTTCGTTGTGGAATTATCCATCATGGATGAGGAACCTTGTTCCTCACGATATCGATGGAGATGATAGACCCGATTTAGTTGACATGGCCGCCTTGGACAGTATGTTCATCCCTCATCAGCACCTACCGATTTTCATCTTATGTATGAATTACACGCTGATTTTCTAATTGAAACAGTTCATAGAGACAGAGAGAGAGGAATTCCACGGTACAATGAGTTCAGAAGGAATTTGCTGATGGTACCAATTAGCAAGTGGGAAGATTTAACTGAGGATGAAGAAGTAATAGACGCTCTCCAAGAAGTATATGGTGATGATATTGAGAAGCTAGATCTCCAAATTGGTTTACACGCGGAGAAGAAAATTAAAGGCTTTGCCATTAGTAAAACTGCCTTCAACATATTCCTGCTCATTGCTTCAAGGTTTGTCTATATAGTGGCAGTGTACGAAACTTAAACTCTATTCCAAATAAGAACTGATCTTCATGCTAATTCCCATGACTATGTTTTTTCTTTCCAGGAGGCTAGAAGCTGATAGATTCTTCACAACTGATTTCAATTCGCGAACCTACACAGAGAAAGGCTTCGAATGGGTAAACAAGACAGAGACATTAAAGGATGTTATCGATCGACACTTCCCTGAAATGACAGCGAAATACATGAGATGCACAAGTGCTTTCTCACTATGGAGTTCGGATCCAGATCCTAAACACTACTTACCTCTATATCTGAGACCAGTAACCTAATACGGAGTACTATATTTGGTTGAATGTGAACTTGTTATAACCTTTGTATGCGAATAATATGTAAGAGACAACGCCAAGCTAGTTTGCATGTAAAATATAAAGTGGCCTTACTTTACGGTCAGATGAATAAACCACCGGGAGCTTGTATGAGAGTGAGTTTGACTGCCTTAACTATGGCGGAGTCTATGACACATAGTTTGTAGCATACCTGTTGTAAATGGAACAATCCATAATGTATTAGTATAATATGTGATGCACTTGCTTGTACTTGCAAGTTCTTTTTTGTTTTCTGGAAAAAACATTTGTTGTGTAAATGACTCTGGGAAAATAAATGATTTCCTCATCAAGTTGAACTCGAACATTAGCTTGTATAAGGAAGCTTACTTGTGTTAAAATTACTTACCTTCGGTGTTTTCCCCAAATCATACTGATTTACAATGATGAATTTATAAATCAAACTGAGAATATATATTGCTAAATCATACTGATTTACAATGATGAAGTTATAAATCAAACTGAGAATATATATTACTAATTTAGCGATAAATGGTTTAGTGACTAAAGTTATGTAAAGACCCCTGCCTTTTATTTTATTAGATTATTGAGAGTATTTTAAGAAGGGGGTGTATGTTAAGTTGGTTGAGAGTTAAGATGAAGAGGAGAAGTGGGTGAATAGGGAGGATTACAAATTAGCTAGGAGGGAGGCTAAGTTAGCAGTTATGGCTGCGAAGACGACAACGTTTGAGAGCTTGTATGCGGGGTTAGAGGAGAGAGGTGGGGAAAAGAGGTTGTATAGGCTTGCTAAGGCTAGGGAGCGGAAGGGTCGTGACCTCGATCAAGTGAAGTGCATTAAGGGGGAGGATGGATGGTAGAGTTCTGGTGGAGGATGTTCACATTAAGAAGGGGTGGCAGGAGTATTTTCATAGACTCTTGAATGATGAGGGGGACAGAGACATTGGGTTAGGAGAGCTGGAGCACTCAGAGGAGTGCCGTGATTTCAGTTACTGTAGATGTTTTGAAGTTGAGGAGGTCAGAGAGGCGATTCGCAGGATGCGGAGGGGTAGGGCGACGGGGCCTAATGAGATTCCGGTGGATTTTTGAAAGTATGCTGGTGGGGCAGGTTTAAGGTGGTTGACTGATTTGTTTAACGACATTTTCAAGACTGCTAAAATGCCTGAGGCTTGGAGATGGAGTACGATGATTCCGTTATATAAAAACAAGGGTGACATTATGAGTTGCAACAACTACAGGGGTATTAAGTTGTTGAGTCACACTATGAAGATTGGAGAGAGGGCGGTTGAGCGGAGGTTGAGGAGGATCGTGTCTATTTCGCAGAATCAGTTTGGATTTATGCCCGGTCGCTCAACGATAGAGGCAATTCACCTGGTGAGGAGATTGGTGGAGCAGTATAGGGAAAGGAGGATGGACTTACACATAATGTTCATCGACCTGAAGAAGGCGTATGACAAAGTACTTAGGGAGGTTCTTTGGAGATGTTTGGAGGTGAGAGGGGTCCCGGTGGCATACATTAGGTCTATTAAGGACATGTATGATGGAGTGAAGGCTCGGGTGAGGACGACGGGAGGAGACTCAGAGCGTTTTCCTGTCGAGACAGGGTTGCATCAGGGATCGACTCTTAGTCCATTCTTGTTTGCGTTGGTGATGGATGTGTTGACGTGGAGTATTTAAGGTGAGGGGCCATGATGTATGCTATCTGCGGATTATGTAGTGTTGATTGATGAGACGCGGGGGGGGATAATAAATTAGAGGTTTAGAGGCAAACCCTTGAGTCTAAAGGGTTCAGGTTGAGTAGGTCCAAGACGGAGTATATGGAATGCAAGTTTGAGGACTTGAGGCAGGAGGACAAGGGGTAGTGAGGTTGGATTTTCAGAGTGCTTATAAGAGGGATAGTTTTAAGTATCTTGGAAATGCAGAAATTGGCGAGTATATCTCTAAATGTATTGGGGCAGGTTGGATGAAGTGGAGACTCGCCTCGGGAGTGTTGTGTGATAAGAAGGTGCCCCTTAAGCTTAAAGGCAAATTCTACAGAATGACAGTCCGTCCGGTCATGCTGTATAGAGCGGAGTGTTGTCCAGTCAAGAACTCTCACATTCAAAAATTGAAGGTAGCAGACATGAGAATGTTGTGTTGGATGTGCGGACTTACTAGAGGGGATAGAGTTAGGAATGAGATTATCCAGGAGATGGTGGAAGTGGCTTCGGTGGAGGATAAGATGCGGGAAGTGAGGCTGGGATCGTTTGGGTATATGATGAGGAGGGGCACTGATGCCCTAGTTTGTAGTTATGAGAGGCTAGCTCTGGATGGTTTCAGGAGGGGTAGAGGTAGGTCGAAGAAATACTGGAAGGAGGTGATTAGACATGGCATGAAACAGTTATAGCTTACTGAGGACATGATCATAGATAGGAAGGTGTGGAGGTCGCAGATAAGGGTAGAAGGCTAGTGTGTGTAGGTGAGTCGTAGCAAGTAGTTTGGAGAGCTTTGGTGTATCCTGGTTAGTAATCCTAGGAGTTGTCTATAGGTAGGAGCAGCTAGTTAGGAGAGTTTGGGTGTGGTGGGCGTTTTTGGTTTGTGAGTGTATGGTATTACTATGTGGGTGTCTTATTTCTTATTTTTGTTATGCCATCCATTTTGTTTCATGTTTCATTACGAACGTGTTTGCTATTCTTTATCTTGAGCCGGAGGTCTACCGGAAACATCCTCTCTACTTCTTTGAAGGTAACGGTATGGACTGCGTGCATTTTACCCTCCCTAGATCCCACTTGGTGGAAATATACTGAATTTGTTGTTGTTATATTAATAATATAAGCATCAGAAAGGCAAATTTTTTACATATAACTTTTTTTCCATTGTTAGTAAGAGCCAATTGCATGCAAAGCCACTAGTAAATGAAAAGCAAAAGAATTTGAAACGGCGGGAGTATTGTTGACACCCAATTTTGTCCCGCATTTCTTTCAAATCATCTATTTGAACTTCTAAATAATTTTGATAGCTTAAAAAATATATATATGTATGATATTCGTATAATTAGGCGTTTTAAAAAATCCTCCAATTATTTGTATTATTTTTAAAATTAAGAATCATCGATATTCTTATTCTTATTCTTATTCTTCTTCTTCTTCTTATTCTTATTCTTCTTATTATTATTCAAAAATAGCCTCTTTATTCTACGAAGATAGATAAGATTGATACATATTAATAATAATTAGAAGACTTGACTGTCCTGAACTACTGATTGCTGCCAGTTTGTTGTGTAATTGGTGGGGAATTGATGTTGGCTTTGCTAATATCTTCTTTTTCTTTTTTTGTTGTGTAATTGGTGGGGAATTGATGTTGGCTTTGCTAATATCTTCTTTTTCTTTTTGGTGTGTGATAGTGGGGTATACATGTTTGCCAATATAGAAGTATATTCCATTTTTGTTAATACAGTATGTTTTTTTTATGTTTCATTAATATAGACAACACAATTATATGCCAAAAATTAATCGTGTACATCTCATGCCGAATTAAAAACAAAGTTATAAAATTTGGTTTCAGTCTTTTTCGATATTCTGCCATCATTTCATTCGTAGGGGAGAAAGTTGTGGGATCTGCCAAGGACATGTGATGAATATATTGTTTCTTTATCCATGATCTTTTTTGGAACTTTCCTTTGCATATTAGGAGAGATTACATAAAAAAATAAGGATATTTGCGACAAAGTGAAAATGACTTTGGGAAAGGACATGATGTGGAAAATAAGGCTCAATTAGA
Source organism: Capsicum pubescens (assembly GCA_030864215.1). Lineage (NCBI taxonomy): Eukaryota > Viridiplantae > Streptophyta > Magnoliopsida > Solanales > Solanaceae > Capsicum > Capsicum pubescens. The sequence goes on along the minus strand of CM061540.1, from coordinate 8,875,580 downwards.
TAATTTGGACTAAGAAGTGCTTGGGCGGTGATTAGACAAAATACGATGCAGATCAACTTATTGAGGAAATCAAATTAGATAAGAATTTGTGAAGTTGGCAGACCAGGGCAGAAGATTAGTAGGTAGTGCATTACTAGTAGTCATAGTATCGATCATGTAGTCTCCTGCCTTCAATTTATGTTACTTTATGTTGTTCTTGTACTTCAATTTTCATACTATTTTATTACAATTGTTGTTGAGCATGTTTTGTTATGCTTTTACTTCAATTATTTCTTTTGGATCGTTTTTTCTTAAGCCAAAGGCCTACCGAAAAGATGGAAATAATCTCTTTTAAGGTAGAAGTAAAGTTTGGCGACCATACCTCATGGGACTATACTGCATATATTAAAAGTGTGAAGACCTTTAAAAAGTTATTTAAACTTTTTGCCCTTCATTAAAAGACTCTTCTTTTGACAAAACTGTCTTTTCACTTTTTATTTATTTATTTATTTATTTATTTATTATTTAATTATTTTTTATCATATTAACTAGACTTCCTAAAATATATGGTAGGAGAATTAATTAATATTTTCTTTTCTACTAGACTTCCTAAAATATATGGGACTTCTAAAATATATTGTAGGAGAATTAATTAATATTTTTCTTTCTACTTTTCAATTAGAAAAATATTCTTAAAATAAGACTCTATTAAGGAAATAATTCTATTAATATTGAGATGTACGTTAAACTAGAGAACAAACCGGTTTGCCTATTGGAAGAATATGACTGATGCTCATCTAACTTGATTCGATTGCATGTCTAGATTGGTGGATGCTTGATTTTTTAACCCTCAACTTCTTCACTATTTTTGTCAGCATAATAGAATTCATTATGTGTGTGTATATATACTAGTTAAGTGTACGTGCTCAACACGTGTATATCATGTCAGTCAATTACAAATATATATAAAAGGATAAATTATCTATTTTGATTGTTGTATGTATATATAACTATACTTTCAAAACAATGAAAGAAAAAAATACGACAAAAAAAATATTCTTAAACAAACGTGGATGAAATTATTTTTGAATGTACAAAACTTTACACGTGTAAGAAAGAAATGTGCGAAACTAAAATTTGGTCAAGTTCATGTAATACTATAACTCAATTCAAATAAGAAATGTCAAATTGTTGAATTCATCAATAATATATAAAGGTATAGTGTTAGCCGAACCTACAATAGACACAAAGTAGAAGACTACCCCCGGCATTCCTCCTCTATGATCCTTAAGTGATTTGTCAAACCATCGCATCAATTTATTGAATTCATTAAGAGTATTCACTAACATATAATCATATTTTTTGCCATTATTGTTGTATAATGATCCAATAACCTATAATATTTTTCAAGTAAAATTATACTATCATGTTGATTTCTAAAATTCTAATACGCATAATATACGTTGAACTCTTGTAAAAAAAAATCGATAGATATAATGATAATAGACTAATTTGAACGAATATTTGATATTAAAATCTGATTCGTCCTACATATAGTATATGAATTAAAAAAAAAAAGTATAATCTCTTCGTCCACTTTATGGGGTACATTTTGAATTTTAAGATTCAAACGATTAAACTTTACCTTTACGTAAAATTTCGTGAAAGTCCATTAAAAGATTCTATCTACCACTAGTATTAAACAGAAAAACACGAGATAGTACCATAACAGAAACTATAATATGATCGCATTATCAGAACAATATGATTAAACATAATCTTTACAATACAATCAAATTATAAAATTATATTCAAAATACATACATTAGGAACCAAAAATAAATATAAACAAAACCTAGACAATGTATTGCAAAAATATTGTGAAAAGGGATATATATATATATATATATATATAAATTGTATCATACAATCCACTATAAATTAGAATACCACAATTAAGAATCGATTGCTAAAATAAAGAATCACATTCATATTAAAATAGGACGGAAAAAGTAAAATAAGTAAAAGATCTCAATTTTTTTAAAAAAAAATAAAACCTAACTAACTGGTGTTAGAATACGAAAGAAATTAATAAAGTAAAGACTCCAACCAACAATCACCTCAAAGATTCCAACTTTACCACAAACAATCAAGAAAATTTAGTCAAAAGTATTACCACCAAATTCTACCACTATTAAACAAAAAGGGTTTTGGCCATTCACAATGCTACTAAGAAAAAACATAGAACATTATTACTTCCTCCGTTTAAAAAAGAATGACCTACTTTGACTTGACACAAAGTTTAAGAAAACAAAGAAGACTTTTGAATCTTGTGGCCTTAAATTAAAGTTGTGTAAAGGTTAGATTTAATTGTATTGTTTTGATATCTTTATTATCTTATTATTTTATTCTAATTTACAGATGCTAGACGAATGTGAGCCGGCTTTACAAAAATTTTTTAGGTAAAGGTTATGTTTAATTGTATTATCATAATTTCTCTATTAGTTTGTTATTTTGTTGTAGTTTACAGTTCGTAGATGAGTCTCGATCAACTTTGAGAATTTTTTGTGTGTAAAATTTAAGTTTAATTGTATTGTTTTGATATCACTTTTATCGTATTATTTTATTGAAGTTCACAGGTGATAAATAAATGTTGGTCGGCTTTGAGAATTTTTTTTATGTAAAGGTTAGGTTTAGTTGTATTATTTTGATATCTTTATTATCATATTATTTTGTTATTATATTTAGGTGGTAGATGAGTGTCGGACGACTTTGAATTTTTTTTTGTGTGTAGATTAGATTTAATTGTATTATTTTGATGTCTCTATTATTATATTGTTTTGTTGCAATTTACAGATGGTAGATGAGTGTCGATCGACTTTTTAAAATATTTTTGATAAACTTTAGGTTTAATAAATAAAGTCTCCATCTTTACATACTCAAAAGATATTAAATTTAATTATTATATTCATCTTTATTATTTAAACAAATATCCTATTCAGTGTAATGTTTGAACTCATTAAAGTGAGGTACACGCGCAAGGTGCGAAAACTTTATTTTACTCATCTCGCACGTGTAACTCACTTCAAGGAGTTCAATTTACAAAATCACTTCGATCTTATAAAAGAAAGTATGTTTGAATTAAAACTATTTAATTAATTAAATATGAAAAACACTTAAATATAAAACTAAGAGATATAAAATACATAAGAGAGTATCACGTTAAATTAACAATAAATGTATATGAAAAATAAATTTGTGTGTTTACGTTATATTATTAAGTACAAATTTGAAAGAACTGATGTAAATTATTAACCTTATTGGTGGTAAATTTGCAACTTTGATTTTTTGAGTTTAGTATTAAACCAAATTGCATTGTTTTAAAATCTAGTCAATTTAGACAAATTTTTCTTAACCGTTTGTATAAAATCCCTATTTAAATATATTTTAAAAATAGCAACTTTTATACTAAATCTATAATTATTTTGGTTTGTAGAAATTATTTAACGTAAAATTCTACTTTCTTACCTAAATCAATAAAAAAATTAATTAATTTCAAATTCTTAAATGTTTGATATAATAATTAAATAATAATTATTAAAGAAAATGGTGAAAAGATAATTTTGTTTATTGCAAAATCTTTTAATGAATGACAAAAAGTTCGAATCACTTTTCTAATAGTAGTGCACATGCTTTACACGTGTCTCGCACGTGTAATGTTTGATTATTTAAATTAAATAATTTTATATATTGCGGAAATTTTTAATAAATGATTTCCTCATCAAGTTGAACTCGAACATTAGCTTGTATAAGGAAGCTTACTTGTGTTAAAATTACTTACCTTCGGTGTTTTCACCATATCATACTGATTTACAATGATGAATTTATAAATCAAACTGAGAATATATATTGCTAAATCATACTGATTTACAATGATGAAGTTATAAATCAAACTGAGAATATATATTACTAATTTAGCGATAAATGGTTTAGTGACTAAAGTTATGTAAAGACCCCTGCCTTTTATTTTATTAGATTATTGAGAGTATTTTAAGAAGGGGGTGTATGTTAAGTTGGTTGAGAGTTAAGATGAAGAGGAGAAGTGGGTGAATAGGGAGGATTACAAATTAGCTAGGAGGGAGGCTAAGTTAGCAGTTACGGCTGCGAAGACGACAACGTTTGAGAGCTTGTATGCGGGGTTAGAGGAGAGAGGTGGGGAAAAAAGGTTGTATAGGCTTGCTAAGGCTAGGGAGCGGAAGGGTCGTGACCTCGATCAAGTGAAGTGCATTAAGGGGGAGGATGGTAGAGTTCTGGTGGAGGATGTTCACATTAAGAAGGGGTGGCAGGAGTATTTTCACAGACTCTTGAATGATGAGGGGGACAGAGACATTGGGTTAGGGGAGCTGGAGCACTCAGAGGAGTGCCGTGATTTCAGTTACTATAGACGTTTTGAAGTTGAGGAGGTCAGAGAGGCGATTCGCAGGATGCGGAGGGGTAGGGCGACGGGGCCTAATGAGATTCCGGTGGATTTTTGAAAGTATGCTGGTGGGGCAGGTTTAAGGTGGTTGACTGATTTGTTTAACGACATTTTCAAGACTGCGAAAATGCCTGAGGCTTGGAGATGGAGTACGATGATTCCGTTATATAAAAACAAGGGTGACATTATGAGTTGCAACAACTACAGGGGTATTAAGTTGTTGAGTCACACTATGAAGATTGGAGAGAGGGCGGTTGAGCGGAGGTTGAGGAGGATCGTGTCTATTTCGCAGAATCAGTTTGGATTTATGCCCGGTCGCTCAACGATAGAGGCAATTCACCTGGTGAGGAGATTGGTGGAGCAGTATAGGGAAAGGAGGATGGACTTACACATAATGTTCATCGACCTGAAGAAGGCGTATGACAAAGTACTTAGGGAGGTTCTTTGGAGATGTTTGGAGGTGAGAGGGGTCCCGGTGGCATACATTAGGTCTATTAAGGACATGTATGATGGAGTGAAGGCTCGGGTGAGGACGGCGGGAGGAGACTCAGAGCATTTTCCTGTCGAGACAGGGTTGCATCAGGGATCGACTCTTAGTCCGTTCTTGTTTGCGTTGGTGATGGATGTGTTGACGTGGAGTATTTAAGGTGAGGGGCCATGATGTATGCTATCTGCGGATTATGTAGTGTTGATTGATGAGACGCGGGGGGGGGGGGGGGGGGGGGGTATAATAAATTGGAGGTTTAGAGGCAAACCCTTGAGTCTAAAAGGTTCAGGTTGAGTAGGTCCAAGACGGAGTATATGGAATGCAAGTTTGAGGACTTGAGGCAGGAGGACAAGGGGTAGTGAGGTTGGATTTTCAGAGTGTTTATAAGAGGGATAGTTTTAAGTATCTTGGAAATGCAGAAATTGGCGAGTATATCTCTAAATGTATTGGGGCAGGTTGGATGAAGTGGAGACTCGCCTCTGGAGTGTTGTGTGATAAGAAGGTGCCCCTTAAGCTTAAAGGCAAATTCTACAGAATGACAGTCCGTCCGGTCATGCTGTATGGAGCGGAGTGTTGGCCAGTCAAGAACTCCCACATTCAAAAATTGAAGGTAGCAGAAATGAGAATGTTGCGTTGGATGTGCGGACTTATTAGAGGGGATAGAGTTAGGAATGAGATTATCCAGGAGAAGGTGGAAGTGGCTTCGGTGGAGGATAAGATGCGGGAAGTGAGGCTGGGATGGTTTGGGTATATGATGAGGAGGGGCACTAATGCCCTAGTTTGTAGTTATGAGAGGCTAGCTCTGGATGGTTTCAGGAGGGGTAGAGGTAGGTCGAAGAAATACTGGAAGGAGGTGATTAGACATGGCATGAAACAGTTATAGCTTACTGAGGACATGATCATAGATAGGAAGGTGTGGAGGTCGCAGATAAGGGTAGAAGGCTAGTGTGTATAGGTGAGTCGTAGCAAGTAGTTTGGAGAGCTTTGGTGTATCTTGGTTAGTAATCCTAGGAGTTGTCTATAGGTAGGAGCAGCTAGTTAGGAGAGTTTGGGTGTGGTGGGCGTTTTTGGTTTGTGAGTGTATGGTATTACTATGTGGGTGTCTTATTTCTTATTTTTGTTATGCCATCCATTTTGTTTCATGTTTCATTACGAACGTGAAATTAAAGTATTGTCAAAAAAAGGAAAGGGATCGTTCTTTTTTAAACAAACTAAAAAGGAAAGTAGATCATTTTTTTTTAAACGGGGGGAGTATGAATTACCAAGTCAGGTGAACTTGGTGAAGGATCAGGATGTTCTTCAAGGTGATGTCTATGGTGGTGATAAGGCTGAATACGGTGGATTCTTGAAGAAAAGAAAATAATAAAATTAATAAAAGATTCCTTAACCTCCTAAAAAAATGTAACTAACTAATGCTTTGTTAAAATAGGTAAGAAAAAATAATTTACCTAAATTGAAGAATACTACATGAATTTTATTCCTAAATTTATCCTATTCCTAATAAATCCTATATTAAAAGGATTCATAAATTAAATTAGTAAATCTAATAAAATTAAATAATAATTTAAAAAAAAAATAGTGAAAAGATAATTTTGTCTATTAAGGATATTTTTAATGAAGGGTAAAAAGTTCAAATCACTTTTCTAAAGGCCTTCACACTTTTAATATATTATAGATAGAGATTATAGATTATAGATTATAGATATCTTCTTTGTTTTCATTCAAAATTATTCTTTAGGGTCAAAATTTCCGCTCAGACAAGAATTAGTTAGATCAAAATCGAAGCTTTGTGATCACTATTATATTTTTTCTTTATAGTTTACAGGCCGTAGATGAATGTCGGTTGACTTTGAAGAATTTCTTGTGTAAAGGTTAGATTTAATTGTATTGTTTTGATATCTTTATTATCTTATTATTTTATTCTAATTTACAGATGCTAGACGAATGTGAGCCGGCTTTACAAAAATTTTTTAGGTAAAGGTTAGGTTTAATTGTATTATCATAATATCTCTATTAGTTTGTTATTTTGTTGTAGTTTACAGTTCGTAGATGAGTCTCGATCAGCTTTGAGAATTTTTTGTGTGTAAAATTTAAGTTTAATTGTATTGTTTTGATATCACTTTTATCGTATTATTTTATTGAAGTTCACAGGTGATAAATAAATGTTGGTCGGCTTTGAGAATTTTTTTTATGTAAAGGTTAGGTTTAGTTGTATTATTTTGATATCTTTATTATCATATTATTTATTTATTATATTTAGGTGGTAGATGAGTGTCGGACGACTTTGAAATTTTTTTTGTGTGTAGATTAGATTTAATTGTATTATTTTGATGTCTCTATTATTATATTGTTTTGTTGCAATTTACAGATGGTAGATGAGTGTCGATTGAATTTTTAAAATATTTTTGATAAACTTTAGGTTTAATAAATAAATTCTCCATCTTTACATACTCAAAAGATATTAAATTTAATTATTATATTCATCTTTATTATTTAAACAAATATCCTATTTAGTGTAATGTTTGAACTCATTAAAGTGAGGTACACGCGCAAGGTGCGAAAACTTTATTTTACTCATCTCGCACGTGTAACTCACTTCAAGGAGTTCAATTTACAAAATCAATTCGATCTTATAAAAGAAAGTATGTTTGAATTAAAACTATTTAATTAATTAAATATGAAAAACACTTAAATATAAAACTAAGAGATATAAAATACATAAGAGAGTATCACGTTAAATTAACAATAAATGTATATGAAAAATAAATTTGTGTGTTTACGTTATATTATTAAGTACAAATTTTAAAGAACTGATGTAAATTATTAACCTTATTGGTGGTAAATTTGCAACTTTGATTTTTTGAGTTTAGTATTAAACCAAATTGCATTGTTTTAAAATCTAGTCAATTTAGACAAATTTTTCTTAACCGTTTGTATAAAATCCCTATTTAAATATATTTTAAAAATAGAAACTTTTATACTAAATCTATAATTATTTTGGTTTGTAGAAATTATTTAACGTAAAATTCTACTTTCTTACCTAAATCAATAAAAAAATTAATTAATTTCAAATTCTTAAATGTTTGATATAATAATTAAATAATAATTATTAAAGAAAATGGTGAAAAGATAATTTTGTTTATTGCAAAATCTTTTAATGAATGACAAAAAGTTCGAATCACTTTTCTAATAGTAGTGCACATGCTTTACACGTGTCTCGCACGTGTAATGTTTGATAATTTAAATTAAATAATTTTATATATTGCGGAAATTTTTAATGATGTGTAAAATTTTAAATCATTTTTTAAAGAATTTTCATACTTTAATATAATAATGTAAACATAAACATATATTTTAGTGTAAACACATATATATATTACTACTAGAAGTTTCAAGTGGTTGATAGATCATCACTTTTGCGTTTGTCATATAGTATCTCTTTCCCTTGCTGCCAAAGGCTATAAGAGAGATGCATGAATTTGAACCATATTTGCGGTATTTTTTTTTCCATATTTAAAATCTTTCCTTGTTTTTAAAGTCAAATTTTTATAAAATCATTGATTACATTCTTATTACGTACTTAAAACTTCTAAAAATTTGATACTTCTTAAATTTTTCTTATTCCAACGCTTTTATATTTTTTTCTAGACTTTTAAAATCTTCTTATAATCAAATTTAGTCGATTTAGGTCAAAGCTCATTGTTTATTCACAATTGAAACAGTTGCATATAATCAAATATTAAAAGAGAATTCATGTAGAATCAAAATGACTAACCAATTTCTTGTGACTGAATGTAATGATCCAATGAATTTGTTCAAATTTATAAATAAGTCAATTTCAAATTATTAATTGTATATGCGTCATTATAAATAAAACTCACACACACAAAAAAATCTCAATTAACAATTATCTATTAAGAATACATGATAGTTTATTATTTTAAACTTCAAGAACATATTAAAATTACAAAATAAAACTTTTCAATTAGCAATTATCGATCAAAAATACATGATAGTTTGTTTTTGTAGACATAAAAAAATATACCAAAATTTTAGAAAGCTTTAACTCAAATCACAAGTAAATTTGTCTCGTCAATGATAGATACTGTCAATATTTAAAAAAAAATAAAACTTCTCAATAAGCAATTGTCAATCAAGAATACATGATACTTTATTATTGTAAACTTCAAAAATACACTAAAATTTTAGAAAACTTATCTCAAAGCAGAAATAAATTCATCTCTTTAATCATAGATACTATCAAGATTGTAATCGTCAAGAATGTACTGAAATATTAGAAAATTTAAATCAAATCACAAGTAAACTTGTCTCTTCAATCATAAGATATATCAATATTTTTTTAAAAAAAAAAACTTCTCAATTAACAATCGTCTATCAAAATATATGATAATTTATTTATTGTAAAGTTCATGAATATACTAAAATTTTAGAAAACTTACCTCAAATCATAAGCAAAACTTACCTCAAATCACAAGAAAATTCGTTTCTTCAATTAAACAAAACAAACAATAAACTAAACCAAGAAAATATTATCACATGCTATAAAACAATATGAATATAGCTTAAGGAACTCACCGGGTGAGGAACATTCAATTATATGAAGAACAAAAAAAAAAGAATATTAATAAAGTTTTAAACCTTTTTTTAATATAAATACTAATACTAATAAGTTTCCTACTTATTCTATTATTGTTTTTCCTTTTAAATCTATGTTAATTGAGTCTCTTCTTTAATATAAATAATAAAATATTAATAAAGATTCCTACTCCTAAAATTATTACTCGTATGAAGAGCAAAAAATAGATTTTTATACCTAAAATTAATACTAATAGTTATAGTGAGCTTAGTTATAATAAGATACAACTTTTATCTAAGGTAAAATTCCGATTGATTAAAATTACCTCTTACCATATGGAGACAATATTATAAATATAATTAAATAATAAATTGAAGAAATAGTGAAAAGACGATTTTGTCTAAATAATAGACTTTTAATGAAGGACAAAAAGTTCAAATTACTTTTTTAAGGATTTTCAAACTTGCACTGTGCCTCACGTTAATTTATAAAATTACATTAAGAAAATTATTAAAAATTAGCAATTGTTATTAAAATAAATATTACGTACTATTTTCCAACTCTTAAATATTAGGAATAGTAGCGAAAAGACGATTTTGTCTAAAGCAACGATTTTTAACGAAGGACAAAAAATTTAAACAATATTTTTAAAACCCTTCGCACTTTTAATATATTATAGATATAAATTATAGATATAGATTATAGATCGATAGATATAGATATAGATTATAGATACTTCTTCAATGCTCTAGACCCACGTGTCAAAATGGCGCAAACTTAACATATTACTTCCTCCGTTTAAAAAAGAATGACCCTTTACCTTTTTTTGACAATACTTTAATTTCAATTTTTCATAGCATGTTTAGGACCACAAGTTTAAAGGACATTTTGGTACATTTGACACAACTTTTTCTAACGTCACAAGATTCAAAAGTTTTCTTTATTTTTTTAAACTTCGTGTCAAGTCAAAGTAGCTCAGCGTTTTTTAAACGGAGGAAGTACTATTTGAGTCATGTACAAATTAGTCAAGATACACTTTAAGGGGTCGTTTGGTAGAGTGTATTGGAAAGTTAATGCATGTATTAGTTTAATGAGTATTACTAATACCTTGTTTGGTATTTTTTTGGTCCTATGTATAACTAATACTTGCATTAGTTATACACTCTATTGTGTATTGAGGTGTGTATTACTAATACCTTAAAATCCATGGTATTAGCAATGCAATGGATCAAATGCATGCATTAACATGATTAAAGACACTATTATCCGTCAAAAAATATTTTCACATCCTTTCCAACATATATATGGTGGGTAATGTGTAAGAAAAAAAATTCTTTTAGAAATTATGTAATTCATGTTATTTTTAATACATTAAACCAAATAATGCATAAGAAAAATACAAGTATAATTAATGCAAGCATAGCTACTACAAAACATTCCTAATACAAGCATTACTAATACACCATATTTTGTATTATTCTTATACACTCTACCAAACGACCCCTAAATTTACAAAGCAACTTTGAAGATGCTACTGTAAATTCCTGAATGATCACCATGTTTGGAAAATTACTTACAAATATCATTTTTGTTTTATTTAGGACAAGAATATCATCCAACTTTCTTTATTTTCCTTAAAATATACTTAACACCTCAAAATCTTCCTCTCTCCTACTTGAAATGCCATGTCATTAATTTTATTTTTTTTGATAAATGTATAACTTATCAAACTTATTTAACTAAAGGTTTATCCTAATTCTTTAAAAAAAATAAAAAATTACACATGATATATTAATCATTGAAAATTAATTTAATTACACCAAAAGCTTGTGTTATTTTATTTGATATGTACTCTTCAAAATTTCTTTTATTTACTTATTTATTTCACCACGTAATAATAGTTTTAAAATACAAGTACTTATACAAATTGGTACAATAAATTTTTTTGCAGTTTATTTTATATACTAAAAATTCTTAAAATGTAAAAGAAATAAAACGATGGATTTCATATTTTAGACATTAAGTTTGTTATATATATGAGAATAAAAGAATAATATCCCCATTTTTAAAGGAAAGAAAAATTATGTAGTCTTGAAACAAATAAACTTTTTTTAAGAAATATTACAAAATGATACCTTCTTTAGTACTATTACAAATGGATTTTTAAAATATTACTCAATCAATTATTCTTTACTTTTGATGGATTTAGAATGAAGTGTGGGTATAAATTAGCGTTTAATTGTCTAATAAAATAAAATATAAATATAACGATCCAAAAAAAAAGTAAAGAAACTAAATTTAAAATAATAATTTCTTTCTAAATTTTATGTCTTATCTTACGGATTTACTTGTTTTATTTATGGACAATTACTTGTAAAAAATTTGCAAGAAAAAAAATCTTCTTTTCACTATATATTTATCAAAAATTATCTTGCATAATAATTTGCAAGTGATCCCTGGCCAAATTAAATTTTTCAGGTAATAATACATATTAAAATTTTTTTATTGAATTTTTTTTGGCAACAAAAAATACCGTAGATTTGCCATCAATGTTTTTAAATAAAAAATTATGTTTTCTTATTCTCTATTACTCTATATTTGTAGGTAATATAATATCTTTGGATTATATTAATCCAAAGATTTTTTTGTATAATTTAAAAAAGTGAATTTTATTCTTTTATTCCCATATAAATAAAAAATTTAATTTCTAAAATATAAATCCGTCATTTTTATTTCTTTTTTACATTTTAAGAATCTTTAATATATAAAATAAATAACAACAAAAAGTTAAATGAGTACCATTTTTTATAAGTACTTGAGTTTTAAATATTATTAAGTGTTGAAATAAATAAGTAAATAAAAGAAATTTTGAAAAGTACATATCAAATAAAATAATTCAAGTTTCTGTGTAATTAAATTAATCTTCAATTATTAATATAACATGTGTAATATTTTTTAAAGAAAGAATTAGGCTAAAACTTTAGTTAAATAAGTTATATAGATCTATTTATCTAAAAAAGAAAGAAATTTTAATGACATGAAATTTCAAGTAGGAGAGAGAAGATTTTTGAGGTGTTAAGTATATTTTAAGAAAAATATAAATAGTTGGGTGATATTCTTGTCCTAAACAAAACAAAAGTGAATTATTTTAAGAGCTTCTAGCTCCGCAAGACGTATCTTAGCATTTTCTTCATCAGTGAGCCCTTCTTGAATGGTCAGTCTCAAAGAAGGTATTTGACGCTCAAGTGGCAGAACTGCTTCAACTCCAAAAGCAAGTGAGTATGGGGTTGCTTGAGTTGGTGTACGGAAAGTTGTCCTATACGCCCACAAAGTTTCTTCCATCTGCTCATGTCAGTCTCGTTTGGATTTGGAGACAACTTTCTTCAACAAGTTGCATAAAGTCTTATTGAATGCTTCGGCTAGACCATTAGCGGCAACATGGTACATAGAAGACTTGCGCTGCTTGAAACAAAAGAGATCACAAATCTTATTCGTCAGCTTGTTATCAAATGGCTTGCCATTGTCTGTTATTATATATTGAGGGATTCTAAAGTGGTAGACGATATTCACTCGGATGAAGTTCGCAACATTTTCTTTCTTTACTTCCTTGAGAGCAACAGCTTCAGCCCATTTTGAGAAGTAATCTGTCGCGGCTAAGATGTATAAGTGTCCACCAATAGACTTTGGTAGTGGACCAACAACATCCATTCCCTAAGCATTGAATGGCCAAGACGCTACAGTTGGATGTAGTACCTTTGGAGGTAGATGTATGAAATTTGCATGGAATTGACAAGCTTTACATCTTCTAGCATAGTCCAAACAATCTTTCACCATTGTTGGCCAATAATATCTCATCCTTTTAATGTGAAAATGGAGCTTCGGTCCAGACTGATGTGATCCACAAACTCCCGAGTGTGCTTCTTGCAAAGCTTGAATTGCTTCTTCCTCTCCCAAATACCGTAAGAGTACTTCTTCAAATGATCTTCTGTACAGTATGTCTTTGTAGTAAAGGAAGCGAGGTGCACGACGACGAATGTCAGTCTTTCTCCTTGGATCTTCTGAAAGTATCCCATAATATAAGTAATCAATGATAGGTTGTCGCCAATCTTCTTTTACAGCTTCAGACACGGCAACGAGGTATTCAACCTTTTTTTCTACATCCTCATCTAACGGCGGTACTACCCATTCTTGGCGGACAGTAACTTGCATCTGATTTGGAAGAGTCAGGATTGAGGCCAGAGTAGCTAGGGCATCAACTTGCTTATTTTCTCTCATTGGCACATGTTGGACGGTTACTCCTCCAAGCCACCCCATCAACTTCTGTGTATAATCATGATATGGTCGCAGCTCAGGCTTTCTGACTTCATAGCATCCCAAAAGCTGCTTGATCACCAATTAAGAGTCACCAAAGACTTGTAATTGCAGTTGTTTTATGTCCACTGCTATCTCAAGTCCAAGTATTAAAGCTTGATATTCAACAACATTATTAGAGTAACGATTTCTTAGGGTAAAAGAGTATGGGATGACCTCTTCTTGTGGAGTGACGAACACCACACCGGCACCAGCTCCATCTTGATGTGCGGCACCATCAAAGTACATCTTCCATGGAGGTCTAGCTTCAATTACCATTGCATCTTCATCAGGAAGTTCATTGCTCAGTTCCCAATCATCAGGTATCGGGTGGTCTGCCAAGAAGTCAGCCAGAGCTTGTGTAACACCCCGTAAATTTTTTCGTACACTTATCGCGATTATATGGAGTCCTAAAGGCTTGCGTATGGGTTAAATTAAGTTTATGGTGTTCGGAAGTATCCCGTCAATAGTTGTATGTGTAGGTATTGGAATAAGCTTTCCAACGATATAAAGTTTTCCCAAAACAGAGGAGTATTTCATATAAGCGAGCACATTCAAAATTTCAAAACGGTGGTCGGGAAGCCTGTGAACAGTAAATCTGCAGGAAAATTACTGCAGCTAGGCAATTTTTTTTGGGATCAACTTTAGACGATCATAACTCCTTGTACAAAAAGAACTGTGTGAGCTGCTATATATCGACGAAAATCTCCGAGAGTCTTCTTTCCGATGAAATTGGTTTCATCCAAATCCAATGTTTGAGTAAGGAGCTATACCCGTTTAACTACAGCCTACCAAAAAAAAAACAGAATTTTGGGACAGATTTTTGGGTCAAATTTAAACGACCATAACTCCTTGTACAGGAAGAACTGGGTGGTATACTTTATATGAAAATGAAATCCCTTTGAATTATATTTCCAATGAAATTGGTTTCACCCAAATCCGATACCGGAGAAAAGAGTTATGATCGATTTACTTCAGCCTGTCAAAACTGTCCACTGGGGACAAATTCGGATTTATTTAAATTTTTAGGGCAAAATGGTCATTTTCTATTACCTATTGGACGAAAAATTGGTCTTTATAAACATACACTTAGCCTCATATATATCATATATCATCCAATTATTAAGAGAAGGTGAAACCCTAGCCTAATTTCAACTTCAAATATTTTGTGATTCAACCGTAGAAAATTCGAATTGGTTCCGAAGTTGTGTTCACCATCTCGAAAGCTTCGAGAAGCACCCCATGGTTATGTAAGGAGGATTCTAAATACAAGAGTTCATTGTTAAGGTATGACTATTGTTTATTCTTGATTCTTATCCATGAATAAGTATTGATAAAGGATTATGAGTATTGTCTTGATGTTGGAAGATAACTAAAAACATAGTTATGAATTGTTTTGTATAAATTGTTAGTAGTAAATTATGGAAGTTGTTGTATTGGATTATGGAGGATGAATTGTGGTGATATATCATTATATTAGTGGTTATGTATGTCTAGTGATCATGTTGGTATTGGATGGTGATTAAGAGAGGAAATAAAGGCTAAGAGTGATGTTGAGGGATATTGCATGAAAATGCATGATATGTGAATGTAATAAGAGTATAAGAGGATGTATGTAGCACTCATATTGATGAGTTAAAGGATTACTTCCTAGACATTATTTGGTGAAGTTAATACCTAAATGGTAAGGTTTGGTTGCTAATACTAGTTTGCCACAAATGACTTATTGTAGATAAGTGTTCGAAGAGTACGGGAAGTCAAGTTGGACTTGTATTGAAGTGGTTATATCAAGGTATGTAAGACATACTCTATCTAATCTTTGGCATGAATAATGACCCATGGCACTCTCAAGTAAGCTTCCAACATTGTCCTACGACACATGACACATAATAACATCATATGATCTTCGACACTACCAATTGAACTTGTTTTCACTTTTAAGATGTCCGGCTAGTCAAAAAAATGTCCATATACTATTGTTGACTCCGAAATGATTTAATGAGGTATCCATGATTCTCTACTTCATTTTCATGATATTGATTACCTATTTACATGTTTTTCCTATTGAGGTATCATGGTTTCAAGTTCCATAAGGTGTGACCACAAAGTAACCAATCTCAAAGATTAATTGAAGTAAGAAATGGAATGTCTTTATTTTAAATTGTTGATATGATGTATTGTATTAGTACCACTGATCAGTTGGCCATTGTATTATAAAGATTATGTATATATGCTATTCCAGGGGTGGTCCCTGATGTATTGTATTAGTACCACTGATCAGTTGGCCATTGTATGACATATGTTATGTATTGATAAGGAATACGGGAAGTAATGATATGAAAGTAATGTGCAGGTATCCCATCAGCTTTTTTAAGTGTGGTCTACTCATACTGTTTATTCACTGGTATCTGGGTTCTGTTGATCTTTTGTATCTCATCTTGATACTCACTGCCTTACATACTCAGTACATATTTCATTACTGACGTCCCTCACGGGGGACCTGTATTCATGCCTGCAGGAACAGGTACTTCAGGTCGTACACCTCCGCAGTAAGAGCCAAGACATTCTGTTGATAGTGGTGAGCTCCAGTTGTTTCGGGGCATCCCAAGTCATTTCTATATGTATTTTTGGTATTTGTATAAAAGTCTTTTGTGGGCGGAAGTTTGTCCCGACCCTAACTCAGTTGTGTATCTATGTAGAGGCTTTTGTAGACATATTGTACAGCCATAGGAGTGTTTGGTTGATAGACGTGATGGCTCTGACGGCCAATTACTGTTTATATATATATATATATGCGTGTCTACTGGGCTGATACAGGTACTGTTATCTTCTATTTACAACGAAGTGCTGCCCAAATTTTTAATTTTCATAAGTAATGTAAATGTGAAAGTATAGGTTATGAACGGGTTCTCCCGGGCCTCCTCGGCTACGGGTGTCAGTCCGCTCCAATGGGATTTGGGGCGTGACAGAAGTGGTATCAGAGAAGTTCGTCCTAGTGAGTCTACAAAGCCGTGTCTACGTAGAATCTCGTTTATCGGTGTGTTGTGCACCACATCTATAAACAGGAGGCTATTGGACATTTAGGGATTGTTTCCATTCTCCATTTCTTAGATCGTGCAATAGAGCCCATATTAGAGATAAAGTCATAATCAATCGCTTAATCCAATTGTTTTTTTTTATTTATTATAGTAACGATGCCGGTTACAAGGAGAAAGAATAAGTGGAAGCGAGTAGATGTAGTGGCCGGAGAAGGTACTAGTAAGTCACCACCGGCACAAGCTGAACAAAGTGAGTCTCAAGCTGAGCATATATCAGGAGCTTCTTCTCCTCCGGAAGGGCCATCTATTAATGCTGTTGATCGAGATTTGAGGGATGCATTACAACTTCTGATGCGTATAGTTGCCGGTCAAGTTCAAGGGCAAGCTATTCCTACTACGAGTTCTAGTGGTACGGATAGAGCAGCTAGCCTTCGGACACAGGATTTTCTGAAACTGGATCCTCCTACTTTTACCGGATCAGATATTAACGAAGACCCGCAGGACTTTGTTGATCAAACCCAAAGGGCTCTAGATGTTATGTACATATCCAGTAAAGAGATGGTTGAGCTAGCAGCATATAGACTGAAAGGAGAGGCTATATTGTGGTACGAGGATTGGAAACGATCTAGGGGTATTGATGCACCTCCAACTACGTGGGGAGAGTTCAAAGATGCATTTATTGATCATTATCTTCCATTTGAGACTCGTCAGGCCCGTGCAGATCAATTCTTAAATCTTCGTCAGGGTAATATGAGTGTAAGGGAGTATAGTCTTCGATTTAACTCCTTGTCTTGATATGTTTCTAATGTGGTAGCTACTATGGATGACAGAGTTCATCACTATGTGGATAAATTGGAACCATACTTGGTTAGAGATTGTACCATTGCTGCTTTGAACAAGGACATAGATATAGCGAGGATACAAGCTTTCGCTCAGAAAATGGAAGATCAGAGGCAAAGAAGAAGAACCCAGGAATCAGAAAAAGGATATTCTAAGCGGGCCAGAGCTATAGGGCAGTTTATGGCATCTCAGGGAGGTTTTAGGCCTTCGTTCTCTCATAGATTGCCTAGCCCGTTATCTTTTTATCCTACAATTAGTGCTCCACCACAATTTCAAAGGTTCAGAGGTAATCAGTTCGGGCAAAGCAGTGAAAATCAGAGTTCGCGAATAGTGGGGTATCAAGGGCAAGGGAGTATGAGTCAATTGAGACCTCCACGACACCCGTGCCCCATATGTAGAAGATTTCACTTTGGCGAATGTCGGCTTGGAACGAACAATTGCTTTTGGTGCGGTAAGCCGGGGCATATGGCTAGAGATTGCCCACGCAGGACCACAGGTGGTATAACACGACCTACCGGATCAGCTGTTGCATCATCATCGGTGCCTCCTTTGAGTAGGGGTACACAACCTATGGGTCACGGTAGAGGTGATAGAGGAGCAGCTAGTTCTAGCGGAGCTCAGAACCGTGTGTATGCCCTAGCAGATCGGCAGAATTTAGAGGCTTCTCCAGACGTGGTTACAGGTACGTTGTCCATCTTTGCATTTGATGTGTATGCCTTAATTGATCCTGGTTCTACATTATCGTATGCTACTCCTTTGGTTGCGGGAAGGTTCGGAAGAACACCCGAATTATTAGCCAAGCCATTTGAAGTATCAACGCCAGTGGGGGAATCTCTTATAGCTAGGAATGTTTATCGAAATTGTGTTGTGAATATTTGTGGTCGTGATACGATGGCCGATATTGTTGAGTTAGAAATGGTAGATTTTGATTTTATTATGGGCATGGATTGGTTAGCGTCTTGTTATGCTACAGTAGATTGTCGTTCTAAGAAGGTATATTTCCATTTCCCAAATGAGGCAGTCCTTGAATGGAAGGGTAATGTTGGCGCGCCGAGAGGTAGATTTATTTCTTACTTTAAGGCAAGAAAAATGATTTCCAAGGGGTACATATACCATTTGGTTAGAGTAAGGGATACAGAGGCAGAGCCGCCAACTTTTCAGACCGTTCTGGTTGTGAATGAATTTCCTGATGTATTTCCTGAAGAACTACCAGGTTTACCTCCTGAACGAGAAGTGGAGTTTGGTATTGATATGTTGCCAGACACACAGCCAATCTCAATTCCTCCTTATAGAATGGCACCAGCAGAGTTGCGAGAATTGAAAGAGCAACTGAAAGACTTGCTAGAGAAGGGATTCATCAGGCCTAGTATGTCCCCTTGGGGAGCACCAGTATTGTTTGTGCGTAAGAAAGATGGTTCGCTGAGGATGTGTATTGACTATCGGCAATTGAATAAGGTGACTATCAAGAATAAATACCCTCTTCCCCGAATTGATGATTTATTTGACCAGTTGCAGGGTGCCCAGTGTTTTTCCAAGATTGACTTGAGATCAGGCTATCATCAAGTGAGAGTCAAGGATAAAGATATACCCAAGACAGCTTTCCGAACACGGTATAGTCATTATAAATTCCTGGTTATGTCATTCGGGCTGACAAATGCACCCGCAGTGTAACGCCCCGCCTTTTGGGCTAGAATAAAATATATGACTCTGATGCATTGATAATCCCCGAGCCTTAAACCCTATACCAATTTGGAATGTTAATCAAGTTTGGAGTATGTGAATCCATTTGAGCATGAATTTAGACCATAGAAGTCCTTCAACTCAAGGACGAGTTAAAACTATTTCGATCGATTAAGTTTTAGTGGACGTTGTAATTTGTGTCAAATTCTATTGACCATAACTCATTGTATATGATGTACTGGGTGGCCTACTATATACCAAATTGTATATAATTCAATAATCTTTCCAACGATACCAAATTCGCCTAAAACGAACACCCGGTGAAGAAGTTATGGCCTTTCAAATTTGAATGTGTCGCCTATGCACATATAGGCGATGCATAGGGCGGCGCCTATGCAAATATAGGCGATGCATAGGGAAGCGCCTATGTAAATCTAGGCAATGCAAAGGGCGGTGCATAGTTATGGTTTCAGGTGACGAAAACACTCCATTTTGAGTTACTTTAAGTGCAAGTTAGTCCTTACAAAACCCAAAATCGTCCTTACCCACTCCTAAACGGATTTGGGCCTATTAACAACATTGAAGCCTCCTATAAAATCCTAAAAAAATCTAATCCTTCAAGATCTTAAGAGAAGGAGCAACTAGGGTTTGAGAAAATAAGCTTGAAAGACCGATCATTCCGAAACTTCTTCGTGAAACAAATTACAGATTCGGAATCCTCTCGACGTAGGCTTCGATAGACACCAAAAATTCATGGAGAATAAGGTACGCGGGGTTTTCCTAAAATCTCATGGGCATAGAAATCATGTTTTAAGAATTGGGTTTACGAATTCATGTACATACTCATGTTTCAGAAGCTTTAATGATATTGTTTTGGCCTTTTGGCTTTCCCCCAAAGTGATTTGAAAGTTATATGTATATATATATATATGCGTTTGTCCTGAAATATGAATTTAGAGCATGATTTTCATGAAACCTCTCTCTTAATGTAAATTTTTTCATGTTTCACGTAATATACAATGTTTTGAACACGAAAGAGAGGGTTGTGAATGTTGAATATGCATGTAATGAAAGAATGCATGATTTTGCCAAAAATGCACATGACCACCATATGTTTGATGAAATTTCTGCATGAATTGAACTTTAAGTTTCGGAATATGAAATCCTTTACATCAATTACATGTTTTGGTGGTCTAAACTATGTTTTGAATGAAAGCTCTTGCTTAATACATTATGGCTCAGAAATAGGACTTGCAAGTCTTGGTATGACGATACCAACTCAGACAAATGCCATAACAGACACAGACTAGTTCAGAAATCAGATTTTTATCAGACTCTCATGATTTAGAAATTTCAGAATGATACATGTTCAGAAAAGGATAAAATAGGGCATAAAGAGAGCTTAGGTAGTTCCCTGAAGAAGGCGGGAGTTTCAGACAACTCTTTGCCTAAAACCGTGGTTTGCCGACCCGGGTATATTATTATGCGCTGACTTAAATGTCCTGTGGCATATCAGACTCAGACACTCCAACCCTTGCGGCACACTTGGGTTGGGGGCTTCCCCTCCGAGTCAATGGTGGATTCCATACAGCCCGTGGAATATTCAGACTTGTAGGGGAATACCACCTAACTCAGAAGTAAAACACAGATCATGATTTGAAATGAACAGACAGGTTACATGTTTTCAGAAAGTGCCCATGTATTTTTCAGAAACAGTTTTATACATGATGTCTTGATGAAAAATTGCTTTCACTTAATATGTGTGTGTATATATATATATATATATATATATGTATGTATGTTCCATTATACTATTTTTTTGGATTGCTTCGCGTGCCAGTACTTTTGTGCTGACCCCCCCTCCTTCCAGGTTCTGAGGCACAGTCTAGGGGTCCAGCTACTCAGTAGACATTCTCGAATTTGCAGACTTGATCTCACAGTGGTGAGCCTTCTATTATTCGGAAGGCCTAATTATGTCAGACATTATCTTATTTATTATGTTTTTGGTTTACTAGGGGCCTTGTCCTAGTTTCTTTTCAGACAGATGTTTATGTTCTTAGTAGAGATTTTGCAGACTGATGTCAGATAGTATTATTCAGAAATATTGCAGGACTTGACCATGTTTTCCGTACTCAGTTTCAATTCCGCATTTTATTATGATTATGAATGTTGTGCATGATAACCAGATAGAGAATGGGTGTTTCGGGCCTTCATGGTTCGGGATGCTCGTCACGGCTAGGGCCTAGGCTCGGGTCGTGACAAACTTGGTATCAGAGCACGGTTCATGGTCATAGGGTGTCTGCGAAATCGCTTCGAGTAGAGTTATGTTTATGGGTGTGTAGCGCGCCACACTTATAAACAGGAGGCTACTAGGCGTTTAGGAATATTTTCCTTCTTTGTGATTTAGTTCGTGCTTCAGAGTCTAAACTGTCCCATTATTGGGTTGATTCAAGTGCAAAAAGTTTAGAGTATACATGATATAGTCCTTTTCAATTACGTTCTATAAGATTTTAAAAATTATGGAAAAACTCGATAGGAGTCTGTTAGTGCATCAATATATGTTGATTCTGATGTAAATATTGATACTGATGGAATCGTGCATTCCATCTTAAGGTATTAAGTGTACATTGTCCCTCTCAAAATCTTGTTACAGTTGTGGACAATGTATAGCAGAATGTTGGAACTATATTTCTACCCAAATAGTAGCATAAGTTAAAGTGTTGTTGTCATGACCTATTGGTAGTGATATTGGACCAAGAAGATGGTGATGTAAAGTCACAAAGTTAGAAGTCAGAGTGAGGGTGATTTTGTGTAAATGAATATTTCAGTTGAATAATCGATGTTTGAGGATGATTTACCCCTTTATAGTGATAAACTAATGTGGTAGCTAGCAGCATGTGTGGATTGTATGGTAGTCCATGGAGGAAGTGTTTTACTCAGATTTTTATTTATACAGAATAATATGTATACTCTTAGACCATTAAATATTAGGTGTCAATTTTCTATCCCTTGTAATATGTAATCTTGTTATCATGATGTTTTTGAAAAAAAAATAAATTAAAGTCTAGTGAAGCCGTGTGGGGCTCTTTCGATTCACTAGCATAGTTGCCTTGTCATCCATCTCATTTTCTTGTTCAAAATACAAAACCAAAGTCTAGTGAAGCCGTGTGAGGCCTGTTTCGATTCACTAGCAACTTGTTGTTCTTTCATTGGTTTAATATATGTATGGCTGACTCTGTTTGCATGAGATAGAGTTGGTAATGAAGTGATTCATCCTTGTGTGTTATTAGTTGAAGGTAGAGAAGGAGTTGTTGGTTAGGGTGATTTGTTGATTGCTTGAATGTGGAAATGGCTATATTAGCGAGTAAGTTATGATTTTAGACTCATGGTTGTTTGAGGAATTTGAAGGCAGTCTAAATGTATGAATGAGTGAGTAAGTATGAGGTGAGAAATCCGTATAAGTAGATACAATTGTACGGGGTTATAATATAAGATTAAGGTTGACCATGTCTATTATGAGGCTTTAACCCCCTTGACCCTCTTTTCATTGGTAGTTGTAAACTAGTGCTACTTGTGAGAAGGTATGTAGTAGATTTTTGAGATATTTGGGTAGAATATCCCAATTTGATGGATTAGTGTATTTATATTATGTTGCATTCTTCATTGGTGGTAGATGATTGATACTAAACTATAGGCTTGAATTTAAATGGTGTGGTGGTAAATAGTGGCAAGAGTTTGTTGATGCATATTTTGTGGGATTAATTTAGTAGGCTTGAGGTGCTGAAATAGTACATGCTAACGGAATGATGATAAGGTAAACCGTTAGGTCATGATCAATTATTGTGGTTATGAAGTTCTAGTGCACTAGTGTTTCTTGATGTTTACTTATAGTTTCCAAGTAAAAAATTTTGTGTAAGGTTGGGTTGTAAGTCATGCATAGCACTAGATATTAAGTTTGAATAGTTGAAGTTCATAAAGGTGGATGTGATGATTTCTTGATCAATGATGTTAGTTATATGAAAGTGATCTAATAGGCTTGAACCGTGTGTGAAATGGCTTAAGTTTAAATTGATTCGTAATGAAGTATAATGTTGTGGGTATGGTGTGTAAGTATGCCCAAGGCGATATGGAGTTGTGGCATTTCTCTAAGACTATTACATGTTGTGTGTGACTAGTGGTACCATGGAGTTGCTAGTTGGAAAAAAGACTAGTTACATGATATATGGTGTTCTAGATAGCCAAGTTAAGGAGCCTTGATTGATAGTGTTAATCCTTTTGATGTGATCTCGATTCTCATGGTAGAGAGATATAAGTTTGGAGTAGCAATATTGGTATGCTAGGACGGAAGTGGTATGGTTCATCAAAGGCTTGGTGATATCCATGTTAAGTGTTAGAATCTAAGTTTGAGTTTTGAAGGTTGAACGGATAGAAATAAGTGTGCAAGCATTATACTTTGACTATTGGTGGCTATGGAAAGATAGAGTGTATCCCAGAAGGTAGTCATTCAGATTGAGTTCTATGATATGCATGTATTGTCAAATTTTCAGACCCTAGAGTGCAGTAAGTGTAGTTCAGTTAGAATCTGGTAAGGGATCTCCCAAACGCTAGATGATGACTTGAAGCTAAGTGGGAGATGATAGAACGAATAACCAAGTAAGGCTCTCAGATTCTAGTAGTGATGCAGTGTGATTTAGAACATCAGAAAGTAAGGGTGAATCTCAACCCATTCCTACCTCAATTTTTTTTTTGTTATCTGGATGCTTACTCATGCCTTACGATGCAGTTCCGTGATAATAGTTCATGATTCCGGTATATGATAGAGAGTCACGTACTCTTCCAATTCCAAGATAATGAGTTCTAGTTCATTCAAGTAGTCGGAATCACATTCCTTATGCTATGAACTCTAGTTGAGGTCATGCAACTCATGACGCATGTACTCACTCTTTATAGTGTGCTCAGTCCCATATAAAGAACTTTTTCACGCTTGAGGGTCTTATGTTTTAACCTTTTAGTGACCCTTCCTATGCAATGATAGTGGTGTTGATGTAAATGTTCTTGTTGATAGAAGATCATAGTATGCTTGTTTAGATAAGGCCATAAGTATGAAGTAAGATTTGGGGCCAAGTCTTTGATACATGTGATGGTTAGTGGAAAAGTTTGTGTGTGTATGTTTTTAGGATAGCGCGTGGGAGTTATATTGATAGTAGTTTAGAAACTATGTGAAGTATCTACTTATGGGTTTTTGCCTTGAAGTTAACATGTGGTTATAAATTAGGCCTGAACGACGTTTTGGGATTGTAGTGGAAGGTCGCCATATGCATTAGCGACTTCATATTAAGAGTTCAGTGTAGTCATTGAAGTGGTAAGGCATGTTATGCTTAGGATTAAGATATTTTAGACATTAGTAGAAAAAAAAACATTATCAATGCTCATATGAGAATTTTAAGCTGAGTTGAATGAATATGATATTTATAGGGAATAGTATAGTGAAGGGATATTCGGGAAGTGCTCTAAGCCTTAAAGTAAGAAGTTGTATTGCCAAAGGTCTGAAAATTCTATCCAAATTTAGGAGTTATATGTCTATATTCCAGACTGCAGAGTAGTGTCAATGTTGTGATTTCCTAAGTGGGATGTTTTGTGTAATCCATACCCAAAATTCATGGTTCCCTATTACTGCTAGAGCTTCCTTAGAGAGAGTGTTGAAGAGAATACTCCAGTTAAGTATGAGGGTGTAGTATAATTCAATCTGTATGGCCAATAAGTCAGTTTAGCAGTCAGATTCGCATGACTTGTTTTCTTGTCTTTGCACTTATTCATGCTACTCGAAATCTCAGACATGCTACTAGTCGAAGATAGAGTATACCAGTAGTTACGAGTATAGCCCAGTTCATGCATCATGCATTAAATTCAGATTCCAAATGTTCAGATCAGTGTATTTTTATTAGAGGACATGTCATGTCCGCGTTATTCCATATATTTAAGGCTTCAACAAGTTCCTACCCATCATTCGAGGACGAATGATCCCAAGGGGGAGATAATGTAACGCCCCGCATTTCGGGCTAGAATAAATATATGACTCTGATGCATTGATAATCCCCGAGCCTTAAACCCTATGCCAATTTGGCATGTTAATCAAGTTTGTAGTATGTGAATCCATTTGACCATGAATTTATACCATAAAAGTCCTTCAACTCAAGGACGAGTTAAAACTATTTCGATCGATTAAGTTTTAGTGGACGTTGTAATTTGTGTCAAATTCTATTGACCATAACTCATTTTATATGATGAACTGGGTGGCCTACTATATACCAAATTGTATATAATTCAATAAGCTTTCCAACGATACCAAATTCGCCTAAAATGGACACCCGGTGAAGAAGTTATGGCCTTTCAAATTTGAATGTGTCGCCTATGCACATATAGGCGATGCATAGGGCGGCGCCTATGCAAATATAGGCGATGCATAGGGAAGCGCCTATGTAAATCTAGGCAATGCAAAGGGCGGCGCATAGTTATGGTTTCAGGTGACGAAAACACTCCATTTTGAGTTACTTTAAGTGCAAGTCAGTCCTTACAAAACCCAAAATCGTCCTTACCCACTCCTAAACGGATTTGGGCCTATTAACAACATTGAAGACTCCTATAAAATCCTAAACAAATCTAATCCTTCAAGAACTTAAGAGAAGGAGCAACTAGGGTTTGAGAAAATAATCTTGAAGTACCGATTATTCCGAAACTTCTTCGTGAAACAAATTACAGATTCGGAATCCTCTCGACGTAGGCTTCGATAGACACCAAAAATTCATGGAGAATAAGGTATGTGGGGTTTTCCTAAAATCTCATGGGCATAGAAATCATGTTTTAAGAATTGGGTTTTCGAATTCATGTACATACTCATGTTTCAGAAGCTTTAATGATATTGTTTTGGCCTTTTGGCTTTCCCCCAAAGTGATTTGAAAGTTATATGTATATATATATATATGCGTTTGTCCTGAAATATGAATTTAGAGCATGATTTTCATGAAACCTCTCTCTTAATGTAAATTTTTCCATGTTTCACGTAATATACAATGTTTTGAACACGAAAGAGAGGGTTGTGAATGTTGAATATGCATGTAATGAAAGAATGCATGGTTTTGCCAAAAATGCACATGACCACCATATGTTTGATGAAATTTCTGCATGAATTGAACTTTAAGTTTCGGAATATGAAATCCTTTACATCAATTACATGTTTTGGTGGTCTAAACTATGTTTTGAATGAAAGCTCTTGCTTAATACATTATGGCTCAGAAATAGGACTTGCAAGTCTTGGTATGACGATACCAACTCAGACAAATGCCATAACAGACACAGACTAGTTCAGAAATCAGATTTTTATCAGACTCTCATGATTTAGAAATTTCAGAATGATACATGTTCAGAAAAGGATAAAATAGGGCATAAAGAGAGCTTAGGTAGTTCCCTGAAGAAGGCGGGAGTTTCAGATAACTCTTTGCCTAAAACCGTGGTTTGCCGACCCAGGTATATTATTATGCGCTGACTTAAATGTCCTGTGGCATATCAGACTCAGACACTCCAACCCTTGCGGCACACTTGGGTTGGGGGCTTCCCCTCCGAGTCAATGGTGGATTCCATACAGCCCGTGGAATATTCAGACTTGTAGAGGAATACCACCTAACTCAGAAGTAAAACACAGATCATGATTTGAAATGAACAGACAGGTTACATGTTTTCAGAAAGTGCCCATGTATTTTTCAGAAACAGTTTTATACATGATGTCTTGATGAAAAATTGCTTTCACTTAATATGTGTGTATATATATATATATGTATGTTCCATTATACTATTTTTTTGGATTGCTTCGCGTGCCAGTACTTTTGTGCTGACCCCCCCTCCTTCCAGGTTCTGAGGCACAGTCTAGGGGTCCAGCTACTCAGTAGACATTCTCGAATTTGCAGACTTGATCTCACAGTGGTGAGCCTTCTATTATTCGGAAGGCCTAATTATGTCAGACATTATCTTATTTATTATGTTTTTGGTTTACTGGGGGCCTTGTCCCAGTTTCTTTTCAGACAGATGTTTATGTTCTTAGTAGAGATTTCGCAGACTGATGTCAGATAGTATTATTCAGAAATATTGCAGGACTTGACCATGTTTTCCGTACTCAGTTTCAATTCTGCATTTTATTATGATTATGAATGTTGTGCATGATAACCAGATAGACAATGGGTGTTCCGGGCCTTCATGGTTCGGGATGCTCGTCACGGCTAGGGCCTAGGCTCGGGTCGTGACACGCAGTTTTTATGGATCTAATGAATAGGTTATTTAAGCCGTTTCTAGATGTGTTCGTGATAGTTTTCATAGATGATATTCTTGTCTACTCTAGATCAGAAGAGGATCATGTTAATCACTTAAGGCAGGCGTTGCAGATTCTTCGTGATCGTAAGCTGTATGCGAAGTTTTCTAAATGTGAGTTTTGGCTCAAGTCAGTGGCATTTTTGGGCCATATTGTATCCAGTGAAGGCATAAAAGTTGACACTCAGAAGATTGAGGCTATGAAGAATTGGCCAAGACCCACGACGCCTACGGAGATTCGTAGTTTCCTCGGGTTGGCAGGTTATTATAGAAGGTTTGTTGAAGGTTTTTCTTCTATTTCTGCACCCTTGACTAAGTTGACGCATAAAGCCTCCAAGTTTCAATGGAATGATGCCTGTGAAAAGAGTTTCCAAGATTTGAAGAGCAAGTTGACTTCTACCCCGGTATTGGTACTTCCTGAAGGCACAGAAGGGTATGCAGTGTACTGTGATGCTTTGAGAATTGGCTTAGGATGCGTATTAATGCAACATGGTAGAGTAATAGCCTATGGCTCTAGACAGTTGCGACCACATGAGAGGAATTATCCCACGCATGATCTTGAGCTAGCTGCAGTTGTATTTGCTTTGAAGATATGGCGCCACTACTTATATGGGGTTCATGTTGACATATATACCGATCATAAGAGCCTGTAATATATCTTCAGTCAGAAAGATCTAAACTTGAGGCAGCGGAGATGGCTTGAATTGTTGAAAGATTACGATGTTGATATCTTGTATCATCCAGGGAAAGCAAATGTGGTAGCGGATGCACTGAGTCGTAAGTCTAAAATGGCATCTATAGAAAAGCAGGGGATGATTAAGGATCTTCACCAACTAGCTAATTTGGGAGTTCGACTTCTCGAAACTCCAGATGAAGAGGTTATTGTACGTAATGCAGCGGAATCTTCATTGATAGTTGAAGTGAAAGAGAAGCAGTATGCAGATCCAATTTTATTGCAGCTTAAGGAGGATGTGCAGAGTGGCACGACAAAGGCATTTGAGCTTACGCGAGAAGGAGTGCTTCAGTGTCAGAATCATTTATGTGTACCTGATGTAGTGGAGCTAAGAAAGAGAATTATGACAGAAGCACACTGTTCAAGGTATTCCATCCATCCAGGGTCGACTAAGATGTATCAAGATTTGAAAGCAATATATTGGTGGAATGACATGAAGAAGAATATTGCCGAATTTGTAGCTGAATGTCCGAATTGTCAAAGAGTCAAAGTAGAACACCAGAAACCCGGTGGTTACATGCAATGTATAGATCTTCCAGTCTGGAAGTGGGACAAGATCAATATGGATTTCATCACGGGTTTGCCTCGTACATTTCGGAAGTTTGATTCCATATGGGTGATCATTGATAGGCTTACCAAATCCGCGCACTTCTTACTAGTTAAGACAACTTATACGGCGGAAGAGTATGCGAAGTTGTATATTAAGGAGATCGTTCGGTTACATGGAGTTCCAATTTCCATTATATCCGATTGAGGAGCCCAATTTATCGTGAATTTCTGGAAGTCTTTTCAAAGGAGTTTGGGGACACAAGTAAATCTAAGTACGGCTTTTCATCCTCAATCGGACGGACAAGCGGAACGTACCATCCAGACACTTGAAGATATGCTACGAGCATATGTATTAGATTTCAAAGGCAACTGGGATGATCACCTACCTCTTATCGAGTTTGCCTACAATAATAGCTATCATTCAAGTATCAAAATGGCATCATATGAAGCATTGTATGGAAGAAAGTGTAGATCGCCAATAGGATGGTTTGAAGCAGGTGATGCGGTCTTGTTTAGACCGGATCTTGTTTATCAAGCAATGGAGAAGGTTAAAGTGATCCAACAACGGCTTGAAACAGCTCAAAGTCGACACAAATCTTATGCGGATGTTAGAAGAAGAGGACTTGAGTTTTATATCGACGATTGGGTATTCTTGAAAGTATCACCAATGAAAGGAGTGATGAGGTTTGGCAAGAAAGGAAAGTTAAGTCCACGATACATAGGTCCGTACAAGATCATTCAAAGATTTGGACAAGTTGCTTATGAGTTAGAGCTACCTCAAGAGCTCTCAGCAGTTCATCCCATATTTTATGTTTCGATGCTTCGCAAGTACATCGGAGATCCATCGCACATCACTACTAAGGAAGATGTACAAGTTACAGAAGATCTCACTTTTGAGGAAATACCTATTGCTATTCTTGATCGCCAAATTAAAAAGATAAGGAATAAAGAGATAGCATCGGTAAAAGTACTTTGGAGGAATCAACAAGTTGAGGAGATCACATGGGAAACCGAGGAAGCGATGAACATTAAGTACCCTTACCTATTCAACGATGAGGAGGAAGTTCATGAGACGGAAGAAGAACAATAACAGGTAAGTGTTTATTTTTATGCAAGTATGTTATGATGATGAATATGTTAATTGTAAGCTTGGACATGTCTTAATTGAGTAACTATGCTAACATTCGAGGACGAATGTTCTTAAGGGGGGGAGAATGTAACACCCCGTAAATTTTTTCGTACACTTATCGCGATTATATGGAGTCCTAAAGGCTTGCGTATGGGTTAAATTAAGTTTATGGTGTTCGGAAGTATCCCGTCAATAGTTGTATGAGTAGGTATTGGAATAAGCTTTCCAACGATATAAATTTTTCCCAAAACAGAGGAGTATTTCATATTAGCGAGCACATTCGAAATTTCAAAACGGTGGCCGGGAAGCCTGTGAACAGTAAATCTGCAGGAAAATTACTGCAGCTAGGCAATTTTTTTTTTGGATCAACTTTAGACGATCATAACTCCTTGTACAAAAAGAACTGTGTGAGATGCTATATATCGACGAAAATATCCAAGAGTCTTATTTCCGATGAAATTGTTTTCATCCAAATCCAATGTCTGAGTAAGGAGCTATACCCGTTTTACTACAGCCTATCAAAAAAAAAACAGAATTTTGGGACAGATTTTTGGGTCAACTTTAAACGACCATAACTCCTTGTACAGGAATAACTGGGTGGTATACTTTATATGAAAATGAAATACCTTTGAATTATCTTTCCAATTAAATTGGTTTCACCCAAATCCGATACCGGAGAAAAGAGTTATGATCGATTTACTTCAGCCTGTCAAAACTGTCCACTGGGGACAGATTCAGATTTATTTAAATTTTTAGGGCAAAATGGTCATTTTCTATTACCTCTTGGACGAAAAATTGGTCTTTATAAACATACACTTAGCCTCATATATATCATATATCATCCAATTATTAAGAGAAGGTGAAACCCTAGCCTAATTTCAACTTCAAATATTTTGTGATTCAACCGTAGAAAATTCGAATTGGTTCCGTAGTTGTGTTCACCATCTCGAAAGCTTCGAGAAGCACCCCATGGTTATGTAAGGAGGATTCTAAATGCAAGAGTTCATTGTTAAGGTATGAATATTGTTTATTCTTGATTCTTATCCATGAATAAGTATTGATAAGGGATTATGAGTATTGTCTTGATGTTGGAAGATAACTAAAAACATAGTTATGAATTGTTTTGTATAAATTATTAGTAGTAAATTATGGAAGTTGTTGTATTGGATTATGGAGGATGAATTGTGGTGATATATCATTATATTAGTGGTTATGTATGCCTAGTGATCATGTTGGTATTGGATGGTGATTAAGAGGGGAAATAAAGGCTAAGAGTGATGTTGAGGATATTGCATGAAAATGCATGATATGTGAATGTAATAAGAGTATAAGAGGATGTATGTAGCACTCTTATTGATGAGTTAAAGGATTACTTCCTAGACATTATTTGGTGAAGTTAATACCTAAATGGTAAGGTTTGATTGCTAATACTAGTTTGCCACAAATGACTTATTGTAGATAAGTGTTCGAAGAGTACGGGAAGTCAAGTTG
Source organism: Capsicum pubescens (assembly GCA_030864215.1). Classification (NCBI taxonomy): domain Eukaryota; kingdom Viridiplantae; phylum Streptophyta; class Magnoliopsida; order Solanales; family Solanaceae; genus Capsicum; species Capsicum pubescens. The sequence continues at coordinate 8,843,872 of CM061540.1, read as the reverse complement.
GACTTGTATTGAAGTGGTTATATCAAGGTATGTAAGACATACTCTATCTAATCTTTGGCATGAATAATGACCCATGGCACTCTCAAGTAAGCTTCCAACATTGTCCTACGACACATGACACATAATAACATCATATGATCTTCGAAACTACCAATTGAACTTGTTTTCACTTTTAAGATGTCCGACTAGTCAAAAAAATGTCCATATACTATTGTTGACTCCGAAATGGTTTAATGAGGTATCCATGATTCTCTACTTCATTTTCATGATATTGATTACCTATTTACATGTTTTTCCTATTGAGGTATCATGGTTTCAAGTTCCATAAGGTGTGACCACAAAGTAACCAATCTCAAAGATTAATTGAAGTAAGAAATGGAGTGTCTTTATTTTAAATTGTTGATATGATGTATTGTATTAGTACCACTGATCAGTTGGCCATTGTATTATAAAGATTATGTATATATGCTATTCCAGGGGTGGTCCCTGATGTATTGTATTAGAACCACTGATCAGTTGGCCATTGTATGACATATGTTATGTATTGATAAGGAATACGGGAAGTAATGATATGAAAGTAATGTGCAGGTATCCCATCAGCTCTTTTAAGTGTGGTCTACTCATACTGTTTATTCACTGGTATCTGGGTTCTGTTGATCTTTTGTATCTCATCTTGATACTCACTGCCTTACATACTCAGTACATATTTCAGTACTGACGTCCCTCACGGGGGACCTGTATTCATGCCTGAAGAAACAGGTACTTCAGGTCGTACACCTCCGCAGTAAGAGCCAAGACATTTTGTTGATAGTGGTGAGCTCCAGTTGTTTCGGGGCATCCCAAGTCATTTCTATATGTATTTTTGGTATTTGTATAAAAGTCTTTTGTGGGCGGGAGTTTGTCCCGACCCTAACTCAGTTGTGTATCTATGTAGAGGCTTTTGTAGACATATTGTACAGCCATAGGAGTGTTTGGTTGATAGACGTGATGGCTCTGACGGCCAATTACTGTTTATATATATATATATATGCGTGTCTGCTGGGATGATATAGGTACTGTTATCTTTTATTTACAATGAAGTGTTGCCCAAATTTCTAATTTTCATAAGTAATGTAAATGTGAAAGTATAGGTTATGAACGGGTTCTCCCGGGCCTCCTCGGCTATGGGTGTCAGTCCGCTCCAATGGGATTTGGGGCGTGACAGTTTGTCCCTTTACAGCCTTTAGGGGAATGTACATAATCTCAAACTGCTGAAATTGAAGGTACCATCTTGCAAGTCGATCACTAAGGACTGGTTTCAACATTACAAACTTGATGGGCTTTGCCCTAGACACAAGACGGGCAACATGAGCTTGAAAGTAGTATTTCATCTTTTGAATTGAAAAGGCCAATGCCAAACATAACTTTTCAATTGGAGAGTACTTCAGCTCATTTGGTGTCATCATTCTACTCAGATAGTAAAGTGAATTTTCTTTGCCTTCACTATTTTCTTGAGCCAGTAGTGCTCCAACTGACCTCTCTTGTGCCGCGATGTAGAGTATCAATGTTTTCCAAGTATGGGTGCCGCAAGAACTGGTGGCTTCATTAAGTATGACTAAATACTCTCAAAGGCATTACTACAGGCCTGGTCCCATTCGAAGGGAGTATCCTTCTTCATGAGACAACTAAATGGTTGACATTTTCCGGCCAGGTTTGAGATGAACATCCTTAAATATGCTAGCCTTCCTTGAAGGCTTTTCAACTCATGAATATTTCGAGGCTCGGGCATCTTCAAAATTGCATCGACCTTGGCTTGATCGATTTCAATTCCTTGGTGCCGCACAATGAAGCCAAGAAAATTTTCGGAAGTAACTCCAAAGGTACACTTCAACGGATTCATCCTAAGTTGATGTCTTCGAAGTGACTCGAATACCATTCGTAGGTCTTTTAAGTGGTCATCTCTCTTTCTTGACTTCACCAGTAGATCACCCACATAGCATTCAATATTTTTATGGAGCGGGCTGTCAAAGATGTTATGCATAGACCTTTGATAAGTGGCGCCAGAATTCTTCTGATCAAAAGGCATCACCTTGTAGCAATAAATACCTTTGGGCGTACGAAATGCAGTAAGCTCTTCATCATTTGGCGCCATGCAGATTTGGTTGTAGCCGGATGAACCATCCATGAAGGACATTGCCTCATAATCAGTGGTGGCATCAATCATCAACTCTGGTATGGGAATAGAAAAATCATCCTTTGGGCATGCGTTGTTGAGATCCCGAAAGTTGACACAAACTCGAATTTGGCCATTCTTCTTTTGTACTGGAACAATACTTGAAATCCATGTGGGATATTTGACTTCACGAATAAATCCCGTTTCAATGAGTTTGTTAACTTCATTTTCAATCAAAGGAACCAACTCCGGCCTAAAGCGTCTTTGGGCTTGCTTAACAGGAAGGGCACTATTCTTGACCGCCAACTGATAGACCGCTGCTTTTGAATCTAAGCCAGGCATTTCCTTGTAGCTCCAGGCGAAGACATCCATATATTCTTTGAGTATGTCCATATAAGGGATTTTCTCCTCCACTTCTAGAAGCGCGCTCAGGTAATGTAACACCCCGCATTTCGGGCTAGAATAAAAATCATGACTCTGATGTGTTGATAATCCTAGAGCCTTAAATTCTATGCCAATTTGGCATGTTTATGTAGTATGTGAAACCATTTGAGCATGAATTTAGACCATAGAGGTCCTTCAACTCAAGGACGAGTTGAAACTATTTCGATCAATTAAGTTTTAGTGGACGTTGTAATTTGTGTCAGTTTCCATCGACCATAACTCTCTGTATATGTCGAATTAGAATGCCTAATATGTGTCAAATGATAGGTATTCGAGTTAACTTCCCAACGATACCAATTTTGCTAAAATCCTACACCCGAGCAAGAAGTTATGGCCTTTCAAAGTAGTATATGTCGCCTAACCAATCTCACATGGCCATTAGAAAGCATATGCGATAGCATATGCGGCGCCTATGTAAATATAGGCGATATCATATGCGGCGCCTATGTAAATATAGGAGATATCATATGTGGTGCCTATGTAAATATATGCGATATCATATGCGGCGCATATCTTATGGTTTCAAGTGACTTAAACACTCCGTTTTTGGGGCAAAATGGTCCTTTTCCCACCCTTATTCAGCCATAAACATGAAATTCAGTCCCCAATTCTCCAAAATACATCCACATTCATCTAAAAATTCTCAAGAACACTCTCAAGGGTTTCAAACTAAAAACCCAAAGAAATCAAGATTTAACCGTGGGTTTTCAAAATTGATTAGAGATTCGGAATCCCCAATCCACAGGCTTCAAGAAGCACCCATTATTTTTCTAAATAGAGGTACACGGGGTTTTCCTAAATTCTCATGGGCATAGAAAAATCATATTTTAGAATGGGGTTTTTGAATCTATGTATATATGAATGTATTAAATGTTTTAACATCATTGTTTTGGTCTTTTGACCTTTTTCAAAGTGATTTGAGAATATGAATGTATGAAACCATGTATTTAAGAATGAATTCTTGTTAAGAGCATGATTTTCGGTGAATTCCCTCTTATTATGAATTTTTCAGATTTCTCATAGCATATGAATTGTTTTGCAATGCATCCTTGAAAAGCACTATATGAAATGATTTAACTCTTGTTATGATTTAAAGGTGGTTTAAAATCACTAAAGAGGGAATCTAGCATGAATGTTTAATGTTCATAATGCATGTAATGAAAGAGTGCATGGATTTGCTAAAGGCACTAGACCACCATATGTTGATGAAGTTTTTGCATGATTTTGACTTGAGTTTCGAAACACGAATCTTCTATATCAGTTGCATGTTTTTGGTGGTTTAAATTATGCTTTAAATGAAAGATTTATAAATCACTAAAGAGGGAATCTAGCATGAATGTTTAATGTTCATAATGCATGTAATAAAAGAGTGCATGGATTTGCTAAAGGCACTAGACCACCATATGTTGATGAAGTTTTTGCATGATTTTGACTTGAGTTTCGAAACACGAAATCTTCTATATCAGTTGTATGTTTTTGGTGGTTTAAATTATGCTTTAAATGAAAGATTTAGCTTAATGTATTATGTATCAAAAATCATGACTTGCAAGTCTTGGTATAACGATACCAATTCAGACCAATGCCATATCAGACTCAGACTAATAGACATTTCAGACTATCATGATTTTAGACATTCAGAATATTGCATGTATAGAAAAGGTTAAAAATGAGCATACAGAGATGTTAGGTGGTTCCCTGAAGAGGGCTTGAGTTCAAGAAACTCATTGCCTAAAATGTGGTTTGTCGACCCGGGTATATTATTATACGCTGACTTAAGTGTTATGTGGCGTATCAGATTCAGGAACTCCAACCCTTGCGGCATACTCGGGTTGGAGGCTTCTCCGTCGATTCAATGGCGGATTTCATATCGCCCGTGGAATATCAGACTTGTAGGGGATACCACCTAACTCAGAAGTAATACACAGATCAGAGTTTGAGATTTACAGACAGGTTACATATTTTCAGAAGGTGCCCATGTGTTTTTGAGAAACTTTTTTATGCATAATGTTTGATGAACATTTGCTCTCACGTATTATATATATATATATATGTTCAATTACTCTATTTTGGATTGCTTCGCGTGCCAGTATAATTGTGTTGACCCCTCTTCCTCCCAGGTACTAAGGCGCAGTCTAGGGGTTCAGATCCTCAATAGAGTCTACAGAAAGGGTTGTCTCAGAGTTCAGTTGGTGAACCTTCTTTGCTTCGGAAGGCCTAGTCATTTAGGTATTTATTTCAGTATGGTTTTTGGTCTGCTGGGGGCTTGCCCCAGTTATTCAGATAGTATGTCAGGAGAGATTTCGCAGACTGTTGCAAATACTTATTAAATATTGTTGGGCATGTTTTCAGTCCTTTGACAGTTTTAAATTGTTGACCATGTTTCCGTATTATTTTGTCTATTCCGTATTACTTTGATCATATGAATTATGTGCATGATTACCAGATAGACAGAGGGCATTCTGGGCCTTTGGGTTCGGGAATGCTCGTCACGGCCAGGGCCCAGGTTTGGATCGTGACAAACTTGGTATCAAAACACGTTTCATGGTCCCAGGGTGTCTGCAAAATTGCGTCAGGTAGAGTCTAGTTTATGGGTGTGTAGCGCGCTACACTTATAAGCAGGAGACTACAAGGCGTTTAGGAATGTCTCTCCTTCTTCATGTTCTAGTTCGTGCTATAAAGTCAGAATGTTCCTCCTTCATACTCTAATTCGTGCTATGGTGTCACCCATACGAAAAGAAAAGTTATCCTAATTTTTTCCTCACTCTGGTGTTTCCAGATATTCTCCGATTATCTAGCAACAATTTCAGAAGTCCCACAAAGGACGGGAGAAGAGTTCCCTAGTGTAAAATTGTGTCCTCATTCTTATTAGGCGTTCAATTAAGACAAGAGTAAGATGTGTATTCTTAAGTCATTGAATATTGTGTATCAAGCTTCTATCTCTTGTAATCTTGATATCAGTGTGTTATTGAAAACAAAAGTCTAGTGAAGCCGCGTGAGGCCTATTTTGATTCACTAGCAACTTGTTGTTCATCTTGTTGTTCTTGTGTTTGTTGGAACGGTATTTCCACTCGAGTAGTAGTATAAGTTAGAGTGTCGGTGTCATGACCTATTGGTAGTGAAATTAGACCAAGAAGTTTGTGATATGAATTCATAAGGTTAAAGGTCAGAGTGAGGGTGACTTTTGTGATTAAATATTTATAGTTGAATAACCGTTGATTGAGAATGATTTACCCTTTCGTGGTGGTAGACTAATGTGGTGGTACCATTTATGAATTGTATGGTAGTCCGTGGAGGAAGTGTTGACTCAGAATGTTATTTGTTTTCTTCCTTTCAAAATAGAGAAAGAGCCCAGAGTGGATACTTAAGGTGGTTATAGAAACCCCTTATAGGCTATGAATGAAAATGGCTAGATTAGCCAGTAGGTTGTAAGTATAGACTCATTGTCATATGGGGTACTTGAAGGTAGTCTAAATGCCCATTGGGGTAAGTAAGTGTGATGTGAGAAAGCCGTATAAGTAGATAAGATTGTATGGTTATAATATAAGCTTAAGGTTGATCATGTCTATTAGGTGACCTTACCCCTTAACCTTCTACTCATTGGTAATTGTAAACTAATACTACTTGTGAGAAAGTATGTAGTATATTTTTGAAGTATTTGGGTAGAATATCCCAATTTGAAGGATTAGTATATTTATATTATGTTGCACTCTTCATTGGTTGTAAATGATTGATGCTAGACTATAGGCTTGAATTTAAATGGTGTGGTGGTGAATAGTGGCAAGAGATTGATGATACATGTTTCGTGGGATTAGATTTGTAAGCTTGATGTGTTGAAATAGTATGTGCTAATGGATTATGACAAGGAAAATCATAAGGTCATGATCGATTATTGTGGTTATGAAGTTCTAGTGTACTAGTGTTTCTTGATGTTCATTTCATAGTTTCTAAGTGAGGATTGTGTGTAAAGTTGGTTATAAATCATGTTTAGCACTAGACATTAAGTTTGAAATAATTGATGGCCATGGAGGTGGATGTGATGATTTCTTGGTTAATGATACTAGTTATATGGAAATGATCTATAGGCTTGAACAGTGTATGCAAGTGCCTAAGTTTATTTGATTCGTAATGAAGCATGACGTTGTATATGTGATGTATAAGTATGACCAAGGTGGTATGAAGCTGTAGTATTTTTCTAAGGCTATTACATGTTGTGTGTGGTTACTGGTACCGTTAAGTTGCTAGGTGGAAAAAGACTAGCTAGATAGTATATGGTGTTCTAAATAGCCAAGTTAAGGACCTTTGATTGATAGCGTTGAACCTTTTGATATGAACTTGATTCTCATGGTAGAGGAAAATAAGTTTGAAGTTGCTATGTTGGTAGACTACGATAGAAATAGAGTGGCTCATTGAAGACTTGGTGATACCCATGTCAAGTGTTATAATCTAAGCTCGAGTCCTTGAAATTCGTGCCAATAGAAATAAGAGTAGAGGCACTAGAGGGTGTGCACTTCAACTTTGGGGATACTCACGAAGATTCGAAGTTAGTAAGTGTTCGAGTAATAGATGATGACTATTGGGGTTACAGAATGATAGAGTGTGCCTCAGGAGGTAGTATTAGCAGTGGGCGTTCCACTCTCATATGTGGTCTTTCGGGTTAAGTTTTATTAATTTTGTGTATTGTCATATTTCAGAACCCAGAGTGCAGTGAGTGCAGTTAAGTTTAAAGTCTAGTAAGGTACCTCCCAAAACTTAAGATGATGGCTTAAAGCTAAGGGGGAGATGACTAAACGAATAACCAAGTAAGACTCTCAGATTCTTGTAGTGATGTCATAATGATATAGAACATCAAAAAGTAAGGGTGAATCTCAACCCATTCCTATCTCAGTATTTGTCAGTGATCCTAATACCTACTCATGCTTTACGATTTAGTTCCATGATCAGTTCACGTTCATACATATGATAGAGAGTCATGTACTCATGCTTTATAATGTGCTCCATTTCCATAACTCATGTTTTACGCCAAATAATTGGCGAGATTCAACTTATAGCCATGAATACCCTAAATTCAGAGCGCTTTGATGAGTCCTTGTTGTTGTCTTGCTATTCCTCAGGCCTCAGATGAGTGTCAATCTTCATATAGTATCCTTCTATGCCTCCAGATCTTATGTTCTAACCTTTTTGTGACTCTTCCTTATGCGATGATAGTGGTAGTGAGTAATTATTCCTTGTTGATAGAAGATCATAGTACGCTTGTTTAGATAAGGCCATGAGTATGAAGTAATATTTGGGGCCAAGTTTTTATTTATGTGATGGTTAGTGGAATTCTGTATGTGTATGTTCTTAGGGTAGCTCGTGGGAGTGATATTGATAGTGGTTTAGAGAATATGTGAAGTATGCCTTTATGAGTGTTTTCTTTGAAGTTCATATGTGGTTATAAAGATAGGCTTGAATGACATGATGAGATTGTTGTAAAGGAACGCTATATGCGCTAGCGACTTCATAGTAAGAGTTCAGAGTCGTCATTGAAGTGGTAAGGCATGTTATACTTAGGATGTGATCTTTAAAGGAGATATAGAAGATTGCATCATATGGTTTAGAATAATAGTGTGGTCTGGCATGTTGTATTTTTGTGACTTAGAGTTAGGCTTGATCACGGTGAAGGAATTAAGTTATTTCTGACATTAGTAGAAAGATTTGTCAATGCTCATATGAGAATTTTAAGCTGAGTTGAATGAATATGATATTTAAGGAGAATAGTATAGTTAAGTGATATTCGAGAAGTGTGCTAAGCTTGAAAGTAAGAAGTTGTAATGCCAAAAGCCTGGTAATTCTATCCTAATTCAGGAGTTATATGTCTATGTTTCAGACTGCAGAGTAATGTCAATGTGGTGATTCCTCAGTTGGATGTCTTGTGTAATCCATACCCAAGATTCATGGCTCCCTATTACTGCTAGAATTTCTTTAGAGAATTGTGCTGAAGAGATACTCCAGTTAAGTATGAGGGTGTAGTATAATTCATTCACTATGGCCAATAAGTCAGTTTAGCAGTCAGATTCGCATAACTTGTTTTCTCATCTTTGCACTTATTCATGCTACTCGAAATCTCAGACATGCTACTATTCCAAGATAGAGTATACCAGTAGTTATGAGTATAGCCCAGTTCACGCATCATGCATTAAATTCAGATTCCAGATGTTCAGTTATGATTCAATTTGTAGGTACCCTGTGCATCGCCTCAGTTTTCCGAGTATCTTAGTGAATTGAGCTTTCATAGAGGGACATAGGGTACCAAGGGGGAGATACCCCATCCAGTTGCATGCATAGATTCTTATTACAAGCTTCACATCAGTTATTATTGTGTATATAGTCATACATTCATACGTCAGTTCAGTCAGATATGTATGCATTAGAAATGCATGTTCAATAAAAAAGTTCAGCTTATCAATGTATTCAGTCCTGCATTCATGAGAAGAACTCGGTCATAGATCCATGCATCAGATATGCATGATTCATTATGAGAATTCAGCCTATGAGTAGCTTCAGTCGTGTGTTCCATGCCTCGGTTATGCATGTCCGGCATAAGCATTTAAAATATCAGTAGTTCCAATCTTATAGTCATGTTTCTGATCAGTGTATTCTTTCTTAGGGAACATATCATGTTCGCGTTATCCCATACCCTTAAGACTTCGACATTCTATCCATCATTCGGGGACGAATGATCCCAAGGGGGAGATAATGTAACACCCCGCATTTCGGGCTAGAATAAAAACCATGACTCCGATGCGTTGATAATCCCAGAGCCTTAATTCCTATGCCAATTTGGCATTTTTATATAGTATGTGAATCCATTTGAGCATGAATTTAGACCATAGAGGTCCTTCAACTCAAGGATGAGTTGAAACTATTTCGATCGATTAAGTTTTAGTGGACGTTGTAATTTGTGTCAGTTTCCATCATCCATAACTCTCTGTATATTTCGAATTAGAGAGCCTACTATGTGTCAAATGATAGGTCTTCGAGTTAACTTTCCAACGATATCAATTTTGCTAAAATCTGACACCCGAGCAAGAAGTTATGGCCTTTCAAAGTAGTATGCGTCGCCTAACCAATCGCACATGACCATTGGAAAGCATATGTGGCGCCTATGTAAATATAGGCGATATCATATGCGGCGCCTATGTAAATATAGGCGATATCATATGCGCTGCCTATGTAAATATATGCGATATCATATGCGGCGCATATCTTATGATTTCAAGTGACTTAAACACTCCATTTTTGGGGCAAAATGGTCCTTTTCCTACCCTTATTCAGCCATAAACACGAAATTCAGTCCCCAATTCTCCAAAATACATCCACATTCATCTAAAAATTCTCAAGAACACTCCCAAGGGTTTTAAACTAAAAACTTAAATAAATCAAGATTTAACCGTGGGTTTTCAAAATTGATTAGAGATTCGGAATCCCCAATCCACAGGCTTCAAGAAGCACCCATTATTTTCTGAAATAGAGGTACGCGGAGTTTTCCTAAATTCTCATGGGCATAGAAAAATCATGTTTTAGAATGGGTTTTTTGAATCTATGTATATATGAATGTATGAAACCATGTATTTAAGAATGAATCCTTGTTGAGAGCATGATTTTCGGTGAATTCCCTCTTATTATGAATTTTTCAGATTTCTCATAGCATATGAATTGTTTTGCAATGCATCCTTGAAAAGCACTATATGAAATGATTGAACTCTTGTTATGATTTAAAGGTGGTTTTAAATCACTAAAGAAGGAATCTAGCATGAATGTTTAATGTTCAGAGTGCATGGATTTGCTAAAGGCACTAGACCACCATATGTTGATGAAGTTTTTGCATGATTTTGACTTGAGTTTCGAAACACGAAATCTTCTATATCAGTTGCATGTTTTTGGTGGTCTAAATTATGCTTTAAATGAAAGATTTAGCTTAATGTATTATGGCTCAGAAATCATGACTTGCATGTCTTGGTATGACGATACCAATTCAGACCAATGCCATATCAGACTCAGACTAATAGACATTTCAGACTATCATGATTTTAGACATTCAGAATGTTGCATGTATAGAAATGGTTAAAAATGGGCATACAGAGATGTTAGGTGATTCCCTGAAGAGGGCTTGAGTTCAAGCAACTCATTTCCTAAAACCGTGGTTTGCCGACCCGGGTATATTATTATACACTGACTTAAGTGTCGTGTGGCATATCAGATTCAGGAACTCGAACCCTTGCGGCATACTCGGGTTGGAGGCTTCCCCTCTGAGTCAATGACGGATTCCATATCGCCCGTGGAATATCATACTTGTAGGGGATACCACCTAACTCAGAAGTAATACACAGATCAGAGTTTGAGATTTACAGACAGGTTACATGTTTTCAGAAGGTGCCCTTGTGTTTTTCAGAAACTGTTTTATGCATAATGTTTGATGAACATTTGCTCTCACGTATTAAATATATATATATATATGTGTGTTCAATTACTCTATTTTGGATTGCTTCGCGTGCCAGTACAATTGTGCTGACCCCCCCTTGCTCCCAGGTACTGAGGCGCAGTCTAGGGGTCCAGATCCTCAGTAGAGTCTACAGACAGGGTTGTCTCATAGTTCATTTGGTGAGCCTTCTTTGCTTCGGAAGGCCTAGTCATTTAGGTATTTATTTCAATATGGTTTTTGGTCTACTGGGGGCCTTGTCCCAGTTATTCAGATAGTATGTCAGTAGAGATTTCGCAAACTGTTGCAGATGCTTATTAAATATTATTGGGCATGTTTTCAGGCCTTTAACTGTTTTAAATTGTTGACCATGTTTCCGTATTATTGTGTCTATTCCGTATTACTTTGATCATATGAATTATGTGCATGATTACCAGATAGACAGAGGGTGTTCCAGGCCTTCGGGTTCGGGAATGCTCGTTACGGCCAGGGCCCCGGTTCGGGTTGTGACAGGTAATTTGGTCTTGGGTATTCATCGGTTCCGAGATTAACTTTCTTCGAGGGATCTATTGTGGCCTTTACTCCTTCTTTAAGTTACGATGAAGCATCTCCAGCATCTTCCTCTTCTTGAGGATAATCATTGTTGACGGATATATAATAACACTAAAAGGCATCTTCTATCTCTTCATCAACCTTTATTTGAGATGAGACATATTTCTCTTTTTAGGTCGTAACATGATATGAGGAGCCAACACTCTCTTCATCTTCTTCGCGTTGCTTGGTATAAACCACAGTTTGCGCCTTTGCTTTTAGCACCTCATTGTATGAAACTAACAGTTCCGTCTGTCGGTTCATTCTAGAAGGAATCAAACTTTGGAAATCCTTCTATATTTTAAGTGAAGTGCATCATCGTGCTTTGACGAATTCTCTTATGTTTGTTTGTTTTCTTCCTTTTTAGAGGTCCTAACCTTTCAAACACTGAAGTTCTTACAGTTGACCCTCCAAGTCGGTCATATACAGAGGGTCTTTTATTAGCAGCAGTGGATTCTTCTTCCACAGTGATGTAATTACTGACTGTCCTTCTTATGGAGATACAAATTGGAAGGGGCTGCGTGTATCCTAGGCCTTCACGTGCCTGCCTGGTTGTACCTTCTGATGGAATTTTGCCCAACCTTGATGGCTCATTAGGATTGTATTCAGCCTTTACAAATAGTTTGTATGCATTTGGGTCAAAGCCTTCTTTTGTACGCTTCGTAGGGAGTGTCATATCTTGTGGCAGATTTTGATCCACAGACTCTTCAAGAAGTCTTGAGGATGAGTTTATTGCATCAATATTCTTGATAGGTAAAGTTAGCCCCTTTAGCACATTATCTTTGGAATTTGATGGGTGATTTTTCTCTTTTCATACCTTCGATATGTAGCGAAGAACGGGAGTTGCCTTCTTTTTCATAGAAGCGACACTTTCTTTATTTGAATTGGAGAGAGGCTTCTTGGTGGTGACTTTTTTGACAGTCACCGCGACCTTCTTAGATGCAAGATCATCACACTTGGTCTTGGTGACATCTTCAACCCTTTTCTCATCCACAACATGCTTCTTTAAGTAGAATTTTGCATCGGCAAAATGTGACTCGGCTTCAGTGAATGGCTTATCATCGGCAACTATCTTTCTTTCCACTCCACCTTCAAGGTACTTCAAGCATTGATAGTAAGAGGACGAGATAATTTTGTTCCCATGCAACCAAGGTCTACCAAGCAATATATTGTATGAAGTTTTGGCATCGATCACATGAATCAATGGGTTTGATTGAAAATCATACTTAAAAATCCCCAACTTGATACATACCATGGACCTATGGCCCCCTTGGTTGAACCCTTGGATCATTATACGACTTTCGTCCAGTTCGCTAGTAGCGATGCCAAGTTCCTTCATCGTGCGAATAGACAGGATGTTGACTACAGATCCCTCATCTATCCTTCCATGTATAAGGGACGGTTATATAGGGCCTCACCAAGCAGAAGATCGTTATTTGTGAATGTGATTTTTGTATCCACACATGTTCCTCTTCGCCAAGAGTTTCAGCAAGCTTTTCAGAAGGTGAAGGAACTTCCATAGGTTGACTCTCACCCTTTGCTCCCTCTTTGGCGGTGTTAAAACAAGATGCCTCAAGGTTGACAAAGGCAGTCTTTACACGAAACCAACTCAGTAAAAAATCCTCTAAAGTCACCGGACGCCGAGGTTTTTGGGGGTAAAGCTCTGTCACCCTCGTCTTCTTTAGGAATTCAATCAACTTTTGTTTCCTTGGTTTCTTTACCATTTTTCTCCTAGTTGGTTGCTCGACTGACTCCTTTCGGGGACTCGTCTTCTTGCGTCTGCGTCTGGTTACTAGAGTCCAACCTTCATCATCGCTTTCGTCAACTGAAGACCTATCAGGCTCTAATATTTTCTCATTATGCTCTTTGACACATATTTGGATAGGATCAAGCAAGCCAAATGTGATGGAGATTTGATGAGAACTGGTCGTCTCATCGTCGAAAAAGATCTTCTTCTCTTTTGCCAGTTGTATGACTTTATCTTTTAAAACAAAGCATTTCTCCAAAGGGTAACTTATGAGCCTATGATATTTGCAATAATTAGGGTCATTGGTCCTTCCAGCTTCGTTGGGACGCTTCATCTCTGGGAGTTCAATGAGCTTATACTCAAGGAGTTCATAAAAAATCTCAGCAACATCAGAATCAAGGAAGGGATATTTCTTTTCTTGCATCTCCTTTAAAGTTTTCTGATTTGGACGTGCTCCAGAAATCGTCTTCACACATAGATTCTTGCTCACCTTTTTGGTGACCTTCACAGGAGACACATCAACATTCATGGACTCCTTACTCCATCTTTTAGGTTCCTGATTATCCTTTCTTCTTCGATGGTCATGGATAGGTGTTGATCCTTTTCCAATAGAAGACATGCTCAACTCCATATCGTGAGCACAGGTAGCTAACTCTTCAAAGGATTTAGGATTAATGCCTTGCAGGATGTAGAGAAGTTCCTAGTGCATTCCTTGGACGCACATCTCTATTGCAGAAGCTTCGCTGAGCCTATCTTTGCAGTTTAGGCTAGCATTTCTCCATTGATTGATGAAGTTAATGACTGGTTCATCCTTTCTTTGCCGAGTATTCGTTAGCTCTACTATGTTAACTGTACGCCTTGTTCTATAAAAGCGATTTAGGAACTCGTGCTCCAATTGTTCCCAACTATCGATAGAATTAGGCTCAAGGTTCATATACCAATCAAAGGTGTTTTTCTTTAGGGAACGAACAAACTGTTTGACAAGATAGTCTTCGTAAGTTCCAGCATTATTACATGTCTCAACAAAGTGTGCGACATATTGTTTTGGGCTCCCTTTGCCCTCAAATTATTGAAATTTGGGGGGTTGATAGCCGGCAGGCATTTTGAGGCTATCTATTTTTGTTGTGTAAGGCTTGGCATATGCAAGGAAAGACTTGGTGACAACATCATACTTGTCTTTGAGGGTCCCTTCAATAAACTCCCTTAATTGCCCAATCGGGATCATTCCCTTAGCAGAAACTTACAACTCTTTAGTCGATGGTGTTTGTTTCACAGGATTTTCTATCTCATGAACCTCTGGAGCTTTTCCCGGTGCATGGCTAAATTCTCCATCTATCAAGCTTTCCACCTTATCCACTATCTTATCAATCCTAGCCTCTTGATTCTGAACATAGTTGGTCAGACCTTCAATTGCCTTTGATAGATTCGCAAGATGCTCCTCCATAGACGAGGCATCAGTTACCATTACTTACATGATCACCAGAGATGTTGGAGAGTAACACGAATTATTATATAAGTTGACCTTTGAAGTGCTTAGCTTATGTGATGTAAGTGGAGATGACACATTTGTTAAACGACCATCGCTCTTGGATCCAGAGTATTTAGAACCGAAATGCTCAAGTAGAGCTAGAGTCTTTTTCAGCGATTCGGCCACACTGCTTCCTCCTTCTGAAGCACTTGCATTGATCTTCGTTCCTTTCGGGGTTGAAGATCCAAAAATTAGAGTTGGCGCGGACGACACTGGATGTGTTTGTTGTCCTAGAAAGTCTGCCTTGCTCCTTGTGACAGCTCCTAAACTTCTGAAAGTAACACCAAGAATGTTTTTCACTTCGGCAGAGAACCTTGAATCAGCAGCCTTGGAAGCAGTTAATTGAGAGTTGATCTTCTTGGAAGTCATTTCAGCGTTCTTAATCTTCAAAGTCTGAAAAGTTGAGATGAGAGGTAGATATCGTCCCACTGGGCGTGCCAGAATTTGTTGGACAATAAAATTTTCGAGGTCGAAAATAAATAATTCGAGACAAGAAAAATATATTGCAACAATCAATTTATTGATTTCAATGCGAGTGTTACAATCTCTATGAATCCTCTGATTCGCATTTTCAATTATAAATTCAAGGGCTTCGAGCTTGATCTTGAACTTTAACTTGAACTTGACGGATTTGATCTTGACTTGTGCTTGAATCCAAGGGTTTGGTAGCTTGTTCTTGAATCTTGCGGTCTTGATCTTGAATTTTGATGAACTTGATTTGAATGCTTGAGCTTTTTTAGAGAAATTACGGCGTTTGATCCACGAGCTTTCTCTTGCTACTTATTAGAGTTCTTGGGGTCTTTTTTCTGAATTATGAGTCCCCTATTTATAGTTGTAGGAAAGGAAGAGTCATGATGAATATGAACTTCCTTTGACCAATCAGATTTAAGTGATGTGGCACCTTTTATGGATTTTTATTTCATAGGCTTGTTGCATCAGTTTGACATGTGGCACAGTCCTATTGGCTCCTTCACTTGACTTGGCAAACCAGGGTAGAAGGTTAGTAGGTAGTGTATTACTAGTAGTCATAGTATCAATCATGTAGTCTCCTGCCTTCAATTTATGTTAATTACTTTATGTTGTTCTTGTACTTCAATTTTCATACTATTTTATTATAGTTATTGTTGAGCATGTTTTTTTATGCTTATACTTCAATTACTTCTTTTGGACCATTTTTTCTTAAGCCAAAGGCCTAACGAAAAGATGAAAATAACCTCTCTATTTTTAAGGTAGAAATAAAGTTTGGTGACCGTACCTCATACGACTATACTGCATATGTTAAACTTTCCTTTGCATCTTACTTTTAATTGCATAATGAAATTTCATATATATATATATATATATATATATATATTAAAAGAACACAGCTAAAAGAAGCACGAGATTTTAATACTAGTTGCGTTTATTTTATTTGTTCAGTTTGAACTTTGCACGTTCCTTAAAACATGATGACTAACCCCTTGTTTGGATGGTGCTTTTCCATGGTATGATTATCAAGGAAACCATGTTTGTTTTGATTGTTTTCTAAGGTCCTGTTTGGTCATGAAAATCATAATTTTTTGGAGTTGAAATTGGAGTTGGAGTTGTGTTTGATCATGGATATAAATTAAAGTTGTTTTTGAAATTTTGTGAGACAAGTATGAGAGAAAAAAAACTAAGTGAAAACAAGTTTTTATTTTCACTTTTCCAAATACAATTTTGGAATCGTATTTGAAATTTTCATGGCCAAACGCATCTTGTTTTCACTTTTTTTACTAAAGCAAATAATTTTTCAGAAAAAAGAAAATAATTTTCATGGTCAAACGGCTACTAAAAGGCATGGTATGGTATGGTATGGTATGGTATGGTATGGTATGGTATGGTATGGTATGGTATGGTATGGTATGGTATGGTATGGTATGGTATTTTTTCATGATTTGATAATCATGAAATCTCTCAATTTACAAAATCACTGATTTGGTGGTATCCAATGATTTTTTTTTTTCATTATGCCCTTATATAATATTATTTAATCCTATTTTACCCTTTATCCTATATTACTTTCAACCCTAATTTATTTTTATTTTTACGCTTTTCTGCTCAATATCTCCTTTGTGTTGTTCTCCTCTGGATTCTTCTTCATTCTCCGCCTTTTCTTCTCTTCTCTTCTTCTACCACATCTGAAAATTAAAAAGTCAAGAGCCGATACTCATAATTCAGGGATTTAAAGGCACACATTTTACAAATTATCTGATGCTCAAAATAAAACTCACACGTTAGACATAATTTTAACACGTCTTGATTGATGAAATTATTAAATACCAAAAGAAACTAATCATCCCAGTCGAGTTATCCTATAACGAACTGCTAAACATAGACATCATGCCTTATTTGAGAATATCTACAACTTCAACAATAATACAATGCATTTAGCGGGCTTCCCACTAGGATTATGGAAGAAATACAATGCATTTAACGGGCTTAAACACATGTATAAGCAAGCTGTAAGAGATAAAAAAAAATATAATTAGGGGCATTTTAGTAAACTTACCCATTACGATACAATATCCTACCATCAAACCAAACAACAAAATTGTTATTAAACAGCCGTGAACGATACAATCCATCCAAACATTATATAGTACTATACTATACAGTATCATACCATACCATATTGTACTGTACATTATGAAATCATGGCAAACCACCATCCAAACAAAGTGTAACATGAGTATTTTACTATAATATTTATATTAGTTGATATTTTATCTTGGAAAATAATTCGAAAATAAATAAAAATATATTTTTAATATATTAAGAAGTGAAATTGAATGGGGAAATAATATTCAATAAAAATGTCATTATTGGCCAGCCATATTTACTTGTTTAGTTGCTCGCTCGACATTAATTACGACCATATATAATAAATACTACTACTACTACTAGAATCGTAGTATACATTTTTTTGTAATCGATGAACTCATTTCATCCTCCACCTTTGTAACACCATCTAAATCGTTCTAACACCCAATGCATTAATATTATGTTTGGACGGTTTGGACTTTGGTATATAAGATGTTTTCAGTTTTTTCATATTTGATTAATTAAAAAAATTAAAAGGAAAATATTTTTTTAACAAAATGAAAAAAAAGTAATTTTTCTAATTTCGTAAATGGCATTTCAAATTTATTCCACCCAATGCCCTGCTACCCTATAAATGTTTTCGATGATATCCTTTTGCTGAATTATCAAACACTGGAATATAAGGAGGAAAATTCACTTACTTTCAAATATGTTTTATGAAAATATTTTCCTTTACAACAAACATATTTTTTAAAATTAAAAATTTATAAATTATTTAAAAATACTATAAAATTATACATTGTTTAATATTAATATAATAATAAATAATATCTTAAATATTAATCAAAATTTATATAGCCTTTCAAAAAAAGAGGAGAAACAAGAAAGAGACCTCACAAATTAACTATGTATAGTGGGATTTGGTTAATGTGGACGTGCCGTGACAGGTCAATTCATCTTTTTTGAATCGCGAAAAATCTCACTTTTTTTTTTTTTAGAAGAAATCTTTTCATTTTAATTTATTTGCTTGATTTAATATAAAAGTAAAAAAAAAAGAGATGCTTTTTAAAACCATTAGAGAAAAAGTATAAAGCAAGAAAATATCAGCAGTACTCTCATGAAATGGCTTATTTTTAAGTTTAAGCATCTTTTTATTTCTGAAGATGTTTGATAATGATAAAAAGTGCTTTAAGCATTTTACTTTGCGCTTAAAAAGCTTTGGACGTTTATGTTTCTTTGAAAAAGCTCATTATGTGATTCTTTTTTAAATGATGGGATTACTAATTGTTAACAGAAGCTGCACATTCTTGAATCACATTTGCTAGAATGAGAAAAACCTCTACTGATTTTTACTGTTCCAAAATAGTTGCCTGTTGTTAGAAATTACACCTGTGTTACGTGAAGATCATATTTTGTTGTTCTGTTTATTTAGGATGTGGCAGACATAGGAAGTTGATGCTGGCTCTGCTTATTCTTCAACTACTTCTTTTGGAGGTGTTTAGGTAGTGGAGTAGGAGAGGCCATGAGGGATACAAAATTTGAACTTTATGTATAGTCTACTTATTTAGAGGACCTCTTAACATGTATACAGAAAGAATCTGAGTCAAAGTTACTGAGTTTGGATGGAACCATAATTCTACTGTTGTCCATGATAGAGAGCTTTCATGAAATGAAATGAGGATGTATAAGAGAGTGATGTTTTGATTAGATGTTAGTTCTTTGCTTTAAGATCTTTCTCTTAAGGCTGGTTAACTATTCTGAATATGAAGGATGAATAGAATGTTTGTGATGTTAATGTTCTAGCTTATTCTATCACTCAAAAGAGAGGTCATTTTGGATGTTTACTGACTAATCCTCATTAATTAAAGAACTAAGTATATTCTGGTGAAATCTAACAGGAGTAATAGTTGCCAAGCACATTAAAAGATCCATCACGCACAAGCTACTGTACACTTATAAATGCTGTACATCTTCCCTCTCAATCTTGAATCCTTTTGTCTTTTTTTGACAGGTCAACTGCTGAGAAACTCTCATGGCATTCTCATTTTCTGTTCCAGACTTTGTTCATCCCCAACTCCGGTATATTGTTGCAAAGATGTCTGTGGTTGACAGAATTGTGTTCTATGTTAGTGTTCACTGTTCCCCTCTTTTAACCATGATATATTATGTGTACCAATTTCGAAATATTGCTTTTACTAATGACCTGTTTTTGATAAATCAGGTGGTACATCTCGTGGACAGGTTTGATCTATGGCATAGATTGCCGGTATTACTGGGGTTGGCTTACCTAGGACTAAGAAGACACTTGCACCAGCGATATAACCTCTTACATGTAGGAAAAGTTAATGGCAAGAAATATGACACGGAAGAGTTTACCTATCGGACTGCTGATGGTACGTGCAATCATCCCGTGGATCATCTAGTGGGCAGTCAAGGAACCTTCTTTGGACGCAACATGCCACCATCAACTTCAAGTTATGGGGTAAGCTAACAATGCAATCAACTATGTCTTGCTAATTAAACATGGAAAATTCACAGCTTTCCGTTCTTGTCAAAGGTCTCTTTGATAGTATCAACTTTCATTTACTGATACCAGATGTTTCAGTTTTCTGTTATGTAAGTTAGGAGTTGCAAATTAGTCTATTGAATCTATTTCAATGATTTATGCTGATTTTTTTTGGGTATTTAATTAGTATGGTACAATTTCAGATGGTCGTATCACTATCTGAAATCTATAGCTTGAGATCTCTCAATCACTTGTGATAATATCATTTGATTATGCAGCTGCTGGAACCTCACCCTGTAACAGTGGCAACAAAGCTCTTTGAAAGAAGAAAGTACACAGATTGCGGGTGCCAATTCAACATGCTAGCGTGCGCGTGGGTACAGTTTATGATCCATGATTGGAATGACCATATGGAGGACACTAAACAGGTACCTAGTTCTTGCATAAATAAAGGCATGATGAAATTCATCACCTGTTGCAATAGCAGGCAAATGTTGCTGGGAAGCCATTTACTTTGCTTTATGAGGATATGATTTTGGTTGATAGTCAAGGAAAGTTCTTTAAGGTTGTGGGGTAAGACATCACTGTTTTTATTTTCCATTTAAGAACTGGAGGAGATTTAAGGGTCGCCATCAGATATATGCACTTGAGAATTGGATATTGGTCCAGTTAAAAGTGTGTTTTATGTTTCTCTAACACAAGTTTTCTGACAGGTGGAGCTTAGAGCTACTCAAGATGTTGCAACAGGATGTCCGTTGAAGTCATTTAAGTTCCTCAAGACCAAAAAACTTCCCACAGGTTCACCTGATCTGAAGTTTGGGCATTTGAATTCAAGGACCCCATGGTGGTGAGTGGACTCAAAAACTCAATCTCCACAGACAGACCTTAAGATTCTCTCTGAACAGTTGCGATTTTATTTTTACCCTACTGGTGATAGAGAAAGCTAACAATTTAGGAGGATGGTTGAAAATAATAACCTGCTTAACTGAAAATATTTATCAGGTATAGAAAGACCATTGGTTATTACCTTGACTCTTCTATATCAAAGTGCTGCCTTTTGGCATGCTAAAAGAGTCAAGGTAATAACCACGAAAGAGATGCAGGGAGAAGGGAGGCGAAAATATTGCTCCCTGTTGACATATAAACCTGTCCAATTGGAACTTGATTTGATCCCTTACTTTTGATTCAGATTGGAAGTTTGTCTAATGATGGAGTCGTATTTCATGATCTGATGAATTTGTATATGTTCCTGCTGTTTTTTAGGGATGGGAGTGTAATATATGGCAACAACGAAGAGGGCATGGTTAGGGTGAGAACATTTAAAGATGGAAAGCTCAGGCTCTCAGGAGATGGACTTCTTGAACATGATGATAAAGGCATTCCAATATCCGGAGATGTCCGAAACCATTGGGCAGGCTACTCTCTCTTGCAGGCCTTGTTTGTGAAGGAACATAATGCCATATGTGCTATGCTGAAAGTAGGTTAATGAAGTACCGAAGATTCTCTTTTCTATGGCCATATTTACTGAATGGAAATGAGAAGTTTAATTGTGGATGAAAATGAGCATGTATTCTGACATTTTACCGTTAGCCAGGCTAATTTTGCACCTATAAGAACTTTTGCTTAAAAAACTGATTTTTTTATCTCAGGAACATTACCCTGGATTTGATGATGAAAAGCTGTACCGACATGCAAGATTGATAACTTCAGCAGTCATTGCTAAAATCCACACGATTGATTTTTCAATTGAAATTGTTAAGACTGATACTGTCAAAGCAGGAACGAGGGTCAACTGGTAAGCCCACTGCTATTAGTACTTGATAAAATCTGTCATCGCACCTGTGTCTGATCCCTAAAAAGTTATGCACTTTTGGTTGATCTGACACGGGTGCTGCATCACTATTTGGAGGATCCCAGCAAAGATAGTGGAAAAAACATGGAGTAGGATAAAGTACTGAATGGATAGTACCCCCAAGCTATCTGCTATAACTGTGGTTGAACTAACAAATAGCTCCCAGTTTTCATTTTCCAATGAGTTGTCATGATCAACCAAAATTTTGTGCATCATGCTTGTCTTGCGAATGACTATAATTATATAACATTAGCTATTAATGTTAGCTAACAGACTCTAGTCTGATTCAGGTATGGCTTTTTGGGGAAGAAAATAAAGGATATGTTAGGACCCAAGTTTGGACCAATACTGAGTGGATTAGTTGGTCTTAAAAGGCCTAGAGATCACGGTACACCCTACACGTTGACTGAAGAGTTTGTTAGCGTCTACAGAATTCACTCACTTTTACCTGAGACAAATGTTCTGAGGGACTTGAAGTCGACTATTTCAGAAGACAAATCCTTGCCTATTCAAGAAGAGTATGTTTTTCCATTTACACATTTTGCATTATAAGCAAATTATTGCCTTCCCATATGGCAGATCTTTTTTACATAAGCGTCGGATATTGATTTGACAGCATCAAGATAAATCTGATCCACACATTTGAAGTAATCCTATAACACAAATTAAAAGAACTTGTAGGACATGTTTTTCTAACTGTCTTGTTTGATCAGGATTCCTATGAGGGAAATGATCGGGAAAGAAGGAGAAAAGAACTTGTCCAAAATCGGTATGGAGCAGATGCTGGTCTCGATGGGTCATCAGTCAAGCGGAGCTGCTACATTGTGGAATTATCCATCATGGATGAGGAACCTCGTTCCTCATGATATCGATGGAGATGATAGACCCGATTTAGTTGACATGGCCGCCTTGGACAGTATGTTTATCCCTCATCAAGTCCTACTGACTTCATTCACATTTATTTCATTTCATCTAGAAATTAAATGCTAACTTTCTTAATGGAAACAGTTTATAGAGACCGAGAGAGAGGAATTCCGCGGTACAATGAGTTCAGAAGGAATTTACTGATGGTACCAATTAGCAAGTGGGAAGATTTAACTGAGGATGAAGAAGTAATTGACGCTCTCCAAGAAGTATATGGTGATGATATTGAGAAGCTAGATCTCCAAGTTGGTTTACACGCGGAGAAGAAAATTAAAGGCTTTGCGATTAGTGAAACTGCCTTCAACATATTCCTGCTCATTGCTTCAAGGTTTGTCTATATACTGGCGGTGTACGAAACTTAAACTCTATTCCAAATAAGAACTGATCTTCATGCTAATTCCCGTGACTATGTTTTTCCTTTTGCAGGAGGCTAGAAGCTGATCGATTCTTCACAACTGATTTCAATTCGCGAACCTACACAGAGAAAGGCTTCGAATGGGTAAACAAGACAGAGACATTAAAGGATGTTATCGATCGACACTTCCCTGAAATGACAGCGAAATACATGAGATGCACAAGTGCTTTCTCACTATGGAGTTCGGACCCAGATCCTAAACACTACTTACCTCTATATCTGAGACCAGCAACCTAATACGGGAGTACTATATTTGGTTGAATGTGAACTTTGTATAACCTTTGTATGCGAATAATATGTAAGAGACAACGCCAAGCTAGTTTGCATGTAAAATATAAAGTGACCTTAGTTTATAATCAGATGAATAAACCATCGGGTGCTTGTCTGAGAGTTGGTTTGACTGCCCCAAGTATGGCGAAGTCTATGACATGTAGTTTTGTAGGCATACCTGTTGTAAATGGAACAATCAATAAGTATTACTAGTATAACATGTGATGCACAATTGCTTGTACTTGCAAGTTCTTTTTTGTTTTCTGGAAAAACCAATTTTGTCTAAATGACCCTAGGAGAATAGTATATGATTTCCTCATCAAGTTGAACTCGAACATTAGCTTGTATAAGGAGCTTGCCTGTGTTAAATTACTTACCTCTGGTGTTTTCACCAAATCATACAGTTATAAATCAAAGTGAGAATATATATTATAATTTAACATAAATAGTTTAGTGATTAAAGTTATGTAAAGATACGTGTCATACTTATAAGTTTCTGCATTTGGAAATTTTGGGATAACATATGTAGACCAAAGGCATCGTTATCTAAATAACTTTAACAAAAAGATGAGGTACCAAATGCAGCTTTGATTGTTTGATTAGTTTTAACTTTACTGAAGCTATAATGACCACCAATCACCATGACAACGACTAAAAAACTATTTGATTTGCTTTTCTGGTAGATTTGCCCCTTCACAGACAGCTTTTACTAAGAAGAACCAGGTCAAGATAATAAGTTTGTTAAAATATAAATGTATAATTTCTCCATCTTTTTATGCAAACTATACAATATTTTTATTGGAAATAGCCTCTTTATTCAATAAAGATAGATAAGTTTGGTATATATTCTGTTGTTTTAAATCTTACTTAGAAAATTATTTATTGTTAAGCAATAATAATAATAATTAGAAGACTGACTGTCATGTACTACTGATTGCTGCCAGTTTGTTGTGTAATGGGTGGGGAATTATTCATGTTGGCTTTGCCTAATATTTCTTTTTCTTTTTGGTGTGAGATAGTGGGGTCTACATGTTTGCCAATATATAAATATATTCCTTTTTTGCTAATATGTTTTTTTAATCTTTTATTAAAATATAGACAACACAATTATATGCCAAAAATTAATCGTGTACAACTCATGCCAAATTAAAAACAAAGTTATAAAATTTGGTTTCAGTCTTTTTCGATATTCTGCCATCATTTCATTCGTAGGGGAGAAAGTTGTGGGATCTGCCAAGGACATGTGATGAATATATTGTTTCTTTATCCATGATCTTTTTTTGGAACTTTCCTCTGCATATTAGGAGAGAAACGATAAAAAATAAGGATACTTGTGACAAAGTGAAAATGACTTCAGGAAGGACAAGATGTGGAAAATAAGACTCAATTAGATAATTTGGACCAATAAGTATTGGGGCGGTGAGTAGACAAAATACGATGCAGATTAACTTATTGAGAAAATAAAATTAGATAAGAATTTGTGAAGTTGACAGACCAGGACAGAAGATTAATAGGTAGTGCATTACTAATAGTCATAGTATCGATCATGCAGTCTCCTACCTTCAATTTATGTTACTTTATGTTGTTCTTGTACTTCAATTTTCATACTATTTTATTGCAGTTGTTGTTGAGCATGTTTTGTTATGCTTTTACTTCAATTACTTCTTTTGGATCGTTTTTTCTTAAGCCAAAGCCCTATCAAAAAGATGAAAATAACCTCTCTATTTCTAAGGTAGAAGTAAGGGTGTTAAGTGGGTCGGGCCGGGTTAATCCAAAACCGGCCCATTAAAATTTTCCGGGTTGTGGGCCGGGTTAAGTCCAGGTTGGGGTTAAGTAGGCTGGGCCGGTCCAGGTTCAACAGTAAAAATTTTAAAAATAGTCTTAACCCGGCTCACTTAACCCAATCCGATCAAACCCACCTAAACCCGGTTAAAAATTCGGTCAAACCCGATCAAAAAAAAAATCGATATACACTATATATATCCACCTATATACATTTTAAATACGTTAAACAATATATATACACTATATATATAGTATATATTACATTAGAATTTAAAAAAAATATACGCACCATTCAATGTATATGTACTACTTTAAATAAAATATACTACAATATATATACATTACAATATATATATATATATATATATATATATATATATAGTTATATACTAATTTATAAAACATATACACATGTATACGTTAAATATACACGTCTATAGAAGATATATACACATATATACGCACCATTCAATGTATATGTACTACTTTAAATAAAATATACTACAATATATATACATTACAATATATATATAGTTATATACTAATTTATAAAACATATACACATGTATACGTTAAATATACACGTCTATAAAAGATATATACACATATATACGCACCATTCAATGTATATGTACTACTTTAAATAAAATATACTACAATATATATACATTACAATATACATATATAGTTCTATGTATATATATATATATAGGTATATACTAATTTATAAAATATATACACATGTATACGTTAAGTATCCACGTCTATAGAAAATATACACATATATATACGCACCATTCAATATATATGTACTACTTTAAATAAAATACACTACAATATATATATATATATATATATGTATATATATAGTTATAGTTATAGTTATAGTTATATAGTTATATACTAATTTATAAAATATATACACATGTATAAGTTAAATACACGCGTCTATAGAAGATATATACACATATATACGCACCATTCAATATATATGTACTACTTTAAATAAAATATACTACAATATATATACATTACAATATAATATATATAGTTATATACTAATTTATAAAACATATACGCATGTATACATTAAATATACATGTCTGTAGAAGATATATACATATATATACGCACCATTCAATATATATGTACTACTTTAAATAAAACATATATGTACAATATACACATGTATATGTTAAATATACACGTCTATACACATGTATACGTTAAATATACACGTCTGTAAAAGATATATACACATATATATGCACTGTTCAATGTATATATACTACTTTAAATAAAATATACTACAATTTATAAAACATATACACATGTATACATTAAACATACACATTTACAGAGGATATATACACAAATATACAAAACATATGCTACTTAATATAATAAATTAATAATACTTGGTAGTAAATTAATAATATATTAGAAGTAAGTTTTAAATTTAAACTAGAAATTCAATTTAAATCATTAAATGAAAAAAATTACAAAGAAAGGACTAAGGAGTGAATGAATGTTGAATTTTATTGATTGCGAAATGATCCAAAATTTATAATTTACATGAATGAAAAATCTACAAATTATGGAGTATTTTTTTCAACTCATTCATGTTAATATTAACGGAAACTTGCATAGGATAGTCAAAGTCAACGGGGACAAAATCATGCATTGGACTTGATTCTGCTGAGTTCTCCCGTGAAGACATGATTTCTTCAAGTTTTTGCTCATCGTTCGGCTCCGGTTTCATTTCTTGGTTTCTTCTTTACGTTCTAATCCAATCTCTGAGGCAAACTAGAACATTCATTGCATTGCTTCTCAATGAGTGTCAGTTGTCTCCAAGCTGCTGTCGTTCCTGACTAAAGGCGCTCTCTGATGCAACGGTTGACATAGGAACATTCAAGATATCTTTAGCTAATCTTGAAAGCACAGGATATTGTGTTTCATTACTCCTCTACCAATCCAACGTGTTGATCCGTCGTCTGCGATCGAAGATAATATTTAAGCTCTTTCCGATAAGTTGATGTGTAAGCTCTCTCATCAACACTATTCCAACAAGGTAAATCATAAAAGGAATCAGGAAAACCACTATGTGCCGGCCTTTTAGAAGATGATGGCTCCTCGAGAGGATGAGGAGGGACAGTTAGAGTGATATTTGTAGGTATGGCTAAATCAACTAAATCAGCATAGTGATTATATAATTTTTTTATGTATTCATTCGCATCACTCATAGCCGTCTACAAATCAGGTTGTACATGTTAAGAATCATTGTTAGTATTTATTTCTAAGTTAGCATAAATAATAGTACTAAAGTGGCACATAGTATTATATTTCATGCACGGATTTAGCATAATACCAACTAAGTAAATAAGGGGAACCGAAAAAAAATATTTTTAAAATTTAGTAAACTTGGCACCAACAGCTTCTTTATAACATTCTTTATTTTTATATTTTTTGAGCAAATCAGAAATATCGGCTATATATGCCAAAATATTACAAACAGTAGGATAATAAGCACCAAAAAATTCAACCGTAGCTACATAAATTTTTTCTAAAAACTTAACAAGATCATTAATTACAACCTAATCAGAATCATGTAGCATGCAATCAACAGAATCAACAAATGAACCACAATATTGGTTAAAAACTAGTGTAATAGGAACTTTATATTTATAACAAGTTTTTTTAAAATCATACGTAGAATTTCATCTAATATCAATTTCCTCAGGAATCAATATCGGTGCAAGTCCATTTTCTTGACATTTAACTTTAAATTCTCTAATTATTTTTCTTGAATAAAACTAACAACAAGATGGATTTTTTCAATATAAAGCTCAAAAAAACTCAAGACCATCTTTTACAATTAAATTATATAGATGACATGCATATTTAATATGAAAAATTTCAGGTAACAGCGGAGATAACTTAGATTTTAACTTTGTTATAGCAATCTTGTTGTTAGAAGCATTATCAAAAGCAATACATAAGATTTTATTTCTGATACCATAAAATTTGGCAACTTTAACAATAGAATCAACAATAAAATCTCCGGTATGTTTACGATCTTCATCACATAAAAAAAGTAAGAATACGTTTTTGCATCACAAAATTACTATCCGTCTAGTGACAAGTAATGGTTAAATAATTATATTTATTTACAACACGACCAAGATCAGAAGTTAGGGACAATCTACATTGAATATTTTTTTAACAATGTTGATAAATAAAAACAATATTGTGAATGAAGTCTAAAAATATCAGACCGACAAGTACTTCTAGAAATACCATTATACATAGGATTATAAATTGCTTGAATATAATGAATAAAGACATCAGAAGAAGAAAAAATAAAAGGCAAACAACCCACAACTACCATTTTAGCTATTTTTCCCGGTCCCTCAATTTATTATACTTCTTCATTACCTGACCGGTTGCTGGGTCCATTCTAGTTTGCTTTGGTCCACCAATATCCCCACCACCTCATGCAATATTTAACTCTCTTTCGTGAGCATCACCTATATGTCTCATTAACGTACCTGTGCCTCTTGTCTGCCTCCGCTTTTATGCTTATATATTTGTTGACAAATATTGCATTGCACCTCAGTATCTGATATACGTTCAAAAAATTATGCAATATTAGTTGTTTTACGAGCTCCTGGGGCACGGGGAGACGGGGAGGGAGATTAACCAATTCAGATCTAACGTTAACATTTTCTATTGCGGGTGTCTCACCAATATTTTCATCATCTTCGTCTAAATTAACCGCATCTACTTCATTTTCTTCTTCTATACCGTAATTTTCCTGAACTTCTACATAATCCATATCGTGAGCACCTACACCTATTTCTTCCTCAAAAAGTGTACCAAGGAGTACCGGAGGCGAACACACACGGGTATATCTACTACTTGAAGTACCTCTACTGATAGTAATTCATTTTTTACTACCACTACCGCTTCCGTGATAATTTTTTTTAACACCTTTAGTAGAGAGATT
This sequence comes from Capsicum pubescens, assembly GCA_030864215.1. Lineage (NCBI taxonomy): Eukaryota > Viridiplantae > Streptophyta > Magnoliopsida > Solanales > Solanaceae > Capsicum > Capsicum pubescens. The sequence goes on along the minus strand of CM061540.1, from coordinate 8,814,632 downwards.
TCTTAATTTATCCATAATATAAATTAAACTAAAAAAATTCAAAATACACAAATATAATAAAATTAAATATTCAACAACTAATACACTAAATAAAAATTAAACGTAAGAGATGGAACGACAATACTAAATTTTGGAAGTATCCGAAGGTTGCGACTTTAGAAACTTTCACTCGTACTTTGTAATTGCAAAATTAAAAATTTAAAGTAAGCACTTTAGGAAATTAAATATATAGAATATTTGAGAATTGAGAATTGAGATTTGAGAGAGAATGAGATTTGGGAGAATGAAAAATTGTGTGAAAAATGATTTGAAGGTGTAGGGTATTTGTAGAATTTTTTTTGGAATTAAAAAATATTTTAAATGAAAAAAAAAATTAATAAAAGGGCCCAAACTAGTCGTTTGGACCCAAATCTCCAGTTTTTTTTTTTTAAAAAGACAACCGAGCCGGGCCAGTTAACCGGCAGTTCTGGATCGAGCTTGGTCCGGGGCGGGTTAACAGGGGCCAACCAAAAATTTAAATTGGCCCGGAACTCGGTACCCCTACAGCTCATGGATTGATTGGGCCGAGTCAAACCGGGCCGATTTTAATAAATGAATTGGTTCGGGCCGGGTGTTTGACAGGTTTAGGTAAAAGTAAAGTCTAGTGACCGTACCTCATAGGATTATACTGCATATGTTGCTAGAATGAGAAAAACCTCTACTGATTTTTACTGTTCCAAAATACTTGCCTAGTTTCCTGTTGTTAGAAATCACGCTTCTGTTACGTGAAGATCATTGTTTCATATTTTGTTGTTTTGTTTATTTAGGATGTGGCAGACGTAGGAAGTTGATGCTTATTGGCATGTGGGCAGGCGTACGAAGCTGATAAGTCGTTGCTTATTCTTCAACTACTACTTTGGAGGTGATTTGCTATGCAGTTTATTACTAGCTACCAACTACCTTTTTTCCCCCTTAATAATACCATGTACTTGTTTAGGTAGTGGAGTAGGGGAGGGGCCATGAGGGATGCAGAATTTGAACTTTATGTATAGTCTACTTATTTAGAGGACCTCTTAACATGTATACAGAAAGAATTTGAGTCAAAGTTACTGAGTTTGGATGGAACCATAATTCTACTGTTGTCCATGATAGAGAGCTTTCATGAAATGAAATGAGGATGTATAAGAGAGTGATGTTTTGATTAGATGTTAGTTCTTTGCTTTAAGATCTTTCTCTTAAGGCTGGTTAACTATTCTGAATATGAAGGATGAATAGAATGTTTGTGATGTTAATGTTCTAGCTTATTCTATCACTCAAAAGAGAGGTCATTTTGGATGTTTACTGACTAATCCTCATTAATTAAAGAACTAAGTATATTCTGGTGAAATCTAACAGGAGTAATAGTTGCCAAGCACATTAAAAGATCCATCACACACAAGCTACTGGACATTTGTCTCCGATTCGCGTAGTTTGTAATATAAAATACTGATTAATTAGAGACAGTTGAATGCTTCAATCTTGATTGAATGATAAGAGGCCATTGAATGACATGAAACGGGACAAAGTTGCACAGTTTCAACACTTATAAATGATGTACATCTTCCCTCTCAATCTTCATAGCACATCTCTTGAATCCTTTTGTCTTTTTTTTGACAGGTCAACTTCTGAGAAACACTCATGGCATTCTCATTTTCTCTTCCAGCCTTTGTTCATCCACAACTCCGACATGTTGTTGAAAAGATGTCTGTGTTTGACAGAATTGTGTTCTATGTTAGTGTTCACCATTCCCCTCTTTTAACCATGATGTATTATGTGTTGCTTTTACTAATGATCTGTTTTTGATATATCAGGTGGTACATCTCGTGGACAGGTTTGATCTATGGCATAGATTACCGGTATTACTGGGGTTGGCTTACCTAGGATTAAGAAGACACTTGCACCAGCGTTATAACCTCTTACATGTAGGAAAAGTTAATGGCAAGAAATATGACACGGAAGAGTTTACCTATCGGACTGCTGATGGTACGTGCAATCATCCCGTGGATCATCTAGTGGGCAGTCAAGGAACCTTCTTTGGCCGCAACATGCCACCATCAACTTCAAGTTATGGGGTAAGCTAACAATCAATCAACTATGCCTTGCTAATTAAACATGGAAAATTCACAGCTTTCTGTTCTTGTCAAAGCTCTCTTTGGTAGTATCAACATTCGTTTACTGATACCAGATGTTTCAGTTTTCTGTTATGTAAGTTAGGGGTTGCAAATTAGTCTATTGAATATATTTCAATGATTTATGCTGATTTTTTTTGGGTATTTAATTAGTATGGTACAATTTCAGATAGTCGTCGTATTACTATCTGAAATCTATAGTCTATTGAATATATTTCAATGATTTATGCTGATCGATTCTTCACAACTGATTTCAATTCGCGAACCTACACAGAGAAAGGCTTCGAATGGGTAAACAAGACAGAGACATTAAAGGATGTTATCGATCGACACTTCCCTGAAATGACAGCGAAATACATGTGATGCACAAGTGCTTTCTCACTATGGAGTTCGGACCCAGATCCTAAACACTACTTACCTCTATATCTGAGACCAGCAACCTAATACGGAAGTACTATATTTGGTTGAATGTGAACTTTGTATAACCTTTGTATGAGAATAATATGTAAGAGATAACGCCAAGCTAGTTTGCATGTAAAATATAAAGTGACCTTAGTTTATAATCAGATGAATAAACCATCGGGTGCTTGTATGAGAGTTGGTTTGACTGCCCTAAGTATGGCGAAGTCTATGACATGTAGTTTTGTAGGCATACCTGTTGGAAATGGAACAATCAATAAGTATTACTAGTATAACATGTGTTGCACAATTGCTTGTACTTGCAAGATCTTTTTTGTTTTCTGGAAAAACCATTTTTGTCTAAATGACTCTAGGAGAATAGTATATGATTTCCTCATCAAGTTGAACTCGAACATTAGCTTGTATAAGGAGCTTGCTTGTGTTAAATTACTTACCTCTGGTGTTTTCACCAAATCATACAGTTATAAATCAAAGTGAGAATATATATTATAATTTAACATAAATAGTTTAGTGATTAAAGTTATGTAAAGATACGTGTCACGCATTTTATTAGGTTATTAATAATATATGCATCAAATTTCTACATACTTACTCCTCCTTCGTCCATCTTTACTTGTCTACTTTCCTACGGATATAAGGGTTAAGAAGCAGTAATTTAACGATAAATAGTTTAGTGATTAAAGTTATGTAAAGACGCGTGTCATGTATTTTTTTAGGTTATTGATAATATAAGCATCAAATTTCTACATACTTTCTCCCCCTTCGTTCATTTTTACTTGTCTTCTTTACTACAGATATAAGAATTAAGAAACAGTAATTTAATGATAAATAGTTTAGTGATTAAATTTATGTAAAGACACCTGTCATGTATTTTATTAGGTTATTAATAATATAAGCATCAAATTTCTACTTACTCTCCGTCCATCTTTACTTATCTACTTTCTTATGGCTATTAGGATTAAGAAGCAGTAATTTAACGATAAATAATTTAGTGATTAAAGTTATGTAAAGACACGTGTCATGTATTTTAGTATTAGGTTATTAATAATATAAGCATCAAATTTCTACATACTCCCTCACCCTTCTTCCTTCTTTACTTGTCTACTTTTCTATGGATATAGGGATTAAAGAGCGGTAAATGATAGGGGTAAATCTACTTCTATCATATTACTCTTTGAATATAATAAATTTAATATTTTTAAAAATGTACTTCCTCCATTTAAAAAAGAATGACCTACTTTTATTTGACACAAAATTTAAGAAAATAAAGAAGACTTTTGAATCTTGTGGCCTTAAATTAAAGTTGTGTCAAATGTATCAAAATGTTATTTAATCTTGTGGTCCTAAACATGCCATGTGGAAAGTTGAAATTAAACTATTGCCAAAAAAGGAAAGAAGTCATTATTTTTTAAACGAACTAAAAAGGAAAGTAAGTCATTCTTTTTTAAACGAAGAGAGTATTAAATAATGTATCATATTTAAAGATTAAAATGGATAAAAATAGATAAATTTTTCATTAATTTTATAAACTGGACAAATATTGTTAGATAGAGATATAGTTTTTTTCCATTATTAGTGAGAGCCAATTGCATGCAAAGTGATTAATAAATGAAAAACTTGGAACAAAAAAAAATATACAAGGGATTTTTTCGAAAAGGGTAAATAAAAATTTATGCACGCGCCAACTACGAGCGTGGTAAATTGAATCAGCAACAAACAGCAAGTTCGCGCGGGAAATTTTTCCCTGGGACTCCAAAATTTCAAATTTATCTTCGCGGTAAATTTAATTGGCGAAAGTGGAAATAATACGCGAATAACGATTCGCCACGTGTACATTGTCTTAGATTTGTGTACGTGTCGATTTCCCATTGGATTGAGTTTTCATTCAGAACTAGGTAATATTACATAGCTCATTATTCTACACTTGCTTTTTTTCCCGCCATTTTCTCCAATCGCCATTTTTCTACAGATCGAAAACCCAGAAGCTTAAAGAAGAAAAGGTAGGAAAAAATACCCAGAAACTTCTAGAAGAATCAAAGAGGAAAAGAAATGGGTATCCAAGGTCTCCTCCGGTTCATGAAGCCCTATGTTGAACCGGTCCACATTAAAAAATACGCCGGCAAAAGGGTAACCACCCATTTTCATTTACCTTCAATTCGCTAGCAAATTTACATTATGAGTTTTAATAAAAATCCTATTTTGTTGGGTTATATAGGTGGGGATTGATGCTTATGGTTGGCTTCACAAAGGAGGTATTTTTAATTTTGTTTCATATTTATTAATCAAGATTCAGTTTTTATACTTCCTCCGTTCACTTTTAGTTATCATTTTTTGCTTATAGAGATTCAAAATTTGTCCAACATGTTAAAGATGTATTTTGCATCATATTACATGAGAAGGATTGTAACTTTATACTCTATGTTTCAATTTGTTTGGGGCCTATTTTGACTTGTCATGGAATTTAAGAAAGTAAAAATACTTTTGATACTTGTGTTCTTAAGTTATAAATATGTCAAATGTACCAAAATGACTTTTAATCTTGTGTATTAAATATGCCATGTGGAAAATTTAAATTAACGAGTTGCTAAAAAAGTAAAGGATCATTTTTTTTTGAAACGGACTAAAAAGTAAACCATGCCAGACAAATTGAAATGGAGGAAGTAGTATTTTTCGTATAGTTCTCAAACATCAAAATTCTGAATTTAGCTTTGAATATTAATTAAATTGACTGTCATGAAGCGAAATGTGACAAGTAAAAGTGCATGGAGTGAGTTTACTTATTTTGTGGTATTTAATGGGTAGAATCAATAAAAGCTGTAATTTTCAGCATATTCATGTAGTATGGAGCTTTACCTTAATTCGGAGGGTGACAAGAAATTGCAGTACTTGAACTACTTTATGCATCGAATCAATATGCTTCGACATTACAAGATCACCCCTGTAGTTGTTTTTGATGGTGGGAACTTACCCTGCAAGAGTGCCACTGAAGACGAGAGGCACAAGTGTGTATTCCAAAACTTAATTTATTTTAATTAATGCCCATTTTTTCGTTAAAGTAGATAATGAATCTTTTATTTCAACAGGAGAAGGAAAACAAATAGAGATCAGGCAATGTTAAAGCTAAAGGAAGGAAATGTTACTGGTGCCGTTGAGCTCTTCCAGGTACTATTTTTTATTCACTTATAGTTGTGGTATGTGCTGTTTCTTTATTAATCCCTCGGATAAATACTTTCTGTGGTTTGATAATTTATTGAAAATGCCTAAAGGGTTGTGGTTTTTGAGAATAGTTAGCTATCATGTTTAATGCACTATCTAGTCAGGTAGAAAGTAATGCTTTTTCCTATTTCCAATGCTTCATATGCAGAGGGCAGTGAGTGTCACTCCATCAATGGCGCATCAACTCATACAGGTACTTGAAAATTTATCTTTTGCGTTCAGCCAGTTAGAGTTTTTAGCAGTTGACTAACTTGTCTACTTTCAGTCGTAAAAGATGTTTCATCAAGAAGTTCATTTTTTCTTCTTTCTTTGTGTTTGACATTTCATACAAGTTCCTGGATTTTTTTTCCAGTAGTTTGGCATGATTTCGAATTTATGTATCTGCCAATTCAAGATTTCAAGAAGTCCAGCTGTAACGAAGATCTTCTACATGTGCAGATACTGAAGTCAGAGAATATAGAATTCGTTGTAGCACCATATGAAGCTGATGCACAACTAGCCTACTTGTCTAACCGAGAAGATGAAAAAAATGGAATTGTGGCAGTAATTTCTGAGGATAGCGACTTACTGGCATATGGTTGTTCCTCTGTAAGAAAATCTCAAATACTTTGATATGGCATGATGGAGGTTACTGCTCTCCTAACAGCTTAATTCCGTTTGTTTAGAATCTAGTCGACAAATGTTGATTTTATGTGCTTGTCAACAGGTTTTATTTAAGATGGATGCCCATGGCAATGGTCAAGAAGTAGTACTAGATCATGTTTTCAGCAATGTTACTCGTGTTCCTTCCTTCAGACATTTCAACAAAGACTTATTTATAGGTTATTCTCCATTTCTAGCTTTAAATCATTCACGTTGAGAAATAAAATTAGAACATTTAGAAGTCACTATACTTTACTGTCTATCAATGGAATCTGATAATGATGATGAGTGTCTGGCTTTGTTCTTGTAATCAATGGTAGCAAACTAGCTGCTGAAAGTGAAATGCTTTCTGAAAAACATTTATGTCTTTCTTCCTTTTTACGATATTTACATTATTCATCGTTGCAGGCATGTGTGTCTTAGCTGGCTGTGATTTTCTTCCGTCAGTTCCTGGTATAGGAATTACAAGAGCTTATAATCTGGTCTCCAAATATCGCAACTTAGATCGAGTAAGTATATTCTCTACTTGTTCAAGGCAGAGAAGTTTATCTTCTTGCATCTGTTATTAGTGATTAATTGCTACTAAAAGAAAATTTCCTAAGCCTTATGATAAATTTCTACTTTGAAAAAGAATTCCCTATACCTGGACTTTACTATTAGTATGAAATATGAAACACTAAAATGCCATCATAATTTACTTGGTTCATTTGACATTGTTTACATCAGCTTTGCACCTGAATGGCTATGCTTGTTTAGAGTATCTTTTTTTGGGGGGTGGGGTGCTGGTGGGGAGCCGGGTGGCTGCAGCATAACTCCCTTTTTTTTTGAGGAGAGGCGTTAGCAGTGAATGCCTATGCTGGTTTAAAGTATCCTTGACAGATGATGTGGGTTATTACATTGCTTTGGTCCAAAATAACATAGAAAAAAGATATGGATGTGGCTCGTCAGGCACTTTCCATATAGACAGATATTTGACTTCGTTCTGCATTTGCAGAACGATAAATTATTCATTGGAGACTTTCACAGGAAAAGTAAAGGAATTATTGTCCTAGGTTTGCAGCTTATTTAACTTGCAGCATGCCCCTAGGATAGAAATAAGCAAAAAAAAAGCTATCTACTTGATCATTATGAATGAGTGCTTCATGCCAATAAATTGTCTGCATTATGTCTTTGGAAGTTTAATACTTTGTATTGTTCTTATAATGTTCTTAGCTTAAGATGTCCTGAAAAGATTTATACTGTTCGAGCTTCAAAACTAAAAATCATTTTCCAATATTTAACAGGTTCTTTCCATGTTAAAGTTTGAGAAGGGAGATCAAATGCCTGAAGATTACACAAAATCATTTAGAGAAGCAGTTGCGGTTTTCAATCATGCTAGAATGTGAGTCTAACAACCGACATGTCAGCTTTTCGATGTAGTTCTACCTTTCTTCTGTCAGCTAACACATGAATGATCAACTTTTCTTATATGTTCAATCAGATATGATGTTAGTTTGAAGCGGGCCAAGCACTTGAAACCCATCCCAGAAGAGCTCTTGCAATTTCTGGACGAAGAACTTGATTTCTTAGGACCGTATCCTTTAGTTACTTGGATCTTGCCTTCTGTCATGCTGAGGCTTCAGCATTCTCCAACCTTTTGCAGAATAGTGCTTTAAATTGCTATATCTGATGCTTTTGCAATGAAAAGGTATAACACAAATTTTCTCCTTAATAGTCATTAGAGAAATTCTTCCATCACTGGCAAATTCAATTGCTCAAGGTAACATAGATCCTTGTACAATGGAGGCCTTCAATGTCTTTCCGAGTACAGTTAATCATGTTTCTACTGCAAACATCAAGAAAATTAGTGGTCCCTTTTCTCGACAAGAGGCATTTACTCAAGCTTCAAAAGACAGCAATATTTTTTCTATTTCTTCAAGTAAATCCAGAAAAGAAGCAACAGGCAAGCATGACATTCAGATAACCATTATACCCGCATCTTTTTTCCTAGTGCATGTTAATATCACTAAGGGATAGAACATGTGCCGGGAAAGTAGTGATGATTCTCCAGTAATAATTTAACACAGTTTTTGTTGTCATTTTCAGTGGTGGAGACGACGCAAGCCTCTGATGAACAACAGCAGTGTCCATTTATGGATGAAAGTGAGTGCTTAGAGGAAGCAGTAGCTCTTCAAAACATGCTACGCCCTTCAATATCAACTCGGAAGATGGTGGGAGAAGAGAAAAACCGTCAGCAGAAAGAAGTGCTGAAAGTTCCAGATAATAATCCTTTTAGGAAAAGAAAAGTGGAGGAAATTGAGCCAGATGAGATGGATAGTGTCACAGAAGTAGTCTCAGAAGTTACGGAGGTCGAAAGCCTGGAGGTGATATGTACAATTCCAGAATCACAAAAAAGTGTGGAATCGAAACCGGTTAAAAGGATTGAGTTAAAAAGAGTTGCCAAAGAAAAGAAGGTTAAGAGTAACTCCCAAAGTTCAGAAAACAAGAAAAACACCATACTAAATTTCTTTTCTCGAGTTTAATTAATAAAATTTGGCTCAGCAGGTGTGGTAGGGGTAGGCCGAAGAAGTACTAGAAAGAGGTGATTAGGCGGGACATGGAGCAGTTACAGCTTACCGAGGACATGACCCTAGATAGGAAGACCTGGAGGACGCGGATTAGGATAGAACGTTAGTGTCAGTTTGGGTAGCTAGTGTAAGGTTTTACTTGGTGGGTGTATTTTTCTTGCTAAGACACCTTGTTTCATGCTCTATTACGATTTTGTTTACTTTTCTTTGTTTACTATACTTGTGGGTGTCGTATTTATGTTATGTCATCTTGTTTCATGCTTTATTATGGATTTGATTATTATTCCTTGTCGTGAGCCGGGGGCTATCGGAAACAACCTTTCTACTTCTTCGGAGGTAGTGGTATGGACTGCGTACATCTTATCCTCCCCAAACCCCACTGTGGGAATACACTGGGTTTGTTGTTGTTGTTGTACTCTTCTTTTTTAGTTTAGCTCATAAATTCATTAATTTTATCGTCAATTATACACCACTTCCGCTGTCATCGTAGAAGTGTTGACTATAGACTAACTTGACCTTCCACCATCTGGACTTCTAGTAACCATTACCCCAAATCTAAGCATGTTTGCTTGATCCCTAATACTAATTAATTGAAGGGCTGAAACTGGATACTGAGCTTATAATGTTTGTTTGACTTGTATATTATGAAAGTCGAGAAATAGGATGATGAAGAGCTGATCAAGAAATTGATAGTAGAGAAAACTGATGGTCTGTCTGTTCTTCTATAAATCTGGTTGCTGCATAACCTTTGACAAGGATATTTAAAAATTGTTACCAATGCAACAACAAAAAAACTGTGAGCATCAGATAGTTTTGCCAACTTGCAGAAAAAAATAAATAATCTTTTTTACTATTAATCTAGCGTAACTGGAAATCCTACTGCCTAAGAAAGGCAGTCAGCTGAAGTTCTCTATAATCTATATAGACATATCCTACACATGGAACTACTTTAATTGAGGGAAAAAAATGGACAAGAGCAAAAATCAACATAGACAATGCCAAATCTGGAAGTATAACCCGATCTCCATTCAAAGTTGTCGAGCAATGACCATGCAAAGTAGCCTATGACATTAGCTCCATCATCCACAGTCTTCTTTAATTCTTTCAGATAGCTCCTATAGTAGTTTATCCCTTTGGGATCATATAAAACTTTTGGAAAAGTAATATTGCCCGCATAATCCATACCTGAAACCATATATTATTAGTAACAATCAACATAGACTTCAAATGTTGCACCAGTTAAGCAGACATACCATTTTCTGCCAGAATCATAGTAGGATTTCCATAACGTTCTTTTACATAGTTGACAGCTTTACTTAAACCCCATGGCACGATATAGAGCCAATCTGAGTGTGCCTGCAGGCATTTTCAACAAAGATAGTGTCAGCAAACAATTAGGATATATTAGTTAGAAACAACGTTAACTTCATCGTATACTCACCCTATCACCAATTGGTACTCCCTTGCGATCATCTATATCACGACAAGGGAAAGAATTAGTATCCGTAGAACATCTTACACTAAGTTGTCCCGGAAACTTCCTATGCAAGTAATTTTATTATACTGGGAGTACTTAAGAAGTAAAAGTAGTAGTATCTTACAAGCAAATCCAACATTCCAGTCCTGCTGATAGCCCAAGGGTTGTGGTGTGGTATGATGAGGATCATACATGTAGTAGGCGGTGTACTGGTTTATGCCCAAATAATCCATGGATCCCTTGACCATCTTAACCTCTTCTTCCGTGAACTTGGTCAATCGCTTCCCCACAACATTTATCATGGTTTTTGGGTACTCGCCATATACAAGAGGATGCAAGAACCTGAAGAACAAGCCCAATGTATGATTAGAATTGCAGGCTGTGCAGCTCTTAACAGAAGGCTATAGAAACTTGAACGTTTTTAAGCACATAATATAATTAACAGTAAGAAGCAGTGCGATCCAAAAATAGGTTTGGTGGTTTGGCAGAACAAAGTGCATTGGGGTCAAACACTATATATATGCGTTGAACACATTATAGATAAAGTCAGAACATTACTATGTGTGCAAGTTCTTACCATCCCAAATGAAAGTCTCTTGCTCTTTGAGCAGCATAATTGTCGGCTTTTCCTCTTGTCAGAGGTTCATACCACACAAAATCCAAGAGAATGCCAAATTTTCCTTTCTGTTTCGCCTGTTATTGCATTCAGAAAACAAGGTTAAAGAGTGATTGTCAATTCAAAAAGAAGGGAAGGAAAAAGGAGGGGGGAAAATCTTACTTGATACTTTTCACGGTATCTTTGTGCCGCAGAAGCATGGCATAAGATGAGATTGTGGGAAACAATGTAAGGTTCAGTTGCAGAGTCCCCTTCTGTGCAATTACCAAATGGCTTTGAGCATCTTCCTGGTGCAAAGTTTCCAGTATCATATCCTAAAGAAGCTATCACTCTTGGCTCATTAAACGAGAACCAATTCTTCACTCTGTCTCCGAACATCTTAAAACAAAAATCTGCATAATCAGCAAAATCTTTCCCGCAAAATTCCAACAGAAAAACCATATTATCAAAATAGCATAAAGATTTTTCAATAGAAAAGGTCATGAAGTGATGTACTTGCACAACTTCACGGCCCAACCATCCGTTGTACCTATCTTGAAGTGCTTGTGGTAAATCGTAGTGATTAAGATTCGCATACGGGGCAATACCTGTAAGAAGTTTACTCAGTCCTCAGTATGCCAGCTAATTATACATATACACAACAAAAATTATAAAAGGCTAATGATTAAACATTCAAAAGAAGAACAAATGTTACCTCTTTTCAGCATATAATCTATCAGCCTGTTATAATAAGCAACTCCTTTCCAGTTCACTTCACCAGCTCCATCTACATTAAGATGCAAGATTAAATTATCACTTATTCTTGCAAAATCGCTAAGGTTAAACTTGGGAGTAGAAGATAAAGTAGATAAATTACTTGGGAAGATCCTGGACCACGAGATTGAGAAACGATAAGCATCGAAGTTCATCCATGCCATCAGATTAATATCTTCCTGTAATCCACTAATGGAGCATAATGTTCATGATATCGGATTGCACAATCAAAAGGATCACCTTATACATTAAGAAAACTATCTTGAAATTATCTCAGTGTATAGCAATTTGGACGAATTATATAGACATATATATATATATATATAGCTTACAGTTACATACCGTAACTAAATAACTATTGTAACTAAATAACATTCTTCGCGTTTGCTATGTACTGCCTTGTATCGATGGTACTGATCGACAGACACTTCACCTCACCAGTAGCATTGTTTGGTACAATTCCTGTTTGAAATTCCATCATCAAATTTAATCATAATCATAAAACTTGTATTAATATAATGTAAGATTAATTAATTAAAGAGGCAGTACCGGGTTGTTTAATGAAAGTGTCCCATATACTAGGACCACGGCCGTCAATACTGGCAGCACCTTCAACCTTGGTACGCTGATGTTGCTGTTCCAAATACAAATCCCTTGGGAAAACTTCTCCGTCATTATCACAATTAACGTTAATTACAGCACTTAGAGCTGTAGTTAGCAGCAATACATGACTTACTTTGATCATTGTTGTTTTTTCTACTTACAAACTTGTTGAGTAGAATGTGATGGTGGCAACCAAATCTATCTATAGAAGAAAAATACTATAATAGAGGTGGGTCCCCAATGCTTATCTAAGGGGATAACAATTTTTTACATTATCAGGTCACCTTGTTCTAAACGAGTTATCATATTTAAATTTTAAAAATTACAAATCTTAATGAAAATAAAACAATTTTAGACCATTTTGTTTGTCAGACAATTTTGTTAACCTTACAAGATTGCCGTGTTAACCATTAAAAGCATGAATTTGTTACAATACAAAATAACATAATATACTCTCTTTATTTACTACCTATATTTTTTAAAAAGAAGAAGACAAATGTGAATATTTACTTTATTGGATCGATCTAGATATTTAGTTGTCAGTTTTTGTTTAGAATAGAACTTGTAAAGAAGCTTTGTATAACACAACTCCACAAGAAGTTTTACAAACGACATTTTTATAATTTTAATAAAAGTATATTCCTTATTTAAATTTTCAATAACACACAACTAAATATCAATACTGCACCACCAAAGGATGTATAAATATACAAGTATTATACATCCTCTGGCTATTTAATTTTATTTTAAGAAATTGGAAGGACAACTATTTATTCTTCTATATTATGCAAGTAGAATTCAAGAATAGGATGAGCAATGCTAAAACTCTGTTATTCATTCCTTGATAGTACACAGAAAACTGCAAGCATCAGAGACATAAAGATGTGCCAAATTGCAGAAATAACAATTTTTTTTATCAAACTCCTGTAACTGGAAAACCTAGTGCCTAAGAAAAGAACTCAACTTATTTTGTGTTTTTTGGTACATTAAGGGACTCAACTTATGAGTATCAAACAGACATATCTGCCTTAATGCTTGCGGCGCTTAATCAATTTCTTGAACCAATTTGCTGACATCTTTGGGGTTCGTTTGAGGGTATTGAAATCAACATAGACAATGCCGAATCTTGAAGTATAACCCAATCTCCATTCAAAGTTGTCGAGCAATGACCATGCGAAGTAGCCTATTACATTAGCTCCTTCATCTATTGTCTTCTTTAGTTCTTTCAAATAGCTTCTATAGTAGTCGATCCTTTTGGTGTCATATAAAGCTTTTGGGAGGGTAACATTGCCAGCATAATCCATACCTGAAAATCATGACAGTTTTTTTTTTTTATATAAGTTGGTCTGCAAGACGCTGAGCAATAAACGTTACACGAGTTAAGCAAACCATACCATTTTCTGCTAGAATCACGGTAGGATTTCCATAGTGTTCTTTAACATAGTTGATAGCTTTATATAGACCCCATGGCACGATGTAGAGCCAATATGAGTGTGCCTGCAGGCATTTTTCAGCAAAGATGATGTTAGCTCACAATTACGATATTAGTATGATTCTACATTAAAAGACAACTGTTAACTTCATCATATACTTACCCTAGGACCAATTGGCACTCCATTGCGATCATCTACATCAGGACAACGAAAGAAATTAGATTCAGTAGTAATTTCATTATTGTACTAGGCCTAACTTATGAAGTGAAAATGGTAGTAGTATCTTACAAGCAAATCCAGCATTCCAGTCCTGCTGGTATCCCAGTGGTTGTGGTGTGGTATAATGAGGATCATACATGTAGTAGGCAGTGTACTGGTTTATGCCCACATAATCAAATGATCCCTTCACCATCTTAACCTCTTCTTTAGTGAACTTGGGCAATCGTGTGCCCACAATATTTTGCATGTTTTTTGGGTACTCACCATATACAAGAGGATGCAAGAACCTGTACAACAAGCCCAAGGTAAAATTAGTATTTCAGGTTGTGCAGCTAAAGAGAAGGTTTTGGCAACGCCAAACTTTACACCGAGTTTACAGCTCATAGAAGATCAAATTTTGAACTTTTTTGAGATATGTAATATAACTAATGGTAAGAAGCAGTGCGGCTCCAATAATAGGTCAATGGTTTGGCAGAACAAGTGCTATAGGGACTATATTAATGTGTGTGAATCACAAGTATAAATCACAATGTCTAAATTCTGGATCTGCCACCGGTAAGAATCTACTGTTAGGATAGCAAGTACAACATGGCTGCATTACTTTGTGCGCGAACTCTTACCATCCCAAATGGAAGTCTCTTGCTCTTTGAGCAGCATAGTTGTCTGCTTTTCCCCTTGATCGAGGTTCGTACCACACAAAATCCAAGAGAATGCCAAACTTTCCTTTCTGCTTCGCCTGTTATTGAATTATACCAAATGAGGTCAAATACTGATTTCTGATCTCAAAAGCAAGGAAATATTTGGTGTGTGTGTGGGTGGGGGTGGGGGGGGGGGGGAGAGAACATATTACCTGATACTTTTCACGGTATCTTTGTGCTGCAGAAGCATGACATAAGATGAGATTGTGGGCAACAATATAAGGCTCAGTTGCAGAATCCCCTTCAGTACAATTTCCAAAAGGCTTTGAGCATCTTGCAGGTGCAAAGAATCCATTATCATACCCTAAAGCGGCAATCACTCTTGGCTCATTAAATGAGAACCAGTTCTTCACTCTGTCCCCGAATGTCTTAAAACAAAACTCTGCATAATCAGCAAAATCTTTCCTGCAAATTCGAGCAGCAAAAACCATATCAAAATAAAGAAGCGAATAGCAAAAAGATTCTTCATTAGAAGAGGTCAAGAACTGATGTTCTTACACGACTTCACGGCCCAACCATCCTTTGTACCTATCTTGAAGCGCTTGTGGTAAATCATAGTGATTAAGATTAGCGTATGGAGTGATACCTGTAAAAGTTTGTTTAAAGTTTAGTAAAGCACTTAACTACCATTTCCACAACAACAATCATTAAGGCCATGCATTAATAACGAACAAAAAAAAAGTTACCTCTTTTCAGCATATAATCGATCAACCTGTTATAATAAGCAACTCCCTTCTGGTTCACTTTACCAGTTCCATCTAGGTTAAACATTCATACACAAGTTTAAATTATCATTCATTATTGCAATGGCGAAGATCAAACTTGAGAGTCGACAATAGAATAGTAAAATTACTTGGGAAGATCCTGGACCACGAAATTGAGAAGCGATAAGCTTCAAAGTTGAGATTCGCCATCAGATCAATATCCTCCTGTATCCATTAAAGTAGCATGATGTTCCATGAAGTTATTAATTTAGACAGCAAAATCAAAGCATCACCTTATACATTAAAATGCCATCTCTAAGTTTTGAAGTCATTCAGCAAATAATTTTGGATATATCCTTGAAAGAGACATTCGAATTCCACATTACTGGAAATATTCATACAACATGGTTCAACGTTCTATGCTTGAACTTCAGTCTTATATATGTATAATATATTCACTAATTTCAATTTTATGAAGAGCTTTAACTTACATGTAAATAATTTTTTACACAACCACCACATCATCCAAAATAGATCATCGTGTAAAATGTTTTTTTTTTTACAGTGTTGGTGTATATAAGTTAAAATCTCAGTAAAGCTACACTCCAACTAGATTTGTGAATTGTGACTAATGACCCCCATCAAATTCCCTAGAAAATGAAAAACCCACAACTTAAAAAATCTTTTTTAATCCTTTAATATTTGTGTAGAGGACCGACAAGTTTTTCCCTCCCTGTCTGCAAAACAGTGATTGAACATGACAACAATTCTTGAAAACTAGTAATACACCAACAAGTATATTTTTTTATTAGTAAAAGAATATTCTCTGTTTCACGAGAAAAAGACTTTAGACACGTTTAATTGTCATTTATCATAACATTAGTGACAAAGAAAAACACAATGTCACTAATAATCAACTCTGTTTAAAGATATACTAATTTCCTCATAAGTACAAAGAAAAAGAAACAACCAACAAATCTCATTTTCAATAATAGCAAAACGAAAAAAAAAATACTAACAATATTTACTGTCGGTAATCACATATTCAGAAAGAAAAACAATCAGAAAATAGGGTGTGATTGGTGAGGAGGAAAATATCTTCAGCAAAATATTTTCAATTTTCACATGTTTAGTTCGTAAGAATAATTTAAAAAACAAGTTTATTTCATAATAAAATTTATACTACACTTCAGAAGTAATGGGTTCACATGAACCAGATATTATGATGGTGGATCCGCCCCAGTGGCAGAGATTGATCCCAGGATGGGACACATGGAAGTTATGCCTAAAGCCAGAGCATCCAGACATATTTTTGTTCTTTGGGTGCTTTTTTATATATTTTACCCTTTTTTCACTGTTTCTTATATAATTATACTTCTTCTACGTCGAGTTTAGTGGACTCGAGCATCCCAAAAATGCACATGGGTCCGCCCCTGTCACCCTCGTAACTACCATCCTCACCACCCGTCCTACACCCCCATCCCATGTATTTTTCGCCTAAATTATCTATAAATGATTGTAATATTTTCCGCATACTTACCAAACACAACAAAATAAATAAGAAAACAGCTTATTTCCAGGAAAACATTTTCCTTCTTACCAAACACACCTCTAGACTAAAACAGAGTCTACAACATACGAACTTAGTATACTAACCTTGTATCGATGGTATTGATCGACAGAGATTTCTCCATTGGCATTGTTTGGTACAACTCCTGTTTTCAATTCCATCATCAAATGTAATCAAAATCATAAAACATGCAATACAATAATCAAACATTAAGTATTTATTAGTACCAGATTGTTTAATAAAAGTGTCCCAAATACTAGGTCCACGGCCTTCAGTGCTAGCAGCACCTTCAACTTGGTACGCTGAGGTTGCTGTACCAAATATAAATCCCTTCGGAAAACTGTCTCTACTCAAACCTCCGGTGTCCAATTTGAACTTTTCCGGCGACACGTCATCATTATCAGATGAGTGTACTGTGAGTACAGTAGCTAAAATTAGCAGCAGCAAAATTAGCCATGGATGACTAGCTTTCATTTTTTTCTAAGTTTATTTGATTAACTTAGTAGTAGAGAATGTTAAGTAGATGGGGGCAAGGCAAAGCTATTTATAGAACAAAAATACTCCTCCGTTTCAAATTACTTGCGCCATTTCTAAAAATAAATATCTCAAGAATATGTGTAATATACTCTCTCCGTCTGTTAATTTTTGTTCAATATATTAAAAAATAAAATAAATATTTAATTATACTTATTCAATTTAAAAAATTAATAATTACTATTAAATATTAGGAGTATTTATTATTCATCATTTAATTTATTTTTCTAAGCATTAAATTTATTATATTTTAAAAATAATAAAATTATTCTTATTATTTATTATTTATGTCAACCCAAACAGTGAACAAGTAAAAATATGTTAATAGGGTACTAAAATTCTCCAGTTATTTGTACTTTAAAAGTTCAACACAAAATTCATTATGTTTCTTATTTATCTTTAATTGTAATTATTTTTGAAAATTATAAATACTTTACTTAGAATAAATGCATAAATAAATAAAGTAAATAAGAAAGAAAAATTATATTTTAAAATATAAATAAAATAAAATAACCAAAATCTCTTCTGTTTAAACAGCGGAGGAGAGAGCAGTATAACAGAGTCAATCTCATGCCTATCTTTTTATCCACAAAAGTTTATTACGCACCAGTTTTATCTTTTTATATTACTAGTCAAGTGTACGTGCATTGCACGTGTGCTTCTTATCGAGTTGTCAATCAATATAAAATATAAAAAAAAATATATATATTAAAAAATAACAATTGACTTTAAAAATGAAGGATGTCAATCGATATAAAGTATAAAAAAGAAAAATAATTTATTAAAAAATAACAATTGACTTTAAAGATGAAGGATAGTCACGTAAATAAAAAATTGTTATTTTTCAACGTCACACAATGGATAATAATAACAAAAATAACAAATAGTAATAGATAAGAAACTACGATAAAATAACATAATTAAACCTAACATTTACACAAAATCACTCAAAGCACAGATATTCATCTACTAAATGTAAATTACAACAAAACAATATCATAATCAAGATATCATGATTATCTATTGCGGAGATTTTTAATGAAGGCAAAAAATTCAAATCACTTTTCTATGGGTCTTCATACTTTTAATATATTATAGATATAGATATAGATTATTGAAAAAATGTGGGTAGGTAGTAGCTAAGTAAATATTAAAACTAAATTTTGAGATTTTGGTTAAGAGTGAAGACTTCCCAATTTCTTGATCTCCCTATCCATTCATTTCCCCTGTCTATTGGGTTAGAAATTATTGCATCTTCTAAGTTTTAAAAAGCTGTTACATGTTTTGGAGGTGATAACAAATAGGAATATTAATATGTAATACTTTAATGAATCTAATTTATAGAAAGTTAAGATTTAATCCTCAAGCAGAAGCATTCATTAGCCTTGCAAGCTATCAACCATACTTTTGTAATAAACTCAAACATCCAATTAAAACTCGAATAAAACATAATCACCATAAGACAACAAGAAAATAAAGAATAATCAGAAAGAGACTCATTACCAATTAAAGAATAATCCTCAAAATAGAAAATAATGAACAATGGAAAATGAAGGACCAATCCTATCACGCGGCTGGAAGTAGCTTTTACTTTCTTAAAAAAATATTAAAAAGATACATCTCAATTATATTAATTAAATGATTCACATGTCACAAGAATCTAAAGAATTTATCAATAATTAACAGATCAAAATTACGACAAAATTTCCATCTGATAAACACAAATATTTCTTGAGAAGTTTACCAAATTTTATGGTGTATGAATTCTTATTCTTCCTAATTTTTTGGACCAATGTTCAATATGCTCCACGAATAAATAGTCTTCACTCAATGATGAATATGTACAAACCATCTGCACAGTTGAGGATCGATTATGAATTCACATAAATACAAATAATTTTTATCCATAGTATCGATAAATATTTAATTATAAATCTAATCATTACTGTAATATTTATTTAAAATTAATAGACAGATCATAAATTTAAGTAAGTGGATGCATCTGTGTCGGTCACTAACACTTTTAAACTTTTTGAGCTGTGCGTACGAACGTATCAAGTTGAGAAGAAAAAAACAAGGTGATAAATAACAAATAAGTCAGCTAGAAGGACTCCTTTGTTGACTAAAAATGGAACAAATTGCTTGAATGATTGGTAACAAACAAGAGAGAAATTTGTGTAGATAAGTAGGGTAAAAGAAGGTGTATTGGTCCATGGTCCCTAGTTTTTATTGGTTCACTACATCATTATCTTGCACCTTAGATATACCCTCTAGATATTTTATCTTGGAATTATGATGAGGATTGTAGTAAGTAATTGAGTTATATAAGGGGGAAAATTCACAACTCGGCACCTTTTCGCTCATATAATTGGAAAAATAATCAATGTCATGGAGTTTGAAATTTTACTTATTATCGTACTTATTTTGTATTATAGAGTCAAAAGTGGCAACGAATGCTATTTCTATCATAGATATAAAGTAAATACACCACAGAAAAGTATATAAGGAGAGACTGATATACTGTTTATCTTTAAACTGACATAGAAATGAACTAAATGGATTTTCTATTTGTAGAAGCAGCTTGCAAAGCTATTTATGAATTGCTTATAGTAAGCTACAGTCAGCTGTTATATACAAAAGTATGCACAACTAGAAATAGCATGAATATAAAAAAGGCAAACATAAGTACCTTTTCCTCGTGAAGTTATGAAACAACTGATGTGCACCATTTAAATATATATATATTTTTTCTTTTAAATAAGATATTTGTACTTCGAGGATGGTCCTAGATTCAAATTAGATCCATTGTATAACAGAAAGGACTCTTTTTGGGGCCGTTACTACGCACGCCTGCTGAAAAACAGGCCATTCCTTGCTCTGGTCTATCTTCACAACCCCAGCACGCTATTTGTGAAGGCCAGGGGCACGTGAAGTACCACGTTTGCTTTTTACGGTCAATCACACTGATCTCACCACCATCTTGGGCTACTAAATTTAATTTCTGACATCTTCAGGAAAAAAATTCTTTATTTTTAGAAAACAAGTCTATAGGATGGACTATATTTGAATAGTTTGTTTTTCTAAAAAAAAATAAAAAAAAATCGATGATCCATCTTTAATAAGATGGGGACGAAGAGTAACCATATCCTGGACGTAGAGGATTTAGACGCAAATAGATACAAAATAACAGAATTCATTAAATAGCAGTGGCAGTGTTAGCAGAACGATGTTCATTTCCCGTGAGAAAGTAGCACAATCAAAGGGCAACATAACTGAAAAGACGTCACAACTTACAAATAAGACCAAAAAACTGTAAATCCCTATAGAAAGCCTGAGCAATAGGATCACACTTGCATCATCGTCGCACCAAAACTTGGAATTGTGCCCGAAAACCAATACTTGGAATGACAAATTATATATAAAAAATCAATGCATACATATACAAAAATAAGAAGCAAAACCAAAATTTAACCATAATGGCTGGCCAAAGGGTCATGTGATGCACCAGGAGACAAAAGACCACAACACCCAACTTCACTGCATGTGACGCTTTCCATGGTCGAAAACAATCCAACTTGAACTTTTTGATTTTTTCCCCCATCTATGAGAAAATAAGAGTACCCTTTTTGGGCATAGGGAAGTGATGATTCTAGGGAAAATATCTTAACTCAGTGGGGTTCTTTGTTACCATGATTACAACTAGTGGCACCTTTCATAGAGCGATCCCGAGTTGACACCAACCAACATTTCAATGCTCAAACTGCAACCTAATGTGAAAATATGAACTCAATTGCTTATCATCAACTCTTGTCAACTCAAAACATCTCAATTACTGTGGAGTGATTCCCCATACACGAACACAAGCATCCTCGCCAGAACTCACTATACTGTGTTCATCAGTAAAAGACAGTCCATATACCCCACCCAAATGAGCTCCTTTGATTGTGATTCGATTAGACGCTGGCTTGCTGATGTCATATATGATAACACACGTGTCTAGAGATCCAGTAGCTACCATGGTGTTATCAGGTGACCAAGCCAGGCAATTTATTCGGGCAGTGTGGTATAACATATTCTTAAGTTTCACCTTTAAAACATAATTTTTTTTGTTAGTTACAGAATGTATGATGTATCAAATAAATAGACTACACAAGTAAAAATGATGATTATTACCTCGTGAGATGCACGATCCCAGACAACAGCTTCTCGGTTCACATCTGCTGATGCAAACATGGAAACATCTGGAGAGTACCGAATAACAGTAATAGCTCCCCTGTGTTTTTCAAGGACACCCTCTTCATTCAGAGTATCACCCGAGATCGAATACAAATGCAGTTTACCATCCTCACCACCCACTATAGCTTCAGTTCCATCAGGTGAAATAGCAGATGCTGTCACAGTAAATCCAAGGTTTATGGTTGACAGCACTTTTGTACCATTGAGAAGAATAACTCCAGTTTCAATAGAAACTAAAGTCACTTCAGGAGAATTAAGGGCAAGGCTCAAGTCCTTAGGTTGGTTGCCAACATCTATAGAATTTGCATCTCCGCATTGATCTCCAAGCAGAGATATTCTCCAGATCTAAGTTCGATCAAGAAGCAAAAAAATTGTCTTTAAGTATCATCTTTTTAGCCCAAAGAAATGAGAAGGAACGTAGAAAAGCAGGTAGAGTTGGAATAAAACAGGAAAAGTACTTAGAAATGCCATAACAGTGGTAATTACTGGACAAGAATAACTATCAATGAGATATCATCTAATCATATTATTGCCACTGGTAAAATTGGTGCAACCTATGGTCCTATGTAAATGGTAAATAGTTCTTCTGTTAGATAACTCCCATTCCAGTAGTAAATGGATAAATAGCTGATTTTAAAAGAGTGACTATCATCTGTATTCTTTCTTTCTTCTCAGAAATATCAAGGGACATTCCTTGGTTAAAATTCTAAAGCTGGCTTTACAAGAATAGAGCCTTGAGCTAGTACTTCCTTTTAAAAATAATTTCAAACTGTATAAGACGGAACCATAGAGCATTGGTCAGATCCCTCACTTCAGAGACCTTTTTCTATTCTCAAAAAAGGTAAATATCAAAACTCACCTACTAATATATTATATACTCACCTTATTGTCAAATGCACATGACACAATTTCTCCTTCCACGACTTCAAAGCATTTGATTTGAGAATTCACCTTCCTCTCTAATTTTCCGCTATATCCAATGCCTTGAATCCATTTAACAATCAAACCATCATAACTGCTAGACAATATGATTTTCGGGTCACTTTTGAGGACAGCTAAGGAATTAACATTTTTCATGTGTCCAGAAAATGACACGGGGGATTTTTCCAAATCACTTGCTGAGAATATGGAAATAGTTCCGCCAAGAGAAACAGTAACAAGATGGTCATTTTGCCAGAGACAGCCAACTAGCATGTCCTCAACTCCACCTGAACCAGGGGAAGCCAGTGTTTTCTTCAATTTCCCTTTTCCATCATCAGATATGTCCCATACTTTTGCTGACTTGTCAGCAGAGACTGTGAGCACCTGAAACAAATAAAACATCAGAAAATGTAGGTATACTCAGAACAGGAAAGATTGACAGTGCATATTGGAGTAGACTAACAAGCTACAGTTTTACATTTTCATCCAAGCTGGTTCTTTCAGCAACTTTGATGAAAAAGATCCTATGGAATTAGCAGAACGGTATAATGTATTTTCAACCAGATAAAGCTAGCCAGAAAAATGGTACATTATGTACTGCTAGCCAATAACTTCAGTGTTTCTTGGCATATTCAAGTTGCATAGCACTCTTAAGAGAATAAATTACCAATTTTTTCATTTTTAATTACTAAACAGTGAAATCCAGCACAACAGGGAAAATAAATTAAGATGAACTAGCATGGACATCCAACAATCACCTGCTTACTATCAGGACTCCAACAAACAGCATATATACTTCCTTTATGAGCATCCTCAGACGACAGCTCTCCAATTATATCTCCTGTTTTGGCATCATAGATAATACCCTTCTTGTCAGAGCTTACACTGATAAGCTTGCTACCATCTGGAGAGAACCTCAAACAATTAACAAAATTTGAATGTTCCCTGCAGGTCCATGGTAAAATCGCACTTTAATCACAACCATTCCGAACGTGTTATCTAAGACGCAATCATATTCATGTTATATTTAATGGACAGATGGACTGTTCTAAGAACGTATCAGAAGTCGCTGAACTCGGGCCCGAACTGTAACCACGGTTTTTTATTTCCTTGAAAAGCTAAGCATTGACCTTATTTCCAGAAGGCAGTTTACAAGGGACGGTAAAAGGTGGATAAAAGGGTGTTACTACATGCATGAATCAAGTTCGAATAATCTCCACTACAAACATGACTATGTATACCAAAATGAATCCTCAGAGGTCCTCCTCCTACCATTGAAAAGTGCTTTACTTTCAGATAAAGACAAGTCCTAATGTTCTTTCGACATTGTCAATTTTCTCTATCAGGGTTACTGTTTTATTGACTACTCTTCAGTTATCAATTTCTTTTTTCTCTCTGCTCACTTGCACAAACATTTTGGAGGAAAAAAATAACAATATATTGATATTGATACTAAAAAGAGAATAGGGGACACTTTTTGTAATTCGACATAACAGAAAGGATAAGGAACCTGTGAGACAGCTTGAATTTAAATGGGGGTCCTTCATAAAAGTTCACCAGAAAGTCTTCTCCGCATGTGGCTATGCGAAATGGTCTTGTGGGCTTAAATGCACAACTCAAAACTCTCCTCGAATGGCCATCAAATTCACCCACATTTGTTCCCGAGTCCCACCTGCCCAAGATAGTTTATCAAACAAGGATACTGAATATGCACAGATAAAAATCTTAGGACATGCAATACAAATAGGGCACTTAAGAAATGTGCTCAAATGCATTCTAGACTAGAATGAAATGACGAAGCATATATACAAATTCCTTCTCTACGAAGTTAGCTAACACATTTTTAGTTTTGCAGACGGTTATTTCTTCATTTTGAACTTCACATTATGCCCTAGCTACCCGCCTCAAACTACAGACGTGGTCTTAAATGCTACAGCAAATGAAATTAGCAAAATACAAGAACAACAACATACCCAGTATATTCCCATGAAACGGGGCCTAGGGAGGGTAAGTGTACACAGTCCATACCACTACCTCAGAGGTGAGATAAGGAGGTTGTTTCCGGTAGAACCCCGACTCAAAACAAAACCTTCTAGAAAAATAGTAAAGGGAACAAGAAACAATAGGTATTGACACACCAAATAATAACATAAACAAGACTATCACTAAGTAACACGACAAACTTTAACACACTCTGAAACAATACTAGCACTATGGCCACTAGCACAGATAACAAAAAAATTAGCAAACATAATGACATAGATTCTCATTTAATTCGTGTCATGTTGTTTGACCTTCTCAATTAAATGGCATAATTATAATCAACTAAAAAGTCAAATCAACATAGAATAATATACGAGCTTGGTGTGAAATCTATGTGAATTTTCACATCTTCCAGCTATTGTCTTTTTAGTATCTCTCATAACCACAAAATAAAAAGCCCTTTTTCAGATAAGGAGACTCAATGTAGAGCCCTTTCAAACTTTCTTCTCTCAGTTCTCCATGCTAGTCAAAATCGTCTGATGTTATGGTAAGGAGACAACTTTTACAAAAAAAGAGTTGCTTTAACAAAATTAAAAATAAGATCTTCAGGATCAACAGCCCATTAGTAATATCACATACAGCTAACAGTAAAGTCATTTGCTTTTGGGGCAGCACTTGCAGTGAAATATATTACACAGATTGAACTGTGCCCTGACGGCTTTTTAGTATTTAGAAGTCTTGAAAGGTAAGGTTTCTGTTTTTAAAATGCTTCTAATACAGATTTTCCATGGGGAGATACAACAAGTTTTGAGAAAGCATTAGATTAAGAATGGCAAAACTAACTTATTAAAATAAGAAGAGAATATGGAAGTATGTCAACTGCTCTCCAAGAAATCTGAAGTTAAATGATAGAAATGTCCATCAAAAGATGCTAACTAGATTTCCATCAATTCGGAAGAAGGTGATTTCTTCACAATACATATTTATAGTGGATGACATTAAACGGGCAGCCCGGTGCACGAAACATCCTGTGTTCATGCAGAGTATGGGGAAAGGCCGCAAGCCCAAGGGCATGCGTAATGTAGGCAGATCAGCCACAAGCATCAGTGCTGGATCCCACAGCTCTAACATGTGACCTATATAGGTCACGTGGACATAATTTTGATTTTGCCCTAAGGCTTCCAGTGATAAAAAATTCCAAGCATGTCATATTTCTTGGTTAAGAAGGATGCACGCACAATGTTTAGAAATTAGACATATAATGGGCAAGGGAATCCTGGGTCTCAAAGCATCCCACATTTACGCAAGGTTTGGGGAAGGACTGCACCCTAAAGAGTGAGATGTAGACAGCCTAACATGCTACATATATGTCAAATGAGTAGGTGGAAATCACATTTTCGATCCAAATCCACCTAGAATATGTAGCAATCAGCAAGAAAACAATCTTGGACTTTTAAAGTCAATTTAAAGTAGAAATTCAAGCCAAAGCATGACGAAGTATTATATTTTGGCAGGAAAGAAAAAACAATTTAGCTCTTTCAGATGATCCAATGTGAGCTTCAGAAAGCATATCACATGCCCAAATAATCAATCATCTACCCTAAATCCTCAAAATACATTCATTAGGACTTGTCCTACGCATTAATAGCGAGAATCCATTTCAAAATACTCGTCACATTTCACTTCTCGAAAGCCAATATGTACTAATTTTCAAAGCTAAAGTCAATCATATTAATTCGATAAAAAAGCAGTAAAAAAAAATACAAACAGAAAGAAAGGAAAACGAAAAGGGAAAAACTGACATGAAGGCACGAACAAGAGATTTGCCCTTGCCATCACCAGAAGCAACAATACGCATACCATCAGGAGACCATTGAAGATCATCGATCCGACCCGATAAAACCCGAAACTCTTTCTTCAGAACAAAATCATTGTGGGTCCCCCAGATCCGAACCGTACCCGAAACATCAGCAGAAGCGATCCACTCACCATTAGGTGAATACCTAGCAACCGTAGCTTGATAAGCATGTTCTCCATAAACAGCAACATGGAGAGGGCGATCAAGGTACCGAATAATAACGGATCGGCCGTTACAATAAAGAATTGAATTGGATTTCGGGTCACCCGAAATGAGAATGCCCCGACCTCGTTCAGTTGAAGGTATACATGCGTAAGTTTCTTTGAGTTCAGCCATGGAGATTGGGAATTAATGGGGGAAAAGGGGAAAATGATGATGGAAAATGGGGGAAACTGATTTTAGCTTTTCATTTTTGGTACTGTATTATTATTACGTGAACGTGCCAGCACGTTGTTACTGAATGACACGTGTTGTGTTGTTATTGGGTATGTTCTTCTCTTTTTTTGAACATAATTATTCTTACAGTTATTTACTTTTTTTTTTTTTTTTTTGGGGTGTCTTAAAATAGTGAAAGAGATGAAAAAGACAATAAAAAATAGCGAAAGAGATTATTGTGGAAGAGGTGAGAGGACCTTGGAGTCATTCAATAGTGGAACTACTTTAGAATTGTTGTAAGTAGGGGTAGAGGTAGGTCGAAGAAAAGTTAGAGACGGTGATTAGACAAGATATGACACAACTTCAACTTATCAAAGTAACGATCCTGGATAAGAGGAAATGACGGTTAAAAGTGAAAAAGGTACGCTGGAATTTAGTATGAGTTACAATGCCTAGAGCGAACGATTATGTTAGAAGCCAAAAGCCCAATCAACACATGCTATGGCTTGTTGAGTTCGATTTCATTTGCAAATTAAGGTTTTCTTGTTTGTAGATTTGGAATATTACACGATGAGCTAGGTCCCAAATGTGTGTCTCTGTAACAAACACTGAAATACAACACGATGAGCTAGGTTAGTATGAGCAACGATGACAATCTCAATTCATCATTGATGTCTGCGGCATTGCTAATTCTACTTTTTATTGATTTATGGCTAAATCCATCGGCGGCCTCCTAAACTTGACACAATGATGGGGTGGTGGAAATATCAATTTAATTTAAATTAAATTAATTATTTTAATAAAAATGTCAAATGTCCTATTATTATTGGTTGTTTTACGCATCAGCGCGCGTGTACTACACACACATCACATATTTTTCGGATTATGTGAAAAAGTGTTAAAATAACACACTTTATACCCATTTGAGGTGCCAAAAGTGAACAACGTCCACTTGAGGTGTCGAAGTGAAAGATCATGCCAAGTTCAGGGACTGTTGATGGGTTTGGCCTTGATTTATTACTTATTGTTAGCATTGTTCAAGTGATCTCGTAGTAACTAGCAAGTAAATACAACAACATACCTGTGTATTCCCACATAGTAGGGTCTGGGAGGGTAGAGTGTACGCAGATCGTATCGCTACCTCTAGTAAAGTAGAAAGGTCGTTTCCGATAGGCCCTCGTTCAAAACTGATAACAGTATGCAAAATAAACTAATACTACTATCTAATACATGAAACAATACAGCCACAATATAATACTATAGATTATATGTTGGTGCATTTTATTATTAAAATAAATTAAAGTACATGACATTAGTAGGCATAAAGTGGAGAAACTAGTGTCATTATTCTTGTAACTCACCACATTATCTTTTAAGAGTTAGTGGGTATAAATTGTGGTAAAGATGATCATTAGTTCTTGTAACTCATATGACAATTAGTTCTTGTAACTCTCATGGTTATTAGTTCTTGTAACTTATATGACCATTAGTTGCATGTAACTCTTGTAACATTTGTAATCTATAGATCATTCATGTACGCACTTTACTACACCATATTCTTCCTATTCAATACAAGGATTAACACTTCACCTATAAATAGAGAGGTGATCTTACATGATATTGAATGTACAAGGAAATATGATAAGTGTGAAAAAGATTATAGTGTGTAGTAGTGAAAGAAAGAGTTGAGACAAAGAAAATATTCTAAGTCTACAACTATATTCACAATACAAAAGAGAGTAATTATATTAGTAAAAGAAAGAGTTGAGACAAAGAAAATATTCTAAATCTTTAACTATATTCATTATATAAAGAGAGTAAATATATGTTGAAGGAAGGTGTTCTTATGGTGGAGCTTTGGACTCTTCAACTAATCCGGAGTTGTTTGAGTTGTACATCGTTGATGGGCTGTTATCTATTCGAAATCATAGACATCACTCAAACATCACGAACAAGAAACTCCAGACACAAATAAAGTACTCTCCCCTACTGTTATGGACAAACTCCTACCCTTAACCCTAATCTGCGTTCTCCACACCTTCCACACCTTCCTATCAAGGGTCATGTCCTCCGTAAGCTGTAACTGCTCCATATCATGCCCTCCAATATTTCTTCGATTTACCCCCACCCCGCCTGAAACCATCCATAGCAAGTGTCTCACACCTCCGTACTAGATCATTCGAACCCCTCTTCATCACATGTACGGACCAACGTAACCTTACTTATCTCAACTTGTCGAAGCCACTCTCACCTTCTCCTGAATGATCTCATTACTCACCCTATCTTTCCTGGTAAAGCCACACATCCATTGCAACATTTTTATTTCAACCACCTTCGCAACATTTTTATTTCAACCACCTTCGCAACATTTTTATTTCAGTCACCTTCAAATTTTGGATGTGGAAACCGATCAGACTACTTCTTTGAAGAACTTACCTTTAAGCTTCGGAAGCACATTCTTATAACACAAGACTCCCGCTTCCAATTTCAACTACTCCGCATCAATACGATGAGTAAATGATCATAATGTAAAAAAAGTCGTAGAATTCAAACTCGTGAAAGAAAGATGCAATGGTATGTGGACAATTTAGAATAGAGGCAGGTAAAAAAAAATACAATATAACGAAAGTACATATATAGTTACATACAATAATACATTGAAGTAGCAAACATAATTACACTTAATATCACACACTTATTTTTCAGACTTAAAATATCACACACTTATTTTTCAGACTTAAAAGTAACTGACTAATAATAATAAGTGACAAACACTAAACACACATTAAAATTCACTGATAGCTTTAATTAACGATATTCACATATTATATATACTGCTTGTCGTCTTCGTCGTCGCTCACTCAACGCTTACGATTTGCTGGTTCCTTGTGGGCATTGAAATAAACAGTGGCAACGGGAACACCAAGATCAAGATGTTGTGCAAACATCCTAGTGCAAAAATGAGACCTTGCTACTGGTGGCTGCAACATTCCTGACATTGGCGCTTTCTGTCGAAACAGCACCAGTATGTACCTGTGTATTCCAACTGGTGGACGTGGCCCAACATATCCCAGTATGTCTTTCCCTGCAATTTAAGGCGTCGTAGGTATGAGTGATATTTATTGATACCCTATTTCATATTGGTGGAGATATGGCAAGGCTGATATGGCAAGGCTGATTTACTGTGGTGGAGATATGGCAAGGCTGATATGGCAAGGCTGATATGGCAAGGCTGATTTACTATTCAGAATAGGGTCGTAGGTATGAGTGTTATACACAGTCAAACTAGAGCACATACTCAAAAATTTTACTGATTAATTCACAATATAAAAATGTAGACAAACTTTGAAAATAAGTGGAATCTAATATTATACATAAAATTAAAATTTCAATCTAAACAAACTTTGAAAATAAGTGGAATCTAATATTATAGATAAAATTAAAATTTTAATCTAAATAAATATTATAATATTTAGTGTTGAACATCTTTGATAAAGATGATTGTGCAGAAAATTTTAACCTAGATAAATACTGTAAATTTCAGAAGATGATTGTGTAGAAAATTTTAACTTAGATAAATACTGTAAATTTCAGAAGATGATTGTGTAGAAAATTTTAACTTAGATAAATACTGTAATATTTTATAAGATGATTGTGCAGAAAATTTTAACCTAGATAAATTTTAACCTAGATAAATATTGTACTATTTCAATGAAGAAATTTCAGTAAAGGAGTGTTAAACATCTTTTGAATAAGATGATTGTGCAGAAAATTTTAACTAGATAAATATTGTAATATTTTAATGAAGAAGTTTCAGTAAAGGAGTGTTAAACATCTTTTGAATAAGATGATTGTGCAGAAAATTTTAACCTAGATAAATACTGTAATAATTCAATGAAGAAGTTTTTTCGGTAAAGGAGTGTTAAACATCTTTTCAGTAAAGGAGTGTTAAACATCTTTTGAATAAGATAATTGTGCAGGAAATTTTAACCTAGATAAATACTGTGATATTTCAATGAAAAGTTTCAGTGAAAGAGTGTTGAACAACTTTTGATAAGATAATTGTGCAGAAAATTTTAACCTAGATAAATACTGAATATTTCAATGTGATTTACAAGGGGCTCTTATAAGTGTTCCATGGTGCACGTGGTTTCGCATAAAATCAGATATCTACTGCTCTGGCAAGCAGCATCGGCATCGACAGCAGTACTATGATTCTATGATGATTGTGCAGAAAATTTTAACCTACATAAATACTGTAATATTTCAATGAAGAAGTTTCAGTAAAGGAGTGTTAAACATCTTTTGAATAAGATGATTCTGCAGAAAATTTTAACCTAAATAAATATTGTGATATGTGTTGAATAGCTTTTGATAAGATGATTGTGCAAAAAATTTTAACCTAGATAAATATTATAATATTTCAATGTGATTGAGAAGTAGCTCTTGTAAGTGTTCGATGGTGCGCGTAAACTGTATATGGTTTCTCAATAAAATCAGATATCTACTATTCCTTAATATATTTCATCGGCAAGCAGCATCGGCATCGACAACAGTACGATTCTATCAAATTGATCATGACAAGTGTGAAAGAAAAAATGATAATGGAAACAAGAAAAAAAGGACAAATAAATTTGTTCTTTACAGTTACATACAACTTACAGATGTTTCTAATCTAGCATGTACTAATTATATGAGAATGGAAACAAGGAAAAAAGGACAAATAAATTTGTTCTTTACATATTTTTGTTTTTATTTTTTCATCTTTACGTATTAAGGGATTTCTCGAAAGACTGTTGATAATTTGTAAGATTTATGTTTGTATGAAATTTAAACTCTCATAATTAAATTAAAAATTAAATTAAAGTCTTTACCTCGAGCAACGTTGCTGCCTCCAGGGATGTCTGTCACAATCCTGGAGCGAAGTCGAAATAAACAATTATACATGTATACAAAAGAAAATTAATAAATAATAGAAAAGTTGACTCGATAAAATTAGTGGTCTAAATCTAAATTTTAATATGAGATCTTGAATATATGCACATAATAAAAATATTAAAAATATTATTAATAATTCAGAGTTATTTTTTGATTCTTATGTACTACTTTTTTCTTAAGTGCAGTATTCTTAAAAATCATTAAGCATTCAATTTCACATAGTAATGTTATTATTTATAAAAATAATAATTAATTTTAATTAATAAGATGTTAGTAATTTGTTAGCAATGCATTGCCTTGATTATTATTGTGAAAATTTTATTTATTAATATGAAGATTTAATAAAAAGTTCTAAAATATTTTTAATTAAAAGTAGATAAGTCTTCTTCCTTTTATTTAATTTAAATTTTATACTTTTTATATTTTACCATCTTTAATATTATTTGAAGTAAAATTAAAATGATAAAATTAATATTAAAGTTTTTTCAACCTCAATATTTTGGGTGCATAAAACTAAAACTTTAGTAACCTTATCCTTGAGTCACCTGACTAACTAATACAGTAAACAAAAAGTAAA
Organism: Capsicum pubescens; assembly: GCA_030864215.1. Lineage (NCBI taxonomy): Eukaryota > Viridiplantae > Streptophyta > Magnoliopsida > Solanales > Solanaceae > Capsicum > Capsicum pubescens. The sequence continues at coordinate 8,782,145 of CM061540.1, read as the reverse complement.
TTAAAAAAAATGGATGACCAGATGTTTTAATTTGCTTAGGATCAATAAATACTGACCAATGCACCCACTCTCTCATACTTGGTTCACTTGGACTTGGAGCATCCGGGTCCGTCATGACCTATATATATATACACCATGCATGCATTAGAATTTAAACCATATTCTAAATCATGACATATATGTATACACCGTGCATGCATTAGGATTTAACTTACATAGATCGACAGGTAATTTATACAGTAATTCTTTTTAAAGTGATTGGTACATATATCTATATATGGAATGTAACATAACAATGAAGCAATAACGAATTACCAGAGTGTAAAAGTCGTTAGCGTTGCCACCTAGTGTTATTTTAGGAGGTTCATTAGCAATAGAGGGTTTGATGTCACAACCATTAGTGACATGCTTGTTGGCATAGTGAACAGACATAGTGACACTAGGCACAAACATGTCTACAACATCACCGATAACTCTACCAACAACCAGTGGATCAATTTTAGCAGCCATTATATTCTATATTGCTAGATGGGAATGCTTGTTTTGTTGGGAGTAAATATATGTATGGAAAATTGGGGTTTATATATTAGATGAAATGAGGAAAAAGACAGTAATTAGGGATTTTAGTCACCTACGTTCATCACATGCATAGGGCAGTAGAAAGACAAGGAAACACGTGTCGATGTATTAAACTAGAATTCATATGCATTTCTTGTAAAATGTCGACACGTGTAGTTACTAGGAGGAAAATCTGCCATCCGTTACAGATTAAAAGACAATGAAACTGGAAACAATAGCTAAAAAGTGAATATTTAATGGAGTCTCTCCATGTTTTACATGATGCATGTATCTAGGTTACTTTCTAATTTTCTTCTACTGTTTTCTTTGGTCTTGCTTTTGGTGGTTTCCCCAGAACCCTCGTACAAATAATATACCCAAATTTAGCAATTATTCCCTCGTTAAAGTGAACGTTACGATCCCCATTTAACTCCTTTCACAAAAAAGATACTTTGATTCTCTTTTTTTATGCACTGAAATTCGTCCATCTATAGTTCGATTCTAACGGGGACAATAATTCAAGTCCTAGGTGTGGCCTAGCGGTTGAATGAACGGGTTAAGTATCTCCGTCCGTTTATAGTTTGAGACTACTATGACAGTCCTGTTTCTACTCTAAGAAATATTTGTAAAAACAATTTAATGCTATTTCATTTTTATCTTAAAATCATAAATTTTCCGTGCTAAAATTGATTCAACTACTACTTCCTTGTGCTCTGTTTAAGGGCATATTGAAGATTTAGTTAAAATTGAAATAGAACTTCAAAGCATAGCAAGTTAGCACTTCAAGTTACTAATGTAACTATTGAAGCAGAATTTACAGATTATTCATTTGAATATTATGTATTTACTATTGATTTGAATGCCAATACTTCAGATTGTGGGGCATAAATTGCGTACACTTTACCCTCCTCATACCTCATTTTGTGGGAATACACCGGGTATGTTGTTGTTGTTTAGGCATGGTTGCTGAAATGGAATAGTGCTTTGGGTAAGCTTGTGCAAACTGTTAATTGGGCGATGATATATTACAGTGCAAGTATTCTGGTATTTCAAATTGACAGTAGCATTTCGATGAACAGCCATAGATAGCTTCATTCATCTGCTGAACAGTCGTTACACAACCACAAAAATTACAATTTCACTAATCTGAATGAACGAATACAGAGGACTGACTGAATTAGCCCTACGTGGCATTTGAACAAGTTCTACATTTTTTAGTACAAGGATCAAGCGCTGGAGATTAACCATTATGTGAAGAGCAATGCGACAGAGTTTATGTACAATAAAACTAAAGGTAGGAGATACGGATAAAGTGATCTCTGAATGGCAAATGCAGAAGATTCATCGTTGATCTCTGAGGAGTCTACTGCAAGTGGCATGCCATCACTGTTAAGTGTGCATGATTGAGGATCTGAACTGCCTTCGGTCAACATTAGAGCCCTCAAAACAGAAGAAACTGTGTGAATATAACCGGATCTATTTTTGTTGAGAAGCCATGTTAGGCCCATCAATTGGCAATCCCGGCTGCGCATTTTCTTAGTCCTATCATCTGACCTGCTCTTGTTTCCGACTCTCCCCTCACTAAGCTGCAATGTATCACCATGCATTAGAGAATTAAAGATAACCAGCTGTTGATAAATCTGAGACTAGTTAGCATCTTATACATCATGTTTTTAGTCACCGGCAAAATTCAAAGTTCTTTTAGGTAACAAACAGATCAATTCTTGTAAAATGCAAACACAACGCTATATTTTTATGAGCTTGCCAAAGTATAAATTATCACCATCCAAGGCTAAAGAAATCTACAAGAGACAATGATGAAAAGTAATTTCACATAAAACAGCTCAAAATAAAGGAAATGTAGATGACAACGGACACCCGACTTAGAGATTTGAGTAACCCCCGCCGGAGGCTCCTCTATAATAGCGGAATCCAGCTCTGAGTAATCGATTTAGAGAAGAATATCAGACAAGTAGACCAAAGTAAAACAATAAATATGGAGGAGTTCCTGTTTGCACAATCATTGCACATACTCTCAGATTTCCAGCTGTGTGAATCAATACCTTATTCCACGCCAGTTGATTATGACTTACCCAGACAAACTGGTTGATAATCTACTTTCTGATATGCATGCTACTTATCCTTGGCCCTCAAATATTGTGGTTGCAACTAAACAGGATTTCCTATAGCTTTTCTTCTTAAATGAGGGTCGTCACCGTCTCAAGGACTATCTATTTACAGAGAAATTTTTTCTATTATACAAACAAAGACTTATTGGCAATAGAAGAAGATGAGTAGATGACACCATATACACTTAAGCTAAAGAATTTGACTTCCTTTGTACCCCATCTGCTACACAACAATGTTCATCGAACTCTGAAAACTAACGTGCCATTGCTGTTAGGCAGCATTAAGCCTTTGCAACTGCCAAACATTACTCCAAAATTACAGAGACGAGCATATAGAAAGGTCACTGAACAAAAAAGAAAGGCTTTTTGAACAAACTTTTGGAAAATGAATTTCCCAAAAAAACATTCATTCATTTCTTTCTTCCCCGTCCACCACTACTATGTGGTCATACTTTAAAGGTGCGATGTTTTATCTTCATTAGAATTACTGGAGATGGAAGCGGCTGTTACCCATTTTGGAGCCCGATTAAATGGATTATTCGTCATTTGCTGGGCAACACCCCCAACAGGATTTTTCCATTCCAAAGGTCGAATCAGGAACCCGAGACCTCTAGTTACAACTTACAACCGTCCCACTACAACCATGGTGGTTACTATCTGGTCATTCTCTAATGGAGCATAAGAAACCAAACCCTCCAAAATTCATACTTCCTCTTATCTTCTTTATCTATCTACAACATTGTTCCCCTAATGTAAACTTTGAAAAAGAAAAGCAGATAACTTTCCCAATCTCTCTACATTTTCACTCTATATTTCACAATTCTAACCCACATTAAGAATTCCATTAGGAAAAAAGAAGTAATTAAGCTTACCAGATAAAGACTGTTCAAACACTTGGAACAACCAGCAAGACCAGTATACCCATTACTACTCAAACAATCTCTTTCCAGTTTCTTCACACTTTTATCACCAACCAATTTCCCTTCTGAATCCACAGAAAATGCTTCTGGACAACTAAGTGGATGAAGCCTAATTCCACAATAACAATAAACAACATCACACGTCCCATTCGGCTTCACCAACTCAATCCCTCTGTTACCCAACGCCTTTTCCAGTGAATCCACACACGTCTCCGAATCATCAGGAAGCACCGGCATATCAACGGAAGTAGTAGTAGTCGACTGTGGGAGTTTGTTAACGGCTCTGTGTAACGCCGTTCTAGAGTAAGCTGAGTAAAGCCAAGCTGCTAAAACGGGGCAACAACGGGTCTGGTGTACTTGACCCGAATAACTGTGGGACCCACAAGCTGATTTTACGCTGTGGAAGAGTTCTTCCGGTAGATCCAATGGACAACCGGCGACGTTTGACTGCTCCGGGAAGGCGGGAATTGTCGCCGGAGGTGCAGGGGAAGGGAGGAAAGTTTGGGAATGGAGTTCTTCCGGGTCGGGTTCGGGTAAAACCGGAATGGCGAGTAATTCGGGTGTGTTATTAGCCATGAAAAGTAGAGTGAAGAAGAAGAAAATGTGGAAAGCCATTGCTTTGAGAATGAGGGAAATGGTAAGTTTAGTGCTTTTTTGGTGTAGGGAAAAAAAAAAACGAGAGAGAAAAAAAAGTGGCAGTTTGGTGGCTTTATTGAGAGGCCATTGATTATGGATTGACTTAATATTTTTTTATTTTTTTTATAATGGATATATCGAAAATGACCTCTCTAGCTCATTTATCGTTACCTTACCTGACATGTTGTTCATTTTCTTTTTTTACTTTTATGGTGGTGGTGAGAATACAATTTAAGTTTTTCAGAAAAATAGCTCGACACACTAAGTTGGCATCCGGACATGAAAATTAAAAAAAAAAAAAATTAAAGTTGGAGTTCGACGTGAACATAATTAACGTTGATTTTAAATTTTGGTGAGAGAAGTGATGAGTGACAAAAAGTGAAAACAGGTTAAGACTTGTTTTCACTTTACAAATACAACTTCTGAGTCGTATTTAGAGTTTTAATGATGACCAAACATCAAGTTTTGAAAAGAAAAAAAATCTTATGACCAAACAGAAACTAAATTCTCGCTATATCCTGAATTCGGAAAAGAATCGAATCACAATTATATATTGTACACAATTTTATTCTGCATTTTTAAAAAAAGCTATTTCCACGTCGGTTGAACTTTATTACAGCACAATAATATCGGGTGTTGTTAAGTGAATTTTAAATTTAATTTTTATATATATTTAATAAATTTCTTGATATTAAGTTGGGTTGAAACCGTACATCAACTCGTAACTCCATCCTAGGTGACTAATCTAATAATGATAGAATTGAATTAAAAAAAGGAGCTGAGGAGGAGGTTTTTGTGCTGTGTGGTAATGGTGTGGGGGTATGGGTGGTTGGATAAAGTTTATTTGATATACTTTCTTGAGGACTAGATCCATAGAATAATGATGATATATAGTGTCTTACAAAAAAAAAAAATACTCCTATATATATACTAGTAGAATTTATATATGTCAAATATATATTTTTGTCATGATTTACAAATAATTCTTGGACATGCCAAGAATCGTAGCATGTTGCCTGTCTCTTGAATTTGAATATAATGCAGATACCGGCATTACCGTATGCTGTATAATATCTCTTCTTCAAAGATAACGAGGAAGGAATATAAAGTTAAATTCTTTTTTAATTTGAGATACGAATCTAAAATTTGAAGTTTATAGGCTTTCATAATAACTTCAAGTGAAAATATAATAATAGTTGAGCTTTCGATTAAATAATTATAAATATGTAATAATTTTTTAATACATATACAGATACTTAAGTTGCTTTCATATTTAGTTACAGTCAAGTTCATTTCACTTGAAACTTTTAAGGCATTTTAAGTAACTCCTTAATGTATTAAGTGAATATAATTAATGAATTTCGTCACATAAGTACATGCATAGTACAATATAGTACTATATGTTACTAATTAATTAGGCCTTTTTGTTTTATGTCGGAAGATAACAATGTTTACTCGAAAAGCATTATTAGTGGTGCATGGGTTGATCTCATAATTAGTTACCAGATTTTGACCCAATTGGTAATCATGATTACGAGGAGAGTACTACTTTCTAATCCTTATACAACGGCAGGAGAACAAACTTACGATTCTGTATAATGATGAAGTTAAAATAGTGTTACGTTTTTACCAGTTTCATGCTTAAAATTATGCCTAGTTTACATTATCTTTCGTTGGTTCATTTTATTATTAAATAAAATATTAAGTGTGTATAAATTGTGAAAAAAGATGATCATTAGTTCTTGTAACTCTCATGGTCATTAGTTCTTGTAACTCCATGACCATTAGTTTCACGTAACTCAGGGGCGGATCTATTAAGGCCCGTGAGGGTGGCACGTCACCCGCAAACTTTGACGAAAACTCTCTTTCTCTATAGGTATATATATACTGATATATTCAAATATAAACCTGCCACCCACAATACCAAAGTGATAGCTAGTGCAAGTGGTAAGGCGCGATTTTAGTGGTCCAAAGGTCGGGTTCGACCTTTGTTGGCGACAAATATTTTTTTAAAGCAATATACAGTGATATACCTCTATACCAAAGTGATATCTAGTGCAACTGGCAACATGCAGTTTTAGTGGCCCCAAGATCCCGGGGTCGACCTTTGCTGGCGGCAGCAACAGATTTTTGTTGCGGGTTCGACCTTTGCTGGCGGCAGCAACAGATTTTTTTAAAGCAATGCCTGCTTCTTAGCAGACGTAATTATATTGACTTAATTATACAATTAATTATTATTTTAATTTTTTTAAAAAATTTCTTTAATTGTTAAAAAATAATTTATTCTCTCTCATTCAAATTAAAAAAAACACATCGCTATTCTCTCAATTTTCAAATCACAATTTCACCTCTATTTCTTGACTTCTGGACATTGGTTCACTTGCCACCTGGAGAGTTTGAATCCTGGATCCGCCTCTGACGTAACTCATGGAACATCTAACCTATTCATCTACCCATATTATTGTCTCACTACTTCCTATTCATTACATGAAAGATTTCTACAGCTGTAAATAGTGGTGTTTCTTTCTTTGTGTTTTAAGAAGAGAAAATACGAAATATATGTGGAATAATATTGTAGGAGCAGTATATAGTAGTGAAAGAGAGAGTTGAGACAAAGAAAATATTCTATGTCATTAACTATATTCACTATAAAAAAAAAAGAGTGTTATATGTTGAAAGGAGGTGTTGTAGTGGTGCTTTGGACTCTTTAATTAATTTGGAGTTATTTGAGATGTACATCGTTGATGGGTCATTGTATCCTGGAGAGGACAAGCCAAGAGATATACTGTTGGATCGGTGTATATTATACCGCAGTAGACTTTAATCTCCTTAAAGAGAGCGAAATATCTATGCCTGAGCCAAAAAAAATATATTTTATTTTCTTCCCTTTTTATATTTTCAACTGTAATTTAATTATTGTGATATACTAGACCAATGCCTTCCCATCAATTATAAATTTATCATATTTTTATTAATCTCATACTTACATTGTACTATATCTATTTTACGTCACCCTGAAAATAGTACAACAACAACAACAACAAACCCAGTATATTCCCACATAGTGGGATCTGGGGAGGGTAAAATGTACACAGTCCATACCACTACCCCCGAAGGAGTAGAGAGGCTATTTCCGATAGATCCCGGCTCAAGACAAAAGACCGTAGACCAACAGTCGTGCAACATGATAAAGAACAAAGAACCAACATCCACAAAAATAAAGCATAATTAACCAAAAGGCAAGCAATATGCTAAAGTAACAAAAGAACCAACATTCACCAAAAAAACAGTATAATTAACAACCCAAGACCCCTCCCCCATAACTGAAACTCCCAACCAAGCTATCCTTAAACCTCCTAACTACGGACTTCGACTCGACCACCCATCTTAGCCTTCTAGTTTAATACTCTTCCTCCAAACCTTCCTATCTAGGGTCATGTCCTCAGTAAGCTGTAACTGTTTCATGTCACGTCTAATCACTCCTCGCCAGTACATTTTTGGTCTACCCCTACCCCGCTTGAAACCCTCCAAGGCCAACCTCTCACATCTACGGACTGGGGCATCCGTGCCCCTTCTCATCACGTGGCCAAACCATCTCAACTTCACTTCCCGCAACTTATCCTCCACCGAAACCTGAAAATAGTAGTATAATAAAAATATGGCCTTAAATAAATGTGAAAAAAAGACATGACTTGGAAGGATAAACAGATCACATGGTCCTTGCTAATGAAACAAATGGAGTTTCTCGTGATGCATGAAGCTCTTTTGTCAACATCCCCACTTCATCTGCAAATCCATATTCCTTTAATTATCCCATTTTAATTACTTGTCATTTTCAATACTATTATTCTTCTGTTTCATCCTCCTCAGTCCTCACTCACGTATCACAATAAATAACTTAGCCGAGTAAATTTTTTACCGAATCAATAAATACATACACAACATCTGCTGGAGTGCATGGTGTCCTATTGCGATTAAAAGTCGCATTATCTCTATGTATTACTAATATTTCGTTTAGTACGACTAATGCAAACATTAGTTATAAACTATGTTATGTTGTGTATTATGCTATGCATAACTAATACATAAAAATCCTTGGTATTAGCAAGACAATGGACTTTAATGCATGCATTATCATGAGTGTAAAGACACAATAGTTCCTCAACAACCTTTTCATGTCATTTTTATTATATTTTAGAAGGATATTTTTATAAATAATTATTTTAATTAAAAATATATAATGAAAGTTATTTTTAACACACCAAACCAAGCATTGCATAAGAAATAATCTCAGGATAACTAATGCAATAACTAATTAATACTTGCATGCATTATTAATACATCATATTTTATGTGATTCTTATACATTCTACCAAACGATTGGTTACATTAACCTCTTGAAAGGTTAAAAAAATTGATAAATCTCTCTCTCTATGTGTTTGTGTGTCGCATATATTATATAGTGATTTAAAGTTTTTCATGAAGAATAACAGTGAACGTCTCGTCATTAATGATTTTTAGAATAATATATGAGCTGTCACAGCCCCAACTTATATCAACAGACAAGAAAATAAGTCTTCAGGAAAATGCTTGTTAATTATTAATATGATATATACAGTATTTCTAGTCAGGTATTATCAACTTTGATATAAATAGGGTCCATTATTTGTATATATGTATGGCAAATTGTTGACAAGCAATCAATGGGAAAAGGCTGTACAAGAGAAAGAGCTAAATGAATTAATGAATTGGTCATGCTCGGTCACGGGATATTATACTTATCGTACATTTTACAATTATGCAAGAAAATAAAACACTTGAGTACTTTGTCATATATTTCATACATCACACTAGATAAATGTTATATTCATAAATACAATTTATTTTCAAGATATCTTAATGGTGAAATGTCAAATGGCAGATATGGGAGACTCAAAACCTAATCTTAATTTAGCAAATGAAAGTAGAAGTAATAATAAACTGAGTATTAATCGAATAATGGAAACTGTGATTAGTGTAAAGACTCAAAAGGTATAAAGGAACTAGATTCGCTTTGATTAACTAAATATTACTATGTTGTTTCTTCTATTGTCTTTATTGCCTTTGTTCTCTTTCTCTAAGCTTGCTCTTTTCTTATTTTATTATTATTGCACTAATTCTGGTGTAAAGAATAGTTGTTCTTTGTATCAGGTCACCATTAAGAATTAGTATATGCTTTCATTGTAATATTTTAATTAGCACGGACAAATATAAATTAAACTAAGCTCAAGGCTCTAAATTAAACACACTCAAATCATTGCTTATGACTTTGTACACTATACTTTGACCCTCTTTAAATTAATCTTAACGAAAACTATATACATAGTTGATAGTCAATGATGAACACCACTTCTTCCCCACATCCACCCAAAAAAAATGGATATTCTAGTAAGTCATGGCACAGAAGTAGAGCTTCAGCCATATAAATATTCTATTACATAAAATAGAGAATATATATATGGTCCTTAAACTTATCAGAAAAATTCATTTAAACGCCTTAATAAATAATTCAACCTATTGGACACCTTATGTTGTTAAAAATAAACAAGAGTATTACACTGAAAGTGAATTTTTGAAGCTTTAGCTTCTTCCGCTGAAGTACTTTGTATTTTGGTGTAATATTGGTCTTTTGAGATGGTAAAGGAAAGGTTTTGCCTCATTCTCTCGTAAATCAATTTTTACTTTAATTTCAACTTTCCACGTGACATGTTTAGGATCACAACATTATAGAGCATTTTGGTACATTTGACACAAATTTAATTTAAGGCCACAAGATTCAAAAGTCTTCTTTATTTTTTTAAATTTTGTGTCAAGTTAAAGTAGGTCATTCTTTTTTAAACGGAGGGAGTAACATTTTTTTCCTCCAAAATGTTCCTAGGTGGGGCGAGCCTTGGAGTAGAGGCTCATTGACTGAATCCATTTTCATGGTATTGTTTTGTGTTAGTTTTTAGAGATAGGTTAAAGTTTTTCTCTAGTGAAAAACATACCACCCAACCAAATTATTGGTATGATAGAAACATCATTAACATTTTTAAAATAATAAAAAGAAGAAAAATGAAAACATCCGATAAAATCGGAGTAGTGTAAAACACATACAAATAGCTGATCATCTGCAAATTGACGTTCACTTTCCTTAAAATTCTACAAACTTGTCATCAAACCAAAAAGCTAAGAGAAGAAAACAAAACCCTTTTAATTTCTTCTCAAGGTCGGGGTGGAGGTGGTGAGGTATATGTATATACAATTAATTTGTTCGGAAAAATGAGCAATAGCTCAGAATCCATCTCTACGCATAAGGTTCTTCAATGTGTAACATTTCCTCCAAGAGGATTTTCACTTGGAATTTTTGGAAAAAGGTCTACTCCATGGATTTATTCAGTCCCAACAATTGAATCTCAAATACTCATTATGTATATTGTCACCCAACTTTTCCATTTCCCTCTCAAACACCTAGGATTTCCCAAGCTCGCCTCTGAAATCTTTGTATGTTCGCTTTTTCCTCATCTACGTTTCTTATATTTAATAATTTCATCTTCTTTTATATTATATTTCATGTTTTTAATTCATTAGTATGTCAATTCTCTTGAAAGATATTTGGCTAATATGATGATGATGATGATGATGATGTAGGTTTTGATTCTAATCCAATGTGTAATTGTTCGGCTCTCCAACTAGGAATAAATGTGGTATATCTATACTATTAGAGAAAATCTAATCTAATTATATTACGTTTGCATTTTAGTTGAATCTATGACTTCTGAATGTTGAAGTGTGTGACCGTCTCATCTAAAAATTTAATTCTATTATTATATCTGAATGTACAAGTGATGGAATATATTTGTTTTGTGTTTATTATAGGCCGGCCTAATCCTTGGATCAACTTTGCTTGGGCGTTATAAGAGTTATCAAGAAACGTTGTTTCCTCTTCCAAGTCAATCAATTCTGGGTGCACTCTCAACTTTTGGTTTCCTGCTTTTTCTGTTCCTAAGTGGTGTGAAAATGGACACCAGCATGACAAGGAAAATAGGGAGAAGGGCACTAGTAATTGGTGTTCTTAATCACATGGTTCCCTTGGTAACGGGTATGATAACCATATATGCATTATCAAGCTCATTCTATCAAGAAGGTGCCTCACCACTATCTACTCCACTTGAAGTGATATCTATTGCAAAGACGTCCTTTCCCGTCATCTCTTTCCTTCTTAAGGATCTCGGACTCCTTAATTCAGAACTAGGCCGATTAGCACTTTCTTCAGCACTTATTAGTGACTTATTTGGCCTCACTATCAATGCAGTTAGCGTTCTGGTTGTTACCGGTGCCAAGTATACACTGGAAAGAGCATTCAAGGATGCAATGCTTTTAATTGTTTTCATTATTGTGGTTATTTTTGTCTTTAGGCCACTCATGATATGGGTAGTCAAAAGGACCCCTGAAGGGAGGCCTGTTAAGGACCTTTATATTTTGCTAATTGTTCTTGCTGTTTTACTTTCTGGTGTTTTCTCTGACTGGTTTGAACAAACTGTTCTTTTAGGGCCTATAATCTTTGGCTTGGCCGTCCCTGAGGGACCGCCTTTAGGATCTACTCTAGTAGATAAACTAGATCCATTCGCCTCAAGCTTTCTGTTGCCTATTTTTGTAAGTCTAACGTCGTTAAGAACAAATCTCTCTGCCATAAATCCGTCTTCTTCTTATACATTTGCAAATATTGTCCTATTGTGTGCCGCCAGTATATCAAAAATTCTAGCATGTTTACTTCCCATGCTATATTGCAAAATGCCATTAAATGATGCCGCAGCAATCAGCCTCATCATGTCTACGAGAGGTGTTGTTGACTTGGCTACCTACAGCTTTCTAAGAGATAATAAGGTAAGTAAATTCCTGGCCGAAGCGACTTAATTAATGGGTTCAAAAAAAATTATAACATTTGAGAGGCTAGCTATCTTTTGCAGGTTATCAATCAGGCTAGTTTTGCTTTTATGGTTATAACAACAGCCATTTCTTCAATATTTGTGCAAATCATGGTGAAATGGCTTTATGATCCATCTAGGAAATATGCTGGATATCAAAGAAGAAACTTAATGAATTCCAACAACAAGTTACCCATACTTTTTTGCATCCACAATCAGGATAACACTGCTGCTATACTTAAACTCCTGGAGAATTCTAATCCCACTAGGGATTTCCCTATAGTTGCCAATGTTCTCCACCTCATAGAACTACGGGGTCGAGCATCTTCTGTTTTCATCTCTCACCAAGTTCAGACAAAGGCCATTTCTGATGTATCTTATTCAGAAAATGTCATTCTCGCTTTCCAGGGGTATGAACGGAACAACTATGGAGCCGTGACCATTCAAGCTTTTACAGCTATCTCTCCGCGCAATCTAATGCATGAGGATATATGTACTCTTGCCCTTGATGTCCTTGCATCCATCATTATATTGCCCTTCCATCGAAAATGGGCCGTGGATGGATCAGTAGAAGTTGAAGACCATGGTTTGAGAACTTTGAACTGCAGTGTTCTTGAAAGGGCTCCTTGTTCGGTTGGAATCCTAGTTGATCGAGGCCAGTTGCGACGTTCTACCTCTGTTCGTGCGTCAACGAATATATATTCTGTCGCTATATTATATTTTGGAGGAAATGACGACCAAGAAGCATTGGCGTATGCTAAACGAATGGCCATTAGTGGGACCATTAGCCTCACAGTGATACAGTTAATTTCCAAGAAAGATATGAGTTCTGATGTGGATCAAGTAATTGATTTGGATGTTGTAGGTGATTGGAAACATAGCCGAAGTGGTTGGGAAAATGTGAATTATATTGAACATCACGTGAATGAGGTAACAGAAACAACATTGTTAGTTCGTTCATTAGTTGATGATTACGACCTTATAATAACAGGGCGACGAAACAATACACATTCTCCCCTAACAGCAGGACTTGAAGAATGGAGTGAAATCCCAGAATTAGGAGTCATTGGTGATATGCTTGCCTCGAGGGATCTTAACACAAGGTCTTCTGTCCTGGTGATTCAGCAACAACAATCAGCTATATAGACGCTATACGATATGGACGCTTCAGTTACCTTGCTATACTTGTTGTACATGTGTGATACTTACTTATGTGGAAGAGTTTAGAAAAACGTACTACACAGATCTATATTAGATGATTTTTGGTTTCATTTTCTGTATGAGTACTTGAATCTTTCATCCAAAAGTGTATACTTGAAAATGTTGGATGTCAGCTTCATATGACAAAAGAAATTTTCATATCAGTACTACCAATTGCCTCTGACAAAGGGCGAACCACATTTCTTTTTCTTCTTTGCAGCTCAAAGCGTCAAGTTAATAATTTGTCTATACTTTTAACTATTTTTCTCGTATTTACTATATTCAATCTTTTCTAAATAATAAATTCACTAGGCATAATATATAGATTGACTTCATAGACCTCAACTAACGACTAAACACTTAAATTCTGAGAATATACATCTAGACACCTCAACTTGAATACTCGATGGTGATGTGGCACATAAATTAACTGAAAGGTATCTTATATGATCATCTAAATACACTTTATCAAAACTAGAATGTTTAATTGTCAATGAAAATACTAAAAAAGTAAAATAGTGCGCATGGAGGCGCCCTTGGGTGTGGTGTGCAGGTCCTTACTGTACAAAGCTGCTAAAGAACAAAAAAGATGAAATGTCAGAGCTTTTCTGCAAAGTACTCGTTTCTTCGTGAAAGAAGAGTCAAAAGTGTTATACATTGCGGTGCAATAGTGGGACAACTCCATTTTTAATGAGAGATTTTGAGTTTGAATTTGGATATGGAGAAAATTTTGTCTGAAGTGTTGTCGCCCCTAAAATGAATTCTATAATGCACGATCTGAATTAGTCGACACTATAATATCGATGCCGTACATCGGGTGGGACCAAAAAAGAAAGTGTCATGGGCCATAATATGGTCGACCCACCCAATTCAATGTTTTCATGTAATTGAGCATGTAACTGTAAGGTATTGAGACATTGTTGAGATCTCATATCTGATCTGTAAATGTATAAGTCAGAAGTCATGCTCCCAAGCGTGTCCTAATTAAGGAGCATAAATTCTTGTCATAAGTAGACGTAATTAATGTTCCTGTGCTTCAAACTAGGAACATAAAATACTCCCTCCGTCCCTTTTTATCCGTTCCAAATTGGGATGGCATAACTATTAAGAAAATAATGATTGGTAATGTAACTTTACCATTTTGCCCCTCTTAATTGTGTCTTGTTGTTAGTTCCGATATTAATGGATGACCAATACTAAAGCACTATTTATATTCTTAATAGTGTACTCTTAATAGTACTCCTCTTTGCAACATTTTTCAAAAATATTAATAACAAGGAGTAAGTAATTACACTAAAGGGTATAATGGAAAAAAAATTATTTTGTCCTGATAAGTAAAAAAGGACAAGTAAAATGGGACACTAAATTAGGAAATTTGAAACGGGTAAAATGAAACGGAGGGAGTAAATGTGAGCTTTTAAAAATTGGCTCTAACGGTCAAATGGAATGTTTTATTTGCTACCACAAAAGTAAAATTAACTCGTTACATTAAGAGTGTGTTTTGTATAAAGCAAAATGTTTCGTTACAAAAAGTCTAAGCGAACATATTCTAGTACATCCATCACATACATGAGGTGGGGAGTCAAAAACTGTAACATCTTCGCACTGATTCAGCGAGAGACCATATTTTGTAAGCATATTTGGATGGTCTCGGAGCGATCGGCTCAAGCATATTCGCAGCCTAAGGCGAAAATCAAACGGAGATCTTACAATTTTAAGAAAAAATAACTTTCTTTTAATAAACTCTATTTTCAAAATTATATAATCGATTTTTTCTAATTATTCTTTTTTAAGTAATAAGATAATCAATGCATTTAATCTTTCTTGAGACATAGTACTCTAAATATATGAACTTCTTCTAATAATTCTTTCTTTTTATATTAAAATTTTATTTTTTCTATAAATAATATTCATTTTAAAAAAAAATCTATATATATTATTATAAAAAATAAGGCCTCTCAAATTTGGGGGGCTAAGGCGGCCGCCTATTTTTTTACAAGATAGAGCCACCCCTGACAATCATATTCTAATATAATGACGTATGTTTAATTTTGTTTTGTATTTAATTTAACGAAAAAGTTTAGGTACATTATTTCTTTACTAAGTAGTCTTTTGTTTTTGCAAAGTAATTATAAAGGAAAAAGTCATCATTTTCACCCTAAACTATACCCGAAAAGTTGAAGTCACACCTAAACTATTGAGACGACCTATTACACACTTATACTATTTAAAAGTGAATTTATTTACACCCTAGAAGTTGATGTGGCAACAAACTAAAAAGAAAAAGAAATCAGGCGCATTTTTTATTTTTTTATTTTAAAATACAGTCACGTGGACTTTTTTACCAATAAAAAAATTTAAAGAAGTTGCAAGGTAAAGTTCTTCTTCTAGAAAACAAGAAAATCAATTTAAGCTAAATACTTAAAATTTTATCTCTTTATTGTTTAATAGATATTGAAAGAAGTATTAGTTGCAGATCTTCCATGAACATTGCTTATTTTTGGAATAAAATCAAAACAGAAAAGGAAAAAATAAAAATAAAATGCATAGCCTCCTCTCCGCCAGTGGCAACCTTTCTTGTTCTTCTTCTTTTCTTCTTCTTCTTTTATTCATTTTGTACTTTTTTTCTTCTCCATTTTTCTTATCATAGTCATTTTACTTCGTTAGATCTATTTTTCTCACTAATTGAGTGCTTCTTCTTCATTATTTAGTGGTGAAGTTGGTGATTGATGAAAAAATGAGTAGTGGGTATGTTTTTATTTTTGATGATTGAAAATGATAATGTTGTGATTTTGATGGTGATTGTTGTTGCGAATTTTGATAATAACAATGGTGGTGGCATAATTTTTGTGATGGATCTTGTGAAGAAAATTAATATGCGACTTTTGATCTCGATTTTTTGTGGGTCATCTTAAATTTCTCTTGTAAAGATTTGAACTTTTTTAGCATTATTATAGTGAAATGGGAGTTGTTAAGTAAATTTGTGTTTTTTTGATAGTGATGAAACAAAAATAAATAATTTATTAACAAAAGAAGAAAAATAAATATAAACAAGTTGTCTCTCATGAAAGATCTACAATTATGGTAAAAATAAAAATTTAGTAAAAATGTTGTTGCAGGTTTTAATACTAAGAATATTTGGATGTAACTTTGAATTTGATGGTATTTTGTGAAAATAATTGTGATGGAGATGTGGGTGATAATAGCTTCAGTGTGGTTCTTCAATGGTGAATTGATGATGTATAGTGAGGAAGAAACAACAATAATGACATGGAATTTATTTATTGTAATTTTCACATAATATCTGACGTGGCAGTGACATATTAATGACGTGTGGCGAGTGCAGA
The DNA here is from genome assembly GCA_030864215.1 of Capsicum pubescens. NCBI lineage: Eukaryota > Viridiplantae > Streptophyta > Magnoliopsida > Solanales > Solanaceae > Capsicum > Capsicum pubescens. Next base: position 8,765,409 of record CM061540.1, on the reverse strand, counting down.
ACACCTCCCAACATGAGACTGGTTGTATGTGCATTAGGGTGTAAAAAAATTCATTTTTAAATAGTTTAGGTGTGCATTAGGTCACTTCAATAGTTTAAGTATATCTTCGACTTTTCGAATATAATATAGGGTGAAAATAATGACTTTTCTCTAATTATAAAAGAAGTTTTTTTCTGGACAATCAAGTTCCAACTACATATGTGTGCGGTAATTATGATGGGAAGTTGACATAAAATGACACTGTTGAGAGTGAGACTTCAAATTGGATGTTGTAAAGTGTAATGCTACCCCATGCTAGAGATGTTTGATGTCCTTTGTTCCCCTTTAATAGGGGGCCCAAGTATGCTGTCCCCTCCAACTACAGAAACTATATGGGCTGTTTTCAAACTAGTGACACGTTGGGCTACAATCCTATTGACAGAAAAGGAAATATCTGTGTGTTCTTTACTATCCTTGGGCCTTAGCTCTCAATTCCTTCAAGTGGGCTATCTTCTTTACTCATATTCCATTTCTCTCTTATTTATCCCTAATTATGAGTTTCATAGCAACAGTTTTATAATTACATAATATATTAAATTGTATTTTGTATTTTTGCAAACTGTTGCTACAAAGATATGTATTTTATATTTTTGCAAACTGCTGCTACAAAAATACAAATACATATGCTACAAAATATAATTTGATAAAAGTATTGTTATTTTTTATAATTTAATATTTAAGTATGCTACTTTATGTATTTTTTCCTATCATAAATATAATTTTTTAACATGACATGGCATGCAAGGGCGAAGGTAGAGTATAGTTTACCGCCGAAAAGGTGTCTATTCAAATTGCATTCTTTATCTTAGTGTCTTTCCGGAAAAACATCACCTTTTCATTTTCTATTCACACATCTTAATAACCCAACAACCGGTTTAGTGAAGCTCATGGTCAAAGCCTTGTATTTATATTAAGAAATCTATTCAATATTTATAAATTATAAAAGGATTAGAACCTCAAACCTATGAACTTCAAATATTAGTTCCGCCTATGATGCCATGTCAACAAGGAAAGAAGGAAGCTTTTTAAGTTATATAATTGGATGATTTGCTGTCCCAAAAACAGAAGAAGTGAGATACTGAAATATATAACTTTTCCCATTATGAAGAACTCTGAATTTACAAAGGGGAGGTAAAGAGAACATAGAAGAAATACTAGTACTAGTCTAAAGGCTAAAGCAAAAATCTTGAAAAAGCTATTGCAACTAAAGCAGCAATTTAAACTCAACATGTGGGAAAATCATCAGGAGGAGGAAGCAAACGCTGAGAAGGATGTTGACCACTTTGAACAATCAATCCCATAGCAAGACCCCATGAAGTATGTTCCTCTAAGTGACAATGTATGAACCAAACTCCTGGATTATCTGCTGTTAATCTAATTGCAGCCCAACCTCCAACAGGAACAGACACTGTGTTCCTTTCAGGTGGATCGATGAGATTATAATATTTCGTATCGCGATCCACATCATAATTTCCAAATCCCCTCCCCACAATAAAAAAATTGTGACCGTGTACATGAATTGGATGATTTTCTGGATTTAAAAAGTTCGTGTCTTGTAGCACGATCTCTAGTCTCGTGCCATATGGCACGACCAAGATCCTAGTACTAAATTCAGTGTTCAGATTTTCGGATAATGGATCCACCCCAGTGTAGTCAAAAGGATGAGGAGGCCGTTCAGGGAAACTGGAGAACATGGTATTGGATAAGTTCCTGTAGTGACTTTCCAAGATTGAAATCGAAGGCCTGATAAATGATTGATTGTTCATTGATGCATAGAATTTCTTGTTTTTAAAGCCTTTGCATGTTTGGTTAACAGGACAATCTTGAAGATTAAGACTAATTGTAGTAATTACTCTCTTGTCTATTTCTTTAGGTACATTACAAGGGTACTCAGGTGATCCCAAGCTTCTAAGTTTTTCGGCGAATTTGGTGGCAAATGGGGTATCTTCCATTTGGGGTAAATTGGAAGGTAAAGTGAACGATTTAGCAGGGGTTTTGGTTATTTTTGCATTTGGGATTTTGTACTTAAGGAAGCCAACTGTGGTCGAATTGTCAAATGGGAAGACTGATGTAAGATAAGGCCTGGCCGCCATGACAAACATTCCTGTCGAATCAGGGACTTGATTTGCAGTGATTAATACATTGGTTGTCTGTCCAGGGGTGACCATTATGGCTTTTGTTGTAAAGGGTTTTGTGTAAACAGCATCAATTTCGACTACTGTTAATGTATGATTTGCCACGGCAAAGAAGAGTTCATCGTTTAGTGCTGCATTGATGATCCTAAGCAAGTATGTTTTGCCTTGCTCAATTGTCTGAATGAATGTATCTGCAGCACCAAAGGAAGAGTGAATATTGATCATGTTGAGCGAGTTGGATTATAACCCGTTTTGTGACCATGTCAACCGAATTCATGTTGATCCAAGCAAGCTTAACTATGACTCTATTAGCATGTTCTATCATGAATCATTTATTGATCAATTTGATACATGTTAACCTGTCTAAATTTGACTTAATCCGCCCATTTATCACCTCTAGACACTATAATTTTGAGTTCAGGTTTGGGTCTAATCAATTTTCTTACCTTTATTAGAACAAGGATATGAGGGCCCTGGCAAGCCATTGATGGTATAAGCATCAGAAGAATCAGGACCACTTCCATATAATTTCATGTCATTTTCTATATCTTCAATTTCTCCATTCCACCACTCACCTATAAATCAACATGTTAAGCAATGTCAATATCATGTAACAAATGATGCTAAACAAATGTTTTTACATTCATCTGAGAGTTTCTCTCAATGAGTAATAACTAGTACCAAAGATTATGGGGATTTCAGCTTCAACAGGGGCTGAAAATGGATAAGGCCGCGCTCGAGGGTAGATGATAAAAGCACCATGGACGGTGGCGCGTTGCCAGGAGAGATGAGCATGCCACCATAAAGTTCCCCTTTGGTTAATAATGGTGAATTTGTAAGTGTAGGTTCCTCCTGGAACTATTGGACATTGAGTTATATATGCTGGTCCATCTGCCCAACCACTTCTTAGCTGCCGTACCCCGTGCCTATACCAGGTCCAAATTGCATAACCAACATTAATATCTGGATATAATTAGTTTTATCGAGCTACTTATTATTTGGATAGACTTTCTCTATTCCATTTTATGCGACATGCGTTACTCACAAGTTTGTGAATAATTACCAGTGGATAGTAGTGTTCCAGGGGCTCTTGTTAGTAACCTTGACCTCCACATTATCACCTTCATGAACGAAAATGGTAGGTCCTGGATACTTGCCATTGACTGTTAGCAGTCTTTTTGTATGACACAAACGCGTGACGTTCTTCCTTTCTATCTGAAAAAAAATTTAATTAAATCAAAACAAAAATCACTTGTTAGACACTTGCACCTTTAGCTAATTACACTTGAATTAACTAGAGAATTTCAATTACTTACATTGTATGAGAAGCGCCTAATAATTTTGGAAGATGAAGATGGCTTAATCAAGAAAATTGCTAGTGTCAGTAGTCCAATCACTAGCAACTGGCAGCAATTACCCATTTAGTTAATTAATTACCAGAGTATTAATTCAATTTTACCCTTCTTGATTCCTCCCCAACTTAATGCTATAAGCCACTAAGCCAGCACACTAATTAGAGAGTATTTATAGATCAAATATAATCATCATAATTATTTCTTTTATTATTTGATTTGATCAGTAAGAAAAGGGCCTAGAAGCAAAGCTAATTTGTCTGCAGTTTTGTCTGCTAACGATATTACTTACTGTTTATGGCATATGCTTTGCAATTATAGAACAGCAAGTACTACTAACTAATGTCACTTGCCATCGTATGGGCACGTTCAATTTTATTTCATAAATATATACTATATAGTATATGACAGAGACATTGAACACGTAGAAAGTGACGGGTTAAATTTGATGAGTTCACCAGTTGGTTGGTTATTCAGACTGAGTACGTAGTTTAGCAAGGGGGATTTTTGTAGAATCCTAAACAAAAAACAAAGAACAGACTGCACTTAAAAAAATATATTACAGGATCTTGTTACTTGAATGCCGTATGTTTTAATTTTAATGGCAGCAAAGTCGATTTTTGATGTTTCCTTTTGCCACTATATACGCAAAATCTAATCAAATATGCAGCATAGTATAAGCTGGTGTTCCCCGAGTTTTATGCGTTGTAAATCTGAATTAGTTTAGTTCGTGAACTTCAAATACTAAATAACAAAAATTGAATTAGGTGAGGTCTGTGGTGTCGCAACATTATGCTAAGGGGTGTCAATTGATCACATTCCTCTATCAAAAAATTGTACTATTATTTAGCTAGGTTGAAATTAGGTATATGTATAAATATTGTTGACTTTCGTTATTTAGTTTATTTTTTTCTCTGTGTGTCTATTTTTTACATCTTGATACCCTTCAATAAAATTTCCGACTCCACCAGGACCACCAGTTGAGGTGCATTTTGATACCCTTCAATAAAATTTCGGACTCCATCACGTGAGGTGTGGCTGATAGCGTGCAGGGAATTTTAGTTTTTCTGTGTTTCTAAGCTAGGAAAAGATGCTCATACAATGAGCCCCACCAGTAAAAACAAACTAAACTACGTATTATTATCTCAACAAAATTGAATAATATGATTTTCTAATATTTTCACCTTCATAGTAGACCAAGCCTAACAATCTAAATAGTTAGATCCACTTAAAAGAGGCCTAAATCCACTTTGTCGTTTTATTTGGCTGTATTTTTCAGTTTATGGGAGTAACATCGATGTGTACATACTTCTAAATTTCGTATCTGCACATACTTCTACAGTTCTACTTTTATAGATTATTCAAAAATCAAAACATCTTAACTAATTTAACTTTGCATAGAAAACTTCTTAAAAGATTAAGAGGAATTTCATTCTCTGCTAGTATTTTTCAACTTTTGCCTCACTCCACTTAAGTTCTATACGAATCAAATTATGCAACATAACCTGTATAGTATTTTTTCTGAATTTGTTGTAGTGATCAGAAACTGCTTTCTCTCTCTTAGAGGAAAAAAATAGATAGCTATTCTAGGGTGGTAGAATATAGGCATAATTCATAAACATGTCCTTTAACTTGACTACATATCGACCTTCAACTTTGAGTGCGCACAAGTAGATACCTAAATTTGTATAAAAGTAAACAATCAGACACACACATCCTATATGACATAATACACGTAGGACGAGAATTGGCCATGTAGGATGCCACATAAGACATATGTGTTTACTTGTTCAACTTTATACAAGTTTAAGTGTTTGCTTGTGCATACCCAAAGTTGAAGGTCATAGACGTGATTTGAGGCCAAGTTAAAGGGCATGTTTATGTATTGTGCCCTGAATATATATGTAGGTCTATGTGTTTTATTTTTTTTTCCATATACATTATCCCTTCTGCCATAACATAACTCGTGTGATATTATGATAGGAGGAAAAAGGACATGGGGTGACCATTTTTTAAAAAAATAGACATAATTTGAAAAGGTAGACAAATGTAATCTGTCGGTTAAATTTAAGGAAAAATTACACAAATCTCATATTTAAGACACCATATTACCTAATATCCCTTAATATTTTAAAAATTACATAAAATCCCTAGTTGCATTTTTATTGGTGATACATATGCTATAACTTCCCCGCCCTATTTTATCTCCTCTTTTCACGCTATCTCTCTCTTCCTTTAATTTACGCATGCTCCTTTTTTTTTACTTACAAATTACTCCTCTAAAATCTCTCCAATTTTAGTAGTTTTCAGTCAACTTCAATCCCCAATACTTCAACTGAGTTCAACCAATCGTTCATCCTTTAATTTCAAAAATTAACAATTTCTTCAAAGAGGTTAGCTTTTGGTTTATCATTTAAAATCCTTTTGTGTTAATTTGTTTTATCTTCAATGGCTAATGAACATTCACCCTCATTCGGCTTGGGAATTTCACAAATTGAAACACAAAAAGTTGTTCATGATAGTAATCAAGTCTTGGGTTTTACTCCGGGCAAATTTGATTACATCAAATTAGGGTTTTGTGAAAATCGATCAAAGCAGCGAAACGACCCTAAAAAAATGAAGATTTTAAGAGAAGCTTTTGCTGCAAAAAAATCAAGTTTCCGACATGCAAATGGAGATCCGGATGAAATTGAACAAATTCCCAAATCCCCGTCGGAGCAAGTTTTTTTTTTCGCAACTAATTCATATATGGTTATTCATATAAATGTTTCTTTTAAATGGTGATTCATATGGGTGATTCATATAATTGCAGATTAACAGTTTAACTGGTCACTTAGTGATTCATATTTTTTTTTTTTTGATGTATATGGGTGATTCATATGGGTGAAATACTAAAATGGTATTTTAATTGGTGATACATAATTTGTGTTGATGATTCATAGATATTGATTAGTATAACTGATTCTTTTAACCGGTGATTCATATGGGATATTCATATAAATGCATATTAACTGGTTATTTTGTGATTCATATGGGTGATTCATATGTGTTGGTGATTCATAAATGGTGATTCATATAACTGTTATTTTAACAGATGATTCATATGGGTGATTCATTTAATTGCAGATTAACAGATTAACTGGTTACTTGGTGATTCATATTTGTTTGGTGATTCATATAAGTTATTCATATGAGTGTTACACTAAAATGATATTTTAATTGGTGATTCATATGCCTGTTCCTTTTATTCTCTATGGATAACTTTTTTTGTTTATACATATGAATCTTCATTTTATGTACTCAATCTTTTTGTTGTGATTCATTTATGTTGTTGACAGAATGTTAGTTTGCTTGTGAAAAAAATGACCTTCCCACAACGTAAGGATTGGTAGTGTACATAATATCAATGTAGTCGATAAGCTTAACGAAGTTCTAAATGATGAAGGAATTAGAATGTTTAGAAGCACTTGTTTTGGGTCATTTCTGGACCTACCTAATTGTAATTTTCAAGGATCGATAGCAAGGTGCTTGATGACGTTAGAAATCCAACACTCATGCCGAGATCAACTAAGGGTGTTGGTCAACAATACAATTCTTCGATTTTCATTGTACGAGTTTGCTATCGTTACCATCTTGAAATGTCAAGGCAGCGTTGATGATTTTGATTATTCTGACCTTCCACCATGTCGACTACAAAAAAAATATTTTCCGAATTCATCATCATATGTGAAAAAAGGTGAGTTGGTCAATCTTTTTTTGACTAAAAACTGGGGAAAAATATGAAAGATGCTATAAAAATTGGGATATTGTACTTTATACACATATTTGTGTTCTCCCAATTAGATAAAACTAATATCCCTGCCAAGACTTCCACATGGTAGATGATGAAAGTTATAGTCGTTTTCCATGGGGAAAAGTAGCTTTGAAAAATTGATGACTTCTATTAGTCGGTCGATGAATGAGGTCCAAAAGTTTTACCATCTAAGTGGACTGCCATACGCGCTTCAGATTGGGGGTTACGAATGTTGTGCCAAAGTTGATGAATCACTTATTGTTCGCGTTCACAATTTAATTCCAAGGATGATGAATTGGAAAGTGGTAAAACCCAAGCCTAGATACGAGGATCTTATGGACGATATGTTTAGTAAGGTAGTGTTTATTTCACCGTTATACTTTTGTATGTCTATTTTTAATTTTTAAGGTACTTTTAATTTTTGGTCTTTTGTATTACTTTTTTTTTGCAGCTTGTATACAGGAATATAATCTCGTCACCACAGGAATTGAACCATCTTGATTTGCCCAATCCTTTGATGTTTGGTTCAACAAATTATGATGAAAATGTAGCATAGGCAGTAGCTGTACAACAACAATCTGAGAGAACTGTTCCGACTGAATTTGAAGATGAATTTGATGATTTTAGTACACCTCCTAGTGCAGACCTTCTCAAAAAGATGAGGCTTAATGTTGGTCAATCTTCACATCCTCCTACGAAGAAACCAAAAATAGTTGAGGAGTCCGAAAAGGTTAGCTCACGAGTAGCAAAGTCCAAGAAACAGTCACCCAAGATGTCCAAAGATAAAAATTTGGCAAGTCCTTCAATAGATCTTTCGGAGCCTCGAGTTTCCTTGGATAAAAACAAAGTTGTGCCTAATGTTGAGATGAGGGATGCCAATAAATCATCTGCTGCTTCAGAGGAAAAGCTATCACTATCCAAGTCTGATTTGGACGAGATAAAGTCTTATGTTAGGACCTATGTAAGTATAAAATTTTGTTGTTTTTGTTCTGTTAATGTTAAAACATATTATAGGTTAACATGAAATCCAAAATGTTATTCACAATGTAGGTTGACATGAAATTCAATGATTTTCAAAAGTTGATGGTCGACCAGTATACAGAACTTTTGGGAGTTGTGAAAGAAGATTTTGCTTCATTTGGCAAGGTATTCATAGTTTATCATTAGTATCACTATGTTACTGTATTATTCTAATTTCTTATCTTGCAGGTTGCTCAATATTCAGTGCATGAAAGTGAAAAAGGCAACCCGGATATAAAAGAGGATTCTCCTCAATCTCTTAATATGCGCACAACGGATGCTAAAAGTTATAATGTTGTAGATGTTGCTGGTGAATCATCTAAATTAGGTGGTAATGAAGGAGCAGCTGAGGAATCCCTTAAGGTAATTAAATTAACTTAATTATATTATCGTTCTGTTACAACTTGCTCACAATATTACCATCTAATAGTTTAGATGTTATTTTTTGAATGGCTGGAACTGTTAATATAATGGTGTGTATGTATGTATTAAGTTACTCATATGTATCATTGTGATACATCTGACATCATATGTATCACACTGATACATCTGACATCATATGTATCACTCTAATACGTCTGACATCATATGTATCCTTTTGCTATGTATAGACAATTTAAACAAATTTCTAGTAATTGATTCATCATATGCGTTCAACTGATTCATATTAACATGTTGAGTTTAATTACTAATATGAATTAAATAATTTTTCTCCAACGGTTAATATGAATCATATGACAATATTAATTTTTTGAATGTGTGTTCCTTAAGTTTTCAAAATGTATCACTTTGATATATTTGTTTCAAACTGTTTTAATTTTCATATACACAATTTATTAAATCAATTCATATCAGATCTTCCATCACAGTACAAAATTAAATTTGAAATAAATTCAAAACAGGAAGCTGAGAGTTCATACGCAGACAAGCTGCAAGAAGATGATAGGCATAGTACAGATGCTGAAGTAGATGAAGCTATAAAGAAACAACGTGTAATGGTAATATCGATTTACTTATAACGAATTTTATTTTGTAATTTGAAGTAGTTCATTATAATGGTCACAACCTTATTTTAAGTTTTTTTGTGGCATAAAATTTTTTTAGTAACAATGTTTTAATCTTATTTATAAATGATTAATGTTTCAAGTACCTAAAGTTGGTTTACCATTATGTAAGTTTTTTAGATGTATCACAGTGACACATAATGATCCATACGTATCATTATGATACATACACATAATTTAGAAACTTCAATTCTAAACTTCATTATAACACTAAGTTCTCTTTTTACATACGTCACACAGGAATCTGAAGAAGCCCCTCATAATACAGATGAAGATTTGTCTAAAGCTATTACCTTGTACGTACCACCATCGTGTGCTACCTATCCAACAGGGATCAATTATATAGATGTTGCAGCTATTGACACATGTGATCGGCAAGGCAACATTAATAGTCAGTGTTATATTAGCGACAACGCTATTACAGCTATTTCTCAAGTCCCTGTGTGCAAGACTAATCTGAAATATGTCAGAAAGCTTCCTTCCAAGAGAAATAGGCAACCATCAAGAGTATATCAGTCACCATTTGTCAGTGAGTTTGATTCTGGGTCAAAAGATAAAGAAGTCATCTAGTCGCAAAAAAAGTTGAAATATCCGTTTGAAGGTCACAACATTAACGGACCATATGCTGAAGATCTCTTCTCTAAGTTCTCTGTTTGGATGTCAGCTGGACTGTACAATCCACATGCTACTAAGTAAGATTTATGAATTACCTTTAACAATATCATATATATGTACTACTTTCAATACTTATAGGAATTATAATTTTATTTCAGGAAAGGAAAGGATGAGTATTACATGGCCAAATACGCTGATCTAAAACCAATTCTTGATTTTGTAGTAGCACATCCGGTGGAAAAAAAGTTGGTTTTATTACATGGCGCAATCAAGTAATTGTTGGAATGATGAGGTATGCCTCAAAGAAATATATATAGCAATTAACTTTTTTATTAATTTTTATTATTAAAGCACAAGCTGATTTTACAATATGATCCAAAAAACTTAATGTTTGCAGAATGAATACAGCTTTTCTGGTAGCAGATGTATCATAGTGATACATCTGGGTATCATATGTATCACTGTGATACATATGTTGTCTAACTTGAATTTAATTTGAAAATTTAATAAGGAAGCATGGGTTAGTGTCATAATTTGAACTACATTCTGCTGCATATTTTTATGAGCCAAATTTAATTTCCTTGTTCCATCATGTTATGATCGATGTGCAACTCGATACATTTGTGGCTGATTTAGCTTGTCTCTACGTTTCATGCGAAGTTTGTGTTTACTATATTTTTCTTTATAGTAATTAATATTTCAAGTCTTGTGTATGCCTTATATAAATCACATGTTCTTACACATCATAGTTTTTTATTACAGCATATCGATGTGGTATTCTACTATCTTAGAAAGAAAGTAAAACTGGATACAACTAGTGAATATAGATATACCACTGTGAATTGTGTGTTCATGAACTACATCCATGATACATACACTCATTATCACCGAAGTCATTTTGAGATTGATCTTAGCTCGCATGTCGAAAACGTTCGCTCAATGAAAGTAGCTTCGGTGGAGAGATCAATTTGTGAGATTATGCAAGGACTATGCATTCCAGCTGGTATTCCATGACATTTGATTGACGAGGTGTATGTGCCAATAAATTATAAAGGGTCGTTTTACTGGGTGTTAGCAGTCATAGTACTCAAGAAAAGATGCATTTGTGTGTACGACTCGATGAAAGGTCATAGAGGTCATGCTGATGAGATAAAGGAGCTTGCTGAAATGTTGTCAACTTATTTGACAATATCTGATTTTTTTGAGAAAAAAGATCGCACAGACTGGTCACTTCTAGACGCATACAAGGAAAAGTCGGACCAGCATGCATTCGATGTTCACATTGTTGATGGAATTGTGAAACAATCAAGCGGCACGTTGTAAGTATCATTTATTATTTTAAATATATTATTTTAAGAGCTCACGGCAACACATAAAATACCTACTTTTTTGTTTTTCAGGGATTGTGGCTCGTTTGTTGCAGCATATGCTGAATTTTTAAGTAACCGACATCAGATACCATCTTTAGAGTTTGATTCGAAAAAGCATTGTACAAGATACGCATCTTTGTTATGGGACTATGGTGTGAACAAGGCATGCACTGGATATGTTAGTGACAACCAAGATCCGCCTAGGCGTAAACACACCTTCATTCAATCTGAGGATACAGAGATGATTGATGTTGAACCGTAGTTCTCTAGCATTTATTGTGTGATAAAAGGATATTGGTTTCTTATGTTTGTGGAATTATCGTTTTTCGGTTTTTAATGTTTGGGGATTTCAAGATATATCATGAAACCATGTTTTTTTTGTATAAAATGTCATGACATTTTATCTTAGAAGCAGTTATTGTATTAGTACTTTTGTGGGCAGTTTAACTTACATAATCTATCACAAATTTTTAGTTTTATCTTTTGATATGTAGCATCAAAATTTTGTTAACAATCAGAAGTGATCTAATATATATCACCAAATACCATATGAATCACCATTTATATTATTAACCAGTATTTACATGAATCATCAAATACAACTTTATACGTTGTATTATGTTAACACCATTTATAATCTGTATTCATATAAATCTCCACTTTCATGAATAATCAGTTAAATAAATCACTAATTATATGAATCATCATTTTTCAAATGTTTAAAATGAATCACCAGTTAAAAATGATTAAACCTGATTAAACTATAACCAATATGTTGCAGATGGATCACCAATTAACATGTTCATTTTAATTTCTAATATGAATCAACAACTTTTATACGACTCACATAACAATATTATGTTTTTGAATATATATCAACAAATACCATATGAATCACAATTTATATTCTTAACATGTACTTATATGAATCACCAAATACAACTTAATATGTTAAGTTGTATTCTCTTCTCGCCATTTATATTCAGTTATCATTTGAATCTTTAATTTCTGGAACAACCATTTATATTCTTAAAATGAATCACCAGTTAAAAGTCATTAGAACTGAATAAACTATAAGTAAATTGTTGAAAATGTCTCACCATTTAACATGTTAATTTTACTTTCTAATGTGAAACAACTAATTTTACACGAATGATTTATATGAATCACATAACAATAGTAAGTTTTTTAATATGTATCAATTGAAAACAATATGATTAAAATGTAACAACAATTAACCTGTTGAGATTAAACAGTAGTATGTATCACTTTATAATTTCATTTAGGAAATGAATCACTAGCTTTCCTTATTAATTCTTAACATATTTGCATAAGATAATAGTACTAATGAATTATAAACGATAATCTTAAAAATACATATCATTTCCAACTGTAAACGAAATATATCAAGCAACAAATTTTTGAGTAATTAACTCAAATTATTGAATTCAAAACTTTGAACTAAGTAAACATGTTTGATTAAACTTTAAAGACAAAATGTCACATCTCTTTTGGAAAGTAGTTGCAAGTACGTCTGTTGTGGCCTTCATAGGCCACACTTGCCACAACGATTTGATGTTGATGAAACCTTTTCACTACTTTTTTTTTCTACCTTTCTTGGGTCTTCCTGGTGGGCGTTTATAGTTTGGAGACAAAATCACATCTTCTAACACCTCCGGTGGTACATGTCAGTCTCGTTTATCAGGCATTGGACAAAGCAGCATTTCATAAGTCTTCACCAATGTCTCCTTCTTGTAGTAATCTAAGCAGTATGGCTTCATTTCCTTTACATGTTTGCTTTTCAAAACATCAATAGCGTGCGCGCATGGTATCTCATCAAGCTGAAATCTACCATAGTTGCAAGTTCTACTATCCAACCGAATAATGTATTTTCTTCCTTCTTCATACACACCGTATAGTAGTTAGTTGATTCCCTAATCTGAAAATATTATTCCATAAAGTTTTATGTAAGTCAACATAATATATGAAACATAAAAGACCCAAATTAATTAAATATAAAGAACAAAATTTCAAGTGGAAGCATAGTTCAACATATGTATCAAAATGATACATATGAATCCCAGATGTATCACTTTGATACATTTATTATCAGAATGTTAAAAGAAAAGAATCTGCAAACTTAGTTAAAGTATACTGATTATTATTTTAACTTACCATCATACGTGATGACTTTGCCTCGTTCAATTAAAGAATTTGTTGAAACTGACCTCCCAAGGACTTTTTAGAAAGAAAGCTAGATCGGTCTCTATTTTTTTGGTTCCACACACCAAATAAAATTCTGACCTGTTCAAGAAAATCTAAAATTGATAGTTCACGAGCCTCAACAAGACGAGAGTTGATACATTGTGCAATGTTGGAAGTCATCATCCTCCCCCTATTTATTGGAGCATGAACTTTTGACCACTTTTCAAATCCAACATTTTCCAAATATGCCTTAACTCTATTGTCAATCTTTCCTATTTTACACATAAGCTCATCAAAATCATCCAACTTGTACGCTTTAGCCATGGCAAAAAACTCGTCGGTCAGCTTGTCCTTACTCTTTCTATAATTCATGCAAACATTATTCCAAAGATGCCAAATACAAGCAAAATGTGGTATACATGGATAGACCAAATTAACCGCCTTGATTATGCTTTCATGTCTATCAGAGACAACCCACATATTATCGCGCTCACCGAAAGCACACTTGAATTGCTGAAAAAACCACGTTCAGGATGAATCATTCTCAGAATCTACAACCCCATACGCAAGCAACAATATATGTCCTGATACATAATATCAAACAATGATTATGTCTAAGTTATATAACAATTACCATCATTTGTAAGAAAAAATAAATCACTACGTGCAATACCTGCTCCATCAAGTGTGCTAGCTGAAACGAATGTTCCCTGATATGATCCTCTCATGTGACTACCGTCTACTACCACAACTGGCCTACAATATCCAAATCCCCTAATAAAAGGTTGTAGTGCTACGAATAGATACATGAACTGATTATTTGGAGACTTATGCATCCTTATATGTGAATTGGGATAAACCGAATTCAACATGTATACATAGGTAGGCATTTTCTTATATCAGTCAGCTGGTCGCCCTCTCAACATCTTTAAAGCACGTTCTTTAGCCCGCCAGGCCTTCATGTAATCTATGTCCAAACCAAGTTCCCTTTTTATATCTTTAATAATGTCGCTTGGGGTGATTATTCTTTTGTAGTTCACCAACTTTGGAGCTGTTATTCCAGCTACAAAGGCAATGGTTGCATGGTACTGCTCAAACACTCCATCCATTATTAAGCAGGTGTGTTCATCGTTGAAGGTACGTACTATAAATGTATCAGTACCATGCTTACAGGACGCCTTGAATACCCAAATACATTCCGGCGATTTGCACAGCAAGACATAGCTGAAATATACGTCAAAAAAATATATCGTTAATATGAAGTTACATTAATGTGTTTATATATGAATCACCATATACCATATGAATCACTACTTCAATCAAAAAGTGAGCCAATTAACCAATGAATAAACAGTTAATATATATTGCTAATATGAACTTAATCTGTTATTCTTTTTTATTATATGAATCACTAAGTTATATGAATAACCTGTTTTCCAACCTATTTATATGAATCACCAATATAAATCACCATTTATATGAATATCCAATTATATTAATGATGATAGGCGAATTTACGCACCTATATCAATATATTTTGCCCATATTTTAGCCTAGTTTTGAGAACAAATTATATATTTCATGCACTTTTAGTCCTTTTTCCTGTAAATGAGCTAACGAACATGATTAGTAAAGTTTCAGGTATAAATGATGCATAATTCAGCATTTTATGGCTTACTTGACGCTAAAGAAAGCTCACGAAGGAAGGGAAGGGAGTTTACACGCCTAAGGACCAAAACTGCTGCATGGAAAATCTGTCCCGGGCTAAAACAGCATTTCTGAAGACTTTGGGGGACCAAAACTGCTGCATGGAAAATCTGTCCCGGGCTAAAACAGCAATTCTGAAGACTTTGGGGACTTACAGACACAAAGCTGGATTTTGACGATACATTAACCTAGTACAATTAGGTTATGTATTTCATTATTTTATTTGGATTATGATAATGTTACATTAACCTAGTACAATTGGGTTAAGTATTACATTAGCCTAGTAGGATTTGGTTAGATATTTTATTTATCTAGTAGGAGTAGGATATGGGTATTATAAATACCCTATCATGCTAGAGATTTTGAATAAGGAGGGAGGAAGGAGGGAGAACACAATACCTTCTTCCATCCCTCTCATCTCATCTCATCTTACAATTCAATTCTATTTTTCATCTTCTACTCCTCTATTATTCTACACTACAAACAATTCTACAACTCTTCTAATCTTTCCATTAATTCTAGTTTTCTTCTATTCATCTATTCTTAATTTCCGCAACCAGAGAATCGTTACCTTTCTAAGGAATTCACGCCTCACGCCTACCACTTACGCTACACGAAATTAATCAATCTTGTGGTATAACAACAATGTCAAGCGTGATCTCCTTCGTATTCATGGGTAACTAAACTTCTCTGTTGGGGTTATGGAAGCCGAATGAGTTACTATCTATTGCTGTGAGTTTGTGAGTTCGAGGCACGTATATTGCTTGTATCATTATTCTCTTCATCTTAATCTACATTCTTTGCGGTTGCAAACGCAAGAATACGCCAGTCTAACATTTAACTTGTTCGAGAGAAAAGTTATTTGTCTGGAAAAGAGATAATGTCAAGGTAGTAGGACACCCTTTCCTACTAAAAAGCTAGTGCCGTAACTGGACTAACCTCTTGGAGAATTCGTACCGTTAGACACGCTTTAAGCTCGAGAGAGTTAAAGTGAAATAGTCCTTGTTTAGGTCGAGAGACGCTTGGATTTACCATCGACTACAATCCTCTATAAGCAATTGCATGTCAGAATTCTACACACTCATAGCCAATAAAGACGTATACCTCAGAAGGTGGACATAACCCCAACTTCTCAATTCTCATTGTTTACATCTCACTAAACATTCTTTCTCTTTTTACTTTGTTGTTGCCGTTTTTAGATCTTATTTTGGTTACATTACTTGCACGACAAGACTCCCCCCTTTTTACGAGACTTGCACTAAAAGTCTAGTAATCTTTACTTACTTGTTGACCAAGCTATTCCCTGTGGGATCGATACCCAACCCAGGTTGGGTTCTATATTTGCTAACGACCGCTTTACACTCCTACGAGAGCTGTAGATTGAGCGTTATCAAAAATTGGCGCCGCTGCCGGGGAATACAAGTGTCAATTAAGTTCGTGAAAATTACTGGACCCTTTGGTCAAAGATTCTCGTACTTTTACTTTTAGTTTTTGTTTTTGTCTACTGCAGATTTTTATTTTAGTGCATGCCCCATACTCGAAGTTCTGGTCAACCGTTATTACCAATCAATCCTGAGCCACAACGCATTGGTAGAATGGAAGCACAAGCTGAAATCGCAAGGATGGCTGCTCAACAGGAACAAGCAAGATTGGCTGCCCTTGCCGCAACCCAGGTTCAACAGCAGAACATTGATAACCCTGCACGAGCACCAAATCCTGACGATGAGGATTTAGGTGATGACGAGTTACTAAACCCTAGGCGTGATGCTGAAATCGTAACACCTGCCAACAGAAGAGGTCGACAAGCTCGGTATAGACATGATCAACAACCTATGCAGCCAGCCTTCGACGATGATGATGATGATCTTGATGGTGCCGGAGCCACTGGAGCTATAATTCCACCACCATTAGCGCCCGGAGCCAAGTTCAACATCACAAGCACCATGATGCAGTTATTGCAACTCAAGGGATTATTTGGTGGACTAGCAGGCGATGATCCGAATATGCATCTCATCAACTTTATTTCTACATGCAAGTCTTTTGACAATCCTGGTGTTGGTCAGAATGCAATTCGATTACGTCTATTTCCATTGTCTCTGTCTGGGGAGGCAACACTATGGTTGAATGGGCTGACTCCTGATTCAATTACAAATTGGAGGCAATTGAGAGACGCTTTCCTAGAAAGATTCTTTCCGCCTTCCAAAAGGGCACAATTGAGAGATGAAATCAGCAACTTTCGTCAGCTTCCCACTGAAGCTCTTCATGAAACATGGGAGAGGTTCAAGACAAAGCTAGCGAAATGCCCAAACCATCACATGACTAATGTTCACCTCATGGAGATATTGTATAGAGCCTTGAATTCAATAACTAAGCCAGTGGTGGATAACGCAGCTGGAGGATCTTTTATGGACCTCACCTTTGGTCAAGCAAGCAATATGCTAGATCGTATGACGAAACAAAGTAGAGCTTGGCATACCAGGGATTCTGAGGTAGCAAGCCCCACTTTATCTATAGGCATGACTGCAGACCAAAGAAGAAGACAAGAAGAACGTGATCAAGATTTAGCGCACATGAAAACGCAAGTGGATCTTCTGACAAAGCATTTATTATCAGGGAAGACCGAAAAAGTGAAAGCTGTGGCGCTAAAAGGAAGAGACGAATCTGATTCGGAAGAGGAGGCCAACTACTTGAACAATCAGGGGGGTTTCCGTGGGAATACCCAAGGAAACCAAGGTCGGAACTATTATGATAATTCTGGAAACAAGGACCAAGGTAGTTGGAGAAAAAACAATGAAAAGAGTGGTGTATATGTTCCCCCTGGTAGACGTGATACCACCACATCTAATTCTGGAAGTATGGAAGACATGATGGCTAAATTATTGAAAGGAGTGGAAGCAACTAGCGCGGGAGTAACGGAGGTAATAAATGATTTGTCCTCTATGAAGCAATTAGTTGATTCTCATTCCACTTCAATCAAGCAAATAGAGCAGCAATTGAGCCAACTTTCAGCAGCACTCAATCAAAGAAAGGCTGGCACTTTACCTAGCGACACCGTGAAAAACCCAAGGAATGATGGGTCATGCATGGCCATTACTACCCGAAGTGGTAAGGTGCTGGAAACTTCAGAAAAAGGCAAGCAAGTGGTTGACGAAGAAGTGGAAATTGATGACAAGGCGAAAGAGGAGGATGCCGCAGCAGCCTCACCTAAAGTTCTTAACGACGTGCAGCCTGAAAAAACTGGAAAACGGAAGCAAGAGGAGAAGAAAACTGTGGAGAGAACACTTCCATACCCACCACCACCTTTTCCCCAAAGATTGAAGAAGGTGGCGGATGATACAAAGTTCAGCAAATTTATGAATATGTTAAAGCAGCTGACCATTAATGTTCCATTAGTGGAGGCACTAGAAAAAATGCCTGGGTACGCTAAATTCATGAAGGACCTATTGACAAAGAAGAGGGCAGTAGGCTATGAGCCGGCAGATAATATTCATCATTGCAGTACAATTGCCACAAGGTCCTTAGTACAGAAGAAGGCAGACCCTGGTGCTTTCACTATTCCTTGCACGGTTGGATCTATGAATTTTGCTAAGGCATTGTGCGATCTGGGTGCTAGCATCAATTTGATGCCACTATCCGTCTACAAGAAGTTGGGGCTAGGAGATCCAACACCAACCAATATGAGGCTCGTGATGGCTGATAGGACGGTAAAACGACCTGTGGGTATCTTGAATGATGTGTTGGTGAAGGTATCTTCATTTATCTTTCCTGCAGACTTTGTTATTCTGGATTGTGAGGTGGATTCTGACGTTCCCATAATCTTGGGACGCCCCTTCCTCGCAACTGGAAGTGTGCTTATTGACATGAAAGATAATGAGCTTTTGTTTCGAATTAATGACGAAGTGGTCCGCTTTGATATATGCAAAGCCATGAAGCAGCCCAGCGATATGAATGAGTTATCTGTAGCTGATGTTCATCATGAGGATATGAAAGCATTATCTATAGAGAAACAGCCTACTGTTGAGCCATTGTCTGCTGCGCCACTGAAAGTTGAGCATGAGGATAATGAAGATTATGAAGAACTTATGGGTGCTCTAACAGAAATAGAGTCTTATACTCCTAAGCAACCGGATTGTGATCCCAAGAATCAACCAACAGCGAAGACTCCCATTGACGAGACACCAACACTAGAATCGCAAGAGCTCCCCGATTATCTAAGGTATGTGTTCTTGGAAAGCATAAATATACTTCCGGAGAGTGCAGATGATTTAAGTGAACAGCACGTAGAAGCTCTCATCTCTGCTCTGAAGAGATACAAGAGAGCTATGGGTTGGACTATTGATGATATAATTGGTGACTCTCTGGGGAAATATATGAGCCATCTCGAAGAAGATCGCATGCCCACAGGTAAGCCTCATTGTCGTCTAAATCCTTTTAGAAAACGATCCTCCATTTACCTCGACGAAGTCTGAGTACTCGAGGTAACCATGTCGTGCTACGATAATAAATAAGGCGCTAGATGGGAGGCAACCCATCGTTTATCGTTTTTCATTTATCGTTTATCGTTTTTCATTTTTCATTTCGTTCTAGTATGTGTTTTGCTTTTGATAAATAAAAATCCAAAAATAAGAGTCGTGCCACGACCAAAACTAAGGCGCTTGATGGGAGGCAACCCATCGTTCTAATCGTTTTTATTGTTTTTGAGCAAATGTAGGTGCAAGAGGTATTCAACGAGGAGATTGATTTCAATTGACGATTTGGACGCATTGTATGGTAAAGTTGGTAAGTTAGGAATAGTGATGTATAAGGCTATGGATTGAGCATTGCTCATGCCAAACTAGGCATCGAGGAAGGCTAGGCCTAGGTAAAACTAGGCCACGAACGATGCACAACCTATCCTATAGCCTAAGGTCTCGGAATCTAGTGTGCTATACACTATGCGCCGCCTATTCCTAGGTATGCTTTTGACTATGCGCCGCCTATGCTATGGCATTTGGTCTCAGTATCTCATATGCCATAGACTATGCGGAGCATATGTCAACAAATTCCATAGACTATGCGGCGCATATGTCCCATTATGCCATAGACAATGCGCCGCATATACCATGACTATGCCAAGCATTATGCGCCGCATATGTAGCATTTTTGTCTCCAAAACCGATTGTAAATGGGTCAAAACCCGACCCATTCTCTTCCTATATAAAGGAGACTTAGTCTTGAAACACAAACACATTGAAAACTTGACCTAGGCACCGCATATACTCTCCAAATCATCTCAAAACTTTTCTTTTTGCTCTCCCACTTCACAAGAACATCTCCAAAGGCTTCAATCACGTAAGTACTCTTTTGTTCTTCATCTATTTTTCGTAAGTGCTACGTTGCTATGTCTATTACGAATTGCTACATCTTGAAGAAATATTGGTGATGTTAATGTGTTTGAATTGTTGATACAAAACCAAGTGAGTGAACATGAACGTTAGGATACTCTTAACTTGTTTCCAACTAGAAATTGATTTTGATGCATTGTTATACTACTTGCGGAATTGCTATAGTCATGAACATTGCATGCTCTTGTCACTTGAATACTTACATGTTGGGATGTCTCGCTCATCGGAATAAGACTTATAGTTGCCTACCGACATAGGAGATTGTGATTATTGATAGAAACTATACCATGATGTAATCCCTATGAAGAAGTCTTGATATACCTAACATGAAAGTATTTCAAAGATTGCAAGAAGTGTTACATATCTAAATTTCTTGTTGGAATATAGCCCCTAAAATGTATGTCGATGAAGTCTGAGTAATCGACCACTTTCACTTCACTAGTCTGTACCAACAAACTAAGTGTGGGGTGGTGCCACTACTGGTTGTTTATAGATTTTATCCATCGAGATGATGCTAACATGAACATTTTTTTTAAGTCTCAGGTACAATGGCACCCAAAGCAAGACCACTTCACAAAAAGGCAAGAAAAGAGGCCGAAAAGAGCAAGGAGAACCCTCCTCGCTGCAAATACCTCGACTCACTCTTGGAATTAAGTGGGATACTTATGAGGAACTTCTGAGAATGACGACTCTGATGATGATTCCGATGCAAAGGGTTTGACCCCCGACATTGAGGACGAGTCCGACTGACCAGGTTCTTCGTATTTATTCTCCACTGAGGACAGTGTCCCGACTAAGTGTGGGGTGGTGGTATTGCATGCTATACTTCTCTACTCGCATCTATGTTTGTTTGCTTTGTTTTTGTTTCATTTTTTTAGTAGTAAATTTTTTCTAGCTTCGCATGAAATTATTTTGATAGGCAGCATGAGATTATAACAAGAGTATGTGCTACAATTGTGACTATTGAGACGTTTAGGCTCTAGTTGTGACTCATTATGTGATATTGTGTGGTTCAATTCCTTCACTTGTTGGGTCGAGAGTCTATATTACTTCCAAGCAAGTCGACCATGTGCCTTGTGTGTGTGAGATAATCGTATATTCTATGTGTGTGGCTGATGCTAGAACTTGCCTGGTATGTATGCAAAGCGAAAATAAGGAGTGTAAGTTTAGGATATGATTGAGGCATTTCTTTGGCAACCTATATTTGTTTACCTTCAGTTTTACCTACCCATGGACATCATCCTAGTTAAACCCTTTTGAGCCTTTAGCCTATTTTCTTTGACAACCTTGTATGTAAGCCTAATCTATTTTTTTCAAGACCGTAATTTGATCCAAACTCCTAAGTGCTTTAAAGTGAAAAAGTCATGTGACAACATAAGAGGAAATTGGGTGAGTATGATGCTATAAATTGTAATGGTGCTTGAATGTGTTATGAAAAAGAAAGTGCTATCATAAGAGGTATGTTGTGAAAAGAAAAAGGAAAAGAAAGCTGAAAAGCGAGTTGTGCTTAAAATTGAAAAACAAAAGAGGAGAACAAGGGTGGTAGAATAAAAGAAAGAAAGGTTGAAAGAAAAAAAAAAAAAAAACAAAGTGTCAATGATACAAAGTGATGTATTAAAGCGCTTAGGAACTTAGTCACTATTCCTGGCCAAAATAGTCCTACCCGTCCCTTAGCCTACATTACAACCATCAAAAGACCTACTTGATCCTAAGCTTAGCATTCTGACATTTAGTAGAGTATTACATTAAAGGCAAGCCTATGGTCATCAGTTGCTTCATATGAATTCTTTGTGAGAGCGAGAGCAAGGATATTTTGATACCCATGTTTGAAAAATATGCTATACTTGTGAATGATTATGGGTACTATAGTGTGAGACACACATGGTTGATGAGTTTTGGGTAGTCATATATGATTCCTTGTACCTTAACGTTTGCATGCGAGTTGATCACCATCCCGAGTCTATGCTAGAGGTTAAACTGTTTCTACTTATAATCGAAAAGATACTCTTTGTTGATAATTGTTGTGCTTGTCTTGACGAATATTTTGTGTTGTTGCTGTAAAACCCTAAGTTGACGTTTAGAAGGACATGATAGTTTGTTCGAGGACGAACAAAGCTCTAAGTGTGGGGTGTTGATGATAGGCGAATTTACGCACCTATATCAATATATTTTGCCCATATTTCAAATTATATATTTCATGCACTTTTAGTCCTTTTCCTGTAAATGAGCTAACGAACATGATTAGTAAAGTTTCAGGTATAAATGATGCATAATTCAGCATTTTATGGCTTACTTGACGCTAAAGAAAGCTCACGAAGGAAGGGAAGGGAGTTTACACGCCTAAGGACCAAAACTGCTGCATGGAAAATCTGTCCCGGGCTAAAACTGCATTTCTGAAGACTTTGGGGGACCAAAACTGCTGCATGGAAAATCTGTCCCGGGCTAAAACAGCAATTCTGAAGACTTTGGGGACTTACAGACACAAAGCTGGATTTTGACAATGATACATTAACCTAGTACAATTAGGTTATGTATTTCATTATTTTATTTGGATTATGATAATGTTACATTAACCTAGTACAATTGGGTTAAGTATTACATTAGCCTAGTAGGATTTGGTTAGATATTTTATTTATCTAGTAGGAGTAGGATATGGGTATTATAAATACCCTATCATGCTAGAGATTTTGAATAAGGAGGGAGGAAGGAGGGAGAACACAATACCTTCTTCCATCCCTCTCATCTCATCTCATCTTACAATTCAATTCTATTTTTCATCTTCTACTCCTCTATTATTCTACACTACAAACAATTCTACAACTCTTCTAATCTTTCCATTAATTCTAGTTTTCTTCTATTCATCTATTCTTAATTTCCGCAACCAGAGAATCGTTACCTTTCTAAGGAATTCACGCCTCACGCCTACCACTTACGCTACACGAAATTAATCAATCTTGTGGTATAACAACAATGTCAAGCGTGATCTCCTTCGTATTCATGGGTAACTAAACTTCTCTGTTGGGGTTATGGAAGCCGAATGAGTTACTATCTATTGCTGTGAGTTTGTGAGTTCGAGGCACGTATATTGCTTGTATCATTATTCTCTTCATCTTAATCTACATTCTTTGCGGTTGCAAACGCAAGAATACGCCAGTCTAACATTTAACTTGTTCGAGAGAAAAGTTATTTGTCTGGAAAAGAGATAATGTCAAGGTAGTAGGACACCCTTTCCTACTAAAAAGCTAGTGCCGTAACTGGACTAACCTCTTGGAGAATTCGTACCGTTAGACACGCTTTAAGCTCGAGAGAGTTAAAGTGAAATAGTCCTTGTTTAGGTCGAGAGACGCTTGGATTTACCATCGACTACAATCCTCTATAAGCAATTGCATGTCAGAATTCTACACACTCATAGCCAATAGAGACGTATACCTCAGAAGGTGGACATAACCCCAACTTCTCAATTCTCATTGTTTACATCTCACTAAACATTCTTTCTCTTTTTACTTTGTTGTTGCCGTTTTTAGATCTTATTTTGGTTACATTACTTGCACGACAAGACTCCCCCCTTTTTACGAGACTTGCACTAAAAGTCTAGTAATCTTTACTTACTTGTTGACCAAGCTATTCCCTGTGGGATCGATACCCAACCCAGGTTGGGTTCTATATTTGCTAACGACCGCTTTACACTCCTACGAGAGCTGTAGATTGAGCGTTATCAATTAATCACAAATATGAATCACCATATATATATAAATATCCACTTACAATACTTATTAGTTATTTGTATCATTTATATGAATCACCAATTATATGAATCACTGCTTATTTGAAACACCACTTACATTAATAACCAACTTAAAAAACAGTTATATGAATCACCTGTTACGTTAATCACTAAAATTAAAAATCGGTTATATAAATCACCAATTATATGAATTACCAGTCATATGGTGATTCATATGTGTGATTAATATAAAATAATATACAAATGTATCACTACATAAAACTAGTATACAAATGTATCACTACAGCTTCCAAATGTATCAAATTGCGAAATAAATCAATAATTATCATTAAAAAATAAAAAATGAACCTATGTTTGTCAGATCTCTCAGCTCTGAAATTGAACCTGTGCTTGATTGTATAGTTACACATTACCGAGACAAGTGTATCTTTATTTTTATACTTTTGGTTCACCTTTACAACACTATTATAGCAATCACTTATCAGTTCTTCACCACCCACATTAACAATTGGCAGAGATTCAACGTTACCAACTACAGCAACTGCAAGTTCATACAGATCAACAAAATCATAACACTCAATCGTCATATCATCCGCGTAAACATTATCACTGTCAATTACAATATCACTAGTTGTAATACACAATGGATACTTCCCGAATATAGATTTAGCTTTCAAAATCTGAAGAAAAAGTTTCACAGCCATATCATTATGAATCTTTAACGATGATGAATTGCCTTGAACAACATATTTGACATGAATTATTTTCAGAGATACGTCAATTTTCAATTGAGTTGATATGGCGTCCATTAAATCTCGGTACGACGTTTTTTCATGAATTACAATACCGTCGACCTGATAGTTATCGTACCTTGTTTCAGAAACTCATTCCCCAGAATGACGCAACAACACAGTGACGAGATCCATTGAAGAAATTCAGAAAAAAATATATTGAATATCGATTTTTTTATTCCAAAATTGAAAAACTTTGAGAATCTAATGTGGTTTGCGTCATTTGTTGAACTGTTAACAAATGGAATTGCGTTTTTAACGCTTGTAACAGTTTAGGCGAGATTTACGTTGTTAAAATCAGTGAAAATCCCGTGCTTCCTAAAATAATTACCTAATCTGTTACATATGTATCACTGTTTAACAAATGTATCACCAATTCAAAACTCCGGGATAAGATGTAATTAGCAAAATAAACGAGATTTTATGTAATATTGCTTAAACTATCAGGGATTTATGTAACTTACTCTAAATTTAATTCTCTTTGCCCAATTGGACACATGCAGTCTCTATACTCTATCTATATACTTGTATACCATATTGATACACTTTTATACTATATTGATACACATTTTATAAAATAGAAAGGAAATTCTATGCAAGTACATGCAGTCCCTATACCCAATTGATACTCTTTTATACCACATTAATACACTTTTATACTACATTGATACACTTGCAGTGTCCATATACTCAATTGATACTCTCTTATATTAGATTGATACATTTTTAGAATGCATGTAGAAACTATATAGAGTCGTATAAAATATATATCTAAATAATAATTGTAGTTAAAATTGTGTAGAATGTGTATATCTATTTTCTTTTTGATGTTTGACTTGTTTTATTTATAGTTCCTCTTTTGGACTTGCAATAATGTTGGGGATTGATTTTTGGATTTGGAAAATTGCAGTTGAACTATTGAAAAAAGTTGGAGTTAGGTTTTTCATTTTGTGTTTGAGTTGCATTATCTGCTCCTCAAAATCCTATGTATTTGTTTTGATCAAACAAAGTTTCTTATAGTAATTTCACATAGCTTTTTTGATAGTCAATGTCATCATTCCATAAACATACATAATGCATGTTCCAACGTACAACAATTGTAGTTATGTTAATTTCAAAAAAAGAATAGATTTTTTTTTTTAAAAAGGTATAAAAACAGTGAAAAAACACAAAAGAACAGCAATTTTTTTATAATAGAATGAAACATCAAATTAAAAAAAAAATGAAACATAAAAAAAAACCGTAAGATTAAAAAGATAAAATGAACTAGCGTTTCGTTTTTTAATGGGAAAAAATGTGAAGTACGCATGCAAAATAATCAATGGCTATAAAATAAAATTAGTTTAGTGGTAGATTAAAAGGAATTAAATTGTAGAGGCTATTTAGTTGAAATTAGTTTTAGCGAGTGGACATTTTTGTCCTTTCCCCATGATAGGAACTATCACTTATGACCCGTCAGGAGTGGTTTGATCTCGGGGGCCCATCAGCTGTTACCTCCCGCCAAATCAAATTGGTGTTTTGACAATTTGAATATAACGGTCTGAATGTTTACACCATTCTCCAGAACAATGCCTTTCAGAAGATTGCACACCACTTGCTCCCGTTTGATGGTTAACGAACCGGCGAGCAATTTCAAAGCAGAATTGCCACGCAGTAAGCATCCCAAATTGCCCGGAGGTAAAACACCGGCGAAGGCGTCAAAAGTCAGTAGCTCAGATATAGTGCAATGGAACAGGTCCGTCACTCAATACATGCGGGAAGGAGAATTAGATTCCGCTTTGAGGTTATTCAACTCCATGCCTGTCAAGTCATGTGTATCCTGGAACGCAATGATTTCTGGGTACTTGTTGAATGACAAATTGGATCTCGCTCAGAAGGTGTTTGATGAAATGCCTCAAAGAGACTTGGTATCTTGGAACATTATGCTTAGTGGGTATATCAAGAATAAGAATTTTGGGGCAGCTAGGAGTTTGTTTGATCAAATGCCTGTTAAAGATGTAGTGTCGTGGAACGCGATGCTTTCTGGGTATGCACAGAATGGGTATGTTGATGATGCTAGAAGGATCTTTCAGATGATGCCTATGAAGAATGAGATCTCTTGGAATGGACTTCTCGCTATGTATGTTCAGAATGGGAGGATTGAGGAAGCGAGGAAATTGTTTGGGTCGAAAGATGATTGGCCGTTGGTTTCTTGGAATTGCTTGTTGGGTGGGTATTTGAAAAAGAGGATGCTGGCTGAGGCAAGAGTGATTTTTGATAGAATGCCGGTGAAGGATCAGGTCTCGTGGAACACAATAATTTCTTGTTATGCCCAGAATGATGATTTGGAGGAAGCGAGGAAGTTATTCGATGAGTCCCCTATTAAAGATGTGTTTACATGGACTTCGGTGCTTTCTGGTTATGTACAGAATCGGATGGTAGATGAGGCCAGGAGGATCTTCAATGAGATGCCAGAGAAGAATGAAGTTTCATGGAATGCAATGATTGCAGGATATGTGCAGTCTAAAAGGATGGACTTGGCGAGGGAATTATTTGAGGCAATGCCTTGTAAAAACATCAGCTCTTGGAATACAATGATAACAGGTTATGCTCAAAATGGGGATATAACTCATGCTAGAAATTTGTTTGATCGTATGCCTAATCGTGATTGCATCTCTTGGGCAGCAATTATTGCTGGGTATGCTCAATGTGGCGATAGTGAGGAGGCATTGCGCATGTTTGTTCAAATGAAGAGAGATGGTGGGAGGATAAATAGGTCGGCATTTACTTGCGTTTTGAGTACATCTGCTGATGTTGCTGCATTCGAGTTTGGAAAGCAAATACATGGAAGACTTATCAAGGCTGGATATCATACCGGGTGCTATGTTGGAAATGCACTCCTATCAATGTACTGTAAGTGTGGAAGTATTGACGAGGCATATGACGTGTTCGAGGAAATAGCGGAAAAGGATGCTGTCTCTTGGAACACAATGATCATCGGTTATGCAAGGCATGGTTTTGGCAAACAAGCTCTTAGACAATTCGAATCAATGAAAGAAGCGGGTATCAGACCTGACGATGTTACCATGGTAAATGTAGATACATTTTTAATTATTGAAGGTTGTTGTAAAACTGCTTTTGCTTTAATGAATCCATTCAAAACTACTTTATCTCTAATTGCTAATGCAATTGTATGTAAAGATTGCTCCCATACATTGTGTCTTTCCTCTGTGCTTTCCATTATTTCTTGTTGAGCAGCCATGGAGTTATACACTACAGAGACCAACCATCATTTGATATAGGGTTTTGACTTAGTCTGTGTATTCTCAGTACTTCCCTCTTATGTGCGTTCATCTTTTATAAATATACAGTTATTTAGGTTTCATTTTTCATTTGCTTTTCTATAGGTTGGTGTATTATCTGCTTGTGGCCATACCGGCTTGGTTGACAAGGGCATGGAACACTTTTATTCAATGGGTCGAGATTATGGAATAGCTACAAATCCCAGGCACTATACTTGCATGATTGACCTTCTGGGTAGAGCTGGGCGACTGGAGGATGCTCAAAATCTAATGAAGGAGATGCCTTGTGAACCAGATGCTGCAACTTGGGGTGCTCTCCTTGGGGCAAGTAGGATTCACGGAAACACTGAATTAGGAGAAAAGGCTGCTGAAATGATTTTCAGATTAGAGCCTTGGAATGCAGGGATGTACGTCCTTCTCTCAAATTTATATGCGTCTTCTGGCAGATGGCGTGATGTTAGCAAGATGAGATTAAAAATGAGGGATACAGGTGTAAGGAAAATGCCTGGTTACAGCTGGGTTGAGGTGCAAAATCAGATACATCTTTTTTCAGTTGGGGATACCATGCATCCAGACAGCAAGAGGATATATGCTTTCTTGGAAGAGTTAGAATTACTTATGAAGTTGGAGGGTTATGTCTCTGCCACGAAATTGGTCCTGCATGATGTGGATGAAGAGGAGAAAGCGCACATGCTCAAGTATCATAGTGAAAAATTAGCCGTTTCCTTTGCAATTCTAAATGTACCATCTGGGAGACCAATTCGGGTGATGAAAAATTTAAGGGTTTGTGGAGATTGTCATACTGCAATCAAACTCATATCAAAGATTGTGGGTAGATTGATTATTGTTCGGGACAGTAACCGTTTTCATCACTTCAGTGAAGGTGTTTGTACCTGTGGAGACTATTGGTAGTACTAGAGTGTGAAAGTTACCAATTAGATCTCAGACGCTGTAATATTTAGCTATTGTGCTGGCCAACTCCATAGCTGTTGAGGATTTCCTCTAGTTATTGTATACGGGGAAGAAAAGCAGAAACACTTGCTTTTAGTTCTTCCTCTATCCAGGATAGATGAAAAACTTTTATCAGAAGCAACAGCACAGAAGAGGGATTAGTGGATAACCCCTTTCTCGGTGTTTGGTGAATTTGGTGCGTATAATCTGTGATCTCCTCATAGATGTTAAAAAAGGAGATATGCTGAGATATAGCCCATAATCCTTGCACTTAAAGCACCATAGAACAAAAGTAGGAGTAATACTTTACTTAAGTTTATCAGATCTGATAGTCGTTAGTCAGAATAGAGTCGGGTGAATTTGTGCGAGGGGTTTAGCAGTTGTGCCTCTAAAGTAAGTCAATATCACTTCAGGAGTACTTTGGTCCTCTATTCTCTTCAAGAGATTCTCAACTGGCTCAGTCTACCTGTCTGGCCCAAACGCATGACAGTGACTGTTTGTTGGGTATCATAAACCATAAATCTGCTCTACACTAAGCTCACTGACTGATTTCCTGCTTCTTTGAGCCCCACTAGTTAAGCGGTAATGATGGTGAAACTCTCCTCAAAATCTGCTTACTAGCAGAACTTATGACATCTAAGATTATCTTGGCCCTAAGTTAACCTCATCCGCAGACTGCAGCCACGAGAAAAGTAATATACATCTTTTCTAGATATGGCGATGAGAACATGTATTGAATCACTAGATAATCACCAAAATCAGTTGTAGTTGGTACTGGTGATCTTCTGAGTTCTGAGAGCAAATGGTAAGAAAATTTCTTTCATCCTTGATTCCTCTTCCTATGATCTATAGTTCGTGTGAGATTCACTTAAGATGTTTATTGTACCTCTGTTCAAAGCAGTGATATCACAGTTCTGTAGTTTTTGAGTTTCTAAACTAGTTACACTCAGTTTCAGGAAGAAAGGAGTTACAATTCCACAGGCTGAACAGAATGGTTGAAAAAGACACATTGCCTGAAGGTAGAAAATACTTTGATCAGTTAAGTGGATCCAATGGGAGGTTTTTGGGTATGGATGTGAACGGATATCTGCTTCAGACACTTTTGTCATTCCACTCAGAGGAGTGATAATTTATCCTGACATAGTAAGGTGGGATAGTAGTCAAGTGATGCAGGGGTAGACCAACTCTACAATATAACAAGAGACAATCAAGATGTATTTATCTAGTTCTGGGATCTCCGCTCGCTCAGCATTCAATTACTAGGCACTATCTCAACATTTATATAAGTTCAACACAACACTTCGTCGTGTATATTTTCACTCAAGCCATGAAAGGTACAATCCAAGAAGATCGTTAACACACTGGAGAGAGAGGGGTACCATAGAGCATTAATACCAGTCCGAGGCAGTGAGCATAAAGAACTCCCTACAGCCTTCAGTGGAATTTCTTGAGCATTTGGAGGCCAGAGGCTTAATATACTAAACTGTTGATGTACCATACAGTTGGACACAGGCAGGTTATACAGGTAAATCTACATAAATTTGGAATAGCATAAATATAGGTGTTTTAGAAACCTGTTGCTATCCTCTTTACTTGGAATCTATTTTCATGATATTCTTTTTCTTTGTAATCCTTGTTTTACCAGTGAATGTGTTCTATTCTATTTCAATCAAAAAGTGTTAAGCAGAAAATTAAGATGGAGAGTAGCGGCAAATGAAACTACTGTATCATCAAAGTTATACAGAGATGCTCGAATATTTGCAAAATAGAGTTCATGAGTCAATAGTCACCAAATGTACTCTACCTAGATCATAAGACGGACATAAAGTACAAATATCAGTTTCCGATTTTTCTCCTTTTGTTCCTTTCCCAGTTGTTAGTTCCAGTTTTACGCTTTGGTCCACCTCCTGAATTACCACCTATGCCTTCAGTGTTGAAGCAAATAACTGCTCTCTGTAAATGAAGAAATATTTTATAAATGAGCACTCCTCAGCTGAACATTTTACTTCATCTATAAGGTTAGATCAAACTGTATATATATTGCAAACAGCAAGGTGAGTGTTTTACCTCAATGCTTGCTTTTTGGCCTTGTAAATTGCCTATTCAATACAACATGAGATGTGACTCAACAAGTATAATTTTCAAAAACAAAAAAGTCAATTATAGTCAGGATTTTCTCACCGGAGCATTTAGGTGGCATTTTCTGACTAGTGCCAGTATCCTTTTTGGTTTGTATACCAAGATTACACTTGCTTTTGGACATGATGATCTGGGAAAGAGTTCCTGCATCAGTTTCTTGAAAAATTTTAAGGGGTTAGACAGGGTTCGTTTGCACATGATATATCTTTAAGCATTGAGAGAGAGAAAACAGTAAATGAACATACCTAAGAGTGATTCAATTGCGGCTCTAGCAGCTGCTTGCTTTGCCATTTTCTTGCTCCCACTTAACTCACCTTTGTAAGTTTTGCCTCCCAAAGTCAAGTGGCAAATATAAACGGTGCTTGGCCCTTCTGAATATCTAGCGTTATATATTGGCCTATCCAGATTCTTCTTGACAGCATATTCATAGAGAATGGATTTGCACAACATGGGTTCCTTCAACACACAAAAAACGAAAGTTCAAATAAGTTTTTCGAACAAAATATATTTAGCTGTTTCAGAAAGAAGAACAAGTGAAGAGCACCCTGTAAATAAGTGAAAAATCATTAGCATCAACATTGTTGTGAATGCTTTCATAAGCTAATTTTGCTGCTGCCTGCTCAGATTGTTTCTTTGTGGGATAGGTCGACTTGGATTCATATTCGGATCCATCAACCAAGACCTTTGTTCTGAACTTTGGGGCATGTGTGAAACCATCATTAACTGTTATATAAGTTGGGAGCTGTTTGCCATTTTTTTGTAGGTACTCTTGAAGTTGATTCTTGTACATCACTTGTGCCGGGGGAACTGCAAAATAAATTATACCATTAGTATTATGATTGAATACAAAAAGTGCAAGAAAATAATGGTGAATGAGAAGGGTCATACTGGGGGTAAATTTGGAGAACTCCATTTGCAGAAGATGCAATTCTTTTAGAAACTAAAAATGGAGTCTTGAAGTATTAGCCCCTTTATGGCTTTGTACAAACTACACACACACACACACTTACTTTGCATGGGAAATACGAAGGAGAATCATTTTGTACAATAACACTTACCTTTTCTCTTTATTTCTAGAGGTGTACATTTGGGTAACAAAAGAGTTTTATTGTACAATTAATTGTCTTTTTTGTAAAATTACAAAATCCCACATTTTAAAGAGTTTAACCTATAAATATCATTTGAATAATCATATAATAATAAAAAAAAAATATTTATACTGTTTGTGATTTTGTTGTTATAATGAAAATATTGTAGAAATAAACCAAATACAGGTGTAATTAAACTGGTCAAACAAAGATGATTCAAATCCTGCAAAGTGAGTTCATGATCCCACTAAAGTTAAGCAGTTATCATGCATATTTCTACCAAGATATTAAGTCCAAGTATCAGCAAAAAAAGACAAACAAGAAAAGCAAAATTTTCAGCAAAAATGAATCTATAGCTATTCAGAAAGCTGCATCAAGTGAAGATCGAGTACCTTGTAATTAATTAAGGACTGAAAATTCTTCAGCATCATTTTTTTTCGTGAATGTGTTCATACGTTGTTCCTGCTCAGCTTCTCTTTTCGTTGGATGGGTCGACTTCGATTTGTATCCGACTCCATCAACAAATACTGTTGTTCTAAACTCAGGCTTATGTGGAGAACCTTCATTGTTTGTTTTGTAACTTGGAAGTTGTTTACCAAGTTTTTGTGCGTACTCTTGTAACTCACTCTTAAACATCACTCGTGAAAGAAATTAAGTATATCATTGGTATAATTAACAATGGACTGAATACAAAACCAAAAATAGAGGTGATCTTGAAAGATCTATTAGCCCCTCATCATGCTTATGCACAACACTAGCTAACTTTAATAATGCTATGTTGACCATGTTCAAAGTGTCAATAAAACCATACATTCATTTAAAATTTATGAAGAGACTCTAATTCTTCATTACCAAACCACAACGGTCTATTATACGCCACCTTACTTTACCTTCCTACGAGGGGCTGTTTTCACGGCTAGAACTCATTATCAGTTACTCCAAGGTTTTCCCTTCATTTAATTTATGAAACTGGGGCAAAAGATTAACTTTGGTATATGATGAGTATTAAAATTCTAAACTTCTAATTTTAGTCATAAGAAATGAATAGGTGGTGGCATGTGAAGCAGATACTGAAAAATATAATACTTGGCATGCTAATCATATACTAATAGAATGCATAAATTTATAAAACAACGAGCATTCACGTAACATGATATTCAAGTGAAGAAAAGTCCCAAGTCATATTCACAAACAAGTTGTAACACATGTTCCCACGAGGAACTAAGACATCTTGCCTTCTTACAAAATTATCTTTCAGATATCTTAATAAATATATTTTATATGTAAGAGAAAATGGTATGTTACCCCCCAAACCTTTAGTTGAAATCTCAACTATACACTCAACCTTTTAATGTGACCTATTACCTTCCCTGAACTTATTTTTACCGAATTTATTACCCTCAGTTGCTGACGTGTCACTGGACGTGACTACACGCGCCCATGGGCGCGTCAGTTGACTTTTTTTCGATTTAAAATCATTATTTTTTTATTCTCACATCATTATTTTCAATTATTATTATTTTTTCTTAATAAATATTGGCTTCTTCTTCTATTCTTCTTCTTCAATGGCTTCTTCTTCTTCTCCTTCTTCTTCTTTTTCTTCTTCTTCTATTCTTCTTCTTCAATGGTGCAGCTTCAATGGTGAAATGCCGATGAACAGTGACGGCGCCGAAAAATTCAAAATTCCGTCGACTTTTTTTTTTTGATGAATTTCACGTAATTCGATTCAACATTTTGATTCAACATTCG
Source organism: Capsicum pubescens (assembly GCA_030864215.1). NCBI lineage: Eukaryota > Viridiplantae > Streptophyta > Magnoliopsida > Solanales > Solanaceae > Capsicum > Capsicum pubescens. The sequence goes on along the minus strand of CM061540.1, from coordinate 8,730,981 downwards.
ATTCAGCTTCACGTAATCAATGGCATTCGACTTTTTTGATTCAACATTCTCACATAATTCGAGTTCTTGGATGCCATTGAAGAAGAAGAAGAAGAAGAAGAAGAAGAAATGTCATTAATGAGTTCTCACGTGAACTAAGAACTTCGATTCAAAAAACTTGAAAAAAATTAAGAACTTGAATTCTTGAATGAGGAGATGAGGAAAATGATAAATTAATCTTGAATGCCATTGATTAGTTCTTGGATGCTACTGAAGAAGAAATGCCATTGAACCCGAATTAACTTGAAAAAATTTAAGAACTTGACTTCTTGAATGAGGAGATAATGAAGATGATAAATTAATCTTGAATGTCATTGATGAGTTCTTGGATACTATTGATGAAGAAATGTCATTGATGGGTTCTTGGATACTATTGAAGAATTGGGAAATAATAATGTTAAATTATTAATTTTTTTAGAGTAAAAAAATAAAAAATAACGTGGCATGATGTGGCAGCGCGTGCATCACATCATATTTGCAATGACTGGTTGTCAGTTTTGGGGGGTTTAATAATTCCACGTTAAAATAGTTCAGGGAGATAATAATTCCACTTCAAAATAGCTCAGAGGGTAATAGGTGACCACCTTTAAAGGTTGAGTGTGTAATTGGGATTTGAGGTAAAAGTTGGGAGATAACAGACCACTTTCTCTATACGTAAAAAGTGAAGACCTTCTGTTAAAAGGCCATAAAATATTTTTTTAAAAATATATATTGTAAAAAGCTAAAAAACAATTTCTCCCTATTTACGTAGCCTTTCTTTAAACACTTGATTCCTATTGTAAGCTACGAAAATCAACTGAAAGTATACAAAAAAAATCCTCAGTCATGGCATACTAACACATTACAAAGCATAGTAGTCTCTACAAAAAATAATATTTCTAGAATGTATAAAGAAAGAAAAGAGAAATAGAAGTGTAATTCATTATCTATTACTTTATTGTGATATTTTATTGTGAAAGACACATGGTCCCACGTTTTGCTTGTAATAAATTTTTTATTTGAACATGACAAGAATTGTTTGGGGCGAGGGGGTCTTGTTCTGTTTTCAAAAATAAAGATGATGACAAGAATTAATTATTAACAAATATGCTATTCCCCCGTCTCGTTTTACTTAGCTCAGACTTGGATATTTTTTAAAAAAATATTTATTAAAAATGTATTTTATTAAATTAATATTATTAATTTATTAAGAAATTTAAATTTAATTATTAATATTTTAAATAGGCATTTGATTATAAAATATTATTTTTTCCGTTTCAAAATAGTTGGCAGTTATTATTTTGGGTCCTAAATATTACTCCCTCCGTCACTTCAAAGACGGCATCGAAACCTGAAAGAAAATTTTATAAGTGTCCTAAATTAAAGGTATGTTTCACACACCAGTGTTAAGTCGTACATTTATTAATTAAATTTTAGAAATTATACAAATTAACATCGGAGTGAAACAACGAGCAATTTCACCAATCGCAATTAATTTCAAACATGTTTTAAACCTAATTTGTGAAATTAGAAAGGAAAACAAAATATTTAGGCGATGGAGCACCAACCACGGAATTAAAAACAACAAACCCTTAAAATGGAACCAAAAAATGATTCTTAAGAAACTTTGATGTTTCAAAAATCACACCCAGCCTAGTACGATTTTTTAGAATAAGAAAACGAATTAAAAAAAAAAAGAAAAAAAAAGGAGAAAATAAAAGGAAGAAGAAGCATACATGAATCTCTAGTCACTCCGTGATGAATTAACATCACGTTTTGAAGAAACTTCATTAGGATTTTTCTTAGAAATTATACGAATTAACATCGGCTCATGAAACATATCTTTGGTTTAGGACACTTATAAATTTTTCTTTTCGGGTTCGATGTAGTCTTTGAAATAAAACAACGAGCAATTTCATCAATCGCAACTAATTTCGGACATGTTTTAAACCTAATTTGTGAAATTAGAAAGAAAAGCAAAATATCTAGGCGAGGGAGCACAAACCACAGAATCAAAAACAACAAGCCCCTAAAATAGGACCCAAAAAATGATTCTTTAGAAACTTTGATGTTCCAAAAATATCACCCAATCTAGTACGATTTTTTAGAATAAGAAAACGAATTTTCATAAAAAGAAAAGGAGTAAATGAAAGGGAGAAGAAACATACATGAATCTCTAGTCACTCTACGATGAATTAACACCACGTTTTGAAGAAACTTCGTTAGGTTTTTTCTTAGAAATTATACGAATTAACACCGGCTCATGAAACATACCTTTGGTTTAGGACACTTATAAAATTTTCTTTCCGGGTTCGATGCAGTCTTTGAAATAAAACAACGAGCAATTTCACCAATCGCAAGTAATTTCGGATATGTTTTAAACCTAATTTGTGAAATTGGAAAGGAAAGTAAAATATTTAAGCGATGGAGCACAAATCACAGAATCAAAAACAACAAGCCCCTAAAATGGGACCCAAAAAATAATTCTTTAGAAACTTTGATGTTTCGAAAGTCGCAACCAGTCAGTCTAGTACGATTTTTTAGAATAAGAAAACAAATTTTCCAAAAAATAAATAAAAGGGAGAAGAAACATACATGAATCTCGTCAATCCGCGATGAATTAAAACCACATTTTGAAGAAACTTCATTAGGATTTTTCGTAGAAATTATATGAATTAACACCGGCTCATGAAACATACGTTTGGTTTAGAACACTTATAAATTTTCTTCCCGGGTTCAATGCAGTCTTTGAAATGAAACGACAAGCAATTTCACCAATCGCAACTAATTTCGGACATGTTTTAAACCTAATTTGTGAGATCAAAAAGATATTTAGGTGATGGAGCACAAACCACGGAATCAAAAACAACAAACCCCTAAAATGAGACTCAAAAAATGATTCTTTAGAAACTTCGATGTTCTGATGAACTCATAAATCTCACTCAGTCTTGTACGATTTTTTAGAATAAGAAAACGAATTTTCTGAAAAAGAAAATGAGTAAATGAGAGGGAGAAGAAACATACATGAATCTCTAGTCACTCTACGATGAATTAAAATCACGATTTGAAGAAATTTCGTTAGGATTTTTCTTAGACAAAAAGAGAGTGAGGGAGTGAGAGGGATGCGTGAGTATTAGTAGATTTTCGTGAATATCCCATAGGATCAGATCGGGTGTGGGATCTAATTTTGGAAATATAATAATTTAGGATAAATAAAATTTTAAAAAATACGTCAGTCGTTAGGACTTGGACACATGTCCCGTCGTTAAGGTCAGGGGTATATACGTCCCTAAACATTAACGGCAAGGGTATGAGTGTACTCAAAGTATAACGAGAGACATATATGTATTGTTTATCATAGTTCAGAGGTATATTTATATCTTTTCCGTTAAAGTTTAGTTTGTTTCTCATCTTTCCTTAAAGCGAGTCGATAATATTCAGAAAAAAATAATCCATGAATTACTGAATTTAACATGATTTGACTAATTCTTTTTAACCTTTCTTGGCTTGGGTACTCAAACTAAGATTATTCATAGGTACACATATAGGCGCCGTTTGGTAGAGTGTATAAGATAATACTGAATAAGGTGCATTATTAAAGTTGGGATTAGTAGTATTGAGATTAGTAATACTAGACTAATGCTGAGATTATTTTTTATGCAATGTTTGGTTTGAGGTATTGAAAACAATATGTATTGTTATATTTTAAAAAGAATATTGTTTGTTTATAAAAATACCCTCGACATATTATAACTTTGTGTATTTTCTTTGCTAAACTTTATCATTTTTTTTAAATAAAAAAATTATTAATATAACTAATAACTTTGAATTTTTTTAATATTTAATCATTCACTTGCAAGATTTTTTTATTATTTTTTGCTATCTTTTCTTTATATATTCATCATTTGTTTGTTGTTTTCACTTCGCGATGTTCTTAAATTAGAGGGAGGTACGTGTATTTTTGAATGAGACAATTGAATTATTATTAACATAAAACTGTATTCCATAGGTGTTAAAGTTAAGTAGAAAAATTATTTTTATTTGTGAATATCCTATTTACAAAATTAAAGTTTGTACTCAATCATGCAATTTGTTTTTGAATTTTGATCAATAAGTATTTTTTAACTTAGTGGAGTAATTTTCTTAATGACTAAAATTATTTGGAGAGATATTATTATCTTGATAAATTGAAAAGAAGTAACTCACACTGAATAAATTGAAAAAGATTTAGAAAAAAAAAATTAAAAAAAATTGAGGGCTTTTTTGTCTTTACTCATATTTATCCATGAATTACTAATCCCGTCAAATTAGGTGTATTAGTTATACACCCTATAATACCATGTAGGGTGTATAACTAATCCATGTATTAGTTATACATTTCTCCAAATTAAATTTACTATCAAACAATGTATTATATAATATCACACTTTAATACATGGATTATCAAAATAACACATCCTACCAAACGGCTTCTTAAACTATAGTAATATTTAATACAAAGGATAAAACAGAGAGAAATAAGTACATCACTCATTAGCTTTTTAAATTGGACAAGTGTTGTTGAATATTATGAATAAGTAAAAATGGACAGGTGCAGTTATTTCCCAACAAGTTTTTATGGTGACAAAAATAAAGTTCAATCACAAATAAAATATGAAGAAACATGATTTTTTTATCGATAAACGATGTAGGTACAAATTCGAGGACCGTCAGTAGTGTATTTCTCAAATGTAAGAATATTTGAATTTGATATTCACTTTCTCCGTAATTCGAGAGTTGTTAGTGGCGTATTTCTCAAACGTAGGAATATTTATATTTGATCTCCATGAAAGGATGATTTGTAGAATTTGTGGCTCTTCTTGATGATATTCCAGATAAATATCTCATGAATTTGTGGGATATTCGGGATGCTTCTCTATATTCTGTCCTTTAAATAAGTGTATTTAGGGTTTAGCGTGGAGTAGTCACCAAGCTAGGTTTGGAGTAAAGTAACCTCCAAGAACTCTAACATAAATTAAATTTTCTTCTTGTATAACCCACAAAATTTCGATGTCTACAAATACCCCTACTTCAAGTCTTCTTGGAGTTTTCATAGAGCTTCGATCTTTACATTTTGCGGCTACAAATTTGCATATACGATTTATGAGAGCAGAGATGAAGGCAAATTTGGTCCCACTAGGCATGCCAGTTTATTTTCCAGCAAAATTTTACGGTGACGAAAATAAATTGTAATCACAAATAAAATATAAGAAACATGATTTTTGTATTGATAAACGATGTGGGTACAAATTTGTTCTTCCCTTTGATTCTTCTCTCTTGATTTTCTCTGTAATTTGAGGGTCGTCATTAGCGTTATTTCTCGAACGTATGAATATTTAGATTTGATATTGATTTTTCCGTAATTTGAGGGTCATTAGTGGCGTATTTCTCAAACGTGAGAATATTTAGGTTTTATGCGTATTTCTCAAACGTGAGAATATTTAGGTTTTATCTCCATGAAAGGAGGATTTGTAGGATTTGAAAGGAGGATTTGTAGGATTTTGGATCTTCTTGATGTATTTGATTATCAGGAAGAGAGGGTTTTGGTATCCATGAATTTGTGGAATATTTGGGATACCTCTTTAAGGAAACATTTTGCCCTTTAAGCAGGCGTATTTAAGGTTTGCCCTTTAAATAGGCGTATTTAGAATTTTGAATAGATTAGCCACCAAACTAGATTTAGAGTAAAGTAACTTCAAAAACTCTAATAAAAATTGATATTTTTTTTTTTTGGGTCAACAAAATTTCAATGTTTGCGGTTTCTTCATCCAAATTCACCCCTGTAATTGTACAAATATTAAGACATTTTTAAGTCTCTTTTAGCACTCCTAATACATGCCTCAGCCAATTTTTTACGGATGACGTAAAATGTACTAGGACGTGAATTGTACTACTCCCTTCGTTTTACTTGTTACGTTTTGAATTAACACATTATTAAAAAAAATAACTAATAACATTGTTATTTTATCATAATATTCCTATTAAATGATGTTTACATTCTATCTTGAAATTAATTTGGAAAAAAATAATTAATATTAAGGGTAAAATAGAAAAAAAGAAGTTGTCTTTTCTTAATATATCAACAATAACGAGTAAAAGTAAAAATTCAATTAGAAAATTAGGGACAAGTAAAAGTGAACGGAGGGAGTGTGACATTTTATTGGTTTAATATATCTATATATTTTTAAAGTTTTTTCCTAAGTTTCTTTTAGATGGAAATTATTGTTTATTTCAATTGAATAGTTGAATACATGATAAAGTGTTTTATTAAATACTTTGATTCAAAGATTTTAAGTACTTGTGTGCATATTACAAAATATCACTTATATAGATAAATTAACCACATAGAATATGTTACATCCTTTAGTTATATACATTAACCTCAACAAAGAAAATGTTGGAGTTTTCATTTTATTTTATTTTATTGATACGTGAAGCTACTCTACACATTGAAAGCAAAAAAAAAAAAACTACTCTACATATGACGTTGTTTTTCAAGAACCCCAACAATCTTTGTGCTAAAGTCCTAACCCCCAAAATCCAAATACCTCAATGGGGACCTCCATACCTGCCACAACAAAAAAATTGTGTCCACAGTATGGAAAAACATCAGGCAAGGATGGAAGAAATGTACCAAAGGGCTTGCTTGGTCGGTTCACAAAGGCACCAAAGTTTCCTTCTTTAAGGATCACTGGATCCCTCATACCGAACCCATACGTTACCTTATAGAAGGCCCTCTGAACTACCACGAAGAAAACCTTAAATTGGGCCACCTTTCTACTAATGGTGCTTGGGATATGTCTAAACTTTCCTTCTCATTGCCTGAAGACATAATCCAAAAAATCTTAAGCCATGGCCCTCCTCCCATTTCTAACAGGGATGACCACCCCTACTGGAGATTCTCCAACAATGGGTGATTCACCACTGCGAGCATGTATAAAATCATAGCTCACCCATAGTTGCAAACCCAGATGACCACTGTTGCTCCCTCCATTTTCAAAGAAATCTGGAAAGCCAAAAGCACCAATAAAATCAAGAACTTCCTTTGGCTTTTCACTCATGGCAGATTGCCTACCAACTGCTATCTCAATAAAATAAGACTAAATATCAGTCCGCTTTGTCGCTTTTGCAACTCCAGCCATGAAACCATACCCCATATCTTCTTCCGATGTCCAAACTCGGTGGATTTCTGGCAAAAAGTTGCCAGCCGCGGTAGGAACTCCCTCCTACCAGACCTGGATGCTCTTGACCACACTAACTGGATCCAATTTTGGAAGAATGTGATGCACAAACCTTTCATTAGTATGACTACCTGGGGCATCCTTATCCCTCAATGCCTTTGGGCAATTTGGCTCACCAGAAACAACAACATCTTCAATAAAAAAAAAGACCCAGTTAATGTAGATACCCCTATAAACCATGCGGTGGAATATAGCCTTTACACTGTCAAAGAGGATTTTACGCCTCATAAAAATTGCGTCAATCTACCTGTTAGTTGGGATCCTCCAAGACTGGGTGCTTTTAAACTCAATACCGATGGAGCGTGTAGTGAAAATTCAGGTAGGACGGGACTGGTAGGGGTCATTCGTGACCACGATGGAAACTGGGTGATGGGTTTCTACTCCATGAAACCCCACACAACCTCGTTGCATGCTGAATTACTTGCACTCAAGAAAGGTCTTGAAATAGCTGCAGCTAACAACATAAAGCCAATCGAGATTGATGTTGATGCTGCGGAATTGACACGCATGTTTCAAATTGACAACAGTCGCTATCACAATCTTTTGTTCTGTTGTAGGTCATTAATGAAGGCCACCCAAGCTGCCCCACCACGCCATATCTTTAGAGAGCAAAACGCGGTAGCGGATGCACTTGCTAAACTTGGACTTGCTGAAACAAATTTTGGGGATGCTCAGATCTTGTCTACACCTCCCGTATCAGTTGAAGCACTAGTTCAAGCGGATAATTAGGAACCTTTACTTTTCGTACTATAAACTTAATCTCTATTAACCCAGTATGCCGGAATGTGGCTACTAATACTCATATCCCTTCTCTGTTGTATGCGCATGGGCTTACCCATGCGGAACATCCTTTTGCCAGTAACTAATACTAATGCTATGCCAGTTCTTAACCAAAAAAAAAACATTATACTTGTTGCCAATTGAAAACAATATGAGATGCGACTTAATAAACATTATACTTGTTGAGACACATCTCATATTATTTACCCAACACATCTTAATTCTCAACAATAGATAGTGATAATATTCAAGAAATGCAGGATATTATACATGTATTATTTACAAGCAACAAATAAGACACATCTCATATTGTTTACCGAACACACCTTAATTCTGGACAATAGATAGTGATAATATTCAAGAAATGCAAGATATTATATATGTATTATTTACAAGTAATAAATAGCAACAATAATTCGAGTGGATTTGGCTCCCCTCCATTACATCTTTCCTTCATTTTTTCAAATACACATTTAAATGAGTGACACTTGTCATATTTAAAAATCAAAAGTTTAGATTAATTTTCTTTAATAAGTCTTTAATTAACCATAGTTAAAAAATAAATAAGGAAAAATACTCAAACTTTAGTAGAAAAATCTCATCTTCCACGAATTTGGACTCCTCATTGATATCGTAATTTTCATGATACATCCCCATTCTCTCCGTTTTTTTATGTGACAGAATAAAATCAAATATGAAGGTGTAATGAGATTTTTTTTTTTTTTAAAAAATGCATGATAAAAAGAAGCAACAAAATAATATTTTTTTTAAAGAAAAGAGGAACTATTTAAAACATTTTATTAATACTAGTATCTATTATACAATATCTTTTTCCCTTTCCAATTTTCTTTCATTTTTGGCATAATTTTATTCACCAAAAACTTTTTTTTTTACTTAAAAAGATAAATTTGCAATTTTTTTCCTGTCACGGTAATTTACAAGATTTCAGCAAAAAAAAAAAAAAGAATATAATGTAATATGTCAAAGTAATTCAGAAGTTGTGATCTGAATGTTTTTGAATGCCAAATTTCTTCAGATAATTTTCTCGAGTTATTTTTGTCTCCTGCGTATTTTTTATTAAGGATATTCATGATTGGATTTATTTTTTAAATAAAATTAAAATTAAATCAAAAACACAATCAATAAAGAAAAATATAATTGAAGTAATAATAGTGATGAAGAATTAAAATAGTGAAAGCTAATATTTTTCTTCCCAAAATTGATGAATCTATTTCCTAACTTGTTCTTTATTATGATTAAGAGACTTATTAAAGCAAATTAATTTAAATCTTTAAATTTTAAATATGATAAGTATTACTCATCTAAATGTGTACTTGAGAAAATAAAGGAAAGGTATAATGGAGATGGCCATAAATTTCAAGTGATTGATCGATCATCACTTTTACGCTTATCATGTAGTACCTCTGTCCATTGTTGTCAGAGGCTAAGAGAGATGCATCAAATTGAGCCATATTTGTAGTATGATTATTTTTCATTTTCTTCTATATTTAAAATCATTTCTTGTTTTTAAAGTCAAATCTTTATAAAATCATTTATTACATTCTTATTACGTACTTAAAACTTTTAAAATTTGGTACTTCTTAAAATTTTCAGATTCTAACGCTTTTATATTTATTTCTAAATTTTTCAAATCTTCTTAAATCAAATTTGATTGATTTAGAATTCTTAAATTAATAGAAAAAAGTTTTAGTTGTCATTAATTTTGATGACTTCTAATAAGGAAAGATTTTATCATAAATATATTTAATTAATTTTCAACACTTAAATATTAGAAAAAATCATTAATTCTGATGACTTCTAATAAAGAAAAGTGTTACCATAAATATATTTAATTAATTTTCAACACTTAAATATTGAAAAACAAATAGTGAAAAGACGATTTTATCTAAAATAAAAACTTGTAATAAAGGGCAAAAAGTTCAAGCAATATTTCTAAGGCCCTTCACACTTTTAATATAATAAAGACAGCTATAGATTATTATTTGCATCAATAGATCTTTGTGTAATAAGCTAAATTATAATAGTTGGTGATTTTATTATTAGTTTTTTTCAAAAAAAAATCATATTATGATTTTACACCGTGTATTGCCTAGATCATCTTAAAAATGACCATTTTGTGTCAAATTTATGTCCATTTTGAATGGTCTAAGGTCTTAAATTTTATGGGTATAAATTATGTTTCGTATATTTTAGCGAAGAGTGGATTTTTTTTCTCAAAACTATGAACAAATACATATTGAAATTCAAGTCAAACATCGCCTGAATTCAATTTGCCAAAAATATTTGGGTATGGTCATGCGCTAGCTAAATTTGTACAAATCAAAATTTTAATATAAATGGAATATTGCATGACAAAAAGAAATGACCAATCAGGGATTAAGCTAGTACTCAAATGGTGATTGGCTACTAGGTTTCACTAGCAGGATCTTTACCCAACTCATCTGGAAGCAGAACTCCAGACTTTACTTTTGGGTTTGAGCATTGCAATTCAATATCATTTTACGTCATTGCAAATATATGTAGACTGGATTCAAATTCTTCAAGTTGTATTAAATTTATCATCTGATGATTCACCTTTATTATGTGATTGCTGGTGCCTGGTGCATTAACTAGGTAATCCTTTACTGGAGCACGTATATAGGGAACAAAATAAGTTGGCTCATGCACTGACACAGACGAATGTAGCTACTACTACGCAACTATTTTGGGAACCTCCTGCATCCGTAGAGGATATTTTGAACGCTGACAAAAATGGAGGTTTAAGTTATCGTAGGATCAGGATACACATGTCTGACCAACTTATGTTTAATACTACTAATCATAGTTATCGAATTGTGAATACTAGGAATGTGTGTACTACCGCCGGTGCTTATACAGTGGCTAGCCCAAATATAACTTTATATATATATATATAGTATGTCATGTTTACCCAATAATAAAATATCTTAACAAGAAAAAACAAAAGTTGGATTGAAATTGAAATTGAAATTTCAGTACCCAAAGTATATAAAAATGTGCATGTAAATTAATTTTTTGCCTAACTTTTAACTTCAACTCAGTTTTTTGAGAGATCATGTATTTGCCTCAAATTATAATCTGAACCGTTCTATTCGTGTCTTTATCAACTAGATAACTAGATACTTAAAGTTATTAAAATATGTATTTTAAAGAGATAATATCCAATTACCTTCTGAACTATACCAAAAAAAAGGTTATGATACATCTCAACTTAAAGGATGTTCTATTACCCCTGAACTAATTAAAAGTGTAATTTTGACACCTTTAGTGCCTACGTGGCACAACACACTGAAGTGTTTACGTAGGCACACGTGTATGCCACGTATGTGCCACGTAGGAACTAAGGGTATCAAAATTATACTTTTAATTAGTTTAGGGGTAATAGGACCCCATTTAAGTTGAGGTGTGTCATAGCCTTTTTGGGTATAGTTCAGGGAGGAAATTGGATATTTTCTCTATTTTAAAATTTGATCATATAAGCTTAGTCAATGGTCAAAGGGATTTAAAATAACGTATTTAATAACACTACAAAAAAAAACCGCGTTTAGCAACGGATTTCTAGCAATAAGCTCATTTTCGTCGCTAATTAACGACGGAATTGCAACAAAATAGAAATTTTGTTGCTAAATAAATGAAATTAAAATTAATAGCCTAATTAGTGGCGAATTAGCGACAGAATATTAAATGCGGTGCTATATTTTGGCGGTAAATATTGGCACCTTTATTTCGGTGACAAAATTAGCGACTTAAATGGGGGAAAAAAAATTGACATGGTGGAGACGGAAATAGCAACGGAAATTTTGTCACCAGAAGTATTTTACCATTCTTAGAAAATATATTAGGTATATTTTTAATAAATAACTAGCAACGCATTTATAATCCGTTGCCCGACCAACTAATAGTATATTTTTAATAAATAAGGAGCAACAGATTTTTATCAGTTGCTAAATTCGTTAGCCGATCAAATAAATATTAGGTCTAAGTCTTTTATTTCACTTTGTTCTCAACGTTGTATCATCCGCCTCTCTTCAAAAAATAGTCTCCTTTCCCTTTTCTCTCCCTTTTATCTCAATTGAGAAAAGAGAATCACTCAATATCAGTCGAAAAGGATGTCAATCGGTGAATTTCGAATCGAAATTAGAGGTAAGATTCCATATCTCATAATTTTTGTTGTTTCTCCTCTTTTAATTTCTTAATTTCTATGTTAGAAGTCACTTGTAAATGATTGGTTTATGGTTTTTTGAGCTCTTTCACATAGGGTTGTTAGATTATTGCGTTAAAAAGCTTGATAAATAATTATTTACTCGAAATGAAAACGTTTTTTTCTCAAAATTTCTGTTTGTGGGGTTTTTGATATTTCCTGTTGCATCTTTATTAATCTAAAATTTCTTCAACAGATTTTCTCTTTGTGTGGTTGAAGTTTCAGTGTTTTCGTACACTGATTATGTTAGGGTTTTTTTATTTTTTCTCAGAAGTTCTATTTGTGGTTTGTTTGAGCTCTTTCACTTTGGTTTGTTAGTGGGATATTGTGCTGATAGGCTTTGATAGTATGGAAGAATTTTTGGGGTGAGCGCTAAAAACGAAATTGGTACTGATTTCTACACAATTAAAGCAAGAAATTAAAAGATTGGCTCTGCTCCTGGGGCATGTGCACAGTTATGTAGTTTTTAAAAGGGGAGTTTAAAGACTAGCTTTTTTGTGTTTTAGTGTTTGTGACATTGCTTCAAATTTAGTAACCAATGTTTAGTAAAACACCAAAGTGCATTTTAGCCAGGTATGTTGCTCCATCATTTCCGTATATATGTAAGAGTTGCCCGAATACAAGCTAAATTTAATAGTTTTGTTGGTGTCCTCGCTATTCTTTGTTTCTAAGTTGATGATACTCCCTCCATTTCGATTTTACTTGTCACTTTTGACATGGCACACTCATTACGAAAACGATAATTGGTATAGTGATTTTACCACATTACTCATATAAATAGATATTTAGCAATAGGTAGTGAAAAATAATTTGAGGAACAACTAATTAATGCTAAGTGTAAAACATGGAAACAAAATTTCGGCTTTACTTGATTTGTCAAAAATGACAAGTAAAAATAAAAATCAAATTAGGAAAATAGTGACAAGTAAAAGCGAACGGACGGAGTAACATTTTTTATTGTGCCAAGTAATTAAGGAATCTTGTGGATACATAAGTAAATTGATGTTATGGTAAAGTTTCAATTGTTTGCTTTAAGGATTCATATGTATACTGTTTTGGAGATACTATATTTGTCCCAAGTTGTTTGTCGTGATCTAATTTTTACTGGGAAGAGTTGATATAGCACTTGTTTTGGTTGACTATTATGTAGTGAAAAAAATACGTTTCTCCATCATCTTGTTTGCCACACAGTGGCATCCAATCTTCGGGGTTATGTCGTGAACCTTGATCCTACTGTCTTGACCCTGTCATTTGGTGAATCGATATTAGAGACATTGTTTGATACAAGGAAGTCATGAAGCAATTAAATCTTGGACCAAATGGAGGAATTCTTACTTCACTGAACTTGTTTGCCACAAAGTTTGATGAGGTAAATTTTGATGTGATCTGTTTTTTCTTTTACTGAATAGGCTGTGAGACGATGTTTCCTATCTTTCTTATGTAAGTACGTAGATAGCCCTTAAACTTTGCATAAATTGTCTGTTAGATACTTCAATTTTGCTAGTGGTTGTATAGACACTTCAAGTAGGGAGGAATGTATTGCATGAATATAGAAGTCTGACATGGCATACAACTTTATCACTCAATTTTAAGCACTTAAAAGACTTAAAATGAGCTGACATAGAGTTTCTTCCCACACTTCTTTTCTACTCTCTCTAATTTTTATCAAGTTGTGTAAAGGGGTGATAAGAAAATCAAGTTAGGGTGTTCATTTATTTAGTTGTGTAAAGGAATGCTAAGAAAATCAAGTTACAGTCGTTTTCTTTGATAACCAAATTGCTACTGATTTCATAGAGAGGATATGCATGATTATATTTCTTGACTAAGTACATCAAAACTTATTATGCTCATTTTTATAGTCTTGTCCACTTTGCAGATGAGAGACTTAGGTGATGCAAGGATCATCACTAGAATGTAAGTCTCATAATCTCATGCAATTTCAGAATTTTGCTTGTTTACTATTTGTCTAAGCTTTTTCCTGAAGGATATATGAAAGGATTGATATATGTTAACGTTTCAGAGGACGCACGAAATCGTGAAGTAATAGGTCGGAATACCCTAGCCCATGTGTTTCTATTCAGGATGTAAAATGCTGATCGGGTGAAAATTTGTAAGATACTAATATTAAAGATTATTTGTTATTCATGATAACAGGACGATTTTGTTGCTCTTTTTACTCCAGCCCACTGGCATAGGTCGACAGATTCGTTCCACGAGGCTACAACTCCTGATGGATCTTCGGTTATTTAGGATAGTGATCTTTAGCACATGGTATTAGACGTCAGCAAAAAGAAAGTAAAACTCTTCATATATTCAATGTCTAGATTACAGATTGAACTTGTTAAGCTTGCAGTAAAAGGCACAGTTAATGTTCCGAAGGCATGCTCTGAGAAAATATTAAGAGAGTTGTGTTTGTATCTTCTGTTGCTACTTCTGTCTTGAACCCCAGCTGGCTGAAGTCCAAATCAATGGATGAGACTTGTTGTTCTGACAGAAAAATTTGCAAAGCAACAAATATAGAGTTTGTGAATTTGACTTCTGTGTAAATTTAAGATTATTATTCATGTTTCTTGCATACGAGACATAATGTTGGTTTAGTAATATATGATCTGTATATTGATTACTTAATTACTTGAGCAGTGTGATGTCTGATTGAGTTAGTCCTTATAATATAAATTCAGATTTGACTCTTAAGTGCTTATTTTGCTAGAGAAGCTCCCTGTCTGAATGCGTTTTGTGGTTTCAAATGCATGCAGAACTGGTACTGTAAGCTGAGAAAGAAGCTTGGTCATATGCAAAGCAAAGGGGAAAATATATGGTAACTGTGCTCTCAACACTTGTTATAGGGTCGATGTTGCAGAAGACAACAAATGCAAGTAATTTGGTTCTCATTAAGTTGCTTAAAGGTACCAAGAAATCATAGTTATACTTCACTATTTTAGTGTTTCTGCATCATTTCTTCTTCTTCTACATTTCTTGCATGAGTTGCTTTGGGAATAATCAGAATTCACTTTTCCGCACAAGCTTCTTAATTATTTTTTCCTTGCAAGCATGAGCGTACATTTAGCATGCAGATTGTCATTTCACTTTTGTTCCTTCCGAAAAAATTGACACAGGATGGTATTGTATCAGTTTCTTGAACTGAGTATTAGATTGGAGGATATTAAGCTGATGTGTGTTAGCTAAATTGTTTATAGTCAAAATAATATTTTTCTCCTGATGTTTTGTCCAATTTGATAACGTTCCAGCTTGTAAAAATACCAAGCAAAAGTCCTTTATGGTGGCAACTACAAATTCAACCAAAGTCCTAATAAGAGTTGCTTCTCTGCAGATAGTTTTTACTTTTGTTGTTTATCCATCATTAATTCTTGCTTATATGGGACAAGCTGCGTATCTTTCCAAGCATCACATTATTGAAAGTGATTACCACATTGGCTTCTATGTATCAGTACCTGGTACATTTTCATGTTCACACACATGGTCATTAAGGAAAATCTTTCGATGATGAACATTCCCGAATCGTCCATGTAAGACTAAATCTTAATGTAGTAGTTTACTTAATTCTTATTTTTTAGTTTAAAGTAGTTTTTGGTATCTAATTATTTTTAAGTACAATCCGTTATAATTTCACTTCATCTATTACAGGAAAGATATGAAGAAATATTATGAGAAAAAATATTTTCAGAATCTGATATTGATCAAATTGAAACATATTACCAAGTTGTGGGGGGAGGGGGGGGAGCGAAGACTATTTGGTCTTGGATATGAAGCAAAAGGCTACTACTTTGGACGATCTTGATTCCTTAGTTGATGATTGCAATCTTGATCAGTTGTGATACTTTTGACAATCAGTGCATTGGTTTTTGATGGTCTATTTTATTGAAAATGTTTAAAATTGTGCAACAACAATATACACTTGATGGATGTGGGTTATTTTAAGAATAGTTTGTAGATGTTTGGACATAATTGTGTTTAGATGGGTGTTGTGATACTATGAATACTTTGGACATAATTGTGTTTAGATTTTGCTATCTTTGGTATTATAGATGATGTGGGTTCTTTTAAGGATAGTTGGTAGATGTTTGCAATGGATTGAGGAAAATAATCTTTTGTCATAAAAAATTGGGGACTAAATATAAATTTTTTTAGCAACGGACTAGCAATGAAATATTTGGTCACGAAATAATCAAAATGACGAAATACAATATGAAATTAGTAATGGCATTTATAAATATAATAACGAATTTATTCGTTGCTACAAATGGCAACGGATATAGGTCGGCTCTATGACGTTGCAAAACTAGCAACGGATTTTATTTTTTCCGTTGCTAAATGGTTAGCAACGCGCAAAATAGCAACGACACATATTCCGTCATTGATCCATTTCTAAATTGATATAGCGACGGATATATGTTGATTAGCAACGTTTTCGGTCTGTTGCTAAACACGGTTTTTTTTGTAGTGTAATAACTTTAAGAAATCGTTTGGTAGAATGTACTATTACAAAAAATAATGCATGTATTAGCTCTGTGTATTATCATTACCTTGTTTGGTATACTTTTTCAATTTATGTGTAACTAATACATTAGTTACCCACTCTATTGTGAATTATGTTATGCATAACTAATACATGAAAAAAATCTAGACTTTAATGCATATATTAGCATGGATAAATACACAATAGCTCCTCAAAACTTTTTTCACACCAATTTCAATATATTTGTGGAGTTTATTTTTATAAATATTTTTTTTAATTTAAAAATATGCAAGCAAGTTATTTTACCACACAAATCAAACAATGCATAAGAAATTATCTCGTCATAACTAATGCAAACATAACTAATACCTGCAATACTAATGCAAGCATTACCAATACATCATATTTTGTACTATTCTTATACACCCTATCAAACGACCCCTAAGTGTCTAGTGGACAAAGCCATGAGTACAGGGGTTCAAGTTACAACTTGAGTCAAGTACAAGGATCTCCGAGGTCATTTTATTCAGGTTTTATCTCAACGCATATTTAGGATCCGTTTGATCGTAGATACGTTTTGAAAAAGAAACGACAAAAAGTGTTTGCTCATAGAATTTGTCATTATTTGACAAATAATTCAATTTTTTTTTTTAAAAAAAAAAAGGTATTTGGGCCAAATTACATTATTTAGAAACTTTTAAAAATTAAATATTATCCCAAACTTTCATATTTTATAAAATCATCCCACCATTTATCAAAAGAAACTAATATCTATCTATCTATCAACCAACATGACTAATAAACCTTGTTAAATATAAAATAATATTATTGCCTAGAACTTGTTTAAAGTAATGTAAATAGAAAATTTGAATTCTCCTCTATGAGTTGAAAAATTTTAATAGCTCGTACACTGATCTATAAAATTATTTATAAGCATGTTAAAATTTATAATTTATGAATTTAATTTTTATCATAAACATTTTCATTATAAAATGGTAATATAAATTATGAATATTTTTAATATTTTTTAGAACTTATGATATAAATTATATTTTTTTTAAAGATTAAATATTTTTTCTAAGTATTATGATTGAACACATAATAAAATTTAACTCAAATATTTATTTTAAAATAACTTGTCAAAAATATTTGAGAGTGTATGACGCTTAAAAAAAAGTTCTGATTATAATTAGTTGTTTGCCAAGAATAATAGTGCAAGTGTTTTTTTGTGCATGCAGCAACCAATTGGCCAGCGGCAAACCCTTAAATGGAGCTCATATCTGCGGAGGATTAGTCCTTGGCTTGTTGGGCTGGGAAATACCTTGGGAAACCAAAAAAAATAGTGCAAGCGTCAAACTTGTGGGACCTACAATTCTCCTATTATATGTATCCACGTAACCTTCAATTATGGGTCCAAGTGAAAAATTAGTATTTATATCAATAATCTATAATCTTCTATAATATATTAGAAGTGTTAAATACCTTTAAAATATTATTTAATTTTTTTTCTTTATTAAAAAAAATTTCTTTACACAAAATCGTCTTTTCATTATTTTTCTAATATTTAAGAGTTAAAAATTGATTAAATATATTTATGATAAAACCTCTCCTTATTAGAAGTCATCAAAATTAATGACAACTAATATTTTTTTCATTAGTTTAAGAATTCTAAATCAACTAAATTTAATTTTAAGAAGATTTGAAAAAATTAGAAATAAATATAAAAGCGTTAGAATAAGAAAAAATAAGAAGTACCGAATTTTTTAAAGTTTTAAGTACGTAATAAAATGTAATCAATGATTTTGTAAAGATTTAACTTTAAAAATAAGGAAAGATTTAACTTTAAAAATAAGGAAAGATTTTAAATATAGAAAAAAATAATCGTACTATAAATATGATTTAAATTGATGTGTCTCTCTTAGCCTGGAAGCAAGGCAAAGAGGTACCGCATGACAAATGTAAAAGTGATGATTCATCAAACACTTGAAACTTTTAGTGGTTAAATATATATGTGCTTACATTAAAATAAATATATATATATATATATATATATATATATATATATATATATATATATTTGTGTTTACATTATTATATTAAAGTGTGAAAAAACTTTCAAAAGTGATTTAAACTTTTACACTTTATTAAAAATGTATGCAATAGATAAAATTATTTAATTTGAAATAATTAAACGTTACACGTGCGAGTTACGTGTGGTTAAACTAGTAAAGTATAACAGCATTGGTGAATTTTGTTCCTTCCGTCCATCTCTGGAAAAAAAAAAATACTATATATAAATCTAGTATTTGTTTAATTTAAAAAATGGGAAAAGGATTTTTAAAATATATTTAAATTTTGATGAAGTTTATTGTAACAAATCTGAACTTTGCGGAGAACCTATGACCTCCTTGAGCTATTTATTTATGTATTTTAGTGACATTTATAAGCTAATAAATAAATAAAATATATTAATAAATACTTAAAAAAAGAAGAAGAGTTTAGTGAAGATAAATATCAGTAAAATATGCTACGTAATAAATATTCTAATGGGTCATAGAATCTCCACAAAGTTCTAGAGCGGTCATAGAACCCTACAAAGTTCAAGGATGTTACAAATAAATTTTATCAAAATTTAAGTAAATTTAGATAATTTATACTTAAATATATATATATATATATATATATATATATATATATTATTTTATATTTATTTTATCCTTAATATATTGTACTAGTCAAAATTATTCATTTGTCGATATTTAACTGATTAATAATTAATAAAGGTGATATTGTAAATTACTTTTTCAATTTACTATGAGAGATGCATTAAATTAAGGGAAAATTACCCGGATTAGTCATTATTGGGTTTTTATTATCAATTAAAGCCTAATTTTTAATTAATTATAATTCATAGTCCCTCTTGCTTATTAATTAGTCTAATTACAATTCATAATCTTTCTCATGAATTTTCTCTCTTTTTCTATTTTCTATTATTTTCTTCTTTTTTTTACTTTTTCAGTTGTTGTTTTCTTCAGTTTTTTTTTCCTTTTTTTGTTGCATTCTCTTTATTTTTTCTTTGTTCACTTTTTTCTTTTTATTTTTTATTCATTTTTTTTCTTTTACTTTTTTTCCTTTTCATTTTTCTCCTCTCTTTTTTTTCTTCTTCTTCTTTTGTATTTTTTATCCTTCATTTTTTTTTCTTTTTTTCCTTTTTCTTTTTTCTCCTTTTTTTTTTCTTATTTTCTATTACCCTCATTTTTTAATTTTTTTCCTCCTTTTTCTCTCATTTCTCCTCCTTCTTTTTTTCTTCTTTTTTTTCTTTTCAATTTTTCTCCTTCTTTTCATTTGTGCAAACTAACAAAGACAAATATAAGTGCGAACTATAAAATACAAATGCGAACTAGAACGTATAAATACAAGTGCAAACTATAAAATACAAATACAAATGTGAACTATAACATATAAACACAAGTGTGAACTATAAGAATACAAATACAAATGTGATCTATAACATATAAATATAAGTGTGAACTATCATTTGTATTTTTTAATTATTGAAAAGGAAAGATTGATTTTCTTTCCACGAATAGTTGTTTTTATTTATTGATACGAGTTGGATTTATTGATACAAATAAATACAACTCAAATTTTTATACAAATACAATATATACAAATACAATATGTATTTGTATCTGTAAAATCATTTGTTTGTCATTGTATTTGTATCAAGTGATATTTATTTATTTACAAATATGAATAATAATTTTGATATACAAATACAAAACGGTACATTTGTATCAAATGATACATTACATATTTATATATATTTTAGAATCAAGAAAATATAATTAATGCACTTACTTGTTTTTATACAGATACAAATGATAAATTGTACATGGTCACGACTAAATACAATATGCAATCAACTTACAAATACAAATACAAAATAATTTCTTAAAAATAAAAAGGTAATGAAGAAAATAGAATACAAATACAAGTATAATCCAAATATACAAACATAATAAAATCACAATATAAATATAATCCAATATAATATGCAATCAATTATAAAATACAAATACAAAATAGTTCTTTGAAATACAAGTGTGAATTATATAAAATATAAATGATGACGCAAACTAACAAATACAAATACAAGTGCGAACTATTAAATACAAATACAAATGCGAACTATAAAATATAAATACAAATACAATTGAATCAATAAATACAAAAAATAAATGGTGGTGTGACTACAAATCCGATAAACAATTGTGGTATTTACGTTATCATTTATGACTTGTGCTCGGCTAGTCATATTATTCGAAAATACAAAAAATATAAAACAGAACAAAAAAAGAATAAAGAAAATAAGTAAAAGAAAAAAGAAAAAAAAAACAAAGAAGAAAAGAAAAGAAGAAAGGAAAATAGAAGTTAGAAATTAAAGAGAGAAAAAAAGAAAAAAAGAAAAAGAAAGAAATGAAAAAAATAAAAGTAGGAAAAAATAGAAAAAAGAAGAAGAAAGAAGGGAAAAACACAAATATATATATATATATAAAAAGATAATGGTAGTGTTAGGCAAGAAAATATTCAGTTCAACGAAATAAGCGTGATTGAGATTTTTTTTCTTTTTAAAAATACTGAATTTCATTTTTGACGCGTATAAATAGGGACTGTATTCATATTTTATATGAATACATACTATCTGTAAAATCGAATACAGTGGGTATAAATCGAATACAACGATTATAAATAGTAATTATGTAAAATGTGGCTATAGAAGGTGGGTTTTATAGCAAAATGGTGCTATTTTTGAAAGATCCCCTTAAATCAAACATAAAAAAGTAATGACGGACAGAGAAAGTACGCTTCTATTTATTTATTTTTGCCTTTAATTAAATAATTTTTTAAATTGTTCATTTTAATAAACTTTACAAATGTTAATATTTCTATTTTTTATTATTAAATAACTATATAGAATATTAATAGATAATTATAATACATTAAATAACTATTCTCTCTCTCTATCTTTACTTGTCTGTTTTACTAAAAACGGATGTCCAATAATATTTGTTCAATTTAAAAAATCAATGGAATTATTTACATTTTTCTACCCAAGTTGCCCACCATCCATTACTCAATATAGTTTGAAAACATTTAAATTTTATTATATTCAACGGATAATGTAGTAATATTACCTCAAATATTTATTGTTTCTTAACCTGTATACCAAGTTAACAATGGTCAATTATTCTTTAACGAAGGAGTACCATTTGTTCACCTTTTGAGGTCAACTTATATGAACTTTGAAAAATATTTTAAGGTTTATAATTTAATACTTTAAATTTAAAATTCATATGGTCAAAAACAATACGGAAAATGATATAAGCTGCAATTATTCTCATATTAATATGACTAGAAAGTTCATCTTAAAATGTAAATCAAAATTCATGCAGATTGACCTCGAGAAGCGAAACAGTGACATATAAAAGTAAACGAACAAAGTATTAAAAGTCAAACCTAGAGTTTTAATACATCATTAATAAGATTTAATGAAGTGTCAGGTCAACACGTTGAAATATACCGTCAACTAAAACTTATTCCTTTAAGGTTTATCCGGTCAATTATTAAAATAATATTTTCTTAAAGAAAATATCAAAATCAATATAGACAATGTAAATGAAATCGAGGGAGTAAACTAGTTCACTCATTTATTTTTGCTTGTTCATTATATTAAAAACAAATCTGCAACAATACTTATTCAATCTAAAAAATTAGTGAATAGTTTTTCGAAATATCATATTATGATTTTACATAATATACTTCTAGTTCATAGTAAAAATAATCATTTTATGTCAAATTTATGAGCATATTGAATGGTCTAAGGTCTTAAACCTTATGGATATAAATGATGTTTCATATATTTTTTTTTTGCAAAGAGCGAAATATTTCTTCTCAAAAGTATAATACTGAAATTCACGCCAAACATCACCCCAATTCAATTTGCCAAAAATATTAGGGTATCGGCAAACACTAGTTAAATTTGTATTAATTGAAATTTTAATGTAAATATGAACACATGACGAAGAGAAATGACCAATCGAGGGTTAAGTTAGCGTAGAGCTTCGGATTCAGCTGAACTCGATAATATAAAATTTATTTATATAAAAATTATAATTTTAAAAAGTTAATAATTTTTTTTAAAAAAAAAATCAAATTCATAATCTTTAAATTTGATCCCATGGTCTCGATAAATGGAAAGTGGCTTATAAATCCATACCATTACGTCTGACAAATCTTCGAAAAATATGAGAGGGTTGGTTCTATGCATCACTTTTTTGTTGACTCTTTTATGTGTCATCTGAATGTATTACTTCATCATATTTATGACATCTTGATAAAAATATGGACCTTGGGTATTTATATTAATAATTTTGTTGATTTATGTATTCTTTGATTAATTAGGAAAAATTTATTTAACTCAAAATATCCTCTAATTAATCAGAAAAGTGCTTGTTTAATCCTGAGAAATATTTCACACTGCTGAAATAGTTTTTAAAAACAGTATCTAGCACGACTCAAGTAAAATTAATAGATTACATTAAATCATATCATTATAATATTTATTTGATATTCAGTATTATTAATTTGTTAATAATTAATTATATTATTATTACTGTTATTATATTAATTATAATATTATTATTGAAGTAGCAATATTATTCACTTTGTACTACTACTATTATTATTATTATTATTATTATTTATTATTATTATTATTATTATTATTATTATTATTGTTGTTGTTGTTGTTGTTGTTATTATTATTGTAACTTGTTGATACTAATACAAAAGAAATATTATTATTGTTGTAGTTTATTTATTTTCACAATTGATAGTGATATTTACTATTGTTTCCCAACACTTATTAGTAATCGTGGTTCTACACTTGTAATTTTGTCATCTTTGACTCTTGTTGATATAAGTTGTTAAGGTAGATCACTTGTAGTATTATTTTATGGTAGTGTCCTATTACTATGTTGTTGTGTTACTCCTTATTATCTTTAGTATTTCGTTTATGTTTTTTTCTTAACTGTATTTTCTCTTGTGAGGTCTACCAAAACAACCTCTGTACCTTACTTCTAAGATAATGGTACGTACATATACACTCCATTCTCCTATTTTCCCCAGACCTCAGTGTATAGAAATGCATTTGATATGTTGTTGTTGTCTCTTCGGACTTCGCTAGTGTATGGCCATAGTTTTTCAGGTTTTTGAATTTTGTCTCCTTTTTTTTTCAAGTTTGAAAAATTAGTCTAAGCCAATTTCTGGACTCTCACTCATGAAACTTCAAAAAAATAAATTCAAGTAAAATATATGCAATTTCAAATACACATAACACATCTACTAACTTAAACAAAGCACAAATAAAACCACGTTTATTTTTATTTTCACTTATTATATAATAGTACTTGTTTTTTGAGTTTTCGTTATCTTAATTGTGACAGTCACTATATTTCAGCGTAATGCAATAATTTAGTTTTTCCACTTTTTTTTTTGAAGCTTCACTTGACAATTGCATCTTAACAAGAAAAAATAAAAGTTGGATTGAAATTGACATTTCAGTACCCAAAGTATGCGAGCCTAATATTTGAATTGAAATGTACACATGACTTAATTTTTTGCCGAACTTTTTACTTCAACTCAAATTTTAGGAAAAAATGACTTGAAAGACCCTTATACTCAACTTAGATTGTAATCCGAACCCTTTTACTTACGTCTTTGTCAACTAGATACTTAAAACACGTTATTTTAAGTTTTGTTGTTCATAAGTGACTCTCAACCACGCTAATGTGAATAATACATCACTATCCGCACCAGAAAAAAAATAGCCACATCATTTTTATCATTACAAATACTATTATCTAATTTAATATTTTTAAAATTAAAATTATCACCCTCGCTCGCTTTAAAATGTGTGTAGCCCTGTATTTCATTTGATTCAATAAAATAAACGCCACATAAATTTAGTCGACGGTCAGAGGGTTTTAAAATAACGTGTTTTAATAACTTTAAGTGTCTAGTTGACAAAGACATGAATAGAAGGGTTCAAATTACAATCTCAGTCAAGTACAAGGGCCTCCGAAATCTATTTCACTTAGGTTTTATCTAAATGCATACTTAGGACCTGTTTTGCCATAGATATCTCAAGTAGTTTTGAATTTTTTTCTAGCAAAAAGTGTTTGGCCATAGAATTTGTTGTTTATTGACAGATATTTCTGACAAATAACCTTTTTAAAAAAAAAAAAAAATGATATTTGGGTCAAATTCCCAAAACTTTCATATTTTATAAAAACATCCCATTATGTATAAATCCAAATTATTATTTAATCTATGAAGTAATCCAACTAATAAATTTTGTTAAGTAGTATGTGATGGTATTATTGCCTAGAACTTGTTAACGTAATATAAAGAGAAAAATTGAATGCTCTTATGTTAAATGTGAATTGCCAAAATTTCAATAGCCATACATTGATCTATAAAACTATTTATAACCATGTTATAGCTTATAATTAATTAGTTTGATTTTTATTACGGAATATGTTCATTATAAAATGCTAATATAAAATTGTAAATATTTTTTAATATTTTAAAAACTTTTTTCTTAAAAAATATAAATATTTTTTTAAATACTATAACTAAATATATGATGAAAATTCACCCAAATCTCATCAAACAATAATTTGTTAAAATATTTAAAAATTTATGACCAGAAACTAACTTTAAAAAAGTTCTGATTATAAATAATTGCTTTGTCAAGTATAATGGTTGTAGGAGCATCCTATTATCTGTATCCACGTAACCTTCCATTAAGCGTCAAAATGAAAAATTCCTATATATGGTGTCGTTTGGTTTGAAAATGGTTATCCCAGGATAACTAATATTGAGATTAGTTATTTCGAGATTATCTGAGATAACTTATCCTACCATGTATATGGGATAAGTTATCCCGGGACTAAGGGGAAAATGATGGGATAAGTTATCCCGGATTGGATTAATCCCTCCAACCAAACAAAGAAACATGTGTTCTTTTATTTTATGCCGGGATAATTAGTTATCCCGGGATAACCATTTTCAAACCAAACGACCATATTGGTGAATTTTGTTCCCTCCGTCCATCTTTGAGAAAGAAGTCCAAATTTACTTGTATAATTTTAAAAAACTAAGAGGTACTTATTTTAGTTTTATTATTTAGTATTATTCAAAAATATTCTTTGTTGATATTTAAATAATTAATAAGATGATATTGTAAAGTTACTTTTTTATTATTATTAATAAGAGATGTGTCAAATCAAATATAGACAAACAAAAATAAATGAAGGAAGTATGCTTGTGCTTTATTTATTTGGCCTTTAATTAAATATAATTTTCTTTTCATTTATTTGTTCATTTTAATAAATTTGACAAATGTTTGTTATTTTTGTCTTTATCATTAACTAATTATACACAATATTAACAGATAGATATATTAAATAACTATTTTCTTCGTCTATTTTGACTTGTTCACTGTAGTAAAAATATATGTTCAGTAATATTTGTCCAATTTAAAAACTCAGTGGATAATTTACATCTTTCTACCCAATTTGCCCATTATTTATTACTCAATATATTTTTAAAAATATTAAAAATTATTATATTTAAAGGGTAATGTAGTAATTTTACCCCATCACTATTGTTTCTTAACTTGTATACCAAGTTAATAGTGGTCAATTGTGGGACGAAGGAGTACATAAAATAGTACTCTCTCTGTTTACTTTTACTTGGCACTGTTTCACTTTTCGAGGTCAACTTATGTGAACCTTGACCAATATTTTAAGTTGTGTATTTTGATATTTTAAATTTAAAATTTAGATGATCGAAAATAATACGTAAAATGTTATAAGTTGCAATCCTTCTCATATTGATATGATTAAAAAATACATCTTAAAATATAAATCGAAATTCATGCAGATTGACCTCGAGACACGAAACAGTAACATGTAAAAGTACTAGAGGAGCATGACTCGTGTCAGCACGGGCCCAATGTTAAGATATTTTTATTATGTACAGTAAGTTAAATTGATATTAATTCGAATTATGAATTATAAAACATGAATATACAAAACATATTAACAACTTGGTAGTATTTTTCACAGAGTTAAGTCTTACAAGATAATTATGTATAGCTTACTCATATAAACAATAAAATTTGATGCATTTAAAAGTTTATATCTTTAATCAAATGATTGAGATTTGCTACATTAAGTAGGAAATTCGAGATTAAAAATGATACATGAGACTTGAGAATAAGTGTTGAAAAGTATAAAGGGTTATCTAGTCATTACATATTACATCACATGTGAATTGCAATTAATGACCCGCATTATATTCCCTTACTAAGTCGCCATAAACATCACTTGCTTTCATTTTTCCCTTCTCTTTTATTTGTCACCTTATTCTTTGAAGTTAAACTAAAATAATAATTTAAATTCAAATTTTAAGTGTTTCAAAAATTATATAGAAAAGAAAACTATAAGTTACCATCTTTCATATTAATTTAAATTATTTGACTTTGAAAACACGCTAAAATATACTTATGTAGAGATTTTATTGAACTTTGCTTTTATATATGTTCCTTACATTGAAACGTGGAGTCTTTTGTTAGAGTGTACAAAAATAATGCCGATAGAATGTATAAAGAATGTTTGCATTAATAATGCTTGTATTAATAATATTGGTATTACTTATGCTAACATTATTTCTTATGCACTGTTTGATGCATAGTATTAGAACTTGTATTTTCAATTTTGATATATTTAAACAAAAGCTAGAAAAAAAGGTTGGATTGCATATAAATCCTAAGAGCCATTCGGGATCAAGCATGAGCTTAATATATGTTTTTTTGTCTCAATTTACATGAAACAAATTGAATTTAGATAATCAATCATACTTTTAATATGTTTTTAAATATTTTAAGTTGTTAATATTGTAATCTATAATATTTCTTATGTAATTTTTAAATAACATATGTTACTCTCTCTATTCAAACTTTTATGGCATTGATAGTCAATTGTATTTTAAAAATAATTTAAAATTTTAATTATTGTGATTTATAATATTTTTCTTCTATTTCAATTTAAGTGAAACAGATACAATTTCGAGAATCAACCAAATATTTATATCATTTAAATTTTTTAAGTTGTTAATTATTGTGATTTATAGTATTTTTTTAAGTATTTTATAAAAATACATAATAGATCAAATTATTTTTAGATATTTCAAATTTTTTATTATTGTAATTTATAATATTTTTTATGTAATTTTTTAAAAATATACGCTACTCTCCTTGTCCAGAGTTTTGTGTCACTAATAGTCAATTATATTTTCTAAATAATTTAAATTTTTAATTATTGTGTAAAACTTTTTCTACTCCAATTTAAGTGACATGATGCTTCGATGACTATAATAATTAATTAGAGGTGATATAGTAAAATCACGATTGAAGCAACGAAATAGACATGTCTTAAATGACTCACAACAACTAATTAGAAGTGATATAATAAAATTACTATAAAAGATACTTGTGGAAAAAAAAAGTAAGTGAAATCTCATTTAAGACGTCAAGTTATTTTAAAACATCAAGAGTTAACTTATCATTTTATATTTATTTTATCTTTTTAATTAAATATTATTTATTTATTTAATACTTAGTTGGCTTATAATAATTAATTAGAGGTGATATTTGGTAAAATTATGATTAAAGCAGCTGATGTAGACATATCATAAATGTCTATTCTATTGTTTTATTAGATATTATTAATCTTTTAATATGTAAATAATTTATAATAATTACTTATAAACGATATAGTCAAATCACGGAGCAAACAACTGAAGCCGATATATCGACGGAGAGCTGCTTTAAATACTTAGATGACTTATAATAACTAATTAGGGATGATATTTAGTAAAATTAGGATTAAAACAGCTGAAGCAGACATGTTATAAATGTCTATTTTACTTTTTATATTAAATATTATTAATTTTTTAATATATAAATAATTTATAATAATTCATTAAAAATGATGTAATAGAAAGTAAAATTACGATTGAAACAACTGAAATAGACATGTTATAAATGTCTGTTTTTTTAAAATTAAATATTATTTTTTTAATATATAAATGACTTATAATAATTAATTAGGGACAATATAATAAAATCACGATTGAAGCAGTTGAAGAAGACAACATAAGTAGGCATATCGAAATTTTCTCTTCTATATATTAGGAAAAAATAAAATTAGGTGAAATTGTACTAACAAATAAGAAATAAAGTAAATTATATATTTGATATGAAATTAAATAAAGAATAAAATTTATTTAATTGTATCAATAATTATTTTTTACAATAAATTATCATCTTACTAATCAATTTACTTAAATATAATATATTTGAAATAATTTTATGCATAAAAAAAGATAAATAAAAATAAAAAATAAATGGAAGATAGAGGGGCCCACGTATGTGGAAATATATGCAAGTCCACATGTGATGACATTATTGTAAATTTCTTACATAGTATTGTTGGTAGTTAAAGAGAAAAGAATGGGCTTTTATTAAAACTTTAAAGAGGTTCAAAAAACAAAACACAAAAGATTATCAAATTGAGCTTAAAACTTATTTTAAACACCTTAATACCCTCAATATTGAATTTAAAGACAAAAAACTCACATATTGAAACCACATCTTCTAATATATAGAAAAATGGAGGAAGTACTAATGGTCAAACTTAGAGTATTAATACATCATTAATAAGATCTAATGAAGCGTCAGGTCAACGTGCTGAAATATACCTTAAACTAAAACTTCTTTTAAAGTTTTCTCGGTCAATGAGTCAAATAATATTTTCTTAAAGAAATTGTCAAAGTCAATAAAGACGATGCAAATGAAATAGAGGAAGTAAACTAGTTCACTCATTCATTTTTACTTGTTCATTCTATTGAAAACAAATCTCCAAACGCCCTTTTGGCCATTAATTTTTTTCCCTTTTTTTCATTTTTTTCACTTTTTCGAAAATTGTGGTGTTTGGCCATGAAACTCCGAAAAATTATTCCGGAGTTGGATTCCAAAAAGTGAAAACAACTTTTTGTTGTTTTCACAATTTTCCACTCCTATATTCAACTTTCATTATTATTATATATAACCCCAGACATTAAATTTTTGCACAAACACCTCTTATAACTACAACCACCAAGAAAAAAATTATTATTTATTTTCTATGGTACAACATCATTTTTAATTGTTACAAATATTCTAATTTCTTTTTCTTCTTTTAATCAAAATTTACTAACGTGAAGTAAAAAATAATAAATGACAATCTATGGCGGAAATATTTCAACTTTGTTTTGAATGAACTATATTATAGAAATATAAGACCTAATACATTATGTTATTTAAAAATGAGAAATTTAATATTTTTTTCTTGTCATTCTAATTTTCTGTATATGTCATATAATGGCTATGATGATTTTAATAAATTATTAAAAAGTGGTCAATAAAGTCGCATATCAAATATAGCGTAACGATCCATAATAATGATTACCTTATTTTGGTTTTATGGATTCTGAACAGAGATGAATGTGGTAATTAGCTTAACAAAAAATTGTTCTCTCTACCAAAAAAAAAACATATATATTCAAGGAAAATCAATATCACCAATAAAGAAAAAACAAAAAATTAGCACCAATCTATTCAGAAATAATTCATTCGTAATTTTTTTTAAAAAGATCAAATTCAATAAAATAATTAATTCCAGTGAAAGTAATTAAGAATTTTCATCAACAAATTTAAGAATATATAAAATATATTTATATCTATTAATCATATTTATCAAAATATATTTTCTCTATTCAATCGATTATGGTTAGATAAACTTATTTAACTCGTGTTTGTAATATTTTTATTCAAATTTAAGAAGAATAACAATCATAATAATTAGTTTGTTGTTAATTATTTTATAAATTGAAGCCATATAAATTATTTTCTCAGCATTTGGTTGTATGTTAGTAGGTAAATTAGTAGTTGAGTGATTTTGATAATTTTTAAAAGTAGAGGGCATAAAATCATATTTTAAAAAAAAATATATTCAAAAGTTTAAAATAATTTTCAAAAAGACATGGCCAAACACAACTATAATTCCAACTTCATCTTCAACTCCAACTCCAACTCCGGAAAAAGTAGATTTTACGGCCAAACGGCTACTTATTCAATCTAAAAAACTAGTGAATAGTTTCTACTCTGATCCAACACATTACACTACTATTTATAATTTTTGAGTGTTAATAAACTACTCTTTAGGCAAAATGACTTGAAGACTCTGTGCTTCACTCAAATTGTAATGGCCAAACCCATCGATAGGACCTCAAACTTGTCCTGAAAATTCACTAAGACCCCTCAACTAAGGATTGTACCTATCAAGCACCTCAAGTGCTAAAATTGGTACCTATCAGACACAAAATGTTGATTTGGCAAGGAGAGTGATTTGGTAACACACTCTCCTCGGACGCGTGAACAGTAAATTAAATAATATTTTACTTTTTTATTAAAAAATTTATATTTAAATTATTTAATTAATATAATTTTTAATTATTCTAATATTTTATTTTATTTTAAGAAAAAAAAGAAAAGCTCCCCCTCCCCCCCACACACCCCACAGTCATCATCTTCTTCAAAAACACCTACCCCTCCCCCCCCCCCCACAACAATTATCAGTGAACAATATTTGAAGAATTGAAGCTCCATTAAGCACAACAACAAAATCCTTGTCAATCTTCATGATTTCGAGACAACAAAATCCACCAAATCAGTTGAAAATTAATAACTCCATGAACAACAACAAAATCACTAATCAATCTTCACCATTAAAGACAACATCAAAAAAATGAAAAAACTCCATTAAGCACAAAATGAGTAACCATTTTTCACCATTGTCAACAACATTAAAGATTTGAAAAAAAAATTCTTTCTTTTTTGGAGTTGATTTTCCGACGAGTCTCGCCGGAAAAATGTTGATTGTGTTGCTGCTCTCCTGTGTGTGAACTGTGTGTGTGAGTGAATGTGTGTGTTTGTGAGTGAACTGTGTGTGTTTGTGTGTGATTTTGGAGTTGATTTTCTGGCGAATCTCGCCGAAAAATGTTGACTGTGTTGTTGCTCCCGTGCATATGTGTGAACTATGTGTGCGTGTGAGTTAATGTGTGCGTTTGTATGTGAGAGAACTGTGAAACGTCGGGAGAGGGGTGGTGTGAAGATGACGGGTGGGGGTGAAGACGATTGGGGGTGGGGTGGGGGAAGGGGTGGTAAAGACGATGTATGTATGTGTGAGGAAAGACGACGGAGGGGGGTGGGGTGGGGTGAAGAAGATGATGATTGGGGGGTGGGGGTGTTTTTAAAAAATAAAAATAAAAAATTATTATTAAATATAAATAGAAAAATAAAAAAAATCAGCAATTTTACATATATTTTTTTTGTCACGTGTTTTTTTTATTGGGCATTTTTGCCACGTCACGTGAGTGTAATACACTCTATATATACATTTTGCTGATTAGGCAAAAAATGCCCAATTAAAATAAAATTCGGGGGTTTAGAGGTTTGATAGGTACAGACCTTAGTTTCGGGGCCTAAGTGGGTTTTTGGGACAAGTTTAAGGTCCTATCGATGGGTTTGGTCAATTGTAATTTACATCTCTGTCAATTAGACATCCAAAGTTAATAAAATACTTCTTTTTAAACCCCGTTAACCACATATGTTGGGTTAATGATCAAAGGAATTTAAAATAACGTATTTTAATAATTTTAAGAGGTCGTTTGGTAGGATGCATTAGAAAAAATAATGCATGCATTAGCTTTATGTATTACTATTATTTTATTTGATACACTTTTTTAACCTATATATAACTAATGCATTAGTTATACATTCTGTTGTGTATTATGCTATGCATGACTAATACTCCCTCCATTTTAAATTAATTGAATTGTTGGGGGTATGTCACACGAGAAAGTTGAAGGAAAGATGTCTTTTAAGTCTTGAATGAAGGATTGGTGACATTGACCAACTTAAAGGGTCAAACATAATCAGGAAACCTGATTAAGTTAATTGTGAACTTGATTAATATTTTTAAAACTTTCTAATCTTTTCAAAAATACAAATCAACCCAATCCATACTCCTCTTCAATCCAAAACATCGACCGTCTCTCTCCTCTCTCTCGACGCTTCTCTCAACCAACAGTTCAATAAATTTCTTCTTTCAATCTCCGACGACTTTAACCTCTGCGAAGAAAAAAAGTAAGTCACAAATTAGTCATATTTTTTTCATTTTTGGCCTTTTCAAACTCCAAAATATATATGATCATGCTAATCACTCTTAATACTCTCTTAAAATATTCATTTATTTCTAGTACTATATTCAAAATATGATTCTTAGAATAAATATATTAATTGACAACAATTTTTTTGAGGTAAAATCTTAAAAATTTAGATAGAGCTAAATTTAATTATTTCAATCGACTCTTCAAGATAGTGTCTTGAATTTTTTCAATCAAGTCTTTCAAGATCGTGTCTTGAATTATTTCAATTGAATCTTCATTCATGATAGTATCGTGAACTATTTCAACCGATCAAAATCAAATTCATAAAATCTCTTAACTCCTTTTCAAATTTGATGAAGATGATGAGAAAAGATGGGAAGATGTGAAGTGCCATAGCCAATGAAAACTAAGCTATATTAATGTAAGTAACTTCCAAGAAAATTAAGGGCCCGTTTGGAATTGCAGTTACAAAACTGTTTATTTGAGAAACACTTTTATAAAATGACATTTAAAAAAAGTTGTTTGTGTTTGGTAAATTCATTTTAAAAGTGCTTTTGATAATCAAATTATGTTTGGATAATCTTTTTCAATAAGTGTTTTTTTTTAGACAAATAACCAAAAAGGACATCTATCAATAAACTTTTATTAATAAAAATAATTTATAGAGAAAAAATATTTTAAATATCTATTATAATTTTTTTATTTAATTAAAAAGTACGTAACCTAAATTTTTCAATCAATATTTATATACATAAATACATTAAAAAAAATGGTGATATATTACTTAAATATTACTTAAAACATCAAACAAAAATGAATACAAAAGTTATTTCATAAATTAAATCACTACATATGAAAAAATTAACGACAAAAATAATTAGCCCTTCATACATCACAAAAATTGTCAACGATTTCATCCCTAATTTTCTCGCGCAATGTCCTCATACTTGTAGAATATTTGTCTTGTATTTCTAAAGTATACCAAAAGGCTGGTCTGCTTCTTCGATCTCTGTGATGATGTCTTCGTTAGCATAATAGTTAAAATCTTTATCAGTAGTAAAGTGTTGTCGTATGAAATTATGTATAGCCATAGTAGTTGTAACAAGATGAACTTGAGTTTCAAATTTAAAAGATGGCATTGAACGTAGGAGAGAAAATCTATTTTTTCAAACTCCAAATGTTCTTTGAATTGTACATCTCAAACTGGAGTTAAAAAAATTGAAAGTCTCATTTGAATTTCTGAAGTTAGAATTACATCTGAAACCAGGGAGGTGATAACGCTCCCCTTTATATGGTCCTAAATAACCAATCATTGTTGGATAACCCGAGTCTACTAAATAATATGTATCTACATCAATATAAGAAAAAATAATTAATTAATATAAAAATAATACAATTTATAAAAAAATGCAAAACATAATATTAAATTCACTAACCTGGTGGTGGATGAGGAAAATTAAGATCTGATCTTTTAAGCGCTTGATCAAATATCCTAGCATTATGTGCAGTACCTTCCCATCCAGGCCATACAAATGTGAAACACATGTCCCAATCACATACCACCATAACATTTTGAGAAGTGAAACCTTTTCTACCAATGTATTTAATTTGATCCTTCGAAGGGACAATACACGATATATGTGTTCCATCTATAGTTCCAAGCCTCCAATGCAATTTTTAAAATGTGGCCTATACCTTTTATCTTCTTTTAGTTTAGGATGTATATCATAAACGGTTGAATCTTTAAGTTTAATAATGTCCATAGCCAATTTCAAACATGCATATAAAACATAACGAAAATGCCTACTAACAGTTTCTCCCGAATGTTGAAACCTTTCCTGAATCATTCGATTTCCAACACCATGACCTACTACCATTAAAAACACAACAATCATCTCCTCTATGGTCATATTTCAAGTTGCTTTTAAGCCATATTGTTCATTTAAAGTCTTGCACAACTCAAGAAAAATATATTTTTTAATTCTAAACATTTCGTAACATCGTCGATCATGTCCTTCAAGTATTTCTTTAATGAAATAAAAAACTGTATGAAGAGAATTTCTGCATGGAACCTTTAAGTAAAACTTCATGAAATATTCTGTTGCTAAAGTGATGCTGGAAATTGCCGCATCAAAGACAATATTATTATCATTATTTCTCTTATTTTTAATTAAAACTTCTTCATCAGAAACATCATCATCAGACGCATCACAATTATTTCTAGCCAATTACATATCTATAAAAAAAATATTATTAAATTTAATAATGTAAGATTGAATTGACAATTTATTGCTCATAGAATCATAATGTAAATTATTCAAATATAAAAACTAAATAACTTGAAAAACAAACTTTTATACCTAAAAAAAACTCAATTAAAAGAAAAAAAATCATATCTTTTAAAAGCAAATCATAATAAATAACATCATAAATCTAATCCTTATGAAGCATGGTCTTCCTTTCCAACCATTGCAATTACAATTCTGCATCTTCTTATGCTAAGAACATTTCTCTCATTGATTGTTTGACAAGTAAATCACTCGCTTTTCACCATAAATCACTACCAACAATCATACCAGACAAATTGCAAACTATACTCATTGCACTCTTAATACAAAATAAACTTTCTCTCAATATGTTGAAGTGCGTGATTCAATGGTGTCAGCAATTCTCTCAATTGATGAACTAATTTTCTAACTAGGATTACTTTTTTTCGTTTTTGTTGATACCTTTCTTTTTCTTCTAGTATCACTCTCACAGTTACTTTTTTTTTTAGCTTCAATTAATTCTTCTAAACCATCAAAAGTTATAAATTCTTCATTATTTATTGGAGTATCAAACTCAAATGGTTACTCAGATTGAAATCATCTACTCCCTTATATACCATCTGGTAAAACTCCAGATGATGGTGCCCATGCATGTTCGCCAGTAGCAACAACATATCTCCATTTGAGTTCGATATTGTAAGCCTTTTTTCTTTAAATTTTTCTACAGTTGGATTTTCCTACAATAATGAGAAGAAATAAGATATGTTATTAGTGACCAAAAATAACATAATAACTTATCAAGTTTAATTGAATAATATGTAATAAGATTAGAAGTACCTTTATTTTTTCATCCCACCATTCAACACTCGCTTGAATGGTTTTCTTCTCGCTATCCCATCCTAAATCAGTTTTCTTTCCAACTAAAGTGTCCCATTCTTTCCAAGTGTTTTTAAGATTATCCCATTTATTCTTCAATTTGACTTTGTCATAATTTTTTTCAATTCTGGCATTGAATCTTGTCACCAAATTAGTCCATCCAGTTTTGTTGAAGTGGGTAACAGAGCGATTTTCAGCGATAACTTCATCCACACATAAATTTTAAAATAACTCTACGTTTTCTGTACTCCATTTAGACTTCTCAACATTACTCATTTTTTATGCATTAGAGATATATGATTAATAATAATAACATTACACAAAATAGTGAAATAAAAATAATATTGTCAAAATAAAAACTTAACAAAATCTAAGAATTTCATAGACAACGATATTATTACATATGCTCTTATATGTATGCACATAAAAAAACTAATTATATCATGATAATTATTAAAAAACATACCTTAAAATGAGAAAATAATTTTGATTCAAAAAATAACTTATTAATAATAGAGATGATTTTATATTTTCGAGAGCAGTAAAGTATATGTATATATGAAAAATATTATCTGTATTTATAGACGAAGGAGAAGGTGTGCAATACGATAAACTCGTTGAATGAATAGAAGGTTTGAAGAAAAGGTCAAACAAATATTTGATTAGAATCTATCTTTTTTTTGTTACCTTGTTTTTTGGATTCATTTTACTGTGTCAAATTCACTAAAAGTTAGCAAACACTCTATTCATGCTTACAAATATCTAAATGAGATAATATTTATTATTTGTTGCCTTTTATTTTGGATATTTTTTTATCGTTTCAATTCTAAAACTAAGTAACCAAATTCATATACGTATACTACCTGATGACAAATATTTAAAATAAAATTCTATCTGTTATTTGTTATCTTTTTTTAATATATTTTTACGGTGTCAAAAATTACTACGAATAAGCAGTCATCATATTCTCATATATATACACTATATTTTAACAAATATGTCACTTTTAATGAATTATTTATTTAAAATTAAATATTCGAGAAAAAATTTGTATGTGATGTCAAAATATAATTTTGTAACGTGATTCATCTGTCAATTATTATCATTAATAATAATAAAATAATTTCTATATTCTTTAGTCATCATCATCAATGATATTTTCAAATTTATTTAAAGAAAATGGGTGAAAATAAAATAAAAATATATAAATCATAAAGAATTATGACGTAAATATGAAATATAAAATTTTAAAAATCAAACGTAAATATATATATATATATATATATATATATATATGTGTGTGTGTGTGTGTGTGTGATAGGGATATTTTTGTCATAATTTTTTTTTTTCTGTTTTTGCTTTTTTGAGAAGCAGAAAACTGTTTCTGCTTATTTTTAAAATCACTTTTGCACGTTTATCAAACACCCTTCTTTAAAAAAAAAATACTTTTTTCCTCAAAATAAGTGCTTATTTTTTGAAATAAGCAATCTCAAACCGGCTATAGGTATCTTGAAACCCAACTTAAATAATGTAAATAATGATGGGTAAAATTGAAAAAACTTTCCAACATGTATCTTGATTAATGATCAATTCTATTATTTTGAACATTAAAAAATATCTCAACAATTCAATTGTTTTGAGATAGAGGGAGTACATGAGAAATTCTTGATATTAGCAATGCAAGAGACTTTAATGCATATACTAGCATGGGTAAAGACACAATGCCCCTCAAAACCTATTCCACACCATTTTCATTGTATTTATAGAAGTGTTTTTGTAAATAATTTTTTTATTCAAACACATGTAATGCGAGTTATATTAACACACCAAATCAAACAATGCATAAGAATAATCTCGCCATAATTAGTGTATAATACTTGTATTACTAATACAAATATTACTAATACATCATATTTTACACTATTTTTATACACCATACCAAACGATCCCGGAGTGTCTAGTTGACAAAGGCATGAGTACAAGGTTCAGATTCCAACCTGAGCCAATTACAAGGACCTCCGAGGTCATTTCACTCAGGTTTTTTCTAAACGCATATTTAAAATTCGTTTGGCCGTAGATATTTTAAATAGTTTTGGGGAGAAATTAGGCAAAAAGTGTTAGTCATGTAATTTGTCATTAATTGATAATTTTGTTGACAAATAATTTAAATTTGCAAAAACTTTTTAAGAAAAAAAGGTATATGGGCCAAATTCTATTATTTAAAAACTTCTAAAAATTTTAATTTTACCTCAAACTTTCATATTTTATAAAAACACCCACCATTTATTAATCAAACTAATATTTACCGATCAACCAACATGACTAATAAACCTTGTTAAATATGTAATGGCATTGTTGTCTAAAACTTGTTAAAGTAACATAAATAAAAAAAATTGATTGTTCCTTCGTGAGTAGAGGAAACTTCAATAGCTTGTACATTGATTTATAAAATTAATATAAGCATGTCAAATTTTATAATTTATGAGTTTAATTTTTATCACAGAACATGTTTATTATAAAATGATATTAATATAAAATTATAAATATTGTAAATAATTTTTAGAATTTATGAGTATAAATTATATTTTTTATAAAAGTCAAATATTTTTTTTAAATATCATGATTAAATACATGATAAAACTTCACTCAAATCTTTATCTAAAAATAACTTGTCAAAAATATTTGAGAATCTTAAGTGCATTAAAAATTTTCTTATTAAAAGTAGTTGTTTGGCAAGTATAATAGTGCAAGTGTTAAACACGTGGGACCTACCAAGTATAAAAGCATTGGTGAATTTTGTTCCCTCCGTCCAGGAAAAAAAGAAAGAAATATATTTAAATTTATTTGTTTAATTTTAAAAATTAAAAATATTTATTAGTTTATATTTATCATATTCTTAATATTTATTTATTATTCAAAATTATTCATTTGCCGATATTTAACTGATTAATAATTAATAAAGGTGATATTTTAAGATTACTTTTCTAATTTATTATTTAAAAGAAATGTGTTAAATCAAACGTACGTAAATAAAGATTGGTAGAGAGAATACACTTCTTTTTTTTTCGTCTGGCCTTTAATTAAATAATTCTTTTTACTTATTGATTTTAATAAATTCTATAAATGTTATATTTCTATATTTTATTATTAAATAACTATATAGGATATTAACACATAATCATAATATATTAAATTAATATTTTCTTCGTCTATCTTTATTATTCACTATACAAAAAATAGATGTCCAACAATATTTATTCAGTTTGAAAATTCAATAGATAATTTATACTTTTCTACCTAATTTGCCTATTTTCATTACTCAATACATTCTTTAAAATATTAAATTTTTATTTTATTCAAAGGGTAGCGTAATAAAATTACCTCCATCATGTATTGTTTGTTAACCAGTATGTCAAGTTAATCGTGGTCAAGTATTCTTAACCGAAGGAGTACATAAAATAGTACTCTATTTGTTTACTTTTACTTGTTACCGTTTCAATTTTTGAGGTTAACTTATATGAACTTTGATCAATATTTTAAGGTGTATGATTTAATATTTCAAATTTAAAACTTAGATGGTCAAAAATAATATGAAAAATGTTATAAGTTGCAATTCTTCTCGTACTAATAAGAACAGAAAATACATCTTAAAATGTAAGTCAAAGTTCATGCAGATTGACCCTCAGAAGTGAAACAGTAACATATGAAAGTAAACGCAGAAAGTACTAATAGTCAAATCTAGAGTTTCAATACATCATTAATAAGATTCAATAAAGTGTCCGGTCAACGCGCTGAAATATACCTTCAACTAAAACTCTTTTTAAGGTTTATCTGTTCAATAGGTAAACTAATATTTTCTTAACGAAAATGTCAAAGTCTATACAGACGCCGTAAATGAAATAGAGGAAGTAAACTAGTTCACATATTCATTTTTACTTGTTATTATACAACAACAACAACAACAAATCCAGTGTATTTCCACAAAGTGGGGTTTGGGGAGGGTAAGATATACGCAGACCATACCGCTGCCTCTAAAGAAGTAGAAAGACTGTTTTCGATAGACCCCGGCTCAAGCTAATTTTTTTACTTGTTATTATATTTAAAATAAATCTCCAACAATATTTATTTAATCAAAAAAAATCAACGAATAGCTTTTAGTGTGATATAACACATTATCTTATTATTTATTATTTTTTAAGATTAATAATAACCAAATAAAAATAAGCAGAGGGAATATTTAATAGCACATTAAAAATGGTTCGGCATTGAATTCATTAACTTTCAAAGTGAGGGCGCATTTGAAGTTGCCTCCGCATTTCAAAATTTCATGAAATTTTTTGAAATTCCGCCATGTAAAAAGGGAGGTAGATTCAAATTTAAGTCAAATTAATTTGAGTGAAGCGGTCCAAAAATAATCCACGAGAAAGCAATAAAAAAAAGGTCAGGAGGGCCGAAAACGAAAATACATAAATTCAGATCTAAATCATAATAATTTCATTTAATAAAAAGGAAGAGCAGATAAGGACGTACTTCATCAGCAGCTGAGAAATTAAATCCAATAAAAGTTTCTTTTTAAGTCCGATCTTACCCCCTTAGCCCTTAGGGTCTTTTTTTTTTTGGCTGTGATTTTACGCCACCCCACCCCCCCTTATATCTTTACCCCAACCCCGCTCCTCCAACGGTCCAATCCAAATCCATTTCCTCACCAAATACCCATCTAACCCTTGTTCCCCTCTTTTATTTTTCTCTCTCTACACCTCTTTTTCTTGAGATTTCTCTCATATTTCACCATTTCTGTATCTCCTAAAAAGCTTATTTTATAAAAAATCTATATACCATTTATGCCCTTATGGACCCATCATCCATGGATCTACCGACGACCATCGAATCGACGTTTAACCCTGGAGCTCAACTCGTTAACCATGACCCTATCCCTACCCCTACTACTACTACTACTACTACTACTACCTTCCCCCCTCCTCAAACCCTACCCCCACCCCAACCCCCGTCCCCTGATTTCTCCTCTACCCATCCCGATTACGCTGAGGTACAGATAAATTTTATGGTGGGTTTGGTTATTTTCTTTTTCTTGTTGTTGACTAATGGTTGATTTTTTTTTATTTGGTGCGTGTGTGCGCGTGTGTGTGTGTGTGTGACAGCTGATAACGGCGGCGATAACGGCGTTAAGGGAGAAAGAAGGGTCAAGCAGGATAGCTATAGCCAAGTACATAGACCGAGTCTACTCGAATCTTCCACCCAATCACTCGGCCTTGTTGACTCACCATCTTAAGCGTTTGAAGAATTCTGGCTATCTAGCTATGATTAAGCACTCTTATGTCCTTGCTGCACCTGGATCTGGGCCTCCTCCGGCGTCGGCGTCGGCCGTTGATTCTAACGGGAACGGGACTGATGTCGCTAAACGAAAACCTGGTCGTCCTCCTAAGTTGAAGTCTGAGGCCCAGTTTCAAGCTCAAGCCCAACAAGAGCATCAAGCCCAGTTTCAAGATCAATTTCAAGATCAGTTTCAGGCCCAGTTTCAAGCCCAACAACACCAGCAACAAGCCCAGTTTCAAAATCCGTTTCAAACCCAGTCCCAATTTCAGTACCTTCAACAGCAGCAATTCCAGCCCCAAATGCAGTTTCAACCCGACCCGTTGCTGCAAAATCAGCTCCATTTCCAGCCCCATCAGCCACAGGCGGCGTACGCTGCTCCTGAATCTCAGAATTATTCGAATCTTGGGGCTGAGTCTGTGTTTGTTTCTCTTGGGTTAGCTGATGGACCCGTTGGGGTTCAGAATCCATCTGGTTCTCTTCCTCCTGCCACCGGAGCTCCGGCCCCTCTGGCTCCGTCAATTGAAGGGAGTACCACAAAGAGACGCCCCGGTCGTCCCCGTAAGGATGGTTCCACCGAAGCCAAACCGGTGCAGCCCAAATCACCCGTCCAGAGTGGTATGAAAAAGCGACCTGGTCGTCCTCCTAAGACCGCAACAGTCAATGCTTCAACTTCTCCTGGATCAGCTGTGGCTTCCAAGCCTAGAGGGCGCCCAAGGAAAAGTTCTACTCCGGGACGAAGAGGACGACCTAAGAGAAATGTGACTGCCGCTGCTAATGCTGGTGCCAATGCGGCCAACTTTCCTGCTGGTAATCCCAATGTTGCTGCTGGTGGTGACCCAACACCGACCCCCAAAAGACGGGGAAGGCCACCAAGGTCTAGTACTCAAGGTGGAGCCGCTGCTGTCGGTGTGACAGATGTGCCAATTGCTGCTGCTTTTGATTCCGAGGGCTTCCCTAATACTGCTGGTGGCGCCACAAATGGAACTACGCCCCTTGGAAAGCGACGTGGACGGCCTCCAAAATCATACAGCAGTCCAGCCGTCTCTACTACTGTTAAGAAAGCTAGGAAGCTTTCAGGAAAACCTCTGGGTCGACCTAAAAAGGTATTACTATTGCTTTGGTATTTACTTGCCTCATTTAACTGTCTTGGTATTTCAGCTATGGTATAGCTGTTATGGTGAATTAGTGTTCTTTAATCTCAACCCGCCATCATTTTACGCTATTAAAAAGACATTTATATATAAAAGATCTTACTAATATGCTTTATCATAAACGAGGAATTCTACATTTCCATATGATTGTTTGTTTGTGAGTATATTATTTTGTAAGTATAATTAATAAGTAAAGGGGAAAAGTAAGATTGCACAGGCACTAATATGCATTTTGCAGGCTTCCCAGTGAGAAAAACAATCACCTAACTTTTAAGAGGAAATGAGCATTTTCAAGATAAGCATCATATTTAAATATTAACTTATTGGATGGCCGCAAAAATAGAAGTATTAATCGTAATTTTTTTTCTTTTATACCGATATAAGAGGATATATTAGTTACAAAATAGAACAATAGAAATCGTCTATTATAGTTTATAGAAGTGGGGATGATCACTACTTGACATGAAATATTTCACAATATATCCTCCCCAATATATTGGGTATTTTTAAGATCCAAGTATGACGTTATATTCTTATTCTATATTTTTTAATTAACACATGTTTTGGAACAATTAACGATTACAACTAATATAACAATTAACATGAACATATGGTGTACTCACTCTGCATCACTTTATATGATGCAGTTACTATTTGCAGAGAGATAATTTTTTCTTTATCCGAGATTTTTTCCGTCTTTTAAATATTTTGAATTGTGAATTATGAAACCATTTATGTAGTTTCTAAATATGTTAAATAATTCAAAAAACTTGGAAGATTTTCTGAATTCAAGCAGAATATTAGCTAGTTTGATACTTGGTACTCTGAATCTGACGTAATGCGGGATGGAAGGAGTAACGTAATACCATGTACTTATCATGTATGATATTATATTCTTATTTTATATATAGCAATTATTAATATGTGCAGCCACCTAACTTTTAGGGAAAATAATTATTATACATATTCTTTAGATATTAATATTTACTTGTTGGATGATTGCCAAAGCTCCTATTGCTTTGGCTTGGTGGTAAGAGCACAACACATGATGTTTGGGTTGGCTGAATGTTACAGGTCAAACCTTTCTGCATGAAAAACTTGGCCTTTGCATTTTAACGGTTATTATAAAGAAGCGGGTACACCTTTCTGTATGAAAAGCTTGGTCTTTGCATTTTAACGGTTATTATAAAGAAGCGGGTGCACCTTTCTGTATGAAAAGCTTGGTCTTTGCATTTTAACGATTATTATAAAGAAGCGGGTACACATGGTCAGTCATCTATGAAGCTAAATTAGAGCACATGTGGGGAACAGTTATTGTAAGGATTTAACTGATTACTTGCTGGTTAATTGCTTTTTATGGAATCTTGTTTCTGGTTCATTGTCTTTTATGGGAAACTATTTATTTAACAAACACATCAAATATAAATATTAACTAGGTGGATAATTGTCCAACCACTTGGTATTTAAATGAAGAAAGGTTAGAGGTTGCAGGCTCATTATCCACCAAATTCTGGACCTTGTACCACTAGATCTCAGCATTTTGTTGGTCATTTAAAAAAATATAAGTATTTATTCATAAATATTTCCTTTATTTTAATTTTGAAACTGGTAACTTGATTATTTCCTTTATTAAGTTACCAGTTTTAAATAAAATATTTCCTTTATTGATAAAAGCGTATTAATTATTAGTAAACCAATAGAAATTTTGTATTGTAGAAATGAGAATGATTGCTATCTAATAGATAGTGTCACACAATATTTGCTCCTCAATATATTGGGTATTTTTAAGATCTAAGTACCGAGTTATATTCTTTGTTTATATATAGTAATAATTTTATTTGGCGGTTCCTTTTGCATCCTATTTATTTGAGAGAATAAAGTAAGCTGGTTTACACCTGTTAAAATGTTTCCCAACACTAAAATGAAGACCGACAATTATCACAACTAGAAGAATGTTTTTTTTTGGGGGTGGGGGGTTGATTAGAAAGATCCAGCTTATGGAGATGCCTTAATGCTTCAAAATATAATTTGTCAATAATAAAAAGATTAAATCAATTGAACTGAAGAAATATATTAGAAGCAGAAAGTTGGT
Organism: Capsicum pubescens; assembly: GCA_030864215.1. Lineage (NCBI taxonomy): Eukaryota > Viridiplantae > Streptophyta > Magnoliopsida > Solanales > Solanaceae > Capsicum > Capsicum pubescens. The sequence goes on along the minus strand of CM061540.1, from coordinate 8,686,065 downwards.
AACTAAATGACTGAGTCTCGTAGCTCGACTCCTGGTTTTAGATTCCACCCAATTCTTTCCCTCTGCTGTAATATTTTTTTTGTTGAATGAAGCAAGATTCTTTATTTGAACTTGTTTTTAGTTTGGGATGGGAGAATGATATGATCTAGTCTATGCTTCAAGCAAAATGAGCAGAATACAATTTGGTTGATTTGGCATCAATAAGATATAGTGAAGATACTTATTGAAAATAAATTAATAGATAAAGAAAATATATAATGATGCATTTATTGCTTTTCCGGGAGACTGGTCCCTTAGGAAATTGGAATTTGCTTTCTGAAATGTTGTCTTTCCAATTTTGTTGCTCCTCTTTTGGCTTTTGAATGAAAATGGCAATGTTGTCTTGTTTGAATTATTCCTTCTTTAATCCTTACAAATGTTTTGGTTCCTAGAATGTGACATCCCCTGCAGTTATGGACCCCAAGTTGGTGGTGGCTTATGAAGAAGTAAAGGGCAAACTTGATCATATGGTAAGTCACTGTGAAACAACTATTTTTAGGTTAATCTACATACGGTTGTGTTGATACAAACAATTTTGTAAATATTGGCAGCAATCAAGAATCAGGGAGATAGCAAACGGGCTGAGGCCATGCATAAATTCTGAAACACCACCAACTGCTCTGGCAGCATTTCAAGAGTTAGAAGAGTTAGCAGCACCACCGGCAGGGGTAGATTCTATGCAAGAAAATTGATAGAAAAGATGCTGAATAGATGGAGGCAGTGTTTAAAACTCAAGAGTGTAACATTAATTAAGGCTGGGAACTGTGAAAATGAAGGAAGTTTCAGTGCAGAGCTAGTTGTTGGCAACAGGAGGAAGATGCGTGCGTTCTAAGACTTGGAGACAGTGTAGCTACTACCTTTGAGGAATGTATTTGTTACTGTCAATCTATTAGGTTAATCAGGATTTGATATTCCGTTGCACAGTATGCAGTATGTTGTAGTTCTAACTGTATTAGTAGTTGATTTGATGAGTACCTTATCTGACATTCAAGGGAGACAAAGACGTGCTCTTGAGGGCTAGGTGTACTCTTTTGAGTATGCTGGATGGATTGAAATGCCTTTTGCCAGATTTATAATGCCTCTCTTTTTGGATCTGAATAGTAGCTCCTCAATTGCGCGTTGCGTCTTGAATGTTTGAAATGCATTTGAGCTCATGTGGATATTGTTGTTATCTGCTACTAGCTTGAATGGAGCAACACCAGGTGGTGATGATTCATATAATTGATCCCATCTCACTTGAGATTGAGGTTCAGTAGCAGTCGTCGTCGTTCCCTTGTGCTAAACCAGCTTTGCACCCTTGATGCAGTGGTTGCATTTTATTCTTTTATAGCAACCAATAAACAGGAGCAGGTATGTATGTTCGACAGTCTTGAAAACGCACTAGCATATCAAGAATTTGACGTCTAACAGGGAAACATGTTTAGCCCTTTTGTCAAAAAGTTATTTGGCCAATCCTCGAACGAGAAACGAGAACTTTTTTAGCCCTTTTGTCAAAGTTATTTGGCCAATCCTCGAACGAGAAACGAGAACTTTTTTAGCCCTTTTGTCAAAAAGTTATTTGGCCAATCCTCGAACGAGAAACGAGAACTTTTTCCTGAAGGAAGGAAGGAAGGAGTCTAGGGACGGATTCTTGAGGATGGATTCATTTCTCCGCTAGTCAACTAATAATCTAAGGATAGTTTCATTTCTCCGCTACTCGAACTAATAATTTAGAGATACAGCTTGTGAATTACGGAATATTTTTGGTTAGTCAAATGTATGTGCTCCAATCTTGAAATTTGAACATGGGTCAAAATATTTGGGGGGTCCTTCGATCCATAGTTAAGTTTAATGCTAAATCTATACAATATCTTTTTATGAGACTAATTAATATATTCTTAGCCAAATATGGTATAAATGTAAAAGACCAAACGTAAGGATACCCCATCCATCTTATTCTATCTTAGATGACTTTGTTTTATACCATCATCTCCTATGCGGTATAAATTAGTCTAAAAATTATAATCTCGAGAGTCTACCTACCAAACGATCCTTCATTCCACTAATTCTTTTCAGTGATAAGTGAATTCGAATTTATATAGTCAGGCGTTGCTCATAAAGCTACAAGGTTGAGAAAATTGAGTAAAGTAGCTTTAGTATAAAATATGGAACTGCCCCTTAGTTTCCTTTTTCTTTTCTTCTGATTAATTTAGCTTAACTATTAACAACATATTTCGGAATTGAAGCGGGCTTATTGTTCAATTTGACATTAAAGAAGTTTCAGTATCCTAATTCTTTCACAAAGACGGCTGACGGGTTTAGAATTTGAAACTTATGGATACATACAAAAACGCCAAATCATTATTATCATAACCATGGTGGAGCCAGGTAAGATCGAGGGGTTCATTTGAATCTCTTTTAACGGAAAATTATATCGTACTATTTATTCATGGGTAAAATTATTTCTTATAGATGTTGGACCCCTTTTGACTTCTTCGTACATATACTTCTATATATTTTAGACTCTCTTAGTAAATATTCTAATTTTTAGAAATATTTTAAAATCTCCAAGTAAATATTCTAATTTTTTTACTAATACAAAATCCATTGTCAAATATTAACTAGTACTAGTTTCCAAAAGTGACAGTGATGCAAGCAGCAGGAGCCAAAAAGAAATGGTCCAATGGAGACTACAAGTTGTAGTCTATAACTTCCAAACTCACTTTTCTCAAACAGAGGTTACCCTTTTAATTCGAAACCCAAAATAGAAAAAAGGAAGGAAAAAAAAAGAAAACACTACTGTAATAAAAGAACAATTAATATAAAAATTAATAATGTTTGAAAAAGAGAATATAATGTTTGGACAAATAAGGCCGCCCATTACATGTCAGACTCCACCTACTCTTCCTCTCTAATAAATTATTATTAGTACAATTTTTGTTTTTTTATTCCTTAGCACCTTTAACTTTTGCTTATGTCATTCTCTTCCAACAATCACTACTTGTAAATTTTGTAAAACTAAATCCAAAAACATAATGCATTATCATATTCTGGAAATACAATTCATTCAAACCTTTTTACTAAATTATTTTATGTTTAGTAAATTTAAGAAGTCACTTATCAGTATCTTTTTCTTCACTTTTTTACCATTATTACTGCAATTAATTTAGAATTAAGTGAGATCATTAGATAGAGAAACGAATTTTAATATCCAAATAATAAGAGATATTTTAGTAAGCTCAATTTTTGGGTATATGTTTAATGTCACCAAAAAATGTGGTGGACTAAATGTAGTTCCTCAACTTTTAGTCAAGGATCTCAAATTCAAGTGCTATAAATATATAGTAAAAATTTTGTGAGAAGCACTTAGGGGGCGTTCGGTAGGCCGTATTAGGAGAAATAGTCTATATATTAAGTGTGAGATTAATTAATACTATGTTTGATGAGATTTTGGACCAATGTATTACTAATATCATGTATTAGTTATACACCCTACATGGTATTATAGGGTGCATTACTAATACATCACATATGGTGGTATTAGTAATACGTGGGTTTTAATATCATGGAATTAGTATGTGTAAAGATAAGAGTATCCCTCAAATTCTTTTAAACATTTTTTTATTTTCTTAATTTTATATTTTTATATTTGTACTAATAAATTTGTTCAAATAAATTAGTTTACAAATTTTATTATTATTTACAAAAATGTCCTCAAATTTCTTTAATTTTTTTCTAATTTTTTTTCAATTTTGTTCAATATGAATTACTTCCTTTCAATTTATTAAAATAATAGTATTCCTCCAAATAATTTTAGTTATAAAAAAAACTACTCTATTAACTCAAAAAAATATTTATTGGTCAAAATCCGAAAACAAGTAGCTTACGAGCTTTAATTTTGTAAATAGGATATTCATAAATAAAAATAATTTTTCTACTTAGTTTTAACACTCTAGAGAATACAATTTTATTTTAATAATGATTTTATTATCTCATCCAAAAGTTATACCTACCTCCGTCCAACTTAAAAACAACATAAAGTGGGAACAACAAGCAAATGATGAACAAACAAAGAAAAGATAATAAAAAAAATATTTTTTTGTAAGTGAATGATTAAATTTTAAAATTCTAAATTAAATAATTAGTTATATTGTTAACTTATTTTTTTTACTTAAAAAAAGAATAATAAACTTTTGTAAAAAAATAATACACAAATTTATAATATGTCGAGGGTATTTTTGTAAACAAACAATATTTTTTTTTAAAATATAACAATACATATAGTTTTCAATGTACCAAACCAAATACTACATAAAAATAATCCCAGTATTACTAATTTCAATATTACTAATACAACATATTCAGTATTATCTTATACACTCTACCAAACGAGTACTTAATTTCTTTTTTAATACACGGTATAAATTTAAATTGATCGCACCCTATACATTTTTTTTTTTTTCTTTTATAAAAAATAGTTAAGTGGAGATGAAGGAAAAGGTGTAGAAAAGAAGCGTTGATATGGTTGGTCAATATTTGGGCCTACCAAGAAATGATATTCAGCTGAGTAGTAGCTGACGAGATAAGGATGATCATCGTAGATTAGGGTTGACCTAATTTATATAATCCACTACCTTTTTTTTTTAAATAAAAAATATATAATCAAGAAATTTAAGGTTCAATAATGGATGCTATAAAAATAATTAAGGGGGAATACACCAATACATTCAAATATTAATATTATATTTATTAAATTTAAATTCTAGATTCATTCTTTTTTTTATATGATCGATTTTACAAAAAAAAAAATTCCCTCCCATACAAGATTTCAATTTTTCCTAGCACACCTTTGAAAAGTGCACGCCACCACATTTGTCATTGTATATTATTTTGGGATATTCACAGCCACAAAATATACATATAAATAATATACTAACACGATACCCCAACAGCAGCAGGTCATGTTTAAATTTATGATGTGTATTAACAAGTATATTAAAATAAAGCATCTCATATTATTAAAGTCATTTTCATCTCCTCTTTCCTCCATTATTTTTATCCTTTTTAATCAGATTGTGAAAAGTAGGAGACATATTTATTTTATTATTTTTGAGGAAAATTTAAGTGCTATAATTTGTGTATAAATAAAGTCAATTAAGAACTAATAACAGTACCAATAGGTGAGAAAAGTTGGTGATGTCAGAACTAATTTTTATTTAACGATAAAAGTAGGAGAGGACAGTGGTGACTATTCTTCCATTCAACCATATTTGCTTGGAATCACAATCATTTACTATAATTTATGACATAAAAGGTATAATAATATTCTTTTTATTTTGATCTTTTTGATGACTAGGTATTTTTCTTTCAATAAGAATGAAGCATATTCAAAATCCAACAACTGGAAAGTGGAAAAGGTAAATAATACTCACCTCTATCCATTATTATTTCTTTGATAATATCACTACGAATGTACAAGTATCGAATAATTTTATCGATTAAGATATAAATTAGTAAAAATAAAATAACTTAATATATTTATTTCGATTAAAATTAAACTTGAGATACTCAATCACCTCTATTTTTTATGTGAATATTTTTCTAGTTCCATCAACTATATTGCCTTGTCGTGAAGTACAAAATACACCAAAATTGCTGATGTACTACTTCGAGTTTGCCCCTTCACTCATGGGACATTAACGATATGAATCCAATCTATTTTTTTTTTTCCTCACTTGATATTCAATACTTGAATTAAAGTTACAATTATATTGAAATCGCGCATTGTATTACTTAGTTTTTGATTCATGCCACAGCCCATATCGATGAATCTATCGAAGCAATAAGCATAACTTGGCTTAAAATATTTGAATATTGGAGAGCAACATTTATGAATCATTGCCCATCTTGGATCCTGCCAAAATTGTGAATCATGAAGGCAAGTTAAGTTGGCTTTGGATCCTGCCAAAATTGTTTAGTTATCAATTTTATTAAAAGTACTTGTTCAAAAATAAAATATTATTTTATAAAGTTAAAATAAAATGTTTTTTTTTTTTTTTCATTTTGTGCTTTTATCTAATTTTAAGTGTCATTTTAATTTTTTTACGCTCATTAAAAGTTAATAAGTTATAAATATAGTTTTACTTTTCATGTTGGCATAATATTACTCTCTACATATTTATTAGAGTATAAGGATAAAAGTAAATGAACTATGTTAAATCTATCTTAATTTTTTTAATTGACAAATATTTTGAATCAATTATTTTTAATAATCATAACAATTAAAATAGATATACTTTATTTAAAGCCCGAGGGTTTGTCATAAATAACATCTTTTATCTTCTCTTTTTATCAACCTTGTATATGATAAAAGGGTAGCTCCGCGTACTAAAGTTCTCACCATGCGAATTTGGAGAAGGGCTTCATCATAAAAGTGTATCGTACGTAGTCTTATTTTGTATTTCTGTCCGATGCTATTTTCAAGTCTTGAATTCGTGACCTTTCAGTCATACGATGACAGTAACTTACTCTGAGGCTCCCGTCCTTCCATACGATACATTTTCATAAATTAGTAGAATCTCAGAACAGATATAAAAAATAGACATTTTAAGGCTTTGGTGTCATGGGAAATCCCACTAAGGTAAATGTGATGCCTCAAAAATGTCAAGGGTGTGGTGGGTGATGTCTCTTTATTACACCTATATATGTGTTAACTCCCCTCCCACTTGTTGGTCCTTTGCTGTCTTTTGCCCTCTCCCTTTTTCCAAAACTCACCACTTGGAGAACCCCCCTTTTGGCTTTTAATTACTACACAACTACCCAAGTATACAATTTGTCATTCTTTCATGTGTAACCAGTAAGCTCCCAAAATCTTCCTCTCTGTCTCCTCACACAATCCAACATCTTTTCTTGATTTGTTATTCCTAAGTTTACAAGAAGACAACCTTTTGCCTATTGTGGAACTGTTCTTTTTTTTGTCTCTATGACACAATACATATATGTACATATACATGAGTATTCGGTCTGGTTGAATTCTTGATTGTGTTTCAAGATTTGAATTTGCTGACTGGGTTTTGGTTATTATAAAGCGAACTTTAATGGGTGATGATGTTGGATTTGATTTGTCAAGTTCTTGGATGTTGACCTGAAAGTTGTTGTCAAACGAAGCTTAAATTCTGTCCATTCTTGTTGTTATTTGGGTGATTTTTGTGTATCAAGATTCATGCTTGGAGTGAGACAATGGAGAGGTTTATGGCCTGCTTTCCATTTCTTTGACACTTTGTTTAGAGGTTTAGTTTAAGACAAGATGAAAAATCTTTTGAAGAAACTTCATTTCTCCAGTCAATCAGAGGATTCAGAGGGGTCTAAATCATCAGCAAAGAGCAAGAGATTAAGTGACGTTTCGTCGTCTGATAGTAATAATAATAAGCCCTTTTCAGCTATTTCAGGATGGTTGAATTCTGTTACCAATAGGCAGAGTCCTAGTCCACCATCTTCTTCAAACGTGGTTAGAGGGAATAGGATGGAACCTTCTGATTCTGCTAGTAGCAGTGGCTTAGAGGCTGCATTAGATGCTTTAAAGCGTGATTCGGGGTCTAGCAACTCGAGGGAGCCTGATATTGAGGAGGAATATCAAATACAATTAGCTTTGGAGTTGAGTGCAAGGGAAGACCCTGAGGCAGTGCAGATTGAAGCTGTTAAGCAGATAAGTTTAGGCTCGTGTGCCCCGGAGAACACTCCAGCTGAAATTGTAGCTTATAGATATTGGGTAAGTTTGTTTCAGCTAGTTGCTTGTTTTTATATTGCTTTCCTTTCGCTTGTTTCCCTCTTGGCATTAATGGACATTTTTGTGCACTGGTGATCATGTTTGTTATATTGTTTTGGTTGGTTAGCAGTTAGTTTCAGCTAAGCCATGGTCGAACTTGCTCCAATATTCGATTGCTGTTAAGCAAATTCAGTCTTTATAGTGCCACTGTTGTCAATATAATGATAATGACACTTGTCATCATTATGTTGCTGTTGATTGTAGTTGGTATTCCTCAAGCTGTTGGTTACTGGATCATATCCTAATGCCAAATCAATTGCTTAGTTTCATGGTCTTCATTCTTCTACATCGAGTGTGGTTTCAAGATAACTGGAGCTCAAAATTTTCATGACAAAACTATGAAGACGTTAATAGTGTCAATAGGGAAGTTCATTCAGTAGCATTACGTGGAACATAACACACTTTGACACTGGAATACTTGTATTATAGTGTGCTCTCCTGTGGTGTATTAAAGACCTTGTTGAACATGGATATGTTATCCTTTATCAAAAAGAAATAAAGGGATATGCTAAATCAGCAAAAGATGTCGTGAAGAAATTGTTACTGAAATAAAAGATTCCAAATGCTGTGGTGAAGTTCATGGAAATCTGAAAAGTAAAAGAAAAATAATGCACATGCTTGATGGATATATTAAGGGGAGAAGTCATAGTAAAGGGAAGTTCCAACTCATCATTTGCGAAAAACATGCTTCTAGTGGATAATGTATTTTCCCGACAAGAATAGTATGTGCATGGTGGTCGTCTTTCAGACTCTGAAGAAGAAAGGAAATGACTTGAGTTGAGTGGTTTCTTCTCATTTTCACTTCATTTTCTCTTAGATGCCCCCAGGACTTTGGTCTTGTGGTAAGAGTGTAATGTATGATGTATAGGTTACGCGCGTGCGACCCTCCCCATGGACAAAGCTTGGTATTTCAGTGGAGAAGGGTACAGGGGCTGACCCATTGTCCACCGAAGTTTGAACCTTGTGCCACTGGTCTCGAGGATTTCTTGGTTAAAAAAAGAAGAAGCCGTCGATGTAGAAGCTGAAAAGAAGCAAACCTTGTAGGAAAAGCACTAGTACAAACTGGATGAGTGAACATTCCAATAGAGTTCCAGAGAAGAACCAAAAAAACCTTGTAGGAAAAGCACTAGTACAAACTGGATGAGTGAACATTCCAATAGAGTTCCAGAGAAGAACCAAAACTTTCTTTTGTCATTTAGATACCATCCCGGCAGGTAGTTAGTCATTGAAGAGTTATTTCCATTTACTTCCATGTTGCTATTTGGGTGGTTGGGAAGCCTTAAATATGGTCAGACCAGCTGCCATCTGGTGAAAGACTAGCACTATCCCTGCTTCTAGCGATAAAGTTCATTTTGCAGATGATTCTAAGTTGCTAATTTTCAAAAACAAGGTTCTCTATCTCTATTATTTTTGTCAAATTAATTTTCAACAGTACAAGATTTTATAGAAAGCTAATTATCTGACGTTTGGAGAAATTAGTTTGTGAACTACTATTTGCTCTATTGTTTGATCGACCACTGATGCTTATTTTGCACAAAATATTCCTGTTTCTATTCCGTGCTCCTCTCTAACACATGAATTATCTCATATTATAGATTTATGAATGCTTTTCAGAATTACAATGCTCTAAGCTTTGACGACAAGATCCTGGATGGCTTTTATGATCTGTATGGGATCCTGACAGAGTCTGATCCCTCAAAAATGCCCTCCCTTATCGATCTACAAAGAACACCGGTAGCAAACCAGATCACTTGGGAAGCCATCCTTGTTAATAGAGCTGCGGACTCTAAGCTGTTGAAGCTAGAACAGAAAGCTCTAGAGATGTCTGTCAAGGGCAGGTCAGAATCCATTGGTTTTTCTGGTGGCAATTTGGTCCAGAAGCTCGCCGTGCTAGTTTCTGAACACATGGGTGGTCCAGTTGGTGATCCTGACAGCATGTTAATAGCATGGAGAAGCCTTATTCATAATCTAAAGGCCACTTTTGGGAGCATGGTTTTGCCTTTGGGTTCTTTGACCGTCGGACTGGCTCGTCACCGCGCCTTGTTATTCAAGGTACTATGCTCTTTTGACCTTCAAAACCTTTAACAATATATTTGTATATATATGAGAAAAATATAAGGCTCAGTAGTATCATGTTAAATTGTTTGATTCTGAGACAAGGAACGAGTTCCAGTTAACTTCGATCTTGAGATGTTTGAACTACCTTATCTCACTTAGGAAGCGTAATTTGTTTTCAAAGTTGGATCGTGACAGTGATGATACCCTTTTTTTTTAATCAAGCAATGACTACATAACCACACATAAAGAAGATTTATTAGTTTTATAGATAGAGGGCATAAATTCGTCATATTAAAGATGGACGTATTTAGGCAGAACAACAGCAGTGTGCCTTGGATATGTTATTGGCTGAGTTTTGTTCAGTTTTATTTGGATGCTTCTCAAATATTTGTTTGAAGTACTTGAGTCAAACGTGAGTTAAATCCAATACCTCGTCTCCATATACTGTTCAGTATTCCACATCCATTATTTCTGCTGTTGTATGGAGGTGTGCTATATATATCCATCCTTTAAAGATGTCAATTGCAAGTGTGCTGTGCACTAATCAAATATCAGTTGAATCAATAACGTCCCCACATTCTGTGCAGCACTCTGCCTATTCGTTACCGTTTGTGCATAATTGATGTATCTCCATCTTTTCTGGAGAGACAATGATAAGTGTCTGTATGATGTCCTTGTCACCTGTCAGTAGCCTTTCATATCAAAGATGATGCCTATTCATACGTTTGATGCATGAGAATAACCTAGAGTATGTTTTCCTTTGTACCATGTAATTATTTTGACTTGGGAATATTTGACAATATCCCCCTCGTCTCCTACCAATTTGATTGAAATTAACTTTTGATGTGGTCACTAAAATATCGAGCCAAGAAATGATCTGGCTGAACTGTATATTAAGCCAAAATAACTTGAAAAGTGAGAAGACACTCGTGTTTTTAAATATGTTCCATTAACACCCATTAGCTAGCACATTCTCCCAATTTTTTTTTTAAATTGAAAAGTAATTTTAGTATTGCATATCTCAGTTTTACTACTAAAAGTCAGTATTTTATGTTTTCAAGAGTTAGAATAACAAGAATTTATTGAAAAGTATTTTTAGTATTGCATATCTCAGTTTTACAACTAAAAGTCAGTATTTTATGTTTTCAAGAGTTAAAAGAATAGCAAGAAACATGAAAGGAATTAGATCATACCAAAATTTCAAGGTAGAGTTCGTTTAATTTTTTTCTCTTAAGGAAAAAAATATTCTTTCTGTCCTTGCCTTTTCCTTTCTTAAGTAAGAAAGCTTAGATCTCCATGTCTTTGCCTTTCTTAAGTTAGATAATGATCGTCATATTTTTCTTATTGAGCAGTGTTTTTTCCGTCAAACAAAATATATTGTTCCATAAACAAAAAGATGAGTATCTCACTTAAGAAAGGAAAGCCTATATTTCCTTAAAACAACTCATTCTGTGTGTGTGTGTGTGTGTGTGTGTGTCTGTATACATGTCTGGTATGTATGGTGGATGTACATTATTTTCCTTCAAACAAAGAAAATAGTAAAACATACTGATGGTAAACTTCCTCTTAATAGAGCCCCCCCCAAAAAGGAAAGAAAATGAAAATTCGAAAATAGCTAAAAATGGTATGTGGATTTTCTATCACTGTTGTGTTTGATTCTTCATCTCTTGGCATGATGGTCAACTGTGGCCTTTCCTTTTTGCTATGATTAGACGTACTTCTGAAAATTTATACAGGTTTTGGCTGATAGTCTGGGGCTCCCGTGCCGATTAGTAAAAGGTCAAGAATACACAGGTTCAGATGAAGTTGCAATGAACTATGTAAAGATTGAAGATGGAAGGTTCCTCCCCTTAGTCTTCTTCCTTATTCAGATTTTATAATTTCATTTCTGATTCCTATCTTTTTGTATCATAGTTGGTATACAGTCAGTTTGCATTTCCACGGCAAGGAATATCTTAAATTTTCCAGGAAGAGTGCTGGATAAATCTTCTTTGGTTTTGGAAAATACATCTCTTTTTTGACATGTCAAATACACAACTTTTCTTTAAAGTAGCAAGGTGATCAATTTGAAACAAATAACTGTTTCTCCTATTTCTTCCATAATTTGTAGCTTTTTACGGTCTTAGATTGGAGCTGTTTTTATTTGCTGGAAGTATAAATTTAAATTCATCTTGGTGGAGAAGTTTGTTCAATCATATAATTACTCTGCCAAAGTTGCCTCTTTTGCTTATGAAGGCATATGCTTTGCAGGGAATATATTGTTGATTTGATGGCAGACCCTGGCACACTTATTCCCTCTGATACATCTGGAACACCGGGAGACTATGAGGAATCCATCCTCTCCATTAGTCCACCCTCCAAAGATGTTGATTCTCATATGGGTTCTTCTAGTAGTGGGGTTGCTTGTTCGTCAGAAGATCATTCTGAGTATGGAATGGAAGAGAAAAAATCCAGGTTTGGTGAAAGCAGTGCAGGAAATGAGTCTCTCTCTTCGGATAATTCAGAAAAGCAAAAACGAAATAATAACTCTGATGACTTCAAAAAGATTCGCACTATGAAGGAGCAAGGGCAGGAAACTTCATCCAGGACTGGGCATGCAAGATCTCCTTATTCACATACAAGATCTCCTTCCTGGACTGAAGGCGTTAGCTCCCCAGCCGTACGACGAATGAAAGCGAAGGATGTTTCACTGTACGTGATTGATGCTGCTAAAGAAAATCCACAGCTAGCTCAAAAACTTCATGATGTTTTACTTGAAAGTGGGGTTGTTGCACCGCCAAACTTGTTCTCTGAAATCTATACAGAGCAATTAGATGCTTCCCCTGTGGAGGGAAATTCCATGCCAGAGGATATGGAAAGTAAGGAGAGGGATGAGGTTGAGAAAATCAAGAGTCAAGTTGATATAGATTGTAATAATTTCTTGCCTCCTTTGCCTTATCATGCCACGTCGAAGGTCAATCCCCGTGGGCCATTTGATCCTCATCTGGATGGTGGAGAAGTTAGTGGGCAGCAAGTTTCCCCACACTCTGAACTAGCTGCAGCAAAATTCACGAAAAACATGCCTGTTGCTGCAGCTGCAGCTGCTGCTGCAGCTGTGGTTGCCTCTTCAATGGTAGCTGCTGCAGCAAAGACCACATATGGTTCAAAAGCTGATCTCCCTGTTGCTGCTGCTGCGACAGCCACAGCTGCAGCAGTGGTGGCAACAACAGCTGCTGTCGCTAAGCAATATGAAAACTTGGAGACATCTGCTCTTTTACCAAATAATCCTGCTTTCTTCCTAAGTGTGGTCGACTCTGGAAAAGTTGATAGAGATGCAGATGGTTCTGCGCCTGAGGAACGGGGTAGTGGTGATAAAGTGCATGAGGTAGTAGGGGTGAATTCTGAGGGTGAAAGAGTATCAGATAGGTCAATCGGTAATGATAGTGCGAAATCTGATGTGACGCTTGATGATGTCGCAGATTGTGAGATTCCATGGGAGGAAATCACCTTGGGTGAGCGTATCGGACTTGGTATTGAGCTGCATTGAATATTTCCAATCTTACAAGCAGCCATGAAGTAGATAAAATCTGTGTCATCTTACATTTTCATTAATCTTCTCGTTGTAGGATCTTATGGGGAGGTCTATCGTGGAGACTGGCACGGAACTGTAAGTTTCTCTAATTAGATTTCTTCTTTTTGTATTAGGTGTTGCTGTAATGAATTTTTGCATTTTTTTCTTTACAAAGCTGAAAGCTAGAACTTATTGTATTAGCTGACTATCAGATGCAAGTTGTTTGTTCAACTTACAGAGTAATGATATATATATATATATATGGGCATCTGAAACTTGGGGATACTGTTACTGTGTGAAGTAAATGAAGTACTTGAAGACTGCCAAGTTTCGGTTATACTTGTGTAGTGTGGTGTTTGAAGAGTCTCCAGAAGATTTTATAATGCTCTTTTGACAATGGTAAAGCTTAAAAGAGTTTATAATGGTCTTAGGCTAGTCCACCCATTGACTTGAGGTTTTCCGTTGGATCCTCATATTCTTGATAAAACTATCTCTCGCTCATGGGGTGAAGGGTGTTAGAGATATGCAGTTTCTCATACGGCGGGGTATTTAAGGGCATTAGAAAACCTTTATAAACGCTTATACCCGATTTGGGATCTAGGATACCAGGGACAGCGTGACTGCTTTAAGTTGGTTCAACATAGATGCATCAGCAGAAACTGTAGATAACAATTCAATTACAAAAAGATTGCTCTTTCTGAAGTTTTTGGAATCTTCTAACACCTGTCATTTTACCAAAACAAATAAATATAAAGTAGACTAGTAAGAAACTGTGTCCACTATGAACTAGATTTTGTTTTGCACACCATTTTTGATAGCTTTAGTATACTCTTTTATAAATTCCGGAAGTCCATGCCTCTTAGGAAAAAGTGTCCAACTGGATTCATGTGTACTGTTTAGATATGGCAGATCAGCGGTGGTATAGCTGGGTTATTCAGTCATTCTTCACTTGCATCAAATATTAATGGGAAAAGTCCATTGCTCTTACAAACATTCATCATTGTCGTCAACTTAAACTGATACAAATAGATGGAACCTTCTTATTTTCAGGAAGTTGCTGTGAAGAAGTTCCTAGACCAAGATTTAACTGGTGAATCCCTTGAGGAATTTAAGAGTGAGGTATACCCTTTCTTTTCCAACATAGCCCTTTTTCCTTGGATTTTCAGCAAACTTTTAAAAATTACAATTCATGGCATTACTATTACACCTAAGATATCTTTCAAAATCGTGAATGAATTATTTTTTTCAAAAGATATATTGAAAAACCTTTCCAAAAGAATTTGAAAAGCTAACGAATAAATGCCAAAGGAAGTTCTAGTTTTCTTTAAATTTTCCAGAATAAGAACATTAGGATGGGGATACCAGATACATGCCCTAATACCACTGACCCAAGAATAAAAAATCTAGCTTAAACCATGCCCTAGTCACTACCTCGTTATAACTCAGTGAGATCACTGACAGAAAGTAATTGTTGCTTGTACGGTACAATTACAACTGATGGGACCAGGGAAGGATATCCTAGTGGTGAAGATCCTTTACCTCTAATCATTAGGTTGGTGGTTCGAGCCACCAAGGGATCAAAGTAGTAGGATATGGTCTCTGCTGGACTTCTGGAATTTTTTAAGGGATTTTACCATATCAAAAGAAAGAATTATGTTGTTAGATCTTTTAAATTTTTTCTATAGAATGTCTGGTCTTTGTGTGAAAGAAAAATATATTTGATTGATCGAGAAAGAAAAATGGGGAAGTATGCTGCAAATATACGTAAATAGTGTTGAATTCTTCCAACTAAAACTCTTGTGCATCATGTTGTGGTTTATAATAACTGACTCAGAGTCACCAAAACTGATAGTCACCTTTGTATCTCTGGGTGGTTTTATAATCATGTAAATATATTCAATGGGTGTGAATTTATTTCCTGGCTTACTATCAACTTTTACTCAAATCTATTCTTATTCTGTTAATGAGTTAAGATTTATTAATTTCGAGCTTCCAGAAAATTGAGAAATTTCCATTACTTTGTTTTGCAAATTGATCCCTTTCTTTTTTGCTTATATATTGGAACATAGAGAAATCAAAAGCTACATGAAAAATGTAATGTTCACTGTTTTTTCAGCTAGATTGTGGTCCTTCTGATAGCTCCACTACCCTCTTCTTAATTTGTAACTCTTGGTAAGAAGCTCACAGTATGTCAACTAGCATGATGATGTAGTCTTTTCTTTGAGTTTTTCCTCTCTATAATCCAAGTTGGTGAAAGTTTTTTCCACCAAGTTCAATTCTTTGATCAATTTGTGCGACTCAAACTGTAAATGATGCCGCGCCTTAAGTGATTTTTACTAAATTCCTTGGCTTTCCAGTTGAGATTCTTCTTTTTTCTTTTTACTCTTTATAGAATTCTTTCTGAATGTTGTTGCAGATATATTTTGCGCACTTATCCATTTGTAATCTGGTTTTACACTAACAAATTCAGTAGCCATTGCTGTTATCTGATGTCTTATTTAACATAAAGGGAAGATTGTAATCTCATTCAAACTTAATATTGCCTTGGAAGGTGATGATCATGAAAAGACTCCGGCATCCTAATGTAGTCCTGTTTATGGGAGCTGTTACACGTTCTCCAAACCTCTCAATTATTACCGAGTTTCTTCATAGGTACATCAAAATACTGAATATTTAGTTTTGTCGTAGTTCTGGTCCGCCAGGAAATTTGAAGTTGCCAAGTAGCTGTTGTGAAGCTAGGAAATCTAAAATATCTGTGGTTTTGATGTATAACCATTCACATGCTGGAAATTAAATTATATTTTGGTTTGCAGAGGTAGTTTGTATAGATTAATTCATCGGTCCAACAATCAATTAGATGAAAGGAGACGATTGAGGATGGCTCTTGATGCTGTATGCTATACTCTTCTCTCTCTCTCTCTCTCTTTCTTTTTTTTTCTTTTTTTTAAACGTCTCCGTTGATTCAATCCTTCTACAGTTCATAATGACTTCTGGTATATGTGATTATTGAACTAACAGGCTCGAGGGATGAACTATCTACACAATAGCACTCCTGCGATAGTTCATCGTGATTTGAAGTCTCCAAATCTCCTAGTGGATAAGAACTGGGTTGTGAAGGTGGAATTACGTTAACTGAAACCCAGTGAATGATACTGCATCTTACAATAACTTCCCATTTAACACATAACTATTTTTGACTCTAGGTATGTGATTTTGGGTTATCGAAAATAAAGCACAGCACCTTCCTTTCTTCAAGATCAACTGCTGGGACGGTAAGCAGGAGGATTTGATTCAATTAATCAGAACATGCTTCTTTCTTCCTTTTTCGTTTTGTGTCCCTTTATTTTCTATATACTTAGTGTTGTATTGACATTCTAATATGCTTGATAATCTTCTCCTGTGCTTCTTGTTCCCACGACTTTATTTCATTGCGGTGCCTTTCTTAATAGAACTTAATATTCCAGTCATGCATACCTGCTAATCTTTGTACATCATTTTATATCAGCCCTTTGGTAGAAGATAGCTCCATGCTGTTGGTCTTAAAACAATTCAGGCTTTTGGAGATGTTTTCGTTGCCAAGTTTCTCCTTCAAAAAGGTGGTCGCTGTGATCCATGGTTCAAAAATAAATTTAAATGTATGCCAAGTTTACCTCATCTGAGAAGAGTATCAAGGCTTCCAATTACATATTTTAACCCTTTCCAATGTCATCAAGACTTAGTTTTGAAATTGTGAAATGGTTTTACCTTGTTATACATGCTGAACTGTTGTAAAAGTAGGACTCCTGCTCTTTGATGCTATTAATTTGAAGGAAGTCATTGAATATATATGGTAGAGATAGTTCCGAAACGACAATAATTTGCGTATTTCTACTGTCATTCATAAGTCCTCATATACCTAAATGCATAAATATAATATGTACTTTCTATTGTTTGCTGATCTTCACATCTTATATAGTGGTTGCAGTATTCTTAAGGTAGAAAATTTGTTAGTTTTGTATCTAATACTAACCGTGCTGTATTGCATTCTTCATAATACCATATGTAAATTTTCTGCTGATATTTTGTGGAAGCGGGTTACAGTGGAATATTCTTGCTTCATTCTGACGCTTGGTGAATCTGTCATTTTTTGAAACCATAGGTTTGCTATATTGGAATTAACTTGGATGACTCTTGTACTTAGCGTGTGCTGCACAAAATGCTTGCAGTTTCAAGGGTAGAAAATTAGCACTTGTAGAAACATG
The DNA here is from genome assembly GCA_030864215.1 of Capsicum pubescens. Classification (NCBI taxonomy): domain Eukaryota; kingdom Viridiplantae; phylum Streptophyta; class Magnoliopsida; order Solanales; family Solanaceae; genus Capsicum; species Capsicum pubescens. The sequence goes on along the minus strand of CM061540.1, from coordinate 8,668,373 downwards.
CATTTGCTTTTGTTAGTAATACTAGGTAATGAACTGTTGTATGCTTCTACTTGTATATGGGAAATTTTCCCACATTAGAAGATACTAGGTAATGGAATTGCCGCTTTTTGAAAAGTTTCTCTGAATTTCCATTATTCATGTATGTTTTGGTCTAACTAAATACTGCAGACAATTCAGTATTTTCTTCATCATGGTTCTTTATTCATCCCTGCAACAGTTTCATGAGCAATACATTTGACTCTCGTTGTTGCTGGCTTACGAATCTGCTGCAACCTTTTGTTTTCAGGCTGAGTGGATGGCCCCAGAAGTGCTGAGAAATGAGCCTTCGGATGAGAAGTATGTTTTACAAACCATATTACCCTGTTCAAAGTGTTGAATAAATACGTATTAGTGAAAGCAACATATAACGCAAGAATCAGAACAATCCTACAAATATCTGGGTGGCATATTTCAATATTGAGTTCCTTCACTGCCTTTGGTATGGTTATTGATATGTACAATGATTTCATGCCTTACAGATGTGATGTATATAGCTTTGGTGTCGTGCTATGGGAGCTCTGTACTCTGCAGCAGCCATGGGGAGGAATGAACCCCATGCAAGTAGTTGGTGCAGTTGGATTTCAGCATCGCCGTCTTGACATACCAGATGACATGGATCCCGCTATTGCAGACATTATCAGAAAATGCTGGCAAACGTGAGAACAATCTATCTTTCAGTCATTGTTCCCCTAATTAAGCTTCTTCCATTATCTTTTTTTCACTTCTTTAGGGCTTGTCAGGCTAATCCATGGTTCTGGTTAATACTAGAATCAGTGTTATCATATGGTTGTTGGTGTAATCAAGGCACCAGGCGACCCTCTTTGTGTCAGTCTGGCAACGCCTGAATTTGTAGTGCTTCTGTTAATATCTACCCATTGGTATGCGTAAAAAGATCAATTAAGCGAGTTGATTATTGTTTCAAAAAATATTAGCTAAACATCCTAATATCTTCCCTTAACAATTTCATGCAACAAATGATGTTTGGTGGTATTACTGAGGTCTGAGCAAATGATCAAATCTTTTGCTCTATATTCGTCTTTCTTATCCATGGTTACTTAGAAGTTAGTTTCGAGGTCTGATTCACCTTAACTTGTGCCCGAGTTACCGGCCTGTTTGTGTGTTGCTACAAGGTTATCTGTGGTTTTCTTGATGTAAAAATCTTATATTTTTTGTTTTGTTGCTTTTCCTGCTTTTAATATGCAGAGACCCAAAGTTGCGGCCTTCATTTGCTGAGATTATGGCTGCTTTGAAGCCACTGCAAAAGCCTATAACCAGTTCACAAGTACCAAAACCACCGGTAAGCAGAGGTCAAGAAAAGGGTCGGTCATAAAGAAACGTGGATGATCCACCAGCACTACAGGTTTAGGACAGAAGGGAACACGGAATTTTATCTTTTGTTTGAAATGAAGACAGGTCCATATTTGTTCAACCAGAAATTGAAGGAAGACATAAAAAGATCTGTCAACAAAACATATACTTCATGTTGAGTCAATTGTTGTGATTCTTTTTCTTTTTATTTATTTTTATGTTCTGGTAGTTGTCATCCCACAGTCCTCAACATTGTGCATCTTATCTCATGTATATTCATTTTTGTAATTAACACAGATTGAGAATATTTTCCACATTTTCACATCAAATACTTTGAGATGCTTGATTATCCACTTGCAGCCGCAGCAGAGGAACAAATTTTCCTTTTTTGAATTTAAAGATTATTAAATCATGCCTGGAGAAAATTGTGACATGTAGAGAGATAAGGTAGGGACCATTTACTACTACTGTATGCAGTTGAGTCACTACAAATATCTATCTGCTACTTTCTGATGTGCTCATTTCATATCCAAAAACATGGCCACTTTCTTTGGATCCACACTCTCTCTGTCTCATCCAATTACACGAACTAACTTCTCTTCATCCTCCCAAACCCCTCCTCCTTCTCAGCCACCAAATCAACCTCAACAACCGCAAACTCCGCCACCATCTCAGCCGTTAAGTGCAAATTCTGCAGAGCCTCCATCACCTGTTAATGTGCCTAGTAAATCTCCCCGACAATCAACCACCGCGGATTCCACTGATTGGATTGCTTCCTCCTTAACAAGGAGATTTGGCCTTGGTGCTGGACTTGCTTGGGCTGGTTTTCTTGCTTTTGGTGTTGTTTCTGAGCAAATCAAGACTCGCCTCGAAGTGTCTCAACAAGAAACAAATACAAGGTGAAATTTACATTTGTAATGTCCACATTCTATTTGTTTCATGTGTTTTCTTCTCCATACAATCATCAAAATTGTATCCAAAAACATTCACTCTTCTTTACTTAATCCTCAGGGTTGTTGAGAAGGAAGAAGAAGTGGTATTACCCAATGGGATAAGGTACAATACCTACTATGCTAATCGAACTTTTATCCACTACTTATAACAGTAGTGTCATCATAATGACACTTTACTCACTATAGTAGTAAAATCACTGAACATTACCTGTTATAATGACAAAAACTTACTCATCGAATCCGTATTCATCTAACAGGTATTATGAACTGAAAATTGGTGGAGGCGCAACGCCACGACCGGGGGACTTAGTTGTGATAGATGTGAAGGGAAGCATAGAGGGCAGTGGACAAGTTTTTGTGGATACATTTGGAGGTGGTGATGGCAAGAAGAAGAAGAAGCCTCTGGCATTAGTAATGGGATCAAGGCCTTACAGTAAAGGAATTTGTGAAGGTATAGAATATGTTCTAAAAAGTATGAAGGCAGGTGGAAAAAGAAGAGTGATAATTCCTCCAAATTTGGGATTTGGAGAAGAAGGTGCAGATTTAGGAACAGGGTTGCAAATTCCTCCTGCTGCTACTCTTGAGTATGTTATTGAGGTGGAAAAAGTTTCCATTGCACCTGCTTGAGATTAGGGTATACAAATTGGAATATCAAAACAAAACCATAATTAGTACAACTTCAAGTGTGTGTTATTTAAGGAAAATGCAAAGTACTGTTCTTTAGTTGGGAAAAAAAGATGTGATGTGGTTTTGAGGATGAACCGAATATGGACACTTTCAATAAGATTTCATCCTTGAAATAAAATTTATTTTTTGATTATTTCGTCTGTTTCATGATTGGAATGGGATAGGATATACTTTACGCTACGATTTTGAATCAGAAGAGAGATTCCGACGACAACATTTTGAGATGGATCATTCTCTCTTTCTACATTAAGAAGAAGTTCAGCCATTCTTGCACTTAGCTATATTGAGAGTTTTTCTTCTTTTCGATATTCACAATTTATTGATGAATTGAATTTGAATTTGCATTGCGTAAGACTCATTAGAAAAGAAACGTTCCATAGAAAGAGTTTTTACATTCTCAAAGCTCGAGATTAGAATCATCTCAAAGGTGGTCTTGAACTTTCATCTCTATTTAATAAAACTTTCGAAAAGATGACCACTACTTAAAAGAATTGTCGTTTGTCCATCAAAAATATAGTTTTCTCTATAACTTTCAAGTGTCAGACATTTCAATAAGTTAACGTCCATTGAAGATAGTGTGATGTGTTGCCGCCTATTGCCGAAAAATTTCAGTTGTAATAATTGACTTACCTTTTTTAAAAGATAAAAGATTGAATTCAATTCAATTTTTTCAACAATTATCAACAACATACAGTTTGTGTATGATTGACAATACACACAGTGTTTTTGTAAATGCATCACAATTTGAATGAATAATATTAAGTTTTGCTTAACTTGTGTACAAGCAATATATTCTTATGAGACAAAATTTATGGTTAATTGAACAAATCCACTACCTTTAACTTAGAGAAAAGTTTTGAACTCCTACTTATACCAATAAAATTTTAGCCCAACTAAATTTCTAGGCAGAACTATTTCTTAAAAAAATATTAAACGGGGCCAAATATTCAAGACCACTCTTTTATAACACTAAAAATTACACAACTTACGTTTCCAATAGGGATAATAGTCACGAAAATACCTGAACTTTGATCGAATTTCCAGTTGAGCATACTGAACTTTGCGGGGGTCCTATTGCCCCCCCTGTATTTTTTTAAAGTGGAATTAATTCCCCCTCAAAAAACGCTATACCCAATTTTAAAGTAGAAAGTGTAATACACGCGTCAATGACATATTAACACGTGTATTTTTTTTAAAATTAATTTTTATTTAATTTCTTTTTCATTTTTCATGCTTATTTTCTTCTCCTTTTTTATTCATCAAAATCCACAAAAAATTAGCAGTAGCAGCAGACATTTCACTCTCTTGTTTCAAATCCACTTTAAGATCAACCACAATACTCTTGCTCTCCAAATCCCAAATCTAGACACTAGATTCAGTAGCAACACAAAGCCAATACCTATTCGGGCTAAAACATTGACATCCAACATCCCAAAACAACACCATTACAATCAAAACATTGGCATCCAACATCCCAAAACAACCAAAAACTCAGAAAGTTTCAATCTTTACACTCCCAAGTTCAATTTAATGAAAAAAATAGCAAGAATTTGCTTCAGAGAATCCAAATCACCAATCTTGAAAGAAACTTCAAAATGCATCATTTTAAAAAAAGAATAAAAAATTTATAATTTGAGAAAATTATCTTCACTGATTTCTTGAGAATTCGAAATTTCAATTACTATCAAGATTGTTCCAACAAATTTCCTTCTGGCGCCAATAGTGGGTTGGTGTATGATGACAATAATGGGTTAATTTTGCTATTTTGATAGAATTGGAGAAGACCCATTTGGTGTGTGTATTAAAATTGGGTCAAATTGATGTAATTGAATTCGGTGTGTTGAAGATAACTTGTTTGGTGTGTGTGTGATGAAATTGTGTTCAATTCAATTCCAAATCAACAATGGAGCACCATTGAAGAGAAAAAAGAAAGAAGAGAGAAGAGAAAGAAGATATAACTGAAAAAATAAATAAAAAGCCATTCAATTTATAAAAAATAGAAAATTGAGGGCTGTTTGACCAAAAAAAGGGTTTTTTAACGATTTTTTAACACTTTCACGCGCATGGGCACGTGAATTACACGCAATGGTCCAAGTGGACTGATATATACCATTAAAATACGGATAAAAAAGTTTAGGGGGTAATAGGACCCCCGCAAAGTTCAATATGCTCAACTGAAAATCCAGTCAAAGTTCAGGTATTTTCGTGAGTATTATCCCTTTGCAATATTACAAAAAATCCGAACTCCCTAAACGTATTACAAAAATTCCAACATATACACAGAACGTTATGTATATATCGGCTATGTTCTGTGTATTAATAGAGAGAGAATAAAATAATTAAAAAAATAAGAGAGAGTATAATTACTTCCAAAAGAATTGTTATTTATGTTATTTATACCTTTTATAAAGGTCATTCTTATCTTATTCATAAAATTACATGTTTTATATTTCAAATGACACAATCTTTAATTTTTGCCTTTTCAGGATTGAACTTATACCTCACTATGTAAGTGTGTATATCGTGATATGAAAATATAAGTTTATACCCCATTATAAAATTATTTGTTACGAGAGGCAAAAGTTAATGACCCCATCTTAGTTAGCGTTTGGCAATAGTTTCTCAAATATTTTTGGGAAGTCATTTTTGGATGAAGTTCCAACATATGTTTGACCGTAGTATTTGAAAAATATATTCACCTTTATAGTTTTCAAAAAATGAAATTTAAGAATTTGAATTATTTGTCAAAAAATATAATGACAAATTGTCTGACCAAACACTATTTGCCACGTTTTTTTTTTTCAAAAACTAGTTGGCCAAACGGGTCCTTAATGTGTTGCAATTAGGGGTGGGCATGGTATGGTATACCGAATTACCATATCAAATCGAAAATTTTGACACCGTGGTTTTGGTATTATGGTATTAGGTATGATATATGGTATACATTTTAAATATTTTTGGTATATGATATGGTATTCGATATTTACAAATGACATACCGAATATCATACCGAAGTAACTTATATATATACACACACAAATATAATACTTAGTGTTAGTATAAAAATATTTAGACATTGAATTTTCGCTACTCTATCTTGATTGAAATGTTTTTTTTTTTTGTAATTGACTAACAAAAAGAATTGTTTGTACTTCTTTTTTAATATTTCTACATGTGTAATGTATATTTATGATACAATTAAGACGTGCTTTTGAAAAGTCGAAGTAATAATTACAAGTATATATTATCGAAGTTGTACAAACTATGTTTACCGATTACCATACCGCAAAATACCGAAATCAAACGACAAAATACCGAATCAGATCGGATTAATATGGTATGTTAATGATATAATATTTTTAAAAATTGAATACCGAAATTACCATACCAAAATTTCAAATACCGTATCATATCATACCATGCGCACCGCTAGTTGCAATGGGATTGGGCTTTGATCCAACCGGGCTGAACCCGTAAAGAAGAAAACCGTTGAACTGGTAAGGAAATTCACAGAAGCTCAATAACAAAAAACCCTCCTTAAACCCTAACCCCACCCTCAGAAAATCGACATGAAACGATCACTTGCGAAAAATACCTATCTGTATTGGCGCAGTTTGTTAATGCCGAATCCTTGCTCTGCTGCTGCTGCTGCTTCTTCAGTTTTACCCAGCTGTAGGCTTTTCACATCCAAAAGCTCAAATCAAGCTGCTGCTGGATCAAATGATACCAACGACAATAACCTTCAAAACGAAGATGACATCAGCAATAAAGGTCTCATAATTCTTACCATAATAACATAATCAAAATTCAATCTTCATTTGTGTCTTTTGTTTCAATTGATGGAAATTTTGATTTTGAGTAGCTTCATAATTGGGGAAACTTTGATGTATTTTGTTTCTCTATTTGCTGGAAAATTTAAGTTTACTAACCTTATGGTTTGCTGATGCTGAAAAAAGATCTACAATTTATACTAAAATATGTTTCAGCTGAAATTATCTTTTTTTTTAGCTCTATTTTGTTATTTAATATCTATTGTATTGTATAGTCAAATCCATAGTTAGGTAATGATTAAAAATCACATTTTGTATAACTGACACATTTGTTGTTGTAGTGTTTTACTTTATTTTGTTCTTTTTGTTGTAGTTACATATTTTACCTTACTTTTCTTTTAGGTTTATCCTTCAAATGATTTATGTGACACATTATATAATGGTAGAAAACGATACAATCTATTCAAAAATTGTATTCATTAAAACAAAACAATGCAATACAATACAATATAATAACATACAATATGTAACGACCATCCAGATAGAGGGTAAGTCATACTCTATTCAAGTAAATTTCACTGAAAAGTGAGAGATAATACTAGGACAAATTTTGACGTACTGAGATTTGTTTTTCCGAAATTATTGTGATTAGCACTAGTTTAAAGGTTTCCCTGTGATATTAAAAGGGCGTATTGTGTCAGTTATGGATATAGTATCAGAATAGGGATTGAATTCCTATTCAAAATTGAAGTTGGTTTCTTGTTCCTATTACAGCGCTGAAAAAGCAGATAGATAGGTTCTATGAAGGAGACGATGAAGCATTCTCATCAATATTTGAAGCCATATTGAAAAGAAAACTGGCCGGAAAAAGTGAAGAGTCCGATGAGGAATTGATGAATGAAATTCAGGCTCAGCCGCGACAGCATGATGTTTCCAACGGAGAGTCTGACTCCGATTGAGTTGAAGTAGAAGAAGTCTACCTGTATGAGTAGTGCAGTTGTTGATTATACATTGATGAGAGCACAGGGTCGTAGATCCACCACAATTGTCATGCAGTGAGCTGTTAGAGGATTAAAAATTTATATATTCGTTATGCCTTTCTGTAATGTCTTTTCAATATCTAGCAGATTCATTTTGGATCAGCTGAATGAATTTCTATCTGATCTATACTTGTAAAGTTGGAAGCACAGGCGTCCAATCAATCAACAAGATGCCAACAACATACCAAGTGTAATCCCACACGTGAGTTCTGGAGAGTGCCTTTTTTTTCGTGTGTCTTAAGTTTCAGTGAACAAAATTAAGTTGGTTTGCAGTTTGGATGATTTAAACACTGTGTGCCATAGCCTCTAACTGATGTATTTATGACCCATGGACGACGTGTTTTCTGAGTAAATTTCATTATCCCCTTAACCTTCTAGTATAGGATGAATGTCCAGACTTTGTAATGCCAACTCTTTGTACCTTAATTCTGCATTAATAGAGGTGGTTTTCTTGCTGATTCAGACTGCTATGGTTTTCCGGAGCTCACTCTACCTTTGCTTCCTCATTCTTTTGTTTTAAGAATGATCCAATTGAATTAATTCTGAAACTTATGTCTTACACCTTCATTGTATTATTGGAAGTAACCCACCCAAATGGAACATTGTGGCTGCACTTTTTGAAGTTTGTGGTAATTTTAAGGGGTTGATTGAGCTGAGCTGTCTTTCTTCATGAAGCTCTTCCATGGGCTTAACTATTGATAAGAAGATTGTTGAATTCAATTATCAAGAATCAAGATGTGCTGAATCAATTAAGAAAAGGAAACAACTAATAGTTGAAATGTGAAACTACTAGAAGGAAATTAGAAGACTTGTTTGGTGACTTTTCCACATATTTTTTGGGGGTAAAATTGAGTAGTCTGCTAAAAAGAATGCATTTCAGGTATAAATTCAAAAGTGTTGTGATTTTTGTGGATGAAAGAATACTTTTTAAATGAAAAACAGTTTCCCGTTGAGAAACTGATACAGAAGCAAAACCATTTTTGTTAGTATAAAACACTATTAATAAGACTGTCACACGAATGTTGGATAAGTTTGCAAGTTACAACCAAGCAAACAGCACGTAAGTAATTTAAGAACAACTTACAAGTAGCTCAAGTATGCAACTTGCAAATAATTTAATCCTTAATTGAATAAAAGGTGTCACGACACGTAACCTCCTGCACGATGTATCGTGAACTTCTCTTTTCACTAATAATTTCTATTTTTCTATAAATAGAAACCAACTTAAGGTCATTTATGTACAAATTCACACTGGAATCTCTCTCTATATTACTCCTACTAGTGTTTATTTCATAACAACAATTGTACGTAGTTTTTATTTTCATATATTTTTCTTTTTTCTTTCACTTTTTATTTTTAAATTAAAAAAAACATATTTGGCTTTCCAGCACGTCCCTCCCTGTCTAATTGAAGAGAAGACAAAAAGTGTGAAACCCTAAAACGATGAGACGAGCTCTTTGTGTATGGTCCCGCACTTGCCATGTCTCTCAGTACTTCAAATCAAATCCCAATTGTCTCAATGGTAGCAGTAGCAACAGAAAAATCATTCAATGCCCAGTTGTTGTTTCTCATTTTGCTGCTTCAAAGAGTAGATTTTTCTCATCTTCAGAAAATGATGATGACAACAACCCGGAGACTAGCTTGACTGAATCTGCAGAAAATCAACAAGTCCCCCTCAATGTTGAAGATGTCCGTAATAAAGGCAAGTTTTTTTGGCCATCTGCAATGAATTTTAGTGGTAATTATTTGTCAATTATGAGCAAACGGGTGTGGGGTTTAAGAAAATTTGGGGGTAGAGGAAAGGGAAATGGGTAAGGGGATTACGAGGCGGAGAATCGGGAGATGATTTCAGTGGTGATTATTTGTCAATTCTGAGAAAATGCGGTGGGTGGGTGGGGGATTTGAAGAAGATTTCCAGGTAGGAGAATGGAAGACGGGGGTAAAGGGATTACAACAAGGTGGGGAATTGAATCCTAATTAACAGGTAGCCAACCAACTAAGCTACTAAGATTTTCCGTGAGGGGATAAGTTATCCTTTCCTTTTTCTTGCTGAAAATGTGTGGATCAACTTAGGTTTTGGTCTAGGATGTACCTAATATACCAGGGAACCCCAATATTTATTGATTTTGCTGATTAAAGATTATGTACTGGATCTCTCTTGCTATGATTTATGTTGATTGTTGACAATAGAATATTGGAGAAAATATAATGAGTAGAATCAGGGTTGTTTTTTAATTTCCAAAAGAACTCCACATCACTGAGTCAATTGATCCAATTCTCAAACACCCTTTTCAGTCCATCCCCAAAAGCAATTACCCAAATCAAAGTTTTAAACGAAAATTACGAAAAAAATAAATTGAATCTTTGCATTTTTAGAAGAAGAAAAAACACCAACATCACTAAATATAAGCAGTAGAATTTTGGGTTTTATATGACTGTCTATTCCAGGTTTATTGTTCCAACAAAAATGTCCCTAGAAAAAGGACCTTTTTTCAACTTTCTTGGTGTTCTGTTGATGGAAATCATTTTATTATACTTAATGGTGCGTCAAAGACTTATTTTGCGGATTCTGCCAATAGAAGATGGTAGTGTGTAAGATCAGGGATTGCACATTTTGAATTTTAATGGGTTTCTTGGTTCCGTAATATGCAATCTCATTTGTTATATCTACTCTAGAGTTGAAGCTGCGGATCGAGGAGTATTTCAACAAAGGCAATGAAGAGGCGCTTCCATCAATTCTTGAAGCAATTCTAAAGAGGAAATTGACTCGAAAGCATGAACACACAGACGATGAGTTATTGGAGGAGATGCAATTGAAACCCCTGGATGATGTAAATGATCAAGACTTTGAATCAGATCTCGAGGAAGCTCACAGCACTGATGAAGAGATTGAAGATATATATGACGCGACAGATATTGTGCAGAAGAAAATGGCGTCTGATCCGTTCTTCAACATGGATGACAGAAAGTGGGACGATATGATAAAAGAGGCTACTGAGCACGGGCATCTTAAGGATACAAGGGAGTGTGAGGAAATTTTACAGGAGATGCTTAGCTGGGATAAAATTCTACCTGGTACAACTTTTGTATGCTCTTCTGGCTTCTTAGTTCTTATCCCTGTTTGTAGAAAAATCATTCTCTTGCATCTTGATGTTAATTTCGACTAGGCTTTAAGCTTATTAAATTTCCAGCCCATAGTATCTCCTTAAGTCTTATGATGACCTTGCAAATGAATAATATAAGTTGTCTGTTGAACTGGGAAAGGTGCCTACGTGTAGCTCATAATCATCCGCTCAGCTGCTTGGAGGGGTTGCTGGTGCATATTTTTAAATCATTATAAAATTTTACATCTGTTTCAAAAGAATTAATACCCATCTATTTCTAAAATATTTAAGGCCCTTCTCCTTGAAGTAAATGATTCTAGATCTCAATTTGGATTTCTTACATGTGTTTTAGGCCTAGATTTGCTTCATTAGTATTGGATTGTGACTGGCCTGTGAACTGAAACATCAACAGTGATGACTTTCATTCCATTTTCTGTCTTTTCCTGCAACATAAAGAACTGCGGTGAGCACCTTTTTAATTTGTTCCCATCACCTATTAGGCTATTAAATATAGGGTAGGGATAATTTCTGCCTATTAAAGTGAAAAGATTTCGGCTTAAAAAGTTTTTTGAAGTATGCAGGTGAATAATGTGTACTCCAATTAACAATCAAAAGATCATATCTGTGCTCCAATTCAGCAATAACTGATAATGTCTGACCTTAAATGGCCAGATGGGTGCGATTTCCACAATAATTTTTTTAGTTGATAAATTTCATTTTCCAATTCCTTTCCTGTTAGGTTTATGAAATTGTAATGGTGGAAAAAAGGAAGGGTTAAACTTCAAAGGCAATGAAAAAGCAAATTACATCTTACCTGGGTAACAAAGTTCTTTTAACTCTTCAGTCAATTATAATTGTCACTAGCTATTTCTCTAATAGCAAGTTACCGTTTTAAAATAAAGAAAAGAGGCTATATCTCTAATAGCTTCTATGAAGTAGTTATAAGCTTTATTATAGTTCAGTCTGACATATTGTTGTCTCTTTAGGACGCTATTTGAACTTAACTTTTACAGGATATTAGAGTCAATTTTCAGTGATCTATTTGATGTCCAAATCTAATATTTGGATTCTTGACTCATTGGGTATTTTATTTCTATCCAGATGAAATTAAGAAGAAGGTGGAAGTTAAGTTTGATGAGATAGGTGAAATGGTTGAAAAAGGTGAGATTACCCCTGAAGAAGGCTATGCATTGTTCAAAGAGTTTGAGGATGGGGTGGTCGTGGAGTGTGCAAAACTTATGGAGAAGGATGCTCCACAGTTTGATGGGACTAATTTGCCAGATGACAAAAAGGATTTGGATGACCCACCAGGTGAAGGACCAGTTCTTAGATGGTTTACAAGGGTGGTCTTTGCTCCTGGCGGTGACGCATGGCATCCAAAAAACAGGAAAGTCAAATTGGCTGTTACAGTGAAAGAGTTGGGTATGTCAAAGCATCAGTTTCGTCGCTTAAGAGAATTGGTTGGAACACGCTACCATCCTGGGAGAGACGAGCTTACCATTACTAGTGAAAGGTAAGGTTACATTTTGGCTTGTGGGTGTATCTAAATTACTACTATCTGATTTTGTTATGGGGTCACTCTAATGTATGTTTCGGCTCATCTTCCAACTGAGCTTTATTAGTATGTAACTATTGTTAGAACAATTATTAGGAGGTATTTAACTGCTGGTTATTGGCGCTCCTCTACATTGGCATTTGAAGTTTCAGGAACTTACCATGACTAAAATGTTTATTTTTGCTCAGATTTGAACACCGCGAGGAGAATAGGAAGGACTGCCTGAGGACTCTATTTGCTCTCATTGAGGAGGCTGGAAAGGCCAACAAAATGGTAGAGGATGTTCGAACTTCATATGTGAAGCAGAGGCTCAAAGCAAATCCTGCATTCATGGAAAGGCTGCGGGCAAAAACCACGAAATTGAAAGAATCTAGCTTGCTGCATGCATGAGATAAGCTGTTTGCAGGTTTCATTTTCTTGTAGAAGATAAAATGAAGGGTTATTAATGTGCCTTCTCTTTGACATTTCAAAATCCGCATTCACAGTTAATACAGGTTTGCGCTTTTCTTACATGGTCTGGTGCAAAAGAATTACCACTTACTTTTGGTGGCACGTTTGTGCATTAGCTACCCTAGTTGTCAAATCACATCAGAAGATTGGAACAGCAAGAGTCAAAGACAACCGGAAACCATGTTAAGAGATGATCGTTTCTACTTGAACTACGGCTTCTCATCCGCCCCCAGCTGAAAGAAAAGGGAACTAACTTAAAATCCTCATCTTTCAGAGAATTGTAGTTAAACTACAAACTAAACTCTTTCAAGCTGCTTTTGCCATCTATGTTCTAGCCCATTGTCTTAAAGTCCTATAAGTTGTCTGCTAATCTAGGTTGGTAGGGTGTGAACCATGACACTTCTTTGTTTGGGATGTGTTTTTTCTGGATGCTGTGTCCCGCTTTTTAGTTATTTTTGTTAGCATTCTTCGTTGCTGTGCAACTTAATTTTCACTTGGGAATAATGGAATTCATAGTGGTATCGTAACTCAGAACCCATTCAGGGGAATCTAACGAGTTGAGGGATCAGCAAATATGTTGTCCTTCGTTTTGAACATTTCAAGTCATATTGTTTACGAGATAGCCGTACAAGTTGTGAAAATAAAATACAGTAATAATCCTCTTGGTTCTCCTCATCGTTCTTCTCGTCCTTCCATGATCAACCATCGGCCGAACGCTGCCTTGGCTTGTTGGATTTTGATATGTATGTTGTTTATCATCCACCCTATAGAGGTTTAATTCTGATCGTTATGTAAATGCAATTTTGTTGCACCCGGTGTGTCTGAGCTACATGAGTTTTGTCTAACTAGCATTGATGATTAAATCCGAAAAGCTTGTACTTTTTCTTCTTTGGGTTGTGGAACTTTTATTCAAAAACCGACCGATCTTTGTGTAATAGCTCGCAAACCACCTGGGATGTAAGCAACCTTTGTGTAATAGCTTGCAAACCACCTGGGATGTAAGCAGTACTAGGCAAATGAGTGGGATTATTATGAGTAGCATTATGTATTCTTGGCTTATTTGCATATTAAAATAAAATTGGGGAAGAGAATCACACACACACACACACACAAAAAAAAAAAAAAAAAAGGAACCATTTTTTTTGTGTCAAGAATGGGATTCGAACCACCTGGGATGTAAGCAACCTTTGTGTAATAGCTTGCAAACCACCTGGGATGTAAGCAGTACTAGGCAAATGAGTGGGATTATTATGAGTAGTATTATGTATTCTTGGCTTATTTGCATATTAAAATAAAATTGGGGAAGAGAATCACACACACACACACAAAAAAAAAAAAAAAAAAAAGGAACCATTTTTTTTGTGTCAAGAATGGGATTCGAACCACCTGGGATGTAAGCAACCTTTGTGTAATAGCTTGCAAACCACCTGGGATGTAAGCAGTACTAAGCAAATGAGTGGTATTACTATGAGTAGTATTATGTATTCTTGGCTTATTTGCATATTAAAATAAAATTGGGGAAGAGAATCACACACACACACACAAAAAAAAAAAAAAAAAAAAAAAGGAACCATTTTTCTGTGTCAAGAATGGGATTCGAACCCATGCCCTTTCGGACCAGTACCTGAAACTGGCGCCTTAGACCAACTCGGCCATCTTGACAACATGTTAAATACAATCAAGAGACAATTATATATATTACTTTAATCCAAAGTCTGCATCCACCTTTTTTTTTTGTTTTTAACATTCTTGGTGGACACTGGACATACTTGTGTAGGAACAGTATGAGCTCAATCTAAGTGTAACTTTTTTTATTTCTTATCAGAAAAAAAGGTGTTTTGACTCTAACAAGAGTGCTTGCTCGGATGGTAATGATAAGTTTCTCTTGCAGTGCAGTCTTCCCTTGAACCATTTTTTTCCCTCTTTTTCCTTTACTTTTGCCCTGTGTTCTGCTTGAGAAATAAATTTGAGCATAAATAAATGAAGGGGAAAAAAAAGTTAAAAAGAGAACAGAAGTAGTAAAGGTAGACCCTCCAGCAAAAATAAAAATGTTGTTACAACATCATTGCATATTTGGGAATGCTATCCTTCTCTAACTTTAGGGATTTCTATATTACTTTCATCTTTAGCATTGATTACAAGAGACTTGCTATGACAAAAATACATTCAGGTTGAGGTACATTTAGGACGAGTTCTGTAGGTTCAAATGAAATTCATATTTTCCGGTTGATCTAGGTGTACATGCGCAAAAAATAAAAATGTACTCGTTCTGATTCCACTTACACTAAATTCTAGATTAGGCGAGCATCGCGCTCATTCAGAATGCACCGACTCTAGATTCTAAATATTTTCCTAGACATTCATGCACCACAACCTGCACCGCAGCCTGCTGCACATCCAGCACCTTCATACACACTTGTTTCTGCTGCTGCTGATTTATCTCTTGGCATCCCTTGTGCACATGACAATATTATGAACGTTACGACGAAAATCGTAGCCAAAATTCCCAAGAATGTTAGC
Source organism: Capsicum pubescens (assembly GCA_030864215.1). Taxonomy (NCBI): domain Eukaryota; kingdom Viridiplantae; phylum Streptophyta; class Magnoliopsida; order Solanales; family Solanaceae; genus Capsicum; species Capsicum pubescens. Next base: position 8,652,947 of record CM061540.1, on the reverse strand, counting down.
AAAATATTAGGGACAAGATTTCCAAAGCCTCCTCCATCAATCAAAACACTCAATTCCCTTGCCATTTTTTTTCTCTCTCTTCAATCTGTTTTCTGTGTGATTTGTTTTATTCTTTTTGGAAGGGAAATGAAGGCAAGGGAGGAGAAGTTATATATAGTTGTTACAAAGGCCAAATTCACTAAAATTGACCCTTGCTAAATATGTCTCTCAAAGTGATCACCACTAAAACTTTTTCACAATTCACAACTTTATATGATGTTGTGGGTCGACACAGCCACTATCAAGAGTTGGATTTGGAGTTTTCAGATCCCACTCTTCTTTGTCACTTTCTATGATGTGTGAGAGAGCCCATTAGTAGGACACCTCAATTCCAAATTAATTACCGATTGCTACATGACTTTTCATTTTTGGTTCCTCACCTAGTGTTTGGCATCCGCTTTGAAATCCCCTTAACAAAGGCGATTCTATTTCAAGAACTCAAAGTTGAGATCATTGGTTAAGAATTAAACTGTACTTACGTACCACCTGACCTTAGCTTTTGGTAGTGGCTATAGTAATTTTGTATCCTCTACTATTTGGACCCTTTCATTCAAAGGTTTTTTCCAATTCTAACATTTGTCTCAACAAACTTAATATAGTTTAATGATAACACTTAGATCTTAATTAATTTTAACTAACTGGTATTTTTTATATGGTTTACTTTCCATTGCCTTCTCTTTTAGCTTAGTCCACATTGGTTTTGAAAAATTAGTCTAACAACTTGGCTACGAGCGACAAGCAGTGAACTGTGATAAATATTTTTAGAACCCAATTAATCATAGAGCGAGTACAGTATTTGCATCAGGTTAAGAGTATTTAATTATATAATTTGCTAATTCTCATCTAGGGTAGGTTGTAATTACTAATTAGTGCGATCTAATCCTAGATTAGTGGAAGTTCAAATCATTGCAATAATTCAGTTATTTAACTAGGTAAAAGAGAACATCGCCTTCAGAATTTGTCACAAGCCTCATTGTTGAGGTTGATTCAATAAGTAACATGGTTTGTTTCCATAAAGGACAGACAAACTATATACGTGTACGTAGTAAATTTTTGGTTGAAACTCAACAACTATAGAATCTAATTATATGGTTAGAAATTCGATGGAGAATGAGCACGCTTTTCTATCCTTCTTCGCTTAATTTTAAAGTCGTGACGTGCTCCTAACTCACATGTAATTTTAAAGTCGTGACGTGCTCCTAACTCACATGTAACTCACATGGTTTTACATAGCATATTACTATTAGTCATCAAAACTTTGATGTGTTCCTTTGCCAGAAATAGAATTCAATCGTCAGTGCTTCCTTCACTACCCATTGTCAACTCTTATCCATTCACATCATTGGAATTTTGACTAATTCTGCAAACACATTTCACAGGGTGTACCGTTGAGTTACTTAATTATCATGTACATTGATCAAATTGCAAATTTTTAAATTATTTTTTTTGATAACAAGATTAGTCCACTTCCACCCTATTTTCCCTTTTTCTCTCTGGGAATTTTGCCTAGAAAATCTGCATTGAACTTCCTGCAAGTTCTTTTCACTTGTCTCTTCATTTTATATGCAATGCCCTCGACTTCTTCCTCGTATCTCTCGTAAAGAAACGGGAGAGTTTCCATGCAGAGCAAACCTTGTGAACAATTACGAAAAAAAATTTTAAGACTTATGTCACTAATTAATAGAAGAATGAGAAATAGCTAAGTAATCTTACCAAAGAACAAAAGGTTCAAGGTGCTGATATAGTTTCCGATGACCGATAGTACGTAGAGAGAAATGATGGCCTACAACATCAAATTTAGCATGAGTTCACTTATATGTATGTACAATAAATCTATTGAATTGTCTAATTTGATTCATAACAATACCAAAAAGAAGGACTTTGCATCATTTCCACATGCTACGAAGTGACATGTGGAGAGGAAATTGTTGAACTTGTTGTGCAACATTGAAGCAAATTCTTCAAATGTAGTATCCTGTAATATGTCTTTGGGGATACTTGGAGGTGTCCTGCACGTGTTATATGAATCAACAAATCATACGTATATAGTCAAAAGGTTCAACTGAATCCAGTATTTTCGACATACTATATCAAAGATTCTGAACTCATAATTTCAAAATGCCGCTTTGGAAAACCGTTTTTTCAATTCAAAGGAAGGGACAAAATAGGAGGATTACCAGCCAAAGATATCTGCACCAGCAGACCAGATGAAGACTATTAACATAGAGGTGATGGAGACATGACATACGAGAGTGACAAAGGTGTAATCGACAACCTCAAAAAGAAACCACATTGCCGCAACTGCGATAAGAATTGCTGCAGAGAATCTCGTGTCTCTCCATAGCAATATGTCCGCGACTGCGTATTACATGTAATTGTTAGTCCATTGAGTAACCAATCACAGAAACAAAAACTATATTTGAAAGATGTATAGCTTTTATAGTGCTCATATTAGCAGTAGAGACAGATTCATGATTTAAAGTTTATGCATGGTTCCTATAACGACCTAAAGTTAATATATACAAAAGTACAGTCAAATATTTATAGATATTGGGACTGATTAGCATTCGAGAATCCTTTTAGCAATATCTTGAGAAAAACTGCAGTGAGAGGTCATCGATGGAGCTTATTAGTCTACGGGTTCAACTGAATCCATATATACGTATAGTTTCAAAAGTATAGTAGTTCAATGCAAAAAACTTTACTAGTTTAAATTCTGGATTTGCCTCTGCTGCAACATTCGATATCTCTAACAAAGACAGACAAATTTGTAATGAGGAATTGAAATTGGTACCTCTTCCTCCTCCTAAAACAGAATGAATAGGCCTTTGGCGGCCGAAAAGTCTTGATGTTGATGCATAATCATTATCAGAATCAGATGAATAAGTAGCCATGATTTTGAAATTCTTGGAAATGTGGATCTTTGCTAAATCATGGATTAGCCAGTAAGCTTAAATAAGTCAATTTTCAGGTCCTAAGCTTAGTGGCCAAGAAACTAGGAAAGAGGTAAAGAAAAGAATTTCTTGAGCATGGAGTTTGCATCTCTTTTTAACTTTGTGCACATACTGTTAGTGGCCTGCATCTTCTATACTTTTCGTTTGGCAAACTTTTAGAATCTCTATTAAGTCTTTTGGTAGCTTAATGTACACCACATTGCCTCTAATTCATCAGAGAATATTCTCAAACAAATTGCCACAAAAGTCTTAAGAAGTATAAAACTTCCAACAATTTGAGTTCCTTAAAATTGCATGTGGACATGGCTAGATCAAACTGAGAATGAAGATCTCCTTCAATTAAGAAGTTCCACCATAGTTGACTAAGGAAAAAATCACGAAAAGGTTGTGAATCTGAGGCAAAGTCGAATGACTTTTGTACTAAAAATAATTTAGTGCTTCTTTGTGATACTTGAACAAAATTGAGTAATTTTCATGTTATTGAAAAAAAAAAAAAAAAGTTTATGAATTTAGTAGAATAAAATAAAAATTGAGTGACTATCTATGAAATCGCCCGTTTCTCAAGAGGTGCCAATGTTGCACACAGCAACAATAACTAAAATCATGTCCCAACATTGTGTAAGTTGAGATTAATTTTATAAATATTCTTGTCTCTATCTATGTTGCATTATTTAAGCCGGCCTTAGTCAAATATTTTTTTTAAACAAAATTAATCTCCTGAGCACTAATACTAACATATAAAATCGTAAAGTTGCACAAAAAAAAATTTGCTTCTTTTGTTGGCCTATTCGAAGCTGCATGTGTTGCTAGATTGATGCTTTACTTGCATACACTAGTAAAGACAAGATATGGCCAGTGCAGAATTTATTGAATATTTAATTTACATTATTCCATATTAAGTTAAAACGATTACAAAAATTTATAAACTTTAAATTGTGGATCCGACTCTTCACATGACATTCATCTCATTGACGTTCGCACTAGCAAAAATCACAATTTTATGCTTTTTCAATAGAGACAACGACTTTAGAAATTGCTTACTAAGAAGTCATTAGTGGACTCAACCTTTGGAGATCAAATAGGGATATGAACTGTAGAATTAATAGTGAAATAACTCGAGCAAACATCCAAGAGACATCTTATAATAATATACTAGTATAATATAAAGTTCAAACTTATACTGTAGTGCATGTTGGACCACTTTCACGAGACCACATTTTCCAAATTTTTAGAAAATTATTACTATTTCAATTTGTTTGTTGAATTTTGATTTGGTACAAATTAAGAAAACAAAAATAAAATAAAATTTTGAGATAAACAAAGAAAAAATGTAGAATATACTTAAAATGTTCTTTAATTTTATAATTTTAGTATATTTTTTTAACGAATTAAAAAGAAAAAGTAGGTGTTACACATGTTGAACATTGCTAGCTGACACTGTTTACTTGGTTGTGAATTCTGATTGGATCTTAGTTTGGTACGTTGATCTGGGAGTAGGTACAATGTATCTAAGTTCAATTTACCTATAATAAATTCTGAAAAAGCATCAAATGCTTTGAATAGTAATAGCTATTGTCGTGGATTTACGACACGATGGACACTTAATTAAACTATGAAAAATTGTTAGTACAAAGGTATTTTTACGTGAATATGATGAGGTTTTACGGTATTTGTAGGTCAAATAGGTTTGGAGGAATAAAGTGTAGATTTTTTAGATTTAATGATCTAACATACGACCGTGGAATTTTACCACGGTCATACTAGGGTGGTAATAGGTTGAATAAGGAAGGTGATACTCAATTGTTAGTCAGATGAATGCATCTTACGATCGTATAAATATTCTTATTAAGTTTATTGTTTTAGTTTACACATTATTGATACTTTTGAGACATATTGTTGTTCTTGAAGTATAAACATCGATTTTGAGGGTTTATAATCCATAAGTGAAATTCGTGGTTTTCATCTGTAAGTTGATCATAATGATTTCTTCCCATAATTATTATTATGTGCTTGCAATTATGAGTAGTTAAACACCACAACTAGGATTGTGGGAACCATAACAGATTAACAAAATAGTATTTGTAGTACAAAGTGATTTTTAAAAGGTGTTTGGGCGTGAATTGTTGTTCTCTTTAGTTTGATTGCTTTTAACGGTTGCAGACATTAGAACTCGCCTTATCTTTATTCTGGACAAAAGGATGAGTAACAAATGAAAAAAAGAGAATAAACAACAGAGACTTGGAGATATCACTCTTCAATTAATAGTTTGAGCAGATAATTTGAAAAAGCTAATCTAGAATTCAAGATAGGAGTTAGTAGTGCAAAACTCAAGAGAAGAGAAAACTTACCTGAGGATAGTTACTTAAACAAGTGCGGAAAACCGTTTAGATAAACACGACTTATCGATTCTACATGCCAAGCACCGAATGAGATCACTAAGTATGAAGAACCACCTACGAAGTGATGAAGTTATTGCGGAACATAGCCCTAGTACCTCTCAATATTGATTACAAATCCAACGAAATTAACAATTATTACTATTGAAATTTAAATTTACAAGCCCCTTTTTACTAGAGATTATTTACTGATTACATAGATAAACACTTGATAGATATTTTAACCTATTCCTCGTTGGATCGATCCCATTCTAGTTGGGTTCTATATCTGATCAACAATTATTTTATACTTTAGTTAGAGGTGTAATTTGAACGTCATCATCTATTTTTAGAATTTCTAACCTTTAGCTAAATTGGATGAAACTCAACTTATACAGTATCATGAGACCTTAGTAGGCCTGGCAACGGACCAGAGTAAATCCGATTCCGGTCCGGTTTCGGTGACGTTTCGATCCGGTAATGCAACGATACCGGTATACCAGTACCCAACGATGCGGAATTCGGTACCGGTGTGAAGCATGGTTTTTTTCCGATTCGTCGCTGATTGGTGCAGCTTTTATTTTTTTATTTTTTGGTATTTAGCCGTTGTTGGCCGTTTGATTATAGCCGTTGGAGGGGGCCAACGGCTATTTTGTGCCTCCCCCTCCCAAGTACCCCACTACCCCTTTAAATTTCTACTATAAATATCTTTTTGTATCTATTTTTTCCTCACAAATTTCTCAATTTCTCATACTCTCTCTTAAATCTTAATATTCTCATACTCTCAATATTTATAGTTATTGTATTAATTGGAGATTTGGAGTTGGAGATTTTTTTTGAAGATATTACAAGCTTCAATTATCATCTTTTAATTTCGACATTTGGTATACGTATGCTTTTACACAGATGTTCGATATATTCGTTCCAACTTTAATCTCTATATTTTTATTTTTAGTATCTATATTTGTTTACTTACATTAATTTTTTGATTTATAATATTTATATTGCTTGTTTTAACATTTTAATTATATTTAAATTTAATTATGGATGCCAATAAGAGTAGTGGTAAAAGACCAATCCTTGGTAAAAAATTTCATAGAAATAAAAAAAATAGTGCTACTACTAGTTCATTATCGCCTAGATTTAGTGAAACTTCTTTATCACAACCTAATGGTTTCGATGTGGGTGCGGATATGGAATTAGACCATGAGACACTAAGTAGCGTTATGATAATTTTGAGGAAGACTTACCCGAAGAAGATGATATAGAAGAACAAGAGTTAGATGAAACCCCTACCCCTACTAGTCCGGTTACGGAATTACCAAAAGACGATGATGTACTTCCCTCTTTACTGAAATTTAGTAAGGTCAAAGGTACTGAACGTCCTAAAAGGTCTTTAATTTGGCAATTTATGAGTCACGATAAGGTAAATAATACTGCTACTTGCAATAAATGTCAGAGAGTTATGAAACATTTGACCGGAGGAAAAAATGGTAGGATAGGGTTGCTTACTACGCATTTGAGGAGATGTAATAAAGAATTTATTCATCTAGAAAATGAGGTTAAAGCAAAAAAAGGTGGTACACCATTGACGAAAGAATCTGTAGGAGGTAATATGATTGAAACGCGTTTAGATAGGTTTAACCCATCTGGCTCAAGTTCTTCATTGACATATAATGAAGATGTAGATAGAGAAGAACTAGCGAAAATGGTTGATGTTATGGGTTTGTCTTTTAGTTTTCCTTCGCATCCCAGTTTTATTCATTATATTCAACGAGTATATAATCCTTCTTTCAAAGGTTTTTCACGAAATATAATTAAAAATGATATTTTTAAATTTCAAGCTGAACATTGTCATTTTCTTCGTTGCTTATTTAGTAAATTTGATGGTAGAGTATCTATTACTTCTGATATGGGTCGTAGTGTTCTCGGTAATGATTATTTTACTGTCACGGTTCATTGGATTGATCACCATTGGAATATGCAAAAAAGAATTATAGCTTATAAATATGTTGACGAGACTAAAATCGGTCAATTTATATCTACTACAATAACGGATTGCTTAAAATATTTTAGACTAATTGATAAAACTATGACATGTACATTAGATAATGCTTCTAATAATTTGAAAGCCATTGATTTTTTAAGTGCTAGACTATGTCCAGACCTCACTATGTGGGAATAAACTGAGTTTGTTGTTGTTGTTGTTGTTGTTGTATATACTGCACATATTTTAAATTTGATAGTACATGATGGTGTTATGTTGTTTGGAGATGGTTGTTATAAGGTTCGAATTGCTTGTAGTTTTATTTTTAAAAATAAAAAAAAGGCTACAATAGATGATTTTAAATATCAATGTACGAAATGTGATCTTCCCTATAGAAAAGTTCCAAGAGAAGTTCCTATTAGATGGAATTCTTTGTATCAAATGCTTGAAGTTGCTCGTGAACCTATACAATTAGTTTATAATTTGATTAATTCGAATAATGATTTAAGGCTAGGTTCTGATGATTGGATTGAAGTAGAAGAACTTGTAAATTTTTGAATTTTTTTTATCAAGCTACAAACCCAGTATCTGCACAATATACTCCAACTATTTCTTCTGTTTTAATAAATATTACTGCTATTTCTAAAGTACTTGCTAAATATAAAAAAAAAAAAAAAAAAAATTGTCCTTACAAAGAGGCAATTGAAGTTATAGTTGCAAAATTTTAAAAATATTTTTTTCCTATTCCACAAATTTATTTGACAGCTACTTTATTTAACCCATTTTACAAAGAACATGGTGTAATGATGATGGTTCAAAAAATTTACGCCAATTTAGAAATTGAACCTCATGAAAAGTCATCAGTTGAAACTTGTTGTGGTAGCATAGTACCTAAAGCCATGAGTTTATATAACATGTATCAAGTTATGCAACGCAGTATTGCATCGGTCGAACCTCCTACTTCTAGACATAGATATGATGATTTAGATGACGAGATGGGTGAAGAACTTGGTCTCCAATTTTGTAGCAGTAATGATTTTGATTCGTATATTTCTCAGGATCGGAAATGTATTAGAGATGCAAATGGACAACCACAACTTTTAGTATGGTGGAAGACCCGTATCGGACAATTTCCAAAACTTTCAAGGGTGTTTCGAGATTTGCTAGCAAGTCAAGCTTCTTCAGTTGCTTCGGAGCAAGCTTTTAGCGCAGGAAGATTTATGATTGAAGATCATCGATATTCGTTGGCGAAAGATAGTTTGAAGATTTCGGTATTATTTAGAGATTGGATCAATGTCGAACGAAGAAATTTTGAGCTTCCAAAATTACCGTTCCAAATTGAAGACAAAATAGATGAAATATTAGAGGAGAATAGTGATGATGGAATGGAAGCAATGAAAGAACAAGGAAAAAGATCAATTCCGAAAAATATAAAAATAGATAACTTACGTCTAGAATATTATGGACATTTTAGATATTAATAAGATTCTAGAGTAGAGATTTAATTCAAACAGAACCCTTCCTAGAAGGTGGCTGCGTAGATTAGATTCACTTTTAATATTTGTAATAAATGTACAACGTACTAAATTTGAATAAATATAAAAGTTATTCGCCTTAATTTTATTTTCAAATTTGTTTTGTTTGATGCAATTATAGTTTACATTTATAATTTTAAAGTTATGGAAAAACAATTTAATACTTTAACTTTATAAAGTTAGAATTTTTTTTTATAAATTTTTCTAAGTTTATTTATAAAAAGTTAATGTTATGAGTTAAACTTATAATTATTTTTAAAATTATATATTATAATCTATTATAACTTAAAATTATAACTATTTAAGTTAATGTATAAGTTTTTAACTTAAACTCATATAAATATAATTTAAATTAACTCGGAACATTAACTTTAAAAGATTATTAGATTAATATATATTTAACTTAATTATATTAATAAAATAATTTAAATTATTAAAATAATTATATTCTTTTAATTTTATTAAAGTTAAAGTTAATGTTCTGAGTTAAATTATTAAAGTTAAAATAATTTAAATTATTAAAATAACGTTACATTAAAGGAAAATCCTCAAAAGAGGCAATTTCCTTGATTGCCATTAAACAACTGTTTTTTTTTAAAAAAAAAAACATGCCAAAACTCCGATTTTCGTACCGTTCCGATCCGGTACCGCATCGGGGTGGAAGGATCATATTTTTCGGTGGTACCGATTTCGATAAAATACACTGGTAAATTTGTCCGATTCCGATAAAATCGTTTCGACGGTACCATTCCGGTCCGTGCCAGGCCTAGACCTTAGTCATCTTGTCTTGGAAACTTTACTTGTTCGATCTAAGTTCAATTCACGTCTAGCAGATTCGAAAAAAATATCTAATGCTTAATTTAAGTTTAATTCACGTGAAAAAATATTTTTTTAGAATGAAGCAAGAGACCGAATTAATGAATTTTTTTTTTTAACTAATACTAGATTAAAAAAAATTTGAAATTCATAAGATCGAATCCTTTATTTATCCTCAATAGCTCAACAATAGAGCGATTGTTAACTGGTTAATGGTATATTTAAATCCTACCTGGAGAAATTTAACTAACCAATTATTTAATTCAAAATAAAGATGCTCCCTTTCTATTGTATGGTCCACCAACCCTTCAAATCTATATATCCATATAAAGGAGAAACATAGAGGAGGTGATGTGGCACCCTTCTATGATTTCTATTGATATTTATCTTTTTTCTTCTTTTTTTTTGACATTTTTTCCTTCATTCTTTTCTTTTATTAATTTGTTTAATAAATAAAAAGATCTATTATATTCATTATATCTAATTACATTTCATGAGTTACAAAAAACCTTTATCCATTTGCATTCTCTATTAAATATTCTTTTTAAGTAACATGTCTTTTCAACTTTCTTTATCTAATTTTTATGACTTGAACAACCTCTATATATGTACAGTGATTTATTTGGAGGAAAATATTGAATTTTGTAGCCACGGTTGGACGCAAAAGAAGAAAATTGAGGTTGTAAGTTTTTAGTATATGTGTTTTGGGACATTATTCTTTTTCTATTTTTTGAGCTTAAATTGATTTGAAATTATTTGAGTTGTACTTGATATTTTAGATTTATAATCATTTGCTAATCTTAATAATTTGTTTTGTGTCTTTTCATATATTTGTGATGGTATGATCATTTCTTTCTTTTCATGTATTAACAAATACATTTATTCGGAGGACAATATTGAATTTTGTAGCCATAATTGGACGCAAAAGAAGAAAATTGAGGTTTTAAGTTTTTAATGTGTGTTTTGGGGAATTAGGCATCTTTCTTTTTCAGTTTCTTGAGCTTAAATTGATTTAAAATTATTTGAGTTGTTGTTGATATTTTAGATTTACAATCATTTGCTAATCTTAACAATTTTTTTTTGTGTCTTTTCATATATTTATGATGGTATGGTCATTTCTTTCTTTTCATGTATTAACAATTATACATACTTTAATATATAGCATAGGAACAACTGGTAAGAAATTGTCATTCTTATTATTGAGTACTAATATTGTTAGCTTTATGCCATAAAAAATGTTGGATGTGTAGTACTCCTGTCAGGCCTAAAGCAATATATCATGTGGCTCCAACGACAAAATAAATTAATGACAACAGATAAATTTAGCAAGTGGGGAGTGTAAGTAGAGAAAGTATGTGTCTTATGCAAAACACGGGATGAAGACATAAACTACCTGTTTACTCATTGTAATTTTGCCAAAATGCTATGAAATACGCTATTATATGATTGCAACTTTTAACTACACGGGCTTAGGCTACTCTTACGGGAACAATTCCTAACATTAAAGATGATCAACAACACTAAAGGAAGGTCAAAACAAGCCAATATTTTATGCTCTATATACATATGTCATCCCCTTTCCTTAAGCCTCCAACAATATAAATTTTCTTAGTATTTGTTTGATAATAGCACAGGAGTTATTAGAAATCGAGAAGTCTGAAGGTGTTTTGCTTTATGCTTTACATTATATTTGTATTGAAATTTATCATGAGTAGCAATATACAAAATCATGGAAGGACCAATTTAATTATTGAACCTCAAGTTGGTGTAAAGAATTATAGAATTTCACTTTCTCGAATAGTGAATATTTTTCTCCTTCAATTTTAAGGTTGCAGGTTCAAATCCACCATGGAAGCAAAAAGATAGAGATTTTAGAAAAAAATAAAAAGAAATTTATTTTACTTTTGCTATCTAAGTTAATCACTCAAATACTACTCTATCTTAGTGTTACTTCAGTCATAACTTTTAGACTAACACTAATTTTTCTTTTTTATTATTTTTCATGTGGTAGTTTAGGCTATCGAAAAATTATCCATTAAGATCAAATGTCAAAGCTAGCTTTTATGAAAAGTGATGTGTCATTTTTTTCGGCTAAGAAAAGCTAGCCTTAATTTATATTTTATGTGTAAAAAATAGTCAAAAATCACTCTTTTAACTCTCTTTATTATGTTAAACGTGTTATGTTTATAATTTTTTTTCTCTCTCTTAATTATTGTTGAATTTTCAACAGTTCATTTAATTATAATTTTAGTAGATATATACAGATTGGAGTCATGTCTAACACTTTCATCATAAGGATGAAATCTTGAAAAATAAAAAAAATAGTTTCAAGACTTTTTGTTTTTTTAAAACTACTCATTTTAATTAATCTCAACATTTTCGGTATCTATTTTATGATTACAAAAATGTGTAAAATCGTATCAACTGAAGAGAAAGAGAGAATCGATGACACAACGTTTATGGACGGATATTTTTTTGTTCACATTTGAATATTTTTAATGTAAAAATAATTTTCTAAATAATTTGTAGAAATTGAGGTTAAAATCAATTTATTTCATTCATCTTTACCTCTTAAATATTAAAATTATACGTTACAACAACTCCAAAAGTCACGTTCTTAATCTGATACATGTTGTTTCTTTTTTTAATTCTTTTTGGTGCAAAATTCTTTTTTCTTACTCTAGCTAGCTAGAACTTTAACTACTATCAATTATTTAAAATTAATACACTTAATAATATTGATGCCATTAAAATTTCTTAATGCACATTACTCATCTTTTGCAACAACTCAATGTTCATTACCTTATTTAGTACCTATAATTATTATACAAATTTAATTATTTCAAATAATAGCATATTATCAATGCAGATCCAATATGCGATCAAAGACAGATGTTTGAGACAGAGGAGTTATAATCCAAAATGCAATAGAGTGTGGTGTGACACCTTTCCATGACCATAATTTCTATTTTCTTTTTCTTCCTTTTTAATTTCCTGCTTTATTCCATTCATGTTCTACCTTTTAAAAAAGATCTAAAAGTCGCCACTAATTCTAACAAAAATGTCATCCTCTTTTTATTTTCAAGCACAAATTCTTTTTTTCTATTTAAGCTAAATAAATCATTTCACATAAAATTTTTGAAAAGTGCTTTTTAAAACAGTTTGGATGTACTTAAATACATTATAAAGAGTTACTTTAATAATGTAATTGTTTTGACAATCTTTCATATATCAAAGGAGAAGAAATTTTTTGTTTTAAGAAGTCTTGATTTGTTTTATTGGCTCCATAAAATATACAAACTGAATTTTTTTGAAAGTGGACGAAAATGATAAAATAAATAGTTGTTGACTGATCTATATTTCTCGCGAAAAGCATTTTTTTTCATATCTAACATACTCTTGAATCGTGATATCTCCTTTAAGTCCATAAAAAAATATCTATTCGTCTTTTTTCTGTTGTCATTCAGTTCTCATGAGTTTTCCTCTTATAAATTTTAAATTAATATTAATGATGATCTATATAATATTTTTTTTCCTGAAAAGCTATGATGATATTAGTGAATTAGCAACGAAATTAGGTGATTGGTGTCATGTATTCATTTTCTCATTAATTTTAATATTTTTATCGCAACAAGAGAGACAGGTTGATAAAATTTAGATATTGCACAAAAGATAGTGAAACAATAAAACACTAAAAGTATAGTATCTCTTTCTCCCCCTGTCAACAACCGGACATAGGCTCTTAACTAAGTTTTGTTTCTTCTCCAAAAGATTAAAATTTGAATGAAAAAATCGAATAGAAATTTTGAGAGGTTATGATTCAATTTATATATTCCTTCTACATTTATGTAAATTTACTTATATATATATATATTTCAAATGGAGGACTACTTTTTTTTTCTGAGTATTCTTAAACTTTCATTTGTTTTTGTTTAAATTTAATCTTTTATTATTAAAAATATAATTTCACTCAATTTCTTATTGCCGCGTGAAGCGCGGTTGAATTTCCTAGTCCCAGAATAATAAAACAAAACATATGATACAACAAAACCTTTCCCAGAATTCTCCACATGTCACCAGGGGACTATACAAGAACAAAGTTGGTCGATTAATATAACTTTTTTTTTTTTTAATTTTAATTAAATGAATTTTCTTTAATTATAATTTAAAAAATAATTAATTTTCTCTAAAATTCTTAAACATGCAAGTATTTTTGAGACTAATTTTTTACAAACACAAGTAATTTGAGTGAGGGAGTATTCTTGAAATCTTGCCTTTTCTGTCCAATATACTACCAATCAGTGAACCTCAAACTCACTATTACTCTCCTTCATGGGTCGAATTGGTCTTTCCCAAAACGTCCAATCCCACAATTTCATTCATTCGACTACATCATTAAACACCCAATTGTCCAAAGCTCCTAACTTTACACCCAATTTAAAGAATCCCAAAAAGATAACAGCTTGCATGGCGGTGGCACCCACAAGCTTTGGGTTCAAGAATTTGATGGAAACAGTGACAATTGATGTTCATAAAGCAGAAGGGAGGCCACTGAATGTGCCACTGATTGCTCCTTTTACTATTGCATCATCAAGATTGGATAAAGTGGAAAATGTTGCTATAAGGGTTGAGCTGAGTAATGGGTGTGTTGGATGGGGTGAGGCCCCAATTCTTCCATTTGTTACTGCAGAGGATCAAGAAACTGCCTTAGCAAAAGCGACTGAAGCATGTGAGTTCTTGAAGCAGAGCCGTCAAATGACTTTAAATCTTGCGTTAACGAAAATTGGTGATGTGCTTCCTGGACATGATTTTGCTTCTGTGAGTTATACCAGTAACCTCTTTTACTTTGTCATTATGGATTCTACAGACTCTAATAAAAACTCTTTTTTTTTTCTCTTACATGTTTAAAGTTTAAGTCTGTTTTGTGATATTGATACAGTATTTATTTCTTCTTGTTTTGGCTTTGGTCCCTTTGGGTCTGTGAAATGTGGTTCTCTTTTCCTGTTGAACCTGTAGGATACTAATGTTATTTCCGGCAGTTGTTTAATACTATGTTCTATGCAAACTGAAGTAGTTTTAACTGAAAACTTTACAGTTTTTTTTTCTGTTGGCATAATATATACATGGACACTCAAAACTTTGGGAGTGTACATACTACATACCTTGACTAATCCCAGCTGTGTCTCGTGAACACCCGAAGCGGATGTGGCATATAAATTTTGGAGGTATCTAGATGATCATTTTGTAAGTTGGGAGTGTTCAACTCATACATTGGAGACGAATTGAGGTGTCTAGATGTGCATGCTCAAAGTTGGAGTGTTTACTTGCCAACTGAGGCCAAGTTTGATTGTCTGTTTATGTATTATGTCCCCTTTTTTTCTGTGAAGAGACATTTCTGTAACCTTGGTGTTAGTTTGTTATCTTAAACAGAATCTATGTAATTCTTTTAGCTTCACCATTTTTAAGTGTCTCATTGAATTGATTCTCAGGATTGGAACTCAAAGGTCAACGTAACATTGGGTATTATGGGCTTATCTTTTTTATGATATATCTCTAGGTCTAAGTGAGATAAAATTGCTGATAATGGAGTTATTTACTGGATTATCTTTCTTGAAGACAATGGTTATTGAGTGGATGGCTGTCTCTGTTACTGTACCCTTTTAGCTTATATACATTGGCAATTGGCTTTCAGAGTTTAGAGGGTAGGATATGGAAGGCGTAGAATTCTGACTTGGCGAAACTGGAAAAAGAAAGTGATTTGGGAGACATTTATCACTTCAAAGGGGTCATGCATAACTTGTATGTTTGTTTCTTCTAAGCCTGAGGTTTCCATTTAAGGACGTTGTATAACTAATTGATATATTCCTAGTTTTCATGTTTGGCCTTTCTATATCGACCTATATAGTTTCAGGGATGGACCCTAGTTTGTGAGGCATGTACTGGATTCTTTCATCCTCCTTATTAAGTCTGTTCATCTACATGAAGTTAACTTCTCTGTTCTTTTCCACTCTCAGTTCTCCTTCTCATCTGGTTCTTTTGACTTACCTTCAATTAGGATCTCTTTTTAGTCTTTGGTAATGTCATGTGGCAGAAACCCTTTCTGTGAAACTAAACTAGAAGTCCTTTCATACGGTGACAAATCTTTGTTACTACATTGGCTTGTGTGTTTACAGTAGTCCTGGCGCCTTCAGATTGGACTCTACAGTATCCACAGGACCAATGGACAAGCTACCTTGAATGGTACTGATTCAAACTATAACCATATTGAAGGTCAGGGCAGGAGTTGAAATGGCACTGATTGATGCAGCAGCGAACAGCATTGGAATGCCTCTTTGGAGAATATTTGGTGCAGTATCTAATTCAATATCTACTGACATTACAGTTAAGAATTTTTCTCTTATTCTACTTTAGTTGGCAATTCACAGTAAATTTCTAGCTTTGCTTTTCCTAGTACTTGCGCCTCAATTGTTGCTCTCAAGTTACAACAATGCCATCAAACACATGCTAACTAGAAACCATATCTAGGCAAGAAATTCTTACTTAAGAAAATTATAGTAGAAAATTAAGAACTATAATAGACGTGTCTGAATAGATCTCAGTGACCATCTTATTGTAGATACCGATAGTTTCACCCACGGAAGCTTCTGAACTGGCTTCAAAGTATCGTAAACAAGGTTTCAAGACTTTAAAGCTTAAGGTGGGCAAGAATTTGAACGGAGACATTGAAGTGCTTCAATCCATCCGTGCAGCACATCCTGATTGCTTGTTTATCCTTGATGCTAATGAAGGTTACACGGCAAAAGAAGCAATTGAAGTCCTAGAAAAGTTGCATGGTAAATTATTTTTGTATGAAGTAGTCATCTAGATTCTAATTCTCCCCTATCTGTATGGATAGAGGAATGACGAAGAATTTATAAATCTCAGTACTCTCTGTTTCTTCCCTCTCATGTATTAGACATATCTCCATGATAAATGTATAGCTTCTTTCAGTTGCTCCGATGTATCATTATCTGTTCGAAAGATAAAATCACAAATCTCTAGTTTCCTGTCAGAAATGGATGTGACTCCGGTGCTATTTGAACAACCTGTGCATAGAGACAATTGGGAAGGTCTTGGTCATGTCAGTCAGATTGCAAAGGAAAAATATGGGGTATCCGTTGCTGGTGATGAAAGCTGTCGAAGTTTGGCTGATGCTAAAAAGATAGTGCAAGAAAGTCTTGCTGACGTCATTAACATTAAGCTTGCCAAAGTTGGGGTGCTTGGGGCGCTGGAAATTATTGATTTGGTGAGGTCTTCGGGCTTAAATCTTATGATTGGCGGTATGGTTGAAACCAGGCTTGCCATGGGCTTTGCTGGTCATCTAGCCGCTGGCCTTGGATGTTTCAAGTAAGTTTTTAAGCAATTTCTCTGGAAAACATAACCTGCTTTAATCAAACTCGTAACCTATCACCATTGCTGGGAAACACACTCGCATAGATATAAAATATTTTTGACGTACAAACTAGCAGCACATTGGCAATTCAGTTGATTCTTTATTTGGCAGTCTGGCACTTGATACTTTGGTGGTCAAAATTGTTTGTTGCTGTCCCGCCCTTTGATGTTATCTGGTGTTCGATTCTTTGGAAGTGATGATAATGACTATCCATTGTTCAATGCTTCAGAAGTGATGATAATGACTCTTGCACCTTTTGTTTTACTTCCCCTCTCGTTACCTTCCCTGTATCACGCGGACTTAAACATTCAATGTATTAATTGAATTATCAGTAAAAGTATAGAGACAATACTATGACTCTAAGTTACTTGGACTCTTCACTTTCGGTGCCGCACCCGTGTCGACACGACATGGGTGTGGGTGTGGATGTGGGATCCATACCCAATTTGGTCAACTGATTTTGGGTACTTTGACCAAAATCGACTGGGAAAGTCTGGACAAATTTAATAAATTCTGTAATCAAAACTAAAGCTAAGGTGAAATTGAAGAAAATGGAATACCTTGTATATAGAAATTTCTATGTTATTGCTTTTCTTTTTATTTCCTTTCCGGATTTTCTTCTTAAGCAATATTTTCTCCTCAAGTTTTCCACACAATATCTCATAGTTTCCACATAATATCTCATAATTTATGTTTTATAACTCTATTTTTAGATATTTAAATTATTTTTCGCCGAATTCCCGCACCCGTATCCATCCCTAGATCCATATCCCCGAATCTTTAAATTGAGACCGTGAAGGATCTGACCTCTAGATCCGTACCCGTATCGGATACCCGCACCCGAGTCCTAGCAACTTAGTATGACTGGATTAACTCTGCTCTAAATTCTCTGACAGTATTTTAATACTTCAGTGAAGTTGACATCAGTGCCCCTAGCTCCTTTATTGACTTCATTTTAACTAGTGTGCCCTTTTACCTTATCTTGATCCCCCTTTGTTGCATAGTGGCTGTGATTGGCGATGGTAGATTAGGGTCATGTCATAGGTCGGGGTCGGGGTCAGGGTTAGGAGGTGTTGGGTCTGGGTCGGGGTTTGGGGGTTGGGTCTAGGATCGAGTTTGGGGTTAGGGGCTAGGGGTAGTAAGGTTAGGCGGGATAAGGGAGCTTCTAGGTTGCGAGTTGGGTCTTGGAACATCGGTACTTTGCAGGGTAAGTCTATAGAGCTGGTGAAGATTCTTAGAAAGAGGAGGGTTAGTGTAGCGTGTGTTCAGGAAACTAAATGGGTAGGCACTAAAAGCGAGAGATATGGATGGATATAAGTTGTGGTACTCGGGTAGCGTGAGACATAGAAATGGGGTAGGTATCTTAGTAGATGAAGATCTTAGGGAGCAGGTGGTAGAGGTAAAGAGAGTTAGTGATATTTTTAGCCGCGTGCGGACAACTCAACACTCACAATATTGATGCTAAACTCAGTCCTAAACCAACTCTAAATCAGTCCCCAAGAACCTTTGAACATTCACACAAACACGTAAGGAAAATGGCAAAGAAAGACACTCGATTTGGGAGGCCCGAGAGCCAATTTTCTGATATATTTCTTGAGTAAAAACAAGTATATGATGATCTGTCCAAGAGGGCCTTACAAGATATATATAAAGTCCCTTAGTCAAGGGCACAATAAATGCTAGTCAAAAATTTCTACATTTGGCCATGCAATCCTTGCACTAGTGAAAGACCTTTGTCTAGCAATCCTGATTTGCTGTGCAGTTTCTGTTCAGCTGCTGGTCAAGGCTCCAAAGCCCCATAAATGTTGACCCGAGCTTATAATTTGACCTCCCAAAGATGCCCCCACGTTGGCCTTGTCAATAGACGCTGTGGAAGCCCCGTCGAGCTCCGAAATGGACCCGAAATGCTCGGAATCGTGCCCAAAACGTGATGAATTTAATGGGTAGTGACGCGGGGCGTCACACTCTCCCCCACCTGATTTGGCGACGACCGCGGCGCCACATAGCTGCAAATATTTGTGGACTTGCTCCTTGAACTGCCACAAGTCCTCATATTTTTCCCACGATGCCTCCTCGGGCGATTGCCCCTTCCAATGGACTAAGAATTGGGCACTTGAATTGCCCCAACCTTTTCCTCGAACCAATTGATGATCAATTATGTCCTCAATTTGCTTATCCGTGGCAGCGGACGTCATGAAGATTTGGGCCCGACTAGACTTACCCCGCTCCACGTCTACCTTGTCTTCGAAATACGGTTTTAACTTGCTAGCATAGAAGACGGGATAAATCTTCAAATGCGATGGCATGTCCAGCTTATATGAAATTTTGCCAACCTTGGCAACAATCTCAAATGGACCCTCATCAAACTTTGATTGACACGCCGTAATGACTTGAATTGCCTCGGATTGAGCTTGACCATCACTTTGTCTCCAATCCGGTAATGGACTGGACGACGATTGCGATCAGCAAATTTCTTCATTTTGCGGGCTGCTTTATCAAGATATGACCTCGCCATATCGACTTGTTCCTCCCAAGCCTTTGCCATATGATAAGCACCCGGATTCCTCATTCCGGCGTTAACCGGTAAGGATTGTGGAGTGTTTGGTTGCTGCCCCGTTGCAAGTTCAAAAGGACTACGACCTGTTGCCTCACTCCGCTGCAAGTTGTACGAGAATTGAGCCGTGTCGAGCAACTTCGACCAGTCCCTTTGATTGGCACTAACAAAGTGCCTCAAGTAACACTCGAGTAACCCATTTACTCGCTCCGTTTGTCCGTTGGTTTGGGGATGGAAGCTGGTTGAAAAGTGCAGCTCCGACCCCAACAAACTGAATAGCTCCTTCCAAAATGCTCCAGTGAATCGCGGGTCTCGATCACTTATGATATGCCTAGGCACGCCCCAAAGTTTAACTACATCTTTGAGAAACAATCGGGCTGCCTCTTTGGCTTTGCAATTCGACGTGGCAGCTGAAAATGTTGCATATTTGGAGAATCGATCAATGACAACCATGATTGTTCCGCAACCCTCCGAGTTAGGCAAACATGTGATAAAATCCATGGTGACACTGTCCCATGGTTTCTCCGCGGTGGGCAGCGGCTCAAGTAATCCACCGGGCGCCTTGTGTTCCACCTTGTCTTGTTGGCAAACAAGGCAAGTGCGAACGTATACTTCTATATCGTCCCTCATGCGAGGCGAATAATAAGCTGCTTCTAACAAAGCCATTGTGCGTTTCTGTCCCGGATGACCAGCCCACGTCGTGTCATGGCCCTCCTTGATCAACAAGCGCCTAAGATTTTTCCATCTAGGCACATACACTCGCCTTCCGGTGGTGTATAACAGTCCGTCCTCCTCCCAAAACTTTTGGGTCTTGCCTTTGCGCGTCAAGTCAAGAAGTTGCTTGGCAACGGGATCATGTTCCATCCCTTCTTTGATGGTATCCAGCACACCACAGCTGGTCGTGCTCGAAAGTGTCGCCAAAACAGCCTTGCGACTTAATGCATCGGCAACAACGTTGGCCTTTCCCGGTTTATACTCCAATGAGTAATCAAACTCAGCCAAGAAATCTTGCCATCGAGCCTGCTTTGGCGAGAGTTTCTTTTGTGATTGGAAGTAGCTGGTCGCTACGTTATCCGTCTTGACGATGAAATGAGCGCCCAACAAATAGTGACGCCATGTCCTTAGGCAATGGACAATGGCCGTCATCTCCCTTTTGTGGACTGTATTGCGCCGCTCCGCGTCATTCAATTTTCTGCTTTCAAATGCTATCGGATGGCCCTCTTGCATTAGGACACCACCAATAGCAAAATCGGATGCATCCGTTTGCACCTCAAACAGTTTCGTGAAATCCGGTAAAGACAAAACCGGTTCCTTGATGATGGCTTCCTTGAGGTTGTTGAATGCCTCTTGACACGAACTATTCCACTCCCAAACACGATTCTTCTACAATAAATCCGTGAGAGGAGCAGCAATATCCGAGTATCCAAGAATAAATCTCCGGTAATAATTAGCAAGGCCAAGGAAGGACCTCAATTCAGGTACCTTTGTTGGAACCTCCCAATCCCGAATCGCCTCAACTTTGTCGCTATCCATTTGAATCTGCCCTTGGCTGATCGTATGGCCCAAGAATTGCACCTTTGGCTGTGCAAAAGTGCACTTCTCCCTTTTGACGCATAGCTCGTTTTCCCCTAGCACATTAAACACTAGTTGAAGGTGTCTAACGTGCTCCTCCATTGAGCTACTATAAACAACAATGTCGTCCAAGTATATGACCACGAATTGATCCAAGTATGGCTGGAAGATCTTGTTCATTAGTGTGCAAAACGTGGCTGGTGCGTTGGTCAGTCCAAAAGGCATGACCAGCCACTCATAGGACCCATAACGAGTCACACAAGTCGTCTTGGCTTCATCTCCTTCGGCTATGCGAACTTGATAATAGCCCTTCCTCAAATCCATCTTCGTGAACACTTTGGCTTGCCCCAAGCGATCAAACAAATCAGCTATCAAAGGAATGGGATATTTATTTTTCACCGTGACTTTGTTGAGAGCACGGTAATCAATACACAACCGCAACGTCCCTTCCTTCTTCTTTTGAAATAAGACCGGAGCTCCAAAGGGTGCCTTCGATGGTCGGATGTGGCCTGATTCCAGCAACTCCTTGAGTTGTTTTCTAAGTTCTTCAAGCTCCGGAGGCGACATTCGATACGGGGTCATAGCTGGTGGCTTTGCCCCGGGAACCAACTCGATTTCGTGATCAACTTCCCTTCGTGACCGTTTGGGCAGCTCCTCCGGCATTACATCCTTGTTCTCTTCAAGAACACGTTGGACACATGAGGGCAATAGTTCAGCTTCTTGGCAGTCCACAATCTCCATCAATGTCGCTAGAAAGGTTGGTTCTCCTTTCTTGAAACCTTTAACAAGCTGCATCGCCGACAAACGTGTGCCACTTTGAGCGACACGAATAAGTGGAACAATGCAAGAACCACCCACATCACAAATGGATAGCTGGTTGAGACGTGGCGAAATAAACGCATTAATCTCATACCAAAAATCCAGCCCCAAAACAATATCAAAGACATCCATCGGGACAACCGAAAAATCCGTTTCTCCCTTCCAACCTCCCAAGGTGAGACTCACCCGAGGAGCGAGGCCATTGACATTGGTAGGGAGACAATTAACGGTCTTTAACATGGAATCACTGGTCACGAATGCAAGGCCAAGTTCTTTAGCCTTTTCCTCCGTAACAAAGTTATGCGTTGCTCCGGTGTCCACCATAATGCGGACTGCTCGGCCATTCACCTCTCCATCAACAAATAATGACTCTCGAGCTCTAACGTTATGCTTCTTTGCAGCAAGAGCTGCAAGCGTCATGTGGTTAAACAAAGCCATGTGGTTGAACAAACCCACGGCATGTCCCTTTCCTTTCTCCGGATTGGCAGCTTGTGCTTCTTGCTCCCCGGAACCCCCGGCTTGCGCACTAGCTTGATCCTTCCGTGTTGCTGCAATCATCGCTCCCAGCTTACTCAATGAAGGACAAGATCTCGCAAAGTGAGACGTATCCCCACAAAGGTAGCAGCCGCTATCGCGGTTAGCTACGCCTTTCTTCTCCTCCTCGTAGTTCTTGAGGAATGACGATGGCTGGTTGCGTTCGCCTTTGAACTTACAATTTTTGTTGGGAATAAACTTGTCTTTGCCCTTGTCCCCACGATCTCCCTTGGCAGCAACGGGCTTGTTCCGATTATCCTTCGCCTTGGCATAATCGGCATGAAAATCAGTCAAGGATTCCGCCACTTTAATGGCCTCATCCACGGTCTTGACATTACGCCTCAACTCTTGTTTGGCCCAATTTTGAAGGCCATCAAGGAAGAAGAAAAACAAATCCTCACTGCTGAAACTCGTCACAAGAAGTGAGAGCTTCGTAAACTCCCTCACATAGTTATGAATGGAAGAAGTTTGCTTAAGTTCCCTCAACTTTCGTCGGGCTTCGTCTACAACGTTTTAAGGGTAAAATTGTTCTTTCAACTCCTCCTTAAACTGATACCAATCAGCTATGGTGCAAAGACCCCTCTCCATGTCCACTTTTTTTCTACGCCACCATAACATTGCGACGTCACTAAAGTACATGGTTGCAATCCGGATCTTTGCTGCCCCGTCAACAATCTTGACGTGCTCAAAATACGACTCCAATTGCCATATGAAATTCTCTACGTCTTGAGCGTTCCTCTCACCCTTAAACACGTTGGGTTTAGGAGCCTCAATACGAGCATCATGGTAAGCCACGGAACCATGATTTCCACCAACACAGGCTGCTTCCAGTTGTTGCTTCAAATCAACAACTTTTTCCTGCAAAGCGGACTGCCCCAACATCACCTCGGACAGTTTTGACCCAAACTCCTCGTGTAGCGCCGATAATGCTTCCGTAAGCTTGAGTTCCAAGCTGGTCAGCCCCTCCTTGTGCTCTTCATTTTGCTCGGACAAGTCAGCCTTGACTTCGTCCAGCCCTTCAAGAGCAGCCGCCTCAAGGGTACCAACGTTGGACTCAAGGGTCTTGAAGCGATGGCCCAAAACCGCTAGACCAGCCTCCGTGCTAACGATTCTCTCATCAAGAGAGCCGGATGCGGATCCTTCACCATCTTCCACGTTTGTGACAACCTCACTAAGTGGAAGTTGGGCCTCATCTTTGTTCCTACTCGTCACGTTTTCTGGTCTTGGTTTTGCCCAAATTGTCTCCGCCGTGAACCTCCTCATCGCCGTCGTATGCGATGTTCAAAGTGCTGCTCTGATACCACTTGTCACCGGCCTATTTTTAGCCGCGTGCGGACAGCTCAACACTCACAATATTGATGCTAAACTCAATCCTAAACCAATTCTAAATCAGTCCCCAAGAACCTTTGAACATTCACACAAACACGTAAGGAAAATGGCAAAGAAAGATACTCGATTTGGGAGGCCCGAGAGCCAATTTTCTGATATATTTCTTGAGTAAAAACAAGTATATGATGACCTGCCCAAGAGGGCCTTACAAGATATATATAAAGTCCCTTAGTCAAGGGCACAATAAATGCTAGTAAAAAATTTCTACATTTGGCCGTGCAATCCTTGCACTAGTGAAAGACCTTTGTCTAGCAATCCTGATTTGCTGTGCAGTTTCTGTTCAGCTGCTGGTCAAGGCTCCAAAGCCCCATAAATGTTGACCCGAGCTTATAATTTGACCTCCCAAAGATGCCCCCACATTGGCCTTGTCAATAGACGCTGTGGAAGCCCCGTCGAGCTCCGAAATGGACCCGAAATGCTCGGAATCGTGCCCAAAACGTGATGAATTTAATGGGTAGTGACGCGGGGCGTCACACTAATGTCTATTAAGTTGGTCATGGGAAGGTCTACGGTGAACGTTATTAGTGCCTACGCCCCGCAAGTAGGTTTGGACGAAGAGGAGAAGAAGGAATTCTGGGAGGTTTTAGTTGAGGTGGTGCGGAGCATCCCGAGCACTGAAAAGCTTTTTGTGGGAGGGGATTTCAATGAGCATATTGGGTCTTTGTCGAGAGGGTATGATGATGTGCATGGCGGTTTCGATTTTGGTGAGCGGAATGAAGGAGGAGCTTCTTTGTTGGATTTTTCTAGGGCTTTTGGGTTGTGGATAGCAAATTTGAGCTTTCCGAAGAAGGAGGATCACCTTATTATGTTTCGTAGTTCAGTGACCAAGACTCAGATAGACTTTTTGCTTCTTAGAAAAGGGGATAGAGCGCTATGTAAAGACTGTAAAGTCATACCTAGCGAGAATCTCTCGACTCAACATAGGTTGTTGGTGATGGACTTGGTTATCAATAAAGGCAAAAAGAAGAGAAGGGGGAGGCACGACCCAGGATTAAGTGGGGTAGCTTGACTTTGGCTAGTGCTTTGGAGATGGAATAGAAGTTGAAGCGTAGGGGGGCTTGGGAGAGTAGAGGGGGTGTGGATAATATGTGGGAGACGACTGCCAGTTGCATTAAGGAGACCGCTAGAGAGGTGTTAGGAGTCTCGAGAGGTCGATCTGGCAAACATCGAGGAGACTGGTGGTGGAACGAAGAGGTCAAGAGAAAGGTGGAGTCTAAGAAGGTGGCTTATGCTAAGTTGGTTGGGAGCAAGGATGAAGAGGAAAGGCAGAAGAATAAGGAGGAGTATAAGGTAGCTAGAAGAGAGGCTAAGTTAGCGGTTACGACAGCTAAGACAACAACTTTTGAGAGTTTGTATGCGGCTTTAGAGGAGAAAGACGGAGATAAGAAGTTGTATAGGATGGCCAAGGCCAGGGAGCGGAGGGCTCGTGACCTTGACCAAGTGAAGTGCATCAAAGGAGAGGATGGTATAGTGTTGGTTGAGGATGCCCTCATTAGGGAGAGGTGGCAGTCCTATTTTCATAAACTTTTGAACGACGAGGGGGATAAAGGTTCTTTGTTGGGAGACTTAGAGATATCTGAGGAGGGTTGCGATTATAGTTCTTGTAGGCGTATCGAGGTTGAGGAGGTCAAGGGAGCTATTCGCAGGATGCGACGAGTTAGGGTGACGGGGCCAGACGAGATTCCAGTAGATTTTTGGAAGAGCACTAGCGGGGCAGGTCTGGAGTGGTTGACAAGGTTGTTTAACATTATTTTTAGAGCTGCTAAGATGCCTGAAGCGTGGAGGTGGAGCACGATGATTATAGTGTATAAGAACAAGGGAGACATTCAGAGTTGTAACAACTATAGAGGTATTAAGTTGTTGAGTCATACTATGAAGGTTTGAGAAAGGGTGGTAGACTTGAGGATGAGGAGGATCGTGACAATCTCTGAGAATCAGTTCGGTTTCATGCCTGGTCGCTCGACCACTGAGGCCATTCACCTTGTGAGGAGATTAGTGGAGCAGTTTCGAGAGAGGAAGAAGGACTTGCACATGGTATTTATTGATCTAGAGAAGGCATACGACAGAGTTCCCTGGGAGATTCTGTGGAGGTGCTTGGAGGCTAGAGGGGTGCTCGTGGTGTACACTAGGTCGATTCAAGATATGTATGATGGTGCGAAGACTCGTGTGAGGACGGTAGGTAGAGATTCGGAGCACTTCACAGTTTTGATAGGGTTGCACCAGGGATCGACTCTTAGCCCATTTCTATTTGCCTTGGTGATGGATGTTTTGACGCGACTTTTTCAAGGGGAGGTGCCTTGGTGTATGTTATTTGCAGATGATGTGGTTCTGATCGACGAGACTCAGGGTGGAGTTAATGATAAGTTGGAGATTTGGAGACAGACGCTTGAATCTAAAGGTTTTCGGTTAAGTAGAACCTAGAAAGAGTACTTGGAGTGTAAGTTTAGTGATATGTCGCAAGAAGATGGAGTGGTTGTGAAGCTAGACTCTCAGGCCATCCAGAAGGGTGAGAGTTTCAAGTATCTGGGGTCCATAATTCAGGGTAATGGTGAGATTGACGAGGATGTCACGCATCGTATTGGGGCAGGTTGGTTGAAGTGGAGGCTCGCTTCGAGAGTCCTTTGTGATAAGAAGGTGCCCCTAAAGCTTAAAGGTAAGTTCTACAGAGTGGTAGTCCAGACGGCTATGTTGTATGGAGCGGAGTGTTGGCCAGTTAAGAACTCCCACATCCAAAAGGTGAAGGTGGCAGAGATGCGAATGTTGCGATGGATGTGTGGACATACCAGGAAAGATAGGGTGAGGAATGAGATTATTCGGGAGAAGGTGGGAGCTGCCTCGGTGGAGGATAAGTTGCGAGAAGTGAGGCTACGTTGGTTCGGGCATGTGATGAGGAGGGGCCCTGATGCTCCAGTGCGGAGGTGTGAGACTCTGGCTATGGATGGTTTTAGGCGGGCTAGAGGTAGACCGAAGAAATATTGGAGGGAGGTGATTAGGCATGATATGGAGCAATTACAGCTTACAGAGGACACGACCCTTGATAGGAAGGTGTGGAGGACGCGGATTAGGGTAGAGGATTAGGGGGTGGGAGCGCGGCGGTAGTAACAGGGGAGTGCTCCTTTGGGTATGGAGTTTCTGGTTCGTAGTGTTATGACTGTAGTTTTTTTGGGCTAGTGGTGTTGGCTATTTTGCATCCCGTACTAGTTTATTATGCACTTATCTTTTGTGTTTGTTATACTGTTAGTTTGTTTTGTGTACCATATTAGTTTATATGCGCTTACTTTTTGTATTGGTTATACTGTTATTGGTCCTAGGCTGGGGGTCTATCGAAAACAGTCTCTCTACTTCGCTTGAGGTAGTGGTATGGTCTGCGTACACTCTACCCTCCCCAGATCCCACTAGGTGGGAATACACTGGGTATGTTGTTGTTGTTGTAGTGAAGTTGACATCAGTATATCCACTTTTCGACAAAATACTATGCCTAGTCATGGTTGTTTCATCATTCCAATGTGATTGGTTTTCTCTTGTTATTAAATTCAGCACATATTGCTTCTCTTGTTGTACCTAAATCCCTGCAGATTCATTGACCTAGACACACCCCTTTTGTTGGCAGAAGATCCAGTTTTCGGGGGTTATGAAGGTACTTCTTTTGCCTTCCCTCAGAACTTTCACCTATTACTCCAGTGAATCTTAGTAATGTAGTGCATTTTTCCTTGTACTGAATTGATCTGATAAAGTGCATTGCTCACTTCTTTATGTACCCAGTTTCTGGACCTGATTACCACTTCTCAAATGCTAGAGGGCATGGTGGTTTTCTTCATTGGGACAATGTTGCTTGGTAAGTTTAGTTTGCTATTGATGTGCCAATTCGACATCCGTCATCGTATTACTGGTTTGTACCCTTCTGTGCCTTGTCTCTTGTTACGGTTTATTTCAGTAACAAGAGATGTTAACTATCAAATACCCCACGCTCTCCCTGTAAACTCTCTGCTGTCTTGTTACACAATTATGGATATATATTCAACATGCGTGTCACTTCATGTAGGACCCACAGCCATATCAAGTAAAGGATCTATATAATTAGTTTGCAAGTATCATACTACCATTTGCATAGAGGATTAACCAAAAACGAGTATGTATCTTCTTAAAGCTAAAGGCATTATATGGAAGCATTTCATATCTGACTTGAATTTCTCTGTTAAACATCCAAATATTAGCAGCAGTTTGAAGTATGTTGGCCTAGTTTTCCTTGGCCAAGTAGCAATTAAGACTAGTCGCACGACTAGTATACTTGCTTTTTTCCTGATTTAAACTCGATGAAATTTTGTTTCAGTGATAACATGGTTTGTGTTTCAACATGCTCTGTCCAGCCAAGATACCTGTGGTGAAGTGACTTGATATATGTGATTTGCTTTCAATCACACTGTTCTTGACAACAAAACTGTGATTTGCTCTAACATTTGAAATTCTCTGCAGAGATTATCATGGAGTTTGTTCACTCTTCAGGATTGTGATTCACAATGGTCAACCCCATTAGTTCCAAATTATAGTTATGAAGGTCACTCGTTAGTATTAGTCATTGGCAAGTTTGAATGTTTATGTGCCAAAGAATAAATCACAATGCCAGAATATCCATTCTTTGGGGTGAACAAATATGTAAATGCATTGTTTGTTGAAAATGGTAAAAGTTAAGAACGTCTTTCTTGATGTTTTCTTTCACAATTTCAACAAATATTGCTTGAATCAATATGCCCATACTCTTGGTACAAATGTGTTACTACTAGATATTGTTCTAACCATCAATGTTGTACAAAAGACAACAACTACTAGATATTCAGAACCAGTGGCAGACCCAGGATAGTGGGTGCTTAAAAAATTTAAAAACTGAAAAAGGTAAAATCACCTCACTCAGGATAGTGGGTGCTTAAAAAATTTAAAAAATGAAAAAGTTAAAATCACCTCAATGAGGTTCGAACTTAGGGCGTCCTTTCAATGAAGCACCTTAAGATCAACTTAAATACCAATGCACTCAATTAACTTTTTGTTATATTGGGTGCTCTTATATGTTTTATACCTATTTTCATATATTTTTTATGTAATTATATCTATTTTGCGTTGAATTTAGTGGGTGCCAGAGCACCCCAAAATCCTACATAGGTACGCCCCTGTTTAGAACTTATGTCTTGCGAAATTATGTCATAGCTAAAGGTATTTTGATTCATTAAAGACAAAAATTAAAGATCATTATATTTGAGGGCACAGTTAAAGATCACTTCCATGTAAAAATCATATATATATATGTATATATGTATATATGTATATACTAGTTTTGTGTACGTGCTTTGCACGTGTGTCTCAAGTCAATCAATAGAATTATGTATAAAAAGAATAAAATTATTAAGAAATAGCAATTGAAGTTAAATATGTGAAATTCTATAATATTGACAATTAATGATAATGACGTTGCTTACTTTGAAAGATGTACAAGGAAATATACAATAACCCGGATATGATTATGAATAATATTATCCATAGAGTTACACATTCAATAATTAAAAAAAATAGAGGTGTGTGTTTCGTAATTTTTGAAGTGTTACAAGTTTATAGTAAAAAAAGGAAAATAATAAATCTTTATTAATTGGTCCTCTCTGAAAAAATAAGTTGACTATCTTATGTACGAAAATCTTCGATCTTTATCTCATTCTAATTCTAAAAATATTGAAGTCGACGATCTTATGTGCAAAAATCTTCAGTCGTTATCGCATTCTAGTTCTGAAAATAAGAAGAGAAGGTGTTAATTAAATTTATATATTATAATAGTACAAAAATCTGCATCAAATAAAATATTTTTTAATAAATCTCGGATCGAATCACACAAATTCAACGATTCAATCTAGTTCAAATTTTTGAAGTCCTACAGTTTTATAGTAAAAAAGAGCAAAATAACGAACTTTGTATTAATTGGTACTTTTTGAGGAGAAAAAGTTCTCCGTCTTTGAAGTCGACAATCTTCGTCTCATTCTAGTTCTTAAAATAAAAATGAATCCAAAACAAATCGCAATTGCAAGCAATTATATATAGCTTGTTCAAAATAAATACTTTATCATAATTTAGAATAGAGGAGACTGATTACCATTGTCATCTTCAAGCTCTTGATGAACCTTAAATATGTTTTTTTTTTTTTTTTAACTTTAGTTACAAAAATATCGAACTACTGCAATGCACACTATTCTAACTTAAATTATCTTTTTCTCTATACAAATTTTGAAATAATGACCTAAATAAAAGAATGTACGTCAGTTAACAAAATTATGGCAGAAGCCAATTTATAATTAAAAGCTTCACCAAAAAGGGATGCTCTTACAAAAGTCATAAGCTAACGTATGTCAAAGGAAAAACAAAACTGCATAAATAAAACCATAGGTTAAAGCAAGAAGAAAGTATTTGTTGTACTTGTTCAAGGTCGTACGACCTTAAACTTTCTTTCAAGGGTTTGAGTCATCATTAATTAACCCAAATTAACCTAAAAGTTAATATATATATTTTTTCTTATCATATATTTTCGGACTTTTTTTTTTCTTTATGTATATAAGGAAAAATCAATTTACCATATATTTTGCTTTTGCCATATATATTTAGGACTCTTTAATCCTTTAATTATAAAAATACACATATATATATATATATACATATATTCTTACCATATATTTGATGAATTTTTAATTATTAATTTTTCTTCTATCTCTTATCATATATTTTAATTATTTTTTATTTTAAATATTTTTAATATAATAATTAGAAAAATAAGTAAAAAGATAATTTTGTATATGTATTTGTATATTGTTTTAACATACGATTTCTCCTATAAATTGATATGTGACCTACAAAACGTCACTCCCGCATAGATTTCATTCTCACAAAATAAGGTTATCTTTCCCACGTTTACTATCCTCATTTTGCTGTTAATGTCCACTCGAACCCCAATAGCATAAGTTTTTAAAAAATGGCACCTTTTCTTCTTTTTTTTGGGGTATGGAAGAAGCATATACTTTTGATAGTGAACATGAAGGAGGGTTACAAGAGAATCATAATTAAACAAGCAAATAGCAAGTGTACGTGTATCAAGAATAATGATGAAAGCATATTGAACACATTAAAGCATATGACATAATAAAATGATAAATCACTATCACCGAAAGCAAGTCTGCATATGTGTTGTGTAGGGTCCGCTCTATGCAATGACGGAGTTAGAATTTTCACTATGAGATTCAAAATCGAAAGAAGTAAGTACACGAACTAGCCAAAGAGAATTCAACATTAACTATATATATAAATATATATAAAAAATAATTTTAACCATATATAAATAGTAAAAAAATTCGCCGATCTGAACCCTCTAGCCATAAAATGGCTCCGCCCCTGCCCCACTCCAAGTCCTCAAACACAGCGGCCGCGGCCGCCCTCATGCGTGCGTTTAGCCCATTAGGCCATACTATTATTATCACTTATCATAAGCCTAGTCTTGGTAAACCTGTGCAGCTCAATCGTTCCCTTCATGGCATTACATTGCATATGCATTTTTTAAAAATAATTGTGTATCCATGATCAATTTATTTATGCAATCTCAATTAGTTTTATAGGATATTTTTGTTATTTTTTTTTCATTACTACAAGTAAAGGTAACTCTATTCATTGAGATTTGGATATATGAGACAAGATCATCTAATGTTTTTGCTTCACTGGAATTTAAACATGTGATCTCATGATTCTCAACTTATTTTATTGAAAATTAGTTAGATGTATAAATGTTCAAGTTTGACTATTCACGAAATTTAAAAAATTAAAAGAGGTTTTTGAATATTATAGTCTTTAATTAAAAATGTATTTAGTGGACTAAAATGCTTGTTAAATCTTGTGATTTTAAACACCTCACATGAAATGTTGGATAAAAGATATCAAAAATAGCATTCTTTTTTTTTAAAACAATGCCAAAAATAGAAATAGAAGACATAAAATTGAAATGGATTGTTTGTTACCCCTATTTTCAGTCATCAAAGGTATCCAATACTTTGGTCTCTGTAATTTACGCAGATGAAACAAATCATCCATATTTGTTATTTTCATTAAGGTTTAAACTTTAAATTCCTCAACATTTTTAGCAGTTGGTGAGGTGCATGAGCTGTTAGCATTAATCTTAGTACATTACACTCTAGTCCTCATTATAAAGTGTGATGATTCTTGGCTAATCAATGTAAACCATGAATACCCCTACTGTTTTACAAATGGACACTTTGCTAGTCGGCCAATCCCTCATTTTCCTCTAAAAGACTTTGCTTTTAAATTGATGCAAAACGGTTTATAGTGGTCATCATTATTTATATTAAAAAAAATAAAACATTTTGTATAATCGTATAAAATAATACATCTATAAAAATAAGACAGCAAATTAGTCATTTTTTTCCGCAAGATTAGATTGAGATGGATGGAATAATCAGAAACATACAAAAATTAGACAAGAAAAAGTCTTCTACAAATCACATTAGTGATTGATGACCTGATTTTAATTGCAACAATTGACTTGTTCTTCTTCACGAAAAGAATAAAAGAAGACGTGTCATTTATATTTCATATTAAAAGAAAAAAGAATTAAACTCATTTGTTTGCGTTCACACCATTAAGAACATTTGTTTTTCATTAAAATTTTGGTTTTTAATACTTTCTCCGTCCTAAATTACCTGTTTCAAAATTTCTAATTTGATTTCTCATTTTACTTGTTTTTTTTTTTCATTAATCAAACCAAGACAATTTTTTCCCCATTGTACCCTTAGTAATTGATTACTCCTTGTTACTAGCATTGAATTATCAAATCTTGAAAAATATTGCAAAGACTTTGGTAATCCTAATTATCCATGCAAAATGTGCTTTGATATTAGCCATATAATAACTCCATCAATATTGGAACTAACAATATGACAAAATTAATAGGGGCAAAATGGTAAAGTTATATTACCAATCATTGTTTTCTTAATAGCTGTGTCATCTCAATTTGGGACGGGTAATTTGGGACAGAGAGAGTACTAGCTCTGAATAGGTCTTAATCATTGAACTAAGTCTTAATCATTAAGAGGTATTCTTATTATGGATAATATTCACCACCACTCTATTCATAATCACCAGTCACCACCACTAACCCTCTCTGCCACTACCACCTAGCCACCAACCACCTCCAACATCACAATCACCATTCACAATCATAAATGCTACTAGCCATTATTTTCAGCCGCTACCATATCCACTACCTTTATTATTTTAATTATATATGTCGTTATCACCAATGTCAACGTCAACATCAACGCCAACGCGAACACCACCACCACTAACACCACCACCATCATCAATCATTATCGGTCAATCCCAACTGCTAACTAACTCATCTATCAGAATTGAGCCACCGCTAACTACCACGAACACATCATCAGCATCCACACACTCTTCGACCACTACTACCATTGTCTCCGGTGTCGCCACTTCAACCACCATCATCACTACGGTATATCTCTACTAATAATCATCTCCACCATCACAGCTGACATAATCTCCAACTACCACTAATATCGTTAACCATCATGCGTTCATTTTTAAGCTATCACAATCAACACCGCCAACTACTAACATCAACCAACTTCACATCACTACCACCATCACTACCAATCACCATCATCATAACAATCACTAAATACCAAACATCTCTACCATCACAACTATCACCAACATTACTAATCACTAGCATCAATCATTACCACCACCACCGCCATTACAAACCATCTCCATTATCACTAACAAATATAAATATTTTTTCCAATCAAATAATAATTTTATTGTATTTATAAATCAAATATTTTTCTAATATATAATTATTTCTTATTTGATTTTTTTTTATTATATATGCAAATAAATAAATTTTACATATTTAGATATCGAAAAATAAATAATCTTAACCATTCAGCTTTCAGATATAAAGACAACATTTTAACCATTCAGATATGCATTCAAATTCAGACGTCTGAATCTTAATAAAAATAAAAATCTTAATAGAAACAAATGGAGCATAAATAAAATCATGCAACTGGTCCCCAATATTAGAATGCACACTCTCATTGCATCAAAAGAATAATTATCACTGGTATGCCATGCCACAACTAATTATAACATTAATAAAAGCAAAGTACTAAATTATACACCTTGATGATTCTCGATAATGTACTTCTCTTTATATAGGTATTAAAAAAAATTATTCCTTTTTATTGAGCTAAAGATCTAACTTCGTTTTTTTTTTTTCTTTTTATTTCAGAACACCTCAATTTATACTCGATACCCTTATGCTTATGCATTTTCTTAGACTTATTCACACTATAACTTTGATGTGAGGCGTTTTTCTCTCTTTTCAACCACAACTTTAATATTCTCTTTCATTATTATTAATTATATTTTACATCGGTGAAATATTATCGTATAAAATAAAATGCAGGATTAAGGAGGCAATCGAGATTGACATGACTAGTCGATGCAGCGCCAATTTGGAAAATACTTGACTACTAAAATTCATGGGATTTACACTTGTTCACATTAACCTAAACTTGAGGACGACGGTTTATTTTCTTCCCTGATGGTGATGGCCTTTCGAGTCGCATTGAGTAGTCCCATGCCATCTGATATTAGGACTGGAGCTAGAGTCTTAGTTTCGGGTTCAGTATCTTTGGCCAAGGCCCTGTATTCGTACTAAGAAATCTACTTAATATGTATTAACGATCTAAAACTGCATAACTTAAAATTTTGATCCGCCTCAGACTCGATCGAGCTGATTTATCTTTCAACCGATGAACAGTTTAAGTAGCTACCAAAAAAATTGAACATGTTTTTTTTTTTTTGGGGACGAACTTTCGTGGAAAATAAAAGGCCCACTCACGCGTGTAGCCCCCCCATGTTGACTTGAGCTAGTGACTTGTAATTTGTGGGATGTGCCATAATTATGTGAATCATAGCAAAAGGTAATTAAAGAACATTGCACTAGATGTGTACTTTCTAACAAAATCTTTGCCTGGATATTCAAGTTTTTACCAATACTTCCTCTATAAATTGAGCCAAAGACTAAGCCTCTAAAGCAACTCAACCAAGTCCTATTCCTCCAACTCTCTCATCTCCACTGAAGAAAAAAAAACAGAAGGAAAAGCCATCTTCAAGTGATAATAATGAAGGCAGCATCTAAACTTGCAGTTTTCATAGTTCTAGTGTTGCTTCTTGCTGAAGCACACGTCTCTTTAGCTGTAACATGCAGCGCGATTCAGCTGAGCCCTTGTCTTAGCGCGATCACATCGAATTCAGCACCATCTAGTCTCTGCTGCAGCAGGATCAGGGAGCAAAAGCCTTGCCTCTGCAATTATCTCAAGAACCCTATGTTAAGGAACTATGTCAACTCCCCTGGTGCCCAAAAAGTCGCTCGCACTTGTGGTTCTCCCTACCCCAAGTGTTAAAAATAATTCCACTACATTTGATATCTATCCATACATACCCTGCCGCTTGCTGATATTTGGTTCTATGGTAGGTAGAGAAAGAAAAACAATATGCTTGATGCACTGTGTGTATGGATGGATATCTATCTATCCATACCCTGCGCTTGCTGATATTTGGTTCTATGGTAGGTAGAGAAAGAAAAACAATATGCTTGATGCACTGTGTGTGATATGATCTGCCCTCTCTATTTTAGTTATTATGTGTCTTTTGCTTGCTTTATTTATGTGCTCTTGAATGAAAAGAGACAACTCATGCTTTGTCAACAACATATGTACAAGTTCTGTCATAAGTCTAAGATAATATATATGGTATTTCTGGGACTACATGCAAAAAATTAGGATTTAACTTGCAAGTTCTTGACTTGGGTGTGATCCAGTTCTTTCTACCAATGTGCCCTGTGCAACAACCATCTCTGTTGCTTCTATTCGAGAACGAGAACTTCCAATAAAGAGGCCATAAATAAATAAGAAAGATATAATAATAAGAGGAGGACCTGTTGGCCAAAACAAAGAATTACAATCTTCCGGAGAAAGAAAGGCACGAGAAAACGAGGCACGCAAGTGGAAAGAAAACAAATAAATAGATATCAGAATTTGAAATGAATGCTTTATTCATGCAATGAAGCTGCATGATGTGATGCCACAAATTCCAATCTTCCATACTGCTCTAAATTTAATCAGTTGTACTGGAACAACTACGGAGGCTCCAAAATTGGGAGGCTCCAGAGTTTCATATACATGAAAAAACAACACGCAATACAAATAATTTACTTACAAAAAGAATCTAAGCTTGTCATATATGGAGAAGGTCGGAGATTTGATTCCAGCCAGCGAACCAAGGCCTCCTATCTGATGGAAGGACAAAGTTAAGCTCAAACATCTCTCTTGACATGTTACCTCCTTCACAGAAACCTACGAGCTTTGCCACTATCTCAGCACTCTCTTTTACATGTTTTTCATCATGTGGATTTGTCCAAAGCTTGTTAATAAATTGCATTCTTCTCTGTTTACCCTCCAAAGGAACTTCCCATTTTATGTACAGATAATCTCTTTCTTCAGCTGTCAGACGGGTTGTCAATCTCTTGGCAAGGAATTCTCTTTCCCTCTTCAAAGCTTTAATGCTGAATTCCATTGGAAAATATAAAAACATCAGAGTTTGAGCATGAGCCAGGGTGCATTTAATAAAGTTTCTAAGCATTATATGTTAGTAAACCTCGGGGAAAGAGAGGGAAAGAGAAATACCTTGATGACAAAGAGACTGTTGGTTCATTTCCAGCACGAGCTGGGGTTGCGTTTCCAAGCTCTGCCAGGTGCTGTTGTAACCATGTCAAGCGCCTGAGTTCAACTTCCAGATATATTTCATCGGCAGGGTCTCCCTTAAATAACAGATAGAACTGTGACCTATGAATAATGGAGACGTAGCAAACATCCCATAAGTCAATAATTTGCTGCCTCTGTTCCTTAAACGTGATTTGCCATGAAACTGGGGACTCTTCTGGTATCTGATGAATGTTTTCATCATCCTCTAAATTGTATCCAGCTGCTTCATTTGCTTCCAGCTCAAGCACCTAACAAACAAATAAAGAAAAATTGAAGATAAATATAATTGCGGCAAAGGGTTAGTTGTTAAACACGAAGAAGAATAGCAATGTGGGGAGCTTCAAGATCCCTGAAGTTTTTAACAACTCCAATTAGTGTGACAGAAACAAAGAGAGTCCCGAGTGTTACCTGGCATACAAGGAGCTGCTTCTGGTATTGAAGTTTGGCCACCCGTTCTTTAAGTTCTGTCACATATGATCTTATGTTCCTGACGTTCTCTTCTGCTGCATCTTGAAACATCTTCTGCATCTTTCTCATGTTCACAGAACTGGAACGGCGATATGGAGTGCCCTCCTTTGATGAAACATCACCTCCATCACTTTTTGTAGGAGTCTCATTGTCTTGCATCATCTGAATTTCACAGGACAAATCATCCGAATCCGGAGCTCTATTTTCAATCTCACAATCCAGTACTTGTCGCGCTGTTGACAGAGGAGAACAGGGAGATTTCAAGAAATTTTGCCTGTTGATACTGTTGCTCGAGGCCAATGGGAGCAACTTCTTCTTTTTTGATGGATGCTTTGTCTTTTGTGGGGTGTCATTGTTTGACTGTTGATCATTATTGCTTGGAAGAGACATAACCAGTTTGTCTAATGATTTCTGAACATTCTCTAGCTGTTCTTCAAGATCAGCAATATTGCTTCCCTGTGAGTGAAGTCTGGCTATCTCTTCCTTCAGGTTGGCACTGACACTCTTATTGACAGCAACTACATTTCCAACTTCAACTTCTTTGCGGACAGGCGGTACAGAACGCATTTCTCTGATCTCTGCTTGCAACTTAGCAATAGTTTCTGCTGCATCCTGGTTACCTAGCCTATGACATGCAACTTCCTTTTGTAGTACTTCCAATGCTCGATTTGCTTCATCTCCAAGCTGCTCCTGGAGATGTTCGAGTTTACGAATTTCATGCATGAGTGTAAAAGGGGCAGCCAAAGATTGCCTCACTGACTGCCTTCCTATTGTGTTTCTTGTTCTTTCACCACGGACAGGTGCTAATGTGCCAGAGAATGAGAGACATTTCTTCGCAATTGGACTAACAGATTCAGATGGCCTCAGTCCCTGATTCAGGAATTCAATATTAGTACAAAGAGACCTTTAATTCACTCTGACTTGCTGTGATACAAACCTGTTCCTCCTGAAGCTTTCGGCGTAACTCGTCGGCTTGTGAGTGTGCGAGATCCCTTTGACGCTTCAGCTCCTCGATTTCCATTTCCATCTGAAAGGGGCAGTCAGTTATAGTCAAATAAATGTTAATACTTATATTTCATTTTCTTAAGAAAATTCATT
Source organism: Capsicum pubescens (assembly GCA_030864215.1). Classification (NCBI taxonomy): domain Eukaryota; kingdom Viridiplantae; phylum Streptophyta; class Magnoliopsida; order Solanales; family Solanaceae; genus Capsicum; species Capsicum pubescens. The sequence continues at coordinate 8,614,488 of CM061540.1, read as the reverse complement.
TAAAGGAACCTGTTGAATTTTCAAATCCTTCTCATTAGCAGGCTCTGGGGTACGCAGCTCTGCTTCCAATCTGGCTACTTCCTTCTGCAAATGCTTGACAAGCTGTTTGTCGGAAACAACCTGATATGAAGGAAAGAGAGAAGTTCAATATTTGTGTTAAAACTTAAAAGATAAAATGAGGTACATCTCATAAAAGAGGTACTTTCTTGATAAGGTTATAAAGGCAAGTTATTGAGTTTACCATGTTCACTTGGGCATTGTTTGTGACTTCCTTCGCTCGAGTGGCGAAGAAGAGAGTGTTACGAGATTGTTCAACGTGACTAGATGCAGGGCTGAGAGTGCATATTATCGCAGTACGGGCATTTCCACCAAGTGAATGTTGCAATATTCTTGTCAGCTTTGAGTCCCGGTAGGGTATATGACCACTTCTTTTGCCCACACTACTTACAGGAAAAAAACAATAGAAATGAACCAATCAGATTGGAGAACTGCAGTGATAGAATAAGTTATCCATTGCAGTAAGCAGCTATAGACAGGCATGTCATCAACACAAACAATGAGTTAACTTTTAGCACGAAACCAAAAAGCACAATAATATTTGTCCATGCTTTACACTGCACAGCAACAGGGATGATGAAATAACTACAAGAAAATGATCTGTCACATAAGTAATTACAGACCTGAGCTTTCTAATCACGGTTGTAAGAGTCATCAAACTGAGATTGATATGGCAACCTTCCCTAAGCCTAGCACCATCTGCATTTGTCTGTGATGCTCTTTCACTCCCAGCCAAATCAACGAAGTTCTGCAGCACAGAGAATAATATTAATAATTAAGATGTCTTTATTGCTCTCAAAGTGTCCTCTAAAACAATCAAGGTGGAGGTTTATATACCAAGCTTGCTACATAAGACCTCACACAATCAGAACTTTCACGATGAGTGCTTTCTATTGTCTGCATATGATAAAAAGCAATAGTAGTCAGCTCGTTTCTAATCAGAACATTTCAGTTTGGGAACACAAGACTTTGGCAAACAACTGAGAACTGACCAGTCTTATTATCTGGTGAGATCGTGAGCTCGTATCGTTTAAGGCGGTTTCTCCGACTTGCCTCTGAGCTGCAGATTTAAGTGGTACATTTTGAAGACGGATTCGCTGGGGAAAATAAAATAAAACAATAGCACTTCAAAAGAATCAAATTCTTACCCTCACATATACTAATTAAATGCCTCAAATGTTGGTCATTGCTTGCTGTTTCTTCCACCAATTTCTCGACGACAGTTCCTTTCTGCAAATTTAACAGATACCATGAAAAATTGGTACGGAGAGTGGCTATAAATTTGAAGGTCCATCAGTTTGCGCTCATGATTACCTCTGGATCATCAAGAAGCTTGAGATTTCGACCAGATTCAGAATTCAATAGGTCCCTGACATTTTCATTGTAGATCTCCAGTCCAGATATTCTTATTCTAAATTCTCTTTCTGGGGTCTATGACAGTGTTCAATCACCAAAAGCGATAAAAGAAATCAGCAGCAGTTCCAAAGACTCTAAACTTTTGTTTTATTTCAAACTAAAGAAACTAGAATAAGATCTCCACAGGTCCAGATATTTGTATTCTAAATTCTCCTGGATTCTATGACAATGTCCAATCACCACAAACGAAAAAAGTTATCAGCAGAAGTTCCAAAGACTTGTAAAGACTCTAAACTTTTGTTTTATTTCAAGCTGAAGAAACTAGTATTAGACATGTAGTGTTGTAGAAAATACAAGTAAGAAACAGGAACTACTTGACTTATCATTTATCACTCATCTAGGATAAAGACCATGTGAACTACATGCTTCAAAAATATCGCATAGTATAACAACTTTTATCTACTAAATCCAGTAATCCCATTTGTAACATGTCTTCAATGACCTTGGAAAGTTCTGACATCAAGAAGTATCAAATGACAACAGCAGTGCACTCATTATAACAACTTTTATCTACTAAATCCAGTAATCCCATTTGTAACATGTCTTCAATGACCTTGGAAAGTTCTGACATCAAGAAGTATCAAATGACAACAGCAGTGCACAAAATGATGAAGCTTACACTCATTATATGTGAATATATATCGTTGACAGCTTTCTCAGTAATTCCTTTCATTGTGTAAGTCTTCCCACTGCTGGTTTGTCCATATGCAAATATGGTTGCTGAGATGCAAAGAATGGGAATTAATCCAAGATCAAAATGTTTCCAAAAAGTTAGAGATATTCATATAAACCTCCATTCAGAGTATAGGCAAGAGAATTACCATTTATTCCCATCAAAGAGGATAAAGCCACATTCTTTACTCCTTCCTCATACACGGCTTCAGTTATACTATCTGGACCGAAGACTTTATCTGAGATAAAAGAAAATATACATTCTCAATCAGATTTTACAGAGTCTAAATTAAGATAAGAGAATAATGACAAGAACATTAAAGGCAGTGGATGTGCCATTCAATTACCAAATGTAAATGAAGCTGGTTGAGCAGCACGTTCATGGGGCAGTGGTCTATAAATAATTGTGTGATCATCAACGCAGTCCCATGCAGCATGGTCTTTGGCTGAAAGCTCCCTTTTGTTCAAAGGCCTTAATCTAACTGTTACAACAATTTTCTCCTCTTTAACTCGATGTCCATTAGGCGTGGTTGCTGGAGTCCTTTCTATCTTTGACGCTGGAGTACCAGGAGTTCTCGCCGTCATCTTGACTAGAACTAGACTAGTACTTCCCCAAATTGAACTCCAGCTGAGAAATGCAAAAGCCTGTTGAGAGGAGAATGGGATAATTGAATTCTTAGACGTCTTGATGATCTTATTGTAAAAAAGAGAACCATAGAACTTACAAATATCCCTAACATGGCTGATTATGGTTAGGGAAATAGTTGTCCTGTTCTCTTGGCGAGGGTATGATAGAATAGAGGCAAATCCAATGTTTAAGACCCCCGACGTGGAATACCACAACATCATGCTACTCTTATGTGGAAATGGCACATTTAAAGATTACGGTTCAAATTGAAGATAGCTCAAAAAGAAATGAGAGACTAGAAAACATCTTTGATTACTATTAGAAGGAACAATCTCAGATAGACCAAGATCCAATTTCGGGTCATTTCTCGGTGAACATGATATGATCTGCCATAATCTCTTTGATCCCTTCGTTTATGTACCAGTAAGTAAGGAAACACCCTGTCTTGAGCCGGGGGTCTATCGGAAACAGCCTTTCTACTTCTCCGGAGGTAGTGGTATGGACTTCGTACATCTTATTCTCCCCAGACCCCACTATGTGGGAATACACTGGGTTTGTTGTTGTTGTTGTTGTAAGTGAGGAAACACCCTAGACCTCTAACAGCCGCCCCCTGCCAAGTACTAACAAACTGCCAAGTACTACAACTTAGCTCCTATTTATGATGAAAAAAAACACAAAAGATGGTACCAAACATTATTAGTGTACCTACCATTAGTTAAATACAACAAAGAGTAAAACCTTACAAAGAACCAAATAGAGAGCTTAAAGCCGTCCCCCCCAAAAAAAATCCAATGTCATTCACATATTCTTCAAAAATATGGACTAGTGCTTGTCGTATACTCCAAAAGTAGTACATTTTTGGAGTATCCGACATGAGTGCAGCATCAATTTTGGAGAGTCGGAGCAACATTGGTTTTAGATCTCACACTACTTTCTTATTCTCCACTTCAACGTCTGATTCCTAATTTGACAAAAATACTCTGAAACTCCCTAAATTCCATCAAATTCAAGACAACATTCGCAATAAGCACTAACTATACAACAAATCAACAACAACAACACAACATGCCCAATGTACTATTATCGGGGTTTTCTCTCTATTTTCCGATTTGCCTCTTTCCGTCATAACATATATCTAGCCAGGGGAGAGTAGTGTTTAGGCACAGAGGTGGTTTCCGATAGACCCTTCCTACTACTACTACTACATAAGTAAAGATTATTAAGCGAAATAAGGAAAGAGAATTTAACAGCATGAAGTAAAAATTGCAACTTAGCACCAAGATTTCACCTGAAAATGAGAAAAAGGAAACGGTATACAAATAACACAAATTATTTTATGATATTTACCTGAAAAGGAAAAAACAGAAGAAGTTGCGCCTGAGATCTGAGAAGACAAAAATCTGATAGAGAGAAAAAAAATGGATATCCAAAATGGAAAGAGTGTGAGCTTAATGGGGGTGTCTTTCTCTTTGATACCGTATGTAAAATTGGGGCTTTTGAATTTAAAGTCCCCAACGGCTAGTTTATTATCTCGTGGGTCCTATCGTTGATTTTCTCGTGTTTAAATTGACTTTTCGTTTTTTTGTATCGTCAATATATCGCCGATCTTGCGGTGCACCGCTCAAGGATTTAACGGGAATACTTTTGTCATTTGTAAATTAATTTCATTCCGACAAAAGAGACAAAACTGTTGGATGTAATTTGCTTAGATGCCCCTGAATTGTTGGGTAATCTTAGTTTTTACACTCTATTTCCAAATATTTCTTCTATTTCTCTTGCTTTTCTTTCTTTTTTGAGTTGAATTAATTTTTTTTAAAAAACAATACAGTCAATAGACAACAATGTATCCGGTGAATTCACACAAACAAAACGATATCTAATGAGGATAGAGTATACCTTTTAAAAATAAAAAAACTATTTTTAAAAGACTTTTATTTAAATTAGTAATGGAGAAAAAATAATAATAAAGAAACATCCACGACTAAAAGAAAAGAAGTGCAGGGCAATACATGGAAGGAACAGTCAATAGACAAAGTTATAAAAAATATTTATACATAAAATCATAGTTGAAAAAATTTATTGGATCCCTCAAACAATAACAATACTATTTGTCAGGACATGTGAAGTTATATTTTGGAATAATACATAAATACTCTCTTCACTGATGCCAAAATAAAGATGGAATATTTTAGAATTAAATTGGGGATATAAATTTGTTTCAAGATAAACTTGATTGATTTTTTTATTGCAAAAAATAGCTATTACTATTACTGTGAAAGTTAAAGCTATTTCAAAATTGATTATTTTTCCCTCTATTAGAGATTTTCTAGAAATATTTGTAATTGAGTAAATAGCTCTACGAACGAATGGATTAAATCGACTTGAAAAACGGAGAGAGTTATACAAGTTATATGTTTTTGTCATCACTTTATAAAAAATCGTTAGGTATGAATATGTTAGATACCACTAATCCGATTGGTGAAATAGTATCTCTCCTTCCAAAAAATGTGTTTAAAATATTTTATTGTGAATGAACAAGATATTGAGAAACTGTCCATACGTAAAATCAAAATTATCGATACAGGCCTTTGCCATAGAAAAGGAAACTCTTGTGCTCCAATAGAAACAGAAATGATGGAGATTATTTAAGAAACGAAGTCGATTTTCTTTATAAAAAAAGAAGAAAAAAGTTACATAACATCACAACTTATTGTTATTAAACTACATAAAATTCCTACCTTTTTTATTAATTACCTAAAAAAAAATTTTAAAAAAGCATCCGGATACATTCACAAACCCATAAATTGTTGGATACATAATTTTAATTTTGTATCTCATACTTTTAATTTTATATCTCTCTTTGGTCTAATTAATGATTACATTTCGATCAAATAGTTTTAGAAATGGATGTATTTCAATAATCAAAATTATGTATCTAAACTTCAAAATTATGTATTCAGATGTAGTAGAAATAGAGTGTAATTAGGAATAAAATTGTTAGATTTATTTAAGTTTTACTAAAAAGAAGATATCAATGAACCAACTATAAAATTAGGGTAACTTACATAAATTCTAGATCTTTAATGGGTTGTAACGCTTTTTATCATAATTTTGTTAAATTACAAGATATCTTGGATATTAGCTTTGGTGATACATATCTCTAGCCTTGATACATATGCAGTGTGATACATTTATAACCGAGTGGTTAGTTAAATAAGGAAGTAACTAATTTTCAATTATTACGAGGAGTAAATCACGCGCAAATCGTGGCATAAATACATTTGATTTCAAATATATCATAATGATACATCTGGTTCTAGATGTATCATTATTCAAAATTCAATCTCACATAAAAATAAATAGTTTATATATGTCAAACATATATTAAATGTATCAAACATTTATAAATGAATAAAAAATATGAGTCATAATAAAAAAAAATACCTGTCATATATATCACTAGTATTCTGACGATAAATGCATGACTCATATCTATCACTAATATACCGACAACAAATGTATCACCATATATAGTACGAAAATGTATCAAGAAATTAACAACATTATATATGTATCAAACTCATTAATCAAAAATATATGTATGAACACCAAATTAATAGAGATTTTTTAGCTTCTAAAGTATGAAAATTTTCAAAAGAAAATGAATGTTTGTCAACATAAAACTTAAAAAATAAGGAATTTTATGTATTTATACTTATTTTGTATTTTTATGTAATTTTCCGGTAAAATTACGCTAAAAGGATAACAATTGGAAGGCCTATTTGAGATTTTCACTTTGATTGCCCCGGGCTCCAGCTGTGGGCCCATTTATTTTTGTTCCGAAAATACGTAAATAACATAAATATCAATCTTTTAAAAGTAATTACATTTTCTTTCATTTTTTTAATTACTTTACTCTCTCTCCCTATTAATAGACATAACATAGCCGACATATATATTGCATTCTGTGTATATGTTGGAATTTTTGTAATATGTTTAGGAATTTTTGATAATATTGAAAACATAAGTTGTGTATTTGTGTAATTTTTAGTAGAAAGAAGTAGCCAGTAGGTACCGCATGAATATTATTTTTAGATTTTTTTTCTTTTTACATTTCTGGAAAAAATTTCGCACACTTATTTTATTGTGGAAAATAAGTCTTTTCTATTTGGTAACCTATAATTTTTGTCCCAATATTCTAAGTTGAACGTGAATTCTCTTTGTTAAACCGTGGAAAAGTCATCCACGTCTTTGTTAAACCATGTCACTTTCTTCCCCCGTTTTTATATTTTCCCAAATTCGCAAATAAAACTAAACTATTCAAAAAAATAATTCCACTAAAGTCAAATGACAAAATAGTTTGGGGCCTATCCATGAGACTTTACAGTCTATATTTTTCATCTCCCAAATTCAACAAAACGCACATACTTCTTCCATTCTAATATATGTGGTGGTGTTTGTAATTGCGAATTTGAAGCTGCCAAAATTTATAGCAATCAGTTCAGCAAATTTTTCAGCTCAATTAATGATGTTTCAAAATCAATCAGTCTCCTTCTTCATTTACTTTTTCGTGTCTCTGTTATTCTCCTTGGTGATATCCAGTGCAAATATTGATACTCAGTCATCATATGCATATTGTCACTCTAGTGGACATTGATGCTCTTTACAACGTGCAATGTCCTCGAACACGTCACAACCTTACATTGGAGAAATTGCCGTTAAGTGTTTCCGATTCCGATTCGGAACTCAGCTTCTATTTCAATTGTACGGACCCTCTACCTGGTGCTCTTCCAGCAGAATGCTTGAGATCAGGTGAAAAGAGGACTTATTTTTCTTAGGAAAGACCGGCACACAATCAAAAAGCCCGACGGGGGTAGCAGCGAAAAATATCCAAAATTAAAATTTCCCTTTTAACTTGAACCAAGAGGAGACAAGCAAAACAAAGTAATATGACAGCAAATGAATTACCACACAAATGCGATAGGGCAAGAATAAAGATAACCACACAAGACACCAAATTTACGTGGAAAATCCTTCGGTGTAAAGAGTAAGAAACATGGGACCAAATCTCCACTATAATCACCAAAGAGTTACAATATTGTCCTCCAAAATGGCTACCAAACAAGTGCCAAACAACAAGAAACAATACATAAACCACAACACCAAACACTAGAGAAATAAAGGAGTGAAAGCACAAAAAATGCAGCTACTGTTCAGGAATGAAGAGCAAGAGATACAAGACACCAAATCAAGCACCGTTAGTTCCTAATCAAATATTGAGATGAGAGGAACAAGCAATCTAAAAATCAGCTCAATCGGACAAGAAACGAAGCGGGAATCACAATTTGAAGTTGACAGCTGTGGCTGAAATTTAGGTGCGAAAATCAGCTTTGTTTTTTTCTCTTTGGCTGCTGAAAACTCTCTTTTTGTGATGGTGAATAAGACCTAAAAAAATCAATATATATGTCCCATAGTAATGCGCCTATGGGCAAAAGTGGGTTGGTTCAAATTGGGCTTCATTTTATCCACATAGGAAGGGACAAAGGCTCATGACCCAACAATTCTCCCCCTCCCGACTATGTGGAGGAGACCGCCATCCCGGCGATCATGCAACAATCTTCAAACTTTCCTCTTGGCAAAGCTTTAGTCATCATGTCGGAACCATTATCATCCGTATGAATCTTCTCAAGTTCAAGCAACTTAGAATCCAACACATTCCGAATCTAATGGTATCTCACATCAATGTGTTTAGACCGACCATGAAATGTAGAATTCTTGCCAAGATGTATGACACTTTGACTGTCGCAATGAAGCACATACCTCTCTTGAGCACAACCAAGTTCCTCCAAGAATCTCTTCATCCAAAGCAATTCTTTACAAGCTTCAACGGCAGCAATAAGCTCAACTTCTGTAGTAGATAGAGCAACACATTTTTGCAACCTAGATTGCCAAGACACAACTCCCCCTGCAAAAGTAACCAAATACCCTGAAGTAGACTTGCGAGTATCAACATCACCAGCCATATCTAAATCAGTATAACCACAAAGAGTAGGTTTCCCTGTACCAAAATACAAACTCAGACTAGAAGTGCCACAAAGATATCTCATAATTCACTTCACAATATTCCAATGTTCTCTTCCCGGATTAGAAAGAAAACGACTAACAACACCAACAGCATGAACAATATCCGGTCTTGTGCAAACTATTGCATACATCAAACTACCAACAACTGAAGCATAAGGAACTTTCTTCATATCTTCTTTCTCATCATCACTAGAAGGACACTGCTTCGTGCTCAACTTGAAGTGCATAGCTAAAAGTGTATTGACAACCTTAGCCTTGTCCATGTTAAACCTTCGAAGTACTTTCTGAATGTACTTCTCTTGTGATAACCACAACTTCTTGGCCTTTCTGTCACGAACAATCTGCATGCCAAGAATCTATTTTGCTGGTCCTAAATCTTTCATAGAAAAAGGCTTACTCAACTCTTGCTTCAACTTTTGAATCCTGCAATCATTATGACCAACAACAAACATGTCATCAACATAAAGTAACACAATAATAAAGTCACCATCAGAGAATTTTTGCACAAAAACACAATGGTCTGAAGTAGTCTTCTTGAAGCCCTGCTGACTCATAAAGGAACCAAACTTCTTGTACCACTGCCTAGGAGCTTGTTTCAAACCATACAAGCTCTTCTTCAATTTGCAAACATAATTCTCTTTTCCCTTAACTTCAAAACCTTCGGGTTGCTCCATATAAATTTCTTCATCTAAGTCACCATGGAGAAAAGCAGTTTTAACATCCATTTGCTCAACCTCTAAATCTAGACTTGCAGCTAAGCCTAAAACCACACGAATGGATGACATCTTTACAACCGGAGAAAATATCTCATCAAAATCAACTCTCTTTTTTTGGTTAAATCCCTTCACAATCAATCTAGCTTTGTACCGTGGAATTGGATTACCATCTTCATTCTTCACCCGAAAAACTCACCTATTTTTCAAAGTTTTTCTGTCTTTAGGCAGCTTAACCAAATTAAAGGTATGATTATCTTGTAAAGATTTAATTTCATCTTTCATAGCATCAAACCACTTTTCTTTTTCTTCACTTTCCATGGCCTCATCAAGACTCTCAGGTTCTCCCCCGTCAGTCAAGAGTACATACTCACTGGGAGAATAACGAGATGAAGGTATTCTCTCTCTTGTAGATCTTCTGAAAAAACTCTCTAGAGCATCAACAACTGGTTGCTGATCAACCATATCAACTGGCACTGGAGCATCAACAAGTTCTTGCTGGTCATTCTGAACATGATCATCATCTTCATTATCAACTTGATTTTCATCATCATGAAGATTTTCTTCAAGAGCAGTAGTCAAAGGAACTGGATCAACATCAACTAGGCTCTCACTACTCTGAGAATCAACCTTCTCAGCTTTGTTAAAATCTTCAATTGTTTGGTCTTCAAAGAACACAACATCGTGGCTTTTAACAAGTTTCTTCTCAACTGGATCATAGAAACGATAGCCAAATTCATCTTGACCATAACCAATGAAGATACACTGTCTAGTTTTAACATCCAACTTTGACCTTTCATCCTTAGGAACATGAACAGAAGATTTACACCCAAAGACTCTAAGATGATCATAAGAAATATTCTTACCAGACCAAACTCTATCAGGGACATCACCATCCAAAACAACAGTAGGAGATAAATTGATAACATAAGCAGCAGTATTAAGTGTTTCTGCCCAAAAGGAATCTGGCAGCTTAGCATCTGAAAGCATACATCTAACCCTCTCAACTAGAGTTCTGTTCATCCTCTCTGCTAAACCATTCAACTGAGGAGTCTTTGGGGGAGTTTTCTGATGCCAAATACCCTGCTCTCTGCAATATCTATCAAAAGGACTAATATACTCACCACCATTATCTGAACGGATGCATTTCAATTTCTTTCCTTTCTGTCTTTCAACCAAGGCCTGAAAATTCTTAAACACATCAAGTACTTGATCCTAGGACTTCAAAGGAAATACTCAGAGTTTGCGAGAATGATCATCAATAAAAGTCACAAAGTAAAGTGCACCACCATGAGACCTTACTTTAAAAGAACCGCACAAATCAGAATGCACCAACTCCAGCAAATCGTGCTTTCTTGAAGGCGGATGACTCTGAAAAGAAACTCTTTTCTGTTTACCGGCTAAGCAATGAACACACTTCTTCAACTTTACTTGTTTTACTCCAGAAAGTAAATTTTTCTTAGCCAAATTATCAATCCTCTTCTCACTCATATGACTCAACCTTCTATGCCACAACTCTGATGAAGTATCATTCTCCACCAAGTTTATCAAACCTCTAGAAGTAGAGCCCTGAAATACGTACAAGTTAGACAACTTGTCACCTCTAGCCACAATCATCGAACCTCTAGTAAGCTTCCACTAGCTAGCACCAAGGGTATTAACATAACCCTCATCATCAAGACTTCCTACAGAAATCAAATTCAGGCGAACATCTGGAGCATGCTTGACATTATTGAGAACTCGTTTGGAACCATTGTTACTTTACAAACAAATCGTGCCAATGCCAAGTACTTTAACTTCATCATTATTGTCCATTTTCAACATCCCAAAATTACCTGGAGTATAAGAAGAAAATAATTCCTTCTTTGGCGTAACATGACAAGTAGCACCAGAATCCACAAACCAACTAGACTCATCGCGAACAAGATTAATAGCATTCTCACCACAAGCAACAAGAAGATCATCATTAGCAACAACAACAACACGATTTTCATTATCGCCTTCTTTCTTTTGTCGTCTTATATCCCTCTTATGCTTGAAATAATATTTTATGATATGCCCCTTTTTGTTGCAATAGTCACATGTAACATTCTTGAATTTGGACCTTGACTTGATTCTACTTTTATCTCTATCATTTGAATCTCTGGACTTGTTTCTCCCCCTCTCTTCAGTAACTAAAACATCAGAGTGTGAAGATGAAGAAGATGAGGCCTGAGATCTTCTTCTCATCTCTTCATTCAAGACACCACTCTTAACATATTCCATAGTTACAATACCACCGGGAGCAGAATTAGTCAAAGAAACTCGAAGAGTTTCCCAAGAGTCATACAGAGTATTAAGAAGCCAAAGTTCCTGAATTTCTTCATCGAACTTTACACCCATTCCGGACAGCTGGTCAAGGACACCCTGAAAATCATTAATATGATCAGAAATAGGACTGTCCTCTTTATACATGATATTCATCAATTGCTTAAGCAGGAACAACTTGTTATTGCCAGTCTTCGAAGCATAAAGTGTCTCGGGCTTATCCCACAAACTACTAGCATGTGTCTCATTCACACTATGATTTCTAACATTATCTTCAACCCATTGTCTGATATAGCCATAAATCTGTAAGTGCTCAAATTCCCAATCCTCATCTGTCATGGATTCAGGTTTAGTAGATGCAAACACAGGTAGATGCATTTTCTTGACAAATAGAAGATCTTTCATCTTGCTTTTCCAAGTATGATAGTTACTACCATTCAAACACACCTTATTGCTCATATTTACCTCCATCATTCAAATCTATAATCAACAACAACAACGCTTTGACACCACTTGTTAGGAAAGACGGGCACATAATCAAAGAGCCCGACGGGGTAGCAGCAAAAAATACCCAAGATTAAACTTTCCCTTTCAACTTGAACCAAGAGGAGACAAGCAAACCAAGCAAAACAAAGTAATATGACAGCAAATGAATTACCACACAAATGCGATAGGACAAGAATAAAGACAATCACACAAGACACCAAATTTACGTGGAAAACTCTTCGGTGTGAAGAGTTAAAAACCACGGGACCAAACCTCCACTATAATCACCAAAGAGTTACAATATTGTCCTCCAAAATGGTCACCAAACAAGTGTCAAATAACAAGAAACAATACATAAACCACAACACCAAACACTAGAGAAATAAATGAGTGAAAGCATAAAAAATGCAGCTATTTTTCGGGAATGAATAACAAGAGATACAGGCCACCAAAATAAGCTCCGTCTATTCCTAATCAAATATTGAGATGAGAGGAACAAGCAGTCCAAAAATCAGCTCAATCGGACAAGAAACGAAGCGAAAATCGCAATTTGAAGTTGACAGCTGTGGCTGAAATTTAGGTGCAAAAATCAGCTTTGTTTTTCTCTCTTTGGCTGCTGAAAACTCTATTTTTGTGATGGTGAATAAGACCTAAAAAGATCAATATATATGCCCCTAGTAATGGGCCTATGGGCAAAAGTGCGTTGATTCAAATTGGGCTTCATTTTATCCACATAAGAAGGGACAAAGGCCATGACCCAACAATTTCTACGTTGACAGAACTGAACTGGAAGATTTGAACTGGTTTGGGATTTGTGAAGAGAAAGTGGTGGCGGCGGTGACGGAGAAAAGAAGCTTCCAGAACAATAATTGGATCGGAGCCTTGGGCGGAGGTTTCGTGCTGGACTGGCGGCGCACGGCGGAGTGCGGCCAGTGTGAAGTATCAGATGGGCGTTGTGGTTATAACAATTCAACCCGCGCATTTTTGTGCTATTGCCAAGATGGCATCGTTAAGGATAATCATTGCAGAGGTACACTCAGAAACTCTTGTTATTTTCATATTCTGCCGCTAAATTTTCATTTACATAAATACTCTCTGCAACTTATGCCAAAATTTTAATTAAACTACTAGGGATCGTTTGATTCGATGTGAGGTAGAGGAATAAATAGTTTTAAAATAAAATTAAGTATTATTTTATCTCATTTTTTATTTAAAGAAATAAATTTATTTCAGGATAAATTTGAGTAATTGTTATAAATTTATTTACATTATAGTGAATGTCTATTTGATGTCTTTCAGGATTTAATATATTTGTCTTTTAGTGTGAAACTAGGGACAAATTTCTCTATAAATAGAGGGGTTTTCTTCATTGTAAACCATCCTCAAGAGAAGAAATAAGAATCACTCTCTCTATTCTCTCTACTCTACTTCTTGTTCTTTATTGTTTTATAACACGTTATCAGCACGAGACTCTACCAAACAAGGTGAGATTATAAATCTGAAGGATTTCAAGGTTAGTAATTCTTTATGTTATCTTTCTTTTGCTACTATTAATATAATTATTATTGAATTTGAGAAAAATTAATTGGTTTGGAACCATTTATATTTTAAATTTAATCCTCAAGAACAATATTATCAAAAAGGATGATAATATGTTGGGTTCAAGTCCCATCGATTCATGCCTAAGACGCCTTTATATGGATGTTGAGTTTGAATCTCAATACACCACATTGATGATATTATGATGGCTAAGGCAAAAATAATGGGTGTTTAGTAAAAGATCATGAAACATATCCCATTAATATGCTCTATTCCATGAAGTGAATATGGTAGCATAAATCTGAAAGTTGGCAACTTGTTTCATTGTTGAAAGAAAACAAGTGATTGAATGCACGAATATAAGCGTGGAGAGACAATATGTTAATAATCATCAAAAGTGATAATATTTCACACGCTTATTATGATTATAAGATATGCTAGAGAAAAGTTCTCTACATCATATGTATGCCTCAATTTGCTCCTGAAGTAGCAATATGATGAAAGAGGTTATAAGATATATAAGCTATCATAATTTGATAGGCTTAAGACACGATTATATTTCATTCTTGGGGAATGGGAATTTTGATTATTATAAGCACAGATCCATTCCCTGGGATGAATGTGATAATATTTAATGAAACTTATTAATATAAACGTGTACTTGATTATGATGGTATGGCAACTCACCTTCGAAAGAGGCAGAATAGCTGAGATTTTTGAAATCTACTTCTGAAGTAGTAAATCTGAAATTTATCCATATAATAGTAAATCTGAAATTTACTAAAGCAAAAACACATATCATGATAAACTTGGAGTTTAGTAGATTAAAAGTTCATAAGTTGACATGAACGATTGTGATATCCCGAAGATGTGCATACTGAGTATTGAACATATATTGAAGAATTAGAAAATTCTTCATGAACTTTAATGTTGCTTGTTCTCGTGATAAGTTGGTTGGACCAACTAATTTTGGGATTGAATCTCTCAAAATCTGAAAGAATAAAAGGTGAATAAGGGCCCGTTCGCCTATCATGTGATATGTTGAAAAGATGCATCAATAAGATGATCACATATACATTCATGGTCAACCTACGTTTGACATTCATAAAGTTATTTGTTCACTATAAATTGAGCATAATTCTCAAATTGTGTAATCAAGATAATTCATCTTGATGATGATGGTTTAGAATTGAATGTCTTCCATAAATAGCTAAATCATTACTAATGAGAATAAAGTTTCATGTATTGGTATGAAATATGATATATTGCATACAATAACACTTGTATGCATTAGACCAATATATTATGATTATTTCTTCTCTCTCAATTGGTTCAAGGTCAGGAACCAACTATTCTATCTAATAGTTTTGATGTGCGGTATACGATTAATAAATATACCATGATGCACAAAGATGAATTCCTCAAAGAAGATGGAGGATGTATGTTAGTTTTTCTAACATAAGGGGGAGATTATAAGCATCTATGAAATATGTTAGGAATTATCATCAGGTCCTCATTCAAAAGATAATTCAAGTCAAATTCCGAAAGCATTTCATATTTAGCTGCAAGTGCTCCTATTTTGTGTCCTTAAAGGATAAAGTTTATGCATGCGTGAAACATGATATACCAATCGGTTCCAAATGAAATAATTCTTGAAAAAGATAAGGAACAAATAATCATGATAAGAAGGCAATGGGCTCTTAAAGAGCCTACGACATAACACTTCATGAAACCTTATGAGAGACACTTCATGAAACCTTATGAGAGGTTTAGGTACCTAAGAATAATGAGTGATGAGTTCTCAAAATGTTATGTCGCATTGTGAACCAATACAAAATAAAAAATCGTCGACGATATCTTTGATACAATATTGACGCAATATTGTAAAAGATTACGAGGATCTGAATTCTACGTTAATTTAAGCATGCTGATGTAGAAACATTTATCAAGTGACCTGAAAGAATGCATTTTGGTAAGCGTAAAATTTATTTGATTTGCAGTCCAGACACTTGAAGATGTCACACTTGACATGTTGGATATTGTTACTTGACAAACATCCATATGAAAATCCCTAAAGGATTTAAAATACCTTAAGCATATAAAGTTTCTGAAAAACTTTTTATTATCCTCATAAGATATAATTTGATGATTTGAGTATCATTAAAACTCTTGAAGAGTTTTCAAAAGCAATAGAATATTTGCTTAAATGAGAAACATGCAAAAATTGAATAAGGATCCATTCCGACCTCAAGAAAAGAATGAGGAACTCCTTGGTTATGAAGTACCATATCTTAGTGCGATTGATGCACTAATGTATCTTGCAAATACTACAAGGCCTGATATAGCCTTTTTTTTAGTTAATTTGTTAGCAAGTTTGCAGTCCCGATCTTATTGGCCATGCTGATTTTGGGTACTTATCTGACCTACATAAATCTCGGTCTTAAATAGGCTATGTGTTCATATGTGGTGGTACTGCAATATCTTGGAGATATACAAAGCAGTCTATCGTAGCCACTTGATCGAATTATGCTGAGATAATAGTTATTCATGAAGCAAGCCAAGAATGTATATGGTTGAGGTCCATGATACATCTCATTCGAGAAAAATGTGGTGTGAAATATGACAATCTACCCATAATTTTATACAGAGATAATGCATCATGCATATCACATCTTAATGGAGGATTCATAAAAGGAGATAGAACGAAGCACACTTCATCAAAGCTTTTCTACATACATGAGCTACAAAAGAATGGTGATATCAACGTGCAACAAATTCGTTCAAGTGAAAATGTGGCTAATTTATTCACCAAGTCTTCTCCAATTACAACTTTTAAGAAGATGGTGCACAAGATCAGGATGCAAAGGTTCAAGGATGTTCTCATTGGGGGGAATTAATACGTGTTGTACTCTTTTTTCCTTACGAGGTTTTGTCCCACTGGGTTTTTCTTGTAAGGTTTTTTATGAGGCAACCGAAATGCGTATTTTTAGAGATGTGTACTTTTTTTCCTTCACTAGATTTTTTTCCCATTGGATTTTTTCTAGTAAGATTTTAACGAGGCATATTATCTATCTAGACATTCAAGGAGAGTGTTATAAATGTATTTACATTATAGTGAATGTCTATCAAGATCTATTTGATATCTATCAGGATTTGATGTATTTGTCTTTTAGTGTGAAACTAGGGGCAAATTCCTCCTATAAATAGAAAGGCTTCCTTCATTGTAAATCATCCCTCAAGAAAAGAAATAAGATTCACTCTCTCTATTCTCTCTACTCTTCTTCTTGTTCTTTATTGTTTTATAATAGTAATCTTTTTATTGAAAAATAGTTATTACTAATAATGTGAAAGTTAAAGATCTTTTAAAATTAATTGTTTTTCCTTTTGTTAGAGGTGTTTCATAAATATCTTCAATCGAGTAAATAGCTCCACGAATGAATGAATTAAATCAACTTGAAAAACGGAGAGAGTTGCACAAGTTATACGTTTCGTCATCACTTTGTAAAAAATCTTAGGTATGAATATGTAAGATACTTGTGACTGAATTGGGGAAATAGTATCTCTTCCTTAAAAGCAAGTTTTTATAGTAAAAAATATATATTTTATTATAAAGAAACAAGATATTAAGAAATTATCCATATGTAAAATGAAAATTATCAATACAAGCCTTTGCACAGAAAGCGGGACTCTTATGCTCCAGTAGAAACAAAAATGATGAAGATTATTTCCGAAACGAAGTCTATTTACTTTATAAAAAAACAGATATAAATGAACCATCTATAAAATTGATTGTAAATAAAGGATAAGTAACATTTAGAAGGCCTATTTGAGATTTTCACAGGCCCCAGCTATGGGCCCTTTTATTTTTATTCCGAAAATGCGTAGAAAGAAATAGTCAGTAGGTACCTCATGATATTTCATTTTTACATTTTTTTATTTTTTTGTTACATTTCCGAAAAATATTTCGTAGACTTTTTCTTTGTGGAAAATAAGATGTTGTTTGACCATGAAAGTTATTTACTTTTTTTCAAAAAACTATTTCACTTTAGTGAAAATAAGAGGTGTTTGGCCATGAAAATTTTAAATACAATTCCGAAATTGTATTTGAAAAAGTTGTTTTCACTTTTTTCACCCATACTTCTCTCACAAAATTTCAAAACCAACTTTAATTTATATTCATGGTCAAATACAACTCCAACTCCAACTTCAACTTTAACTCCAATTCCAACTTCAAAAAATTATGATTTTTATGGCCAAACGGAGCCTTAGTCTTCTGTTTAGTAAGCTTTATTTTTGTCCAATATTCTAAGTTGAACGTGAATTTTTGGTTAAATCGTGGAAAAGTCATCAATATATACTAGCAGCCCTCTCGTTCTTTTTTTGGTTAACTGGCATGGCATTAAAGTAAATAAAGGTAGATGTTCAACCCAATTGCTTAATCGGGGTTCAATACAAAAGAAGTTTGCGATGCTCATTACTAGTTTTGATTAGCCTACTAAAGTAAGTTCCTGCAATGTCTGACCATATTGCGTTATGGGCACACATAGGTGGAACTTCAAAAAGCAATCTTCCTAACTGGATGTCAGAATTGGCTCCCCATTTTGCCAAAGCATTTGCTACTCCGTTTTGCTCTTTAGAGCAGTGGAGCACTCTCGGGTTGCCTAATCTTCTTAGTTTTGACCTGCAATCATCAACAATGTCACTGTACATTAGATTACCTTTAGACAACACATGAATAACTTCTAAGGAATCTAAATTAATTTCAATTGGAATGAGGTTGAATTCTTCAACTAATTGTAAGCCCTCTTTGAGGGCCATCAGTTTCATATGATTGTTAGTGGTAAGATGGAAACTTTTAGAAAAACCCATTTCCCAACCCCCAACACTGTTTCTCACCACTCCCTTATACCTTCCTTATCTGGGTTTTCCAAACAATAGGGGTGAGCATGGTATGGTATATATTGAATTACCATACCGAATCAAAAATTTTGATACCGTGTTTTTTGGTATTATGGTATTTGATATGGTATATGGAATATATTTTAAATTTTTTTGGTATATGATATGGTATTCGGTATTTACAAATGACATACCGAAATACCGAATACCATACCGAAGTATATATAGTTACACAAGTAACTTATACATATATATATATATATATATATATATATATATATATATATATATATATATATATATATATATATAAATGTTTAGACATTGAAACTTTCACTACTCTATCTTGATTGAAATGCCTTTTTGGTGTAGTTGACTAATAAAAGGAATTATTTGTACTTCTTTTTCAATATTTCTACATGTGTAATGTGTATTTATGATACAATTAAGACATGCTTTTGAAAATTCGAAGTAATAATACTCTAGTATACGAGTATATATTGTCAAAGTTAAACAAACTATGGTTACCGATTACCATACCGCAAAATACCGAAATCAAACGTTAAAATACCAAACCATACCGAATTAATATGGTATGGTAATGGTATAATGTTTTTAAAAATCGAATACCGAAATTACCGTACTGAAATTTCAAATACCGTACCATACCATACCATACCATGCCCACCTCTACCAAACAAGCATCATCAGTGTTAAGTTTGTAGCTTCCTCAAGGGGGTTCCACCTGATGTTGATCAGATGGTAGTTTTTTTAGGCCTTAAATCAGTGGCTAGATGGAGATATTCCACAACTTCTTCGTAGATTAAGTGGAAGGAGAGTTTCTCTCTTTTCTTGTCAAAGACATTTCTATTCATGTTCTTCCAAATATCCCAAAGGCTAAAGATAAAGATAAGGATGGTATGCCAATTAAGGATATGGTTGTATTTGGTATGCTTGAGGAGACACCAGGTTTTATGCCAATTACTTGGCATGAGATTCTCAATATTTACTTGGTGGGACTTATCCCTTTTCAGGAAAAGGGTGATTCAAAAATCTTTAGTCATGGGGCAATTGAAAAAGATATGAGGAATATCTTCAGTGTGGAAGTTACAGAGGGTGCAACTTGGAGAGATAGAGATTCCCCTATTGGAGAGAAGAGATGAGGTGGGAAGTCTGTTGTGTTGAGCTAGCCAAAGAAATTTTTTTGCCTTGGGGGGCAGATGGACTTCCAGATCCATTGAAAAGAGTGAGGATGGGGTTTCAAATTGATTTGTCTTCTTTTGGCTAGGGTGTAGTACATACTCTGGAAAGTGGAGAGACCATTACCACTTAATCCATAGATGAGATGGTCATTTGGGATTCTAGGATTATGGCTGAAGGCGTTTTTGATTCTGGTGACTATATCCTAGGGGAGTTGCATGGGAAGGTTTTGAAGAAGCCAATTACCCTTGTTCTAGATTTCAGCAAGAGGGAGATCTTCTTGGTGGGGTAGGAGTGGGCCATGGATCATATTTCTAATGGGTTTCCGGTGGGGAATCCATCTATCTGTCCAGAATTTAATGTTGGCACCATTGTGGACTACCCAATGATCCCCCAGCCTACAGTGGTTCCCTCCTAGCAGAGTGAATTTCCATATTCTGGAAGAGCCAAGAGTACTAGGGTGGGACTTGTGATGATACTTATGTCTAAGAATGTTAGCTCAGAGAGTGGAGTGGTTGTGAAAGTATCTCCAGGCCAGACTGGCACTCATAAAATACCAATCTCAAAGTATATTAATAATTGACGAAAAAACTTTATAAAAAAAGGGACATAAAACTTTACATCCCAAGGTAAACATGTCATATTTACACATTCAAAAGATAATTCAATTATTGTATTTGTATAATAACATTAATTTTCACTATTTAAACAAATATTGTATTTCGTATAACATTAATAAGTTTTTTCTAAACAAATTGTTATTCTTCTTATTATATATTAACTGATGCAATATACACGTGCAAGCACGTGCAATGGACTGTTTTTTTTTTTTTAAAAGATGGGACAGCGAAAAAGAGGTTAAAATGACTCTCACTGGATTGAAATCTTTCAATAAGCTTTTAACAACTTTCAATAAATTTCTTAAACATAGAGAGGCTTTAAAAAGCCAACATACAGTAAAAAGTCTGCATAATTTAAATTTAAAATCCTAAAGATTCTCAACAACTAAAACAACCTAATTCAAAATTCAAAATTTAAATTCATTCTAATCTAAACAATTTATTAAACTAAAATTACTGCAGTAACTAAATGCAAAATTCAACACTCCTCATTTGCTTTAGTTACTGCAATTTAAAAAAGTTGCTCCTCCTCAATTTGCGTTCTTGCAATTGATCTAAATTTTTCTTGATTTTTTTTTAATTTGAACTTTCTTTTTTTTTCTTTTGGTTTTGTACTTAAAGAACAACATCAACACTCTTGTCTTGTTTGAAAGAGTTTTCATCGGTTTCATAAAATATTGTAAGAATTTTTCTTTCATTACAACATCACATAAAACATAGGTTTCAAGATATGATTTTTTCACAGAACAAATTTGATTATTTTTGTTTGTGAAAATTTTTGGGGCATTCAAAGAGAGACTGTTGCTTGACATCTTTTTAGTTGAAAATAGCTCAATGCTTTGAAAATAAGCACGGGTTGAAAATGCTAGCCCTGACGGGTTAATGGGTAGCCCTGACGGGTTAAAATGGATAGTTTTGACGGGTTAAAAAAGTAGCCCTTACGGGTTAAAAATGATATGGTAGCGTTTTGGAAGAACTCACAGATCCCAAATGATTAACGAGGCTCTGATACCACTGTTGTTGTTTTTTTTAAAAAGATGGGGCAGCGAAAAAGGAGTTAAAATGACTCTCACTGGATTGAAATCTTTCAATAGCTTTCAATAAGCGTTTAACAACTTTCAATAAATTTCTTAAGCATAGAGAGGCTTTAAATAACCAACATACAGTAAAAAGTCTGCATAATTTAAATTTAAAATCCTAAAGATTCTCAACAACTAAAACAACCTACTCAAAATTCAGAAATTTAAATTCATTCTAATCTAAACAATTTATTAAACTAAAATTACTGCATTAACTACATGCAAAACTCAACATGAACTAGTTAATTTCGTATGTATAAATCATATACCGGCAAAACTTTACTAGTACCTACATATTCTCCGGCCCATCTCTAGTCTTTTTTTGATGATTTGTCACAAATGCATGCTAAAAGCTTACTTCTTTCACTCAATCACTCATCATCATCATCCTATTATTGTTGATCACTTCCTCACCATCCTACGGCCAAGAAAATGAACAGTATACCATTTGTAATAGCTCCTACAGATGTGGGAATATTCAAAATATCAGCTTACCTTTCTGGGGTGGTGATCGATTTCAAGAATGCGGTCTTCCAGGACTCGAGCTTGAATGTGTAGCCAACCATGATCCCGTTATAAAGATTGATGATCATAGTTTCCACGTGCTTGAAGTCAATGGAAACAAGCAAACCATGAGAATTGCACGTAACGATCTAGAAGAAGACATTTGTCCTGATAGATTTGGTAACACTAGCTTGAATGATGCTCGTTTCCAGTATGGTCCTGACTCGCGAGTGATCGGCCTGTTCTATGGTTGTCCTTTCGATGTACCTTCAGTATGGAAAAAATTTACCTTTAGCTGCAATAACACTGGAAACTCAAGTATTGGTTTCTATCCAGATGAGTCATTTTCATCATTTTGGGGACCAAAGTACCCGAGTTGTGTGCTTAAATTTGGGTCACTGTTCCTGTTGTGCAACAGGAATTTGAGCAGTTCCAAGACCAAGGAAGTACGAAGATATTGGAGCTATTGAAGCAAGGGTTTGATCTGGCTTACAGCAAAAGCCCATTATGTCCGGCTTGTGAGAGATCAGGGGGTTTATGTTGGTCAGAGACAGATTTTGCGGAGCCAACTTGCCTTTGTCGCGACCGAACTTATTCTTATTTCTGCGGTTATGTACAGAATGGAGGTGTGTTCCATCTCCCTAATCTACCTTTGTTTGCCAAAATTAGTCGAATTTAGTTGGCAGCCTAGAATTTTAGTACTGAACTTCTGAGAGCACACTATAACTGAGCCTAGAGTTTTAGTACTGAACTTCCGAGAGCACTATAACTAAGCCTAGAGTTTTAGTACTGAACTTCTGAGAGGACTATAACTAATCCTAGAGTTTTAGTACTGAACTTCTGAGAGCACTATAACTATGTAGTAGAATCTTATAACCCCAAAGCAGAACGTGGCATCATGATAGATCAACAACTGTCAAAATCCACGTTTAACTATAATTCCGTTAAAGGTGTAAAACACCTTCTTCCTTCATTCATAAGAAACAGTAAGGTGATAGCTGTTGATTTGTTTTACTAATGAGAAGATCCTTTTGTTATGGTTCTGTCACAAATTATTATGGTTCTGTCACAATTCATCACTTGTTTATCTCTGCATTACAGGCAATAAAAGAAATATCAGGCTGAAGGTAGGCGGCATAGGTAATTGTCTTTCGACCTTGTTCATGTTATATTGTCCTTCTCTTCTCAATAATGACCAAGAACATATAGATAATCAGTAGATTCAAACACCCCTTTTTTGGTTAATTACAGGTATATCTGGTGCTGGGATAACAATATTAGGCTGCTGCATGATCTACTGGTTTATATTTAAGAAATCATCTGGTACATGCTTTTTGTTATCAAAGAAGAGGAGAGAACATCAGAATATTGAGGCCTTCCTCAGGCAATATGGATCCCTGGCCCCTAAGGCATACAGCTATTCAGACATTAGAAAAATGACAAATTCACTGCAAGAGAAGCTTGGACAAGGGGTGTGTGGAGGGGTCTATAAAGGTAACCTTAATGGCAGTCCTGTTGCTGTAAAGATTTTAAATTCGACCAAAGGTAATGGAGAAGAATTTATCAACGAAGTTGCAAGCATCAGTAGAACTTCACATGTCAACGTAGTTAATCTGTTGGGATTCTGTTTTAATGGCCAGGAAAGAGCTCTTATTTATGAATTCATGCCGAATGGATTGCTTGACCAACACATCTATTGTGAAGACTCTAAGCTGGGATGGGAAAAGCTGTACAGAATTGCACTTGGGATAGGTAGAGGACTGGAGTATTTGCACCGAGGGTGCAATGCACGAATACTGCATTTCGACATAAAACCTCACAACATCCTTCTTGATAAGGAAGGACTTCTGCCCCAAGATATCGGATTTTGGCTTAGCTAAATTATGCCTTCAGAAAGAAAGCATGGTATCAATGTTGGAAGCAAGAGGAACCATTGGTTACATTGCTCCGGAAGTATTCCGTAGAAATTTCGGAGGCGTCTCACACAAATCCGATGTTTACAGCTATGGAATGATGGTTCTTGAAATGGTTGGAGGAAGAAGGAACTACAGCGCTGAAAGAAGCCATCATAGTGAAATATACTTCCCTCGTTGGGCTTATCAACGCCTTGTGACTGATGAAGACTTGAATATACAATGCATCACGACCAAAGAAGAAGAAGAAGTTGCAAAGAAGATGATATTAGTAGGTTTGTGGTGCATTCAAACCGATCCCTCACAAAGGCCATCAATGAGTAAGGCCATTGAAATGCTGGAAGGTGACTTAGAGACCAAAGCCTTTCCATATGTTCCCCCTCACGATCAGAAGGATCATGGATGATCGCTTTGGAGAAGCCAACAAAGCCCTTTATATATTCTTCTTCGAGTTCAACACTTGATTCTACAGCCTCGATCAGCAAGTGAAGAATGACTTTTCAATAAGAAATGCTAGGACAAGACTTGCAAACACTCGTTGGAGAATGAAATAGAGAGAGATGGAGATCTAATAAAATTTGTTCGCCATCTTTTTTCGCCTGTTCTCTTTTGGAAATCTCTGATATTTCCCAAGTGTTTTCGCCATTTGTTAGTAGTTTGTGTTAGTGTTTTGAATAGAGAAAAATTGTAAAATATGAACGAAAATTCTTCTTGAAAAATAAAGTGAACTTTTTTACATTAATCTTTTAGCATTTGATAAGTAGGCAAAAAAAAATACACCATCTCACTGCAGAGGTGGAATTGGGTGAGAATGAGGGTTCGAGGGTGACAGGAATGGAATAATAAAGAGTGCGTTGAATTGTTGGGAGGAGATAATAAACTTAAAAAATATCAATGGATTTTTTTTCTACTTACAATTTTTTTAAAAAATATTTTAATAATATTTCAGTCAATGAAAACATAAGAAAATCGGAAAATTAAACCACCTTCCCCAAACAAACCCAAAATGAAATGTTCCAACTGGGATTTAGAACATGTCACGTGGTACGCGGCCATGTGAAATATGAAACGCCAATAACAACAAGACACGAAAGAAGAATGTGTCGCGCTCGACTAAAAATTGAATAATTTTAATTTAAAGTTGAGATTCCTCTTAAAAAATTGTTTGCTACATATATATTATAAATTTGAAATTTAATAACTTAGAAGGGCTTAAATTTTAAAATAAACCTCGAATGTTGAATTTGCTTCTTTTTATTTGGTTGATTTTATTCTCAATATAAATATTAGGAAAAAAACATCATTTCCACCTCATACTATACAAGAAAAGTCTAAGCCATATCTAAATTATATAAGTGATCTATTACACACCTTAACTATATAAAAGTGATATTATTACCTCCCCGCGACCCCTATTCCAAGGAGCGTGTGTTACATTTATTTTAGGCGCATTCAGCCTATTAAATAACAAAAGTAAACGACTAAAAACATTAAGTAAAAAGGCATCGTTTCCACCCCAAACTATAGTCGAAAAGTTGAATCCACACCTAAATTATGTAAGTGACCTATTACACACCTTAACTATAAAAAAGTGATAGTTTTTACTGACGTGGCAGCGCGTGTAAAACACTACACCACATGCAAGTAGTGGTAGCCTGACAGGGTGTAAATAGTTTCACTTTTTTATAGTTTAGGTGTGTAATAGGTCACTAGTATAATTTAGGTGTAGCTTCGACTTTTCGGGTATAGCGTCGTCGGTTTGAGTTTTAGGAGATATAATTTCTGTAATATTTGATTAGAATTTTTGGAAAATTTAATCCCATTCATAAATTTTGGAAAATCAATATAAAGTTTGGTTGTTCATTTTTGTTTTACTATAACACAGAATTTTATATGCATAAGTTATGTGGTAAACTATGTATTATTCATGACATCAATTACAATTAAATATAAGAAAATGATTTCTTTCTGATCTCTTGTGAGTAAGCATGAAAATTTTTTATGTGTAAAAATAAAAATTTATTATAGAAATATCATAAAAATTTTAAATAAAAGAATCTTAAGGAGTAAAGAAGCATTTCTCCTGATATTAGTGATGCCTAGAATAAAATGCTTAAAATAATCAAACTAATCCTAGTAAAAAAATTTATTTTTATTAAACCAGATTATAAATTAAATATTAATATATGTAATATATTGGACTAAATACTCAACAAGGAATATCCCATTGCCCTCACTCACATTATTAACCCGTATTTTATCCCTTTTATCAATCCTATTATATTATTACAATTGATACATTAGTAATCTTATAGTATTATAATAACTTCTCTCTAAGCCAAACGACGCCTAAATGAAGTATAACAACCCACAGATTAGCTATATCTATATAAAAACAAGTAAACTGACAAAATTGTCCAAGAATTATTAAAATGATCAGACGTATTGAAAATAAAAATAAAAAATCAAATTTAATCTCACTGCTGTAATCCCTAAAATAGTTTTTTGTTCCGTGTTAACCACTCATCTCATTCAATTTTTTGTTGAGAGCTAATACAAAGTATGTTCCACAAGAATCAAGTAGCTAACATAATAGTCCTTAAAGAGTGATAAATATTTTTTTTACTTCTAATTAAAAAAAATCTCAAATTCAATTCCGAATATAAATTCGTTCGCTTTACTCCAATGTTGGACTTTCTACACAAGTGGAAAACAAAATACCATAACCTAGTAAGTAAGTAGTTTGTTAGTCTCTGACTCTTGTGTTTCTTTTTTTAGTGCCTAACGGCTGTAATCCGCTTTGATTACTCTTATATCTACCTAAATTACAATATACAAATAGGAGGAAACTCCTTGCATTGTACTATAAAGAAGCTGCAATGCAATTTCCTTCTTTCCTTTTCCCTCTTTTGGTTGACGTTGTAATTTGACCATCTTTTTTCTTGTGTATTTTTTTTGATCCAAAGTCCCAAATAATTCATATCACCACCTTCTTCCCCCATTCTTTATGATTTTTCCCAAATACGCAAATAAAACTATACTATTCAAAAAAAAATATTCCACTAAAGTCAATAAGAAATCTTATTCTCGATAGCAAATGACAAATTAGTTTGGTGCCGATCCATGAGACTATAAAGCTTTTAACAGTTCAACGTTTCATACTTCACGCTGACAAAAATACATACTTCTTCCAATCTAATTTATGTGGTGGTGTTCGAATTTGAGAGTCAAGCGAACTGAGTAATTGAGAGTTTGAAGCTGCCAAAAATTACTACCAATCAGTTCAGCAATTTGTTTAAGTCGACTACCGATGTTTGAAAATCAATTAATCTCCTCCTCCTCCTCCTCCTTCTTCTTCTTCTTCTATTACTACTACTTTTTTGTGTCTCTGTTCTTCTCCTTGGTGATATCCAGTGCAAATATTGATACTCAGTCATCATATGCATATTGTCCTAATTCCACCTGCAATGGAGTTGAAATTTCGTATCCTTTCTGGAGACTTGACAATTACAACGCCAGTGCTCCTCAGTATTGTGGCTATAAAGGATTTGGAATTTATTGCTCAAAGGATCAACCACATCCGATTATTTACCTTCCAGGCGATGCTTTCTACGTCAAAGATATAGATTATAATAATCATTTTCTGTCTCTAGTGGACACTGATGCTCTTTACAACTTGCAATGTCCTCGAGCACGTCACAACCTTACATTGGAGAAATTGCCGTTAAGTGTTTCCGATTCCGATTCGGAACTCAGCTTCTATTTCAATTGTACGGAGCCTCTTCCTGGTGCTCTTCCAGCAGGGTGCTTGAAATCAGGTGAAAACAGGACTTATTTCTACGTTGACGGAACTGAACCGGAAGATTTGGACTGGTTTGGGATTTGTGAAGAGAAAGTGGTGGTGACGGTGACGGAGAGGAGAAGCTTCCAGAACGGTAATTGGATCGAAGCCATAGGCGGAGGTTTCGTGCTGGACTGGCGGCACGCGGCGGAGTGCGGCCAGTGTGAAGAATCACATGGGCGTTGTGGTTATAACAATTCAACCCGCGCATTTTTGTGCTATTGCCAAGATGGTACCGTTAAGGTTAATCATTGCAAAGGTACACCCAAAAACTCTTGCTGTTTTCATATTTTGCTCTTTAAAATTTAGCTAATTAGTCTAAATTCATCCCTTTTCATTTTTTTTACTTAATCATTTTTAGTTAAAACTTAATTCTCTACGGTAAAATTTTTGCCTTCTTAGAAGTAGAATAAAAAAAAATTTAATTACATATGAAGAAAAATTATAATTTTAAAATCTGTCTATTAAGTCGGTAAGTCAAGACTGTTGCATAAATTTAAACTTAAAAGGTCCTTTGACTGCTTGGTAGGAAGAGAGTTATACTCCACTTATTATATGTATCAAAGAAAGTATAGTTGATCACTTATTTTTCTCAACTAGTGCTATTTAATTTGATGTATTAAAAAAAATTTAAACTGTAGTTGTTATCCTATCTTATTTTATACGGCAATCAGCCAATGGTATCAAGTTTCGTTGAGTAGCTGGATGTTAGGATTTGACTTTAGCATCTCCACATTTCTAATTTCTACTTTGAATTCAAAAGAATTATACTAATATAACTCTCCCTTGCCCAGTTTCGCAGCAATTTATTGCGTCTAAAATCTGAAACCAGATTGAATATTCCACTAATTGAAAGGTCCATTAAAGATTGGGCTAGCCCATTTGTTTTAGTTTTCAAAAATTGAAATAGGTAGGGAAATGGGATGAAATTGGCAAATAGCCAATTTAATCAACTTTTCAAAACTATTCAAAGATTAGCCTTATTTTAAAATAAACACAAAAATTTAGGTTAAATATTTCTAGCTAAAATACGGGGAAAAGACAGCAGGTGGCCTAGCGTTTGAAACTCTTACGTGTGAAACTCCAAAAGTTTGTAGAGTTTGAAATATACCATTCAAACTCCAAAAGATATGAAGTTTGAACAATCTCCTCCTTCAACGCGAATATTGACTTTTTAAAGACGGATTTTTTATAACAAGGCTTGAACTCTATGAACAATCTCCTCCTCCTCCGTATGTGTTTTCATTTGTAATAGTTAACACTGATTATCGTGGAGTTCGAAGATATACCAAAAGTGAAATAATCAAAAGTTATATATTTTATTACGGGTAACATAGACGAAAACGTACTTCACTCTTGGTACTTAGAAAAACAAAACTTCACTCTAATACTGTTTCCAACAAATTTTAATTTATAAAAAATAAATTTTAATTATAAACAAAAATATTTTCTCTGTTCGATTTTATTTATCGTAATTTGAATTGATATATCTATTAAAAAAATAAT
This sequence comes from Capsicum pubescens, assembly GCA_030864215.1. NCBI lineage: Eukaryota > Viridiplantae > Streptophyta > Magnoliopsida > Solanales > Solanaceae > Capsicum > Capsicum pubescens. The sequence goes on along the minus strand of CM061540.1, from coordinate 8,585,024 downwards.
TAATAACATAGTTATTTTATCATAATACTCCTATTAAATGGTATTTACATTGTGTCATGAAATTAATTTGGAGAAAAAATAATTAATGCTAAGGTTAAATGACAAATAAAAGTAGAAATTTAATTAGAAAATTAGTGACAAGTAAAACCAGATGGCGGGAGTATGAAGAAACAAGAATACAATTGAGGCGAACTTCAAGGCTTGTCAGAGTGTAGACTTTATGAAACTCATAGACGAATCTTGAAACATCCATAAAGCTTCTCTAATTTATGAGAGACGAGATGAAGGACAAATTTGATCCCACTGGACGTGTTAATTTGTTTTCAACAAATTTTAATTTATGAAAAATAAATTTCAACCACAAATAAAAATATGAGAAAACAAGGATTTTATGAATGAAGAATATGGATATAATTTTGTTCCTCCCTTAATTCTTGTTTCTATATCTCTTGATTTTTTTCACAATTCAAATATCGTACGTAGAATAATTTTTCTTTATAAATATATCATGATTTTGTGAGTTATTCGAAGTGCCTTTTTTAGAAAATATTTACTTCATTATATTGTCATTTAGCCTTTAGGACAGTCTAGCACTCTAGCTTCGGTCTACCTTGGAAGATACTTAAGGTAAAGTAGCTGAACTCCAATAGAAATTAATTATTTATTTTTTTGGAGTCTACAAAATTTTTTGATGTCTGCAAATACTACAAACTTAACAACTTCCTAGAATTTGAACCTGTATCACTTGAAATTTCTGAAACATTCCTGGAGCTTGAACTGCACAATTGAAATTTATTGTTTTGAAGTTTCACGTGTCAAAACTTTGAACTATCATTTTTTTCGTGCTTTAGCTTTGGGTGTTTTTGCGTGATTATTTTTTAATTATATAGTCCTAAATACGAAAATGAATGACCTTTTTTACTCCATGAAATTTCTCTTTTCTGTTTTTGGTACTTTAGGTTAAGATTTACACTCGTAATTTTAGAAATATTGATGACTCCAATCTAGAGATTATTTGAAGCTAAAATAGTTGTTTGGGAAGCAATTATTTTTCTCGTTAAAATTCTTTTTTTCTTTTCAAGAAAGATCAGTGAAAAATAGGGAAGAAAACCAGAAAAGGTGACAACATTTGCGTCGGAAGCTTACGTTTATGTGATGCAGGGCGAACTGCAATATAGAAAAAATTAATCTCCTGTAATATTCTGACTATCAGCTTCACATAAGGAAAAAAAAAAAACTTAATCAGGTTAATATAGACATGGTCAACAGGTGCAGTCAGCTTATGAAATATGATGTGATTTTTAGAATTTTATTATTTCACGAGAAGAGGGAATTCTCATACACACGTCCTTTTCATGTTCCAAGTGTTCAAAAAAGCGTTTCCACCTCTTTTCCTTTCTTTATTTTGTCTTGATTAAACTAGGTTCATCATCTAGAGCTGTTTTTATAGTCTTGGTAGGTTATTAAATGGGAACTTGCCAATAAGATTGGCGTAAAATATTTATGCCTTTTGATTCATTTGAAATTTCTCCTTCTAGTTGTGGACATTTGAACCTTATTTTCGTCCAATAGTAAGTTGAAAAGTAAATTTTTCTACAGTAATCACTGGAAAAGTCTTATAAAACATGAGCAGCCATTTGTTTTTTCTTCCGTAACAATTCTCAAGTGTGACATCTTTTGTTAGTCAAAACTGGATCAACTTTGACTCAATTGAATCATATATTTTGCCACACACTTCTAATACTTAGGTTCTCCAATCTCCAACCAACCTAGTCTATCATTGATGAGTTCTCACAAATGTATGCTCAAAACTTCCCTCTTCCTCTGCTCCGTTCCATCATCACCTTCCTATGCTTCTTGATCACGTCCGTGCCATCCTATTGCCAAGAGGATAAACAGTATTCCACTTGTAATAGGTCCTACAGATGTGGGAATATTCAAAATATCGTCTTTCCTTTCTGGGGTGGCGATCGACCTCAAGAATGCGGTCTTCCAGAATTCGAACTTGAATGTGTAGCCAACCAGGATCCCGTTATAAAGATTGATAACTATGACTTCCACGTACTTGACATCAAGAATGATACGAGAACCATGAGAATTGCACGAAAAGATCTTGAAGAAGACATTTGTCCTGATAGATTTGGTAACACTAGCTTGAATGAGGCTCTTTTCCGCTATGGTCCTGACTTGCAAGTTTTCGTCCTGCTCTATGGTTGTCCTTTCGATATACCCTCAGAATGGAAAAAGTTTTCTTTTAGCTGCAATAACACTGGAACCTCCAAGGTTGGTTTCTATCCAGATGAGTCATTTTCATCATTTTGGGGACCAAAGTTCCCGAGTTGTGAGTTTAAGGTCGTTGTTCCTGTTGTGCAAAAGGAATTTGAGCAGTTCGAGAACCAAGGAAGTACAAAAATATTGGAGCTATTGAAGCAAGGGTTTCATGTGGTTTACAACAAAAGCATGTTATGTACGGCTTGTGAAAGGTCAGGGGGCTTATGTTGGTCAGAGACAGATACTACAGAAGAAACGTGCCTTTGTCGAGACAGAACTTATTCTTATTTCTGCGGTTATGGACAGGAGCAAGGTGTGTTCAATCTCCCTAATCTAACTTACTTTGTTTGCCAAAAATTAGTTGAATTTAACTGGTAGACCAGAATCTTCAACTGCTAAATAAGACTGCCAGCAGGGGAATAAAAACCTATAGGCTGGTATATGGCCTAATCTTTGGCCCTGACAGACATCTACATTAAATTGTCCATTCAAAATACCTCCAAATTTCTTCCCATGTTTTGTGGTAAACTTCCAATTCTTTTCAGCCTTCTGATTTATTCCACCCAATGTAACATTACTTGGGGCATTCTTTATCAAATTTGTCAATCCCAAGTAATAAATGATAGTTATAGTTTACCCAGACCTCAAAGGTCCCCACCCTCTCCAGATTCCACTTGTGGGAACACACTGGGTATGTTGTTGTTGTAGTTAGAAATTACCCAGATCAAACCCTTTTTGATGATGCCTGTTCTGAGATTTTAGTAGTACTTGCAGCAGCAGGTTCTGGTTTTGCTTCACCCGGCTAGATAGGTATGGAACAAAATTTGTGAACTATGTAGATAGCAATGCAGCCTTATACAGAGCAGTTCCTTAGTTTTGCAACAGCTTAGCTATGGGTTCTATTACAAGGAATGAGAACTTCCAAAGGGATTGGTTTTCAAGAAGCTAAGATATATGATAGAATGGCCATAAAAAGCATCAATGATATGTGATAAAATTTCCAGAAACAAAAGATCGGAAGTGATTATCTCAAAATATCTGTGAATGTGAGAAAAAACATTATTATGTACTGAAGACGAGAATTCTGCATTTGCAAGTCTCAGTCAGGGTATTCTTTGCTAGTCCTTAAAGCACATGTGGACGTGATGACTAAATAAAACAGCTTTTTCCCTCTGTGTTGCCACGCTTTTACTCCTAGAAACCTGAGATTTGAATACTTCTCGAATTCCCTTCAGTTTCTACTTCTTCTTATGTGATTCGTAATTGAAATCTCTAACTATTTGCCACATCTGGAGTCTCTGACTCTCTTATCCAGTAGGTGGTGAAGGTGGACTTTAGACGTTAGTAAGACTTACAAATTATTTTCCACCTTTTCACCTAAGTTCATGATTTATTTATTTTTGATGACCGTGGCGTCCGGACCAGCACCTAAGTTCATGATTTTCTATCATTTTACCTGTCTTCAGTATTCAGGCTTTTCAAAATGTTGTATTAACAACAATTATTTTCCTTGTTTTCTTCTATTATCTGGTTTTGTTGTTTTCCCCATTAATACATGAGGGTGTAGTTCATCAAAGACAGAAATCTGATGAAGCGTTTATGTCCAACTTCGGTGGACTCCATTTAACCTAGATCCTTAGACAACACCTATTCTGTGCTTATGATTGTATACAACCTTATGAAAGGGAAACTAATATTGTAAATTGCGCCAGTAATGCCACTGATTATTATTTTGCGATCTTTCATACTGAGCTCCTAGAACACTATAACTATGCAGAGAATCATGTCAGGGCCCTGTCTATGCTAAAATGAATCACCCACAACTTCCGCAAAAGGGAATGAGGCTAAATTGTCAAGATTGCCTGAATAGCAAAGGGCACTGTGGTGCTTGAATAACAAATCTAACCCCAAAACAGAACACGTCTTGATGGTAAATTCGGAATTTAAAGTCCGAATCCACGTCTGACTACATTTCCATAGCAGAGTAGAAAATAACTGCATAATTTCTTCATAGATAAGAAACAGTAAGATGGTAGCAGTTGTATTTATGTCTATATGATACTACTGCAGATATTTTATCGTGGTTCTGTATCATTTCATCACCTGTTTTGTCTGCATTACAGGAAAAAAAAGAGATGTCAAAGTGAAAGTTGGCGTAGGTAACTATGCTTTGACCTTGTTCATCTTATTATTATCATTTTCCAACAATGATCAAGGACTTCCTAGTCACATATTTATCTCTTTCAGGTGTAGCTGCAGCTGCATTCACTGCCCTTGTGGCATGTGTAATTTTCTTTCTCTATCATTGTCGGCAGAAGAAAAGTTATGCTGGTTCGTCTTTTATATCCAGAAGCATCCTTTCCTATACCTCCTCAAAAACGGACCCTGAAAAGACTTCGCACTATTTAGGAGTTCACATCTTCGACTACAATGAACTGGAAGAAGCCACAAACAGTTTTGATTCCAACAAAGAGCTAGGAGAAGGTGGCTTTGGTACAGTATATAAAGGTAAGGAAATTATCCTGAAGTGGCACTGCCAATCTGCAACTAAACATAAACATCTGATTGGATTCATTAACCATGTGGTTGAACATGAAATGTTATAGGTAAACTTCGAGATGGGCGTGTTGTTGCTGTTAAACGTTTATATGAGAACAATTATAAGAGGGTTGAGCAATTCCAAAATGAAATTGAAATCCTCACTCGCTTGCGCCATCAAAATCTAGTTACCCTTTACGGATGCACATCTCGCCATGGCCGTGAGCTTCTTCTTGTGTACGAATATATTCCTAATGGCACTGTTGCTGATCATCTTCATGGAGAATTCTCAAAGTCTGGATCACTTTCATGGAATAAACGAATGAGCATTGCCATTGAAACGGCAAGTGCGCTAGCCTTTCTCCATAATTCAGATGTCATTCACCGAGATGTAAAAACTAACAACATCCTCCTAGACAGTAATTTCTGCGTCAAAGTAGCAGATTTTGGCTTGTCTCGGCTTTTCCCAACTGATGTTACACATATCTCAACAGCTCCACAGGGAACCCCTGGATATGTTGATCCCGAGTATCACGAATGCTATCAACTCACCAGTAAAAGTGATGTTTATAGCTTCGGGGTGGTACTAATCGAGCTTATATCATCCCTGCCAGCTGTTGATATCAGTAGGCATCGACACGAAATAAATCTATCAAATATGGCAATTAACAAGATTCGGAGCAACGCCTTACATGAGCTGGTTGATTCAAATCTTGGATATGATTCCGATGACAAGGTAAAGTTGATGATCACTGCCATGGCAGAGTTGGCTTTCCAGTGTCTTCAGAACGACAGGGTTTTGAGACCATCAATGCCAGAGGTTTTGGAAGCTCTACTGGGAATTCGGAGTATGGATAAAACAACGACAGATATAGGGAAGCCAAGTCCTGGTGATGATTCTGGGTTGTTGAAGAGTCACGCCTCATCTCTCTCACCCGATTCAATTATTTCAAAATGGACTAGCAGTAGCAGCTCAAGAACACTTGCTTCCAGCACTGGCTAAGTTTATGCCCTCAGCTTCTCTAGTTTATGGTTTTCTTGATAGTGATTGTTGAGCCACCTGCTCTATTGGTCACGTAAACCTGAACTTTCGTGTCTTTCCTTTGAGTACTTTGGAACTTTTTCTATCTTAAAGAGGTTGTACATATCTCATATGCAGCAATTAATTTAACAATACTAATTCAATTCATTTCTTAATTCGTTATAGTTAAATTGTGTTGATACTTGTTCAATTGTTCATCTTTGCCATAGCAGATTATGAGTAAGTTTTACCAGGGTGAGTAATCAGATTACATTTTGTGTCTGGTGTAGCAGATATTGCTGCTGAATGTATTTGATAAGTTTAGTCTTAATGATCAAGGCAGTGTTTTACAACTCTTCAGTTAGTCCTAGAACCTCTTCCCTATTACTACTTTGTCTTCAGGTTTCCTTCCTCAAGTTAGTTTTCAGCTTGATGGCTCCGGCATGCATTTTGTTGTGCGTCCATTTCATTGCTCAAAACTTAATGATATACGTTGGAATATATTGAGATTGTTGAACAGGTGAATTTAATAGGAGACAATCATCCGGTACTGCACAGCCTGTAGTGGTGGCAGGCACCGGTAATAGGATTAGCTACCGGTGCTTGCCATCAATAATGGTAAAAACTTGCACTAGTGTTTATGCTATGTCAAACTTGCACTAGTGTTTATGCTATGTCAATGTATACAAGATAATATGTCGGTTATACGCATGCTTATCATTTAACTATGGTTAAATAATACTCCATACTATATTTTTTTCAATTTAAATCTTTAATTGTTAAAATTGCTTGATTTGGTGTAAATACTAGATTTGGTATCTGCCAACTTCAGAACGATTATGGAAGTTTTCCAGAAAAAGGATTTTTGTTTCTTCTATCTACAAATCTTTTTATAAAAAAAAAAAAAAAAAAAAAAAAGAGGTCAAAGAACTTGTAAATACCTTGGTCGCCAAGTTGGTTGAGAGGGTGATCTGCCAAACGGGGGTCTCAAGTTTGAAACCCCTGCATGTTTTCTCGGCTGAGCTCGTGCAAGGCCTTGCCTAGTGCAGTGTACTTCCTATGTGATTTGTGGGCTGTTACAATGAAACGGAGTTTACCCTATGTGCACTCGAGCACTTGAAAGACAGCGACTATGAATTCTCTTAGCAACAAGAAGAGGGTGTAAAAATAAACCAAGTCATAGCTTGATGCATAATCAAAGTAAACATTTGCATTAATTTGTTTCATTCAATTAACATGAACAATACCTCTCTAAAATAGATAATTCAAGTTTGAATCTTGAAAAGAAAAGAAAAAACTTGAAACATACCTCTACATACTATTGCCAGTCCACACATCTTTTACAAAGGGGTGGCGCAATTTCTACAACAATTTTCAGCCCCTTATTTGGGCAAAATATTTGTTCCTACACACTATGTACACCTGATGCATAAATTTCATTCCTTCAGTGTCTTCTTCTTCTTAGAAGAATTCAGTTAACTTTTATACGCTGACAGTGCAAATTTAGCGCAATAATTGTCTATTAGAAGATCCTTCTGAAAAGTAACCACCAGGGTTATTATCAGCAGGAGTGCAAATATAGTTGGGATTAACAATCCAGTCATTGTATTCAGCTAACTGTTCATCAGATGCATCTGTCAAAATTGTGTTTCGCTGATAGGTTCGTATCAGCGGTTGTTGCTGAACATTTGGATGCTGATCCACCGTTGGTTCTCCTGTTCATATGACAAAATCATTATATTATGTATTAGTAGTAGTTGATAACCAACAACACAGTGTACTAAAATATTGAAGCAAAGAGCGTTGACTCTTACTAGTAATTCCAAAAACTTGTGCTTTTTGAAAAAGACCTCTTTATATAATCTTTAGTAGGAGTACAAAAAAGAACAAAGCAAACTTTTTTTGTGCATGGTGGCTATATGTGACACTATTAGGTAAGGTTACGGAAATTAAGCACTCAACGGCAGGAATCATGAGTTTTCAGGTTCAAATTCCGGGGAAGGCTAAAAACGCTGAGTGATTTCTTGTCATCTGACCAAGTTTCGATGGACAGATTTACTCAATTAGTCGAGCAGGCCCGAAGAAGTACCTTGAGTTAGTAGTGCTGGCTCATTCACTAGACCATCAACTTCTTCCAAGGAACTCCAATTGGTGTAGGCGTCCTTCACCAAATTCTGGATATATGCCTGTTAATACAGTTGTATAGATATTAAAAGAACTGTTCACGTACAAAATTTACAATATCTCAAGAATCAAACTCTCTCAAAGTGCATACAGAATCACAATTTAATTTTTTTTACCTTTTGTATTCCTGTTAATTCACGAATAGGATAAATTTGACCATCAACAATTGCCCTAAACACTTGACAAATTGGATTGAGTATGAGTAAATAGTTTGGCCCACGAGCCATGTATAACTTTGAGCCCATCTCACAAGTTTTTGCATGCTTGTATGTCACTTCCCACATTTTTTCCGACATTCCTGTTCCCAGCATCTGTATAGTCACAAAGAATCAAGCAAAAGATCAATTCGGTGCATTAAACTCCTTCTACGCCCGGGTCAGGAAAAGGACCGAACCAAAAACAATTAAGTAACTAAATTATCTGTAATTTATTTTTAATTGAGATTTGTTTTGTCTCAGTAAAGGCTTACATTTCTAAGCTGTGGTGTGTCAATGGTGGCCAACTTCAAGAAATCTTGTACAGTGTTGATGCCATTTAGAGAGAGCTTTTTGTGAAAAATTCCATCTTTGCCAATCTTCTCAAGACGCCACACTTCATCTCCTAGTGCTGGTGGGTAATGTTTCTTGTACACTGCAATATAATAACATGAGACAGGCTAATAAATTTCCAAACTCAGCGTAATCCCATAGGTTGCCTTCTATAAAAGTAGATCAGTAACCTAAAAAAATAAGTCAAATTACATGCTATAACATACTGTATCTCAATCAGATGAGAGCCACTAAGTGAACTCCTCGACCCCGCTACAACAAAATAAAATATAACAACAGTAACATACTCAACATATTCACATGGGTGGGTCTAAAGAGTATAAAGTGTGTAGACTTTATCCCTTGTCTCGTTAGATAAAAGAGGTTGTTTTCGAAAGATTCTACCCAGTGTATTCAAACAGGAGGCGTTTTGAGAGTATTGAGTGTACGAAGAATTTATCCTATTCTCGGACTCAAATAACACATAATTAGAGGTTGTTTTCGAAAGATTCTACCCAGTGTATTCACACAGGTGGCTTTTTGAGAGTATAGAGTGTACGAAGACTTTATCCTATGCTCGGACTCAAATAACACATAATAAGAGGTTGTTTTGGAAAGATTCTACCCATTGTATTCTCACAAGCGGCGTTTTAAGAGTATAGAGTGTACAAAGACTTTATCCTATTCTCGGACTCAAATAACACATAATAAGAGGTTGTTTTTGAAAGATTCTATCTAGTATATTCAAATAGGTGGCATTTTGAGAATATGGAGTGTACGAAGACTTTATCAGCTGAAACAACGCATAATAAGTCACGACAGAATAAACTACCGTACCTGTATTTTTTAAAAACAACTAAAACTATCTAGTATTATATAACTTAGGTCCTTTTGTAATTTATGAAATACTGAGGCTAGAAATCAGAATAATGAGTCATGGATGCTTGTTAAGTTAGAAAAATTAGCTTTGACTACAAAAAGAGAAAAAAATTGAAATTGCTTACTCTCTCCGCTGTTTTAACAGTCAAGTCGTTTTAAAATATATGTATTTTATTTATATAAAAAAAAAAAAAAAAGTTTTTATGTCCATATTCAAAGTTTGAATCTCGAAATTTCAATTATGTGATAATAAAAAGAGATTGCTTACATTCTCCGCGGTGATCTTTAACCACAAAAGCTTCAGTAATGGCTTCTGTAATTCGAAGATTATTCCCAGTTTGAACCACTTTTGCACCAATTCTGAATTTCCGGCACCTAATCCAGCTCGAATTATCAGTTAATTCGATTTCCCCAACGGTAACGACGCCGTCACGCATCGTGAAATTGAGTTCACCGGTAAGCAATGGCCTCTTTCCGGTTCTCTTCTTAACGATATTTTTGTCGAATTCATCACGTGACCAATTCGTTTCAGAAGGGAAATCTCCGTCGAGTACGACGATTTCTACTTTTATAGGATACGGTAAAGTCGTCGGAACCATGCCTTCGCCGCTTGTATCCACCAGTAGAATTTGGAGATTCCGTCCATCGACGCCGGTGATTTTGCTGCCGGTGAAGATTGTAAGATGGAGATTTTTGTTGAAGATGAGACGAAGATTTGACGGCTCTAAAGCTTTGATTCTGAGCGAAGGAGATCTACTTATTGTACGGCATGAATAACGCCTCAATCCTTTTTCCACCTCTTCATTAACCTGCTAAATGCACGTACCAAAATTAATTGTTGATATAAAACGATAAGGTTCAGTGATCATACGCAAAATTTATTCAAATATTAAAGGTCATACCACTCGACGGAGCATGGGTTCCAAGGCGGAAGAGACGTTGTCCAGGAAATTCACCATAACCACTTCTTTAATGACACTGCAAATAATAACAAACAAACAGCAACAAGTCACATAATTTTGAAATTTAAATAGGTAGGTACGCTATATATATATATATATATATATCGACATGAATCAAGTGATATTTTAAAAAAGTAGAGACATACGAAGCGAAAGAAGGTCTAGTAGCCGTAGATTTTATGCGTTTGTTATTCCGTTGGTTCGGGTCGGGGTCGGAGTCATCAAAGAATCGTTTAGCTGCCATTTTTTAGGAGTGAAGTGTGATAAGCTCAAGAAATTTTCAGTGCAAAACAAGAAAATGATGATGAGGAATGGGTAAGAATGGAACTATATATAGGGAATGAGTGTATGTAATTAATGGGAAAAGATGGTTTAATAATAAAAGGAATAAAAGCATAGGTTATAATTGATAATATTAAGGGTTACATTTGGTAATTAATGAAGTTTCGAGGAATGAAGAAAGAAATAGCGCGGCAAGAGAGGCTTAAATATTCTCGACTCCCGAGTCCCGAGTGATGTAAGGCAGCCGATGTAACGATTTTGAATCCGTTTGGATAAGCTGGGAAAAAAAAAGTGGTTTTTAAAAAGTTTTTTAAAAATGTTTTTTAAAAGTGGTGAAACTAAAAAATAAATAAATTATTGATGTGTTTGATAAACAAGTGTTGTTAAGCATTTTTTTTGTCAAAATATCTGAAATAACATTAAAGTTGTTATTATTATTAATTTTTATTTCTAAAATAATTCAAATTAAAATTAACATATATATTTTTAAATTAATTTTCAATATATATATATTGTTAATATAATATTAGAATTTAGTGTTTATATATCTATTAATTTTTATTTTAAAGGCAAATTTTATGAAATCTTAGTTTTTTTTCCCCCACTTTTGATAATACTGTACATAGTGATGCAATTTCATAATTAATGATTGGGAAACGTTTATCAACCTTTATTATTACAGTTGCAATTTCATATATAGATATATATAATTATAATTATAATATTTTTATGAATGACTATTAAATTTATGCGCTAAAAGAAACTTTTTTCTTGGTTAAAAGAATTTAAATCATCAAACAAAATATATATGTTACTAATCGTTATAATTACATTAATAGATAAATAATTGATCACAAATGATACTATTTGTTTGCTAAAATGATTCTTAATTGAAAAATATATCACTCGTTGATTGAGTAATGACTATATCACTACTAAAATATTGTCGAATACGAATGTTGCGTCGTCAAATATACATGAATCGTTCATGAAATTGTATATCTTCAGTGAGTGTTCTCCATATATCATGGTTGGTGAGTTTTTTTCCTTAAAGAAATTTATATGTTGTACAATAATAATTGCCCTAATTTAAAAGAATATATTAAAGAAGGGAAATAATACATAAAAATCATATTTCATAAATTAGAAGTTTCATACAAAAGAGGTACTAATATGGCTCTTAAATACCCTTATAGTTGTTAACATTATATAAAGTTGATTACGAATAAATTTTTATTTTTAAAATAATTTAAATTTAAATTAATTTATTTTTTAATTCAATTTCGGTATAAACTACTTAATACATTTATTTTTAAAAATATTTTCATGAATGAATAAGTTACTTGTGCTCCATTTTTCTTCTTAAAATTGAATAAAAGAGATCCAAAAAGAAGCAAAATTTGTTGTTTCAGTTATGAATTCGTTTTTCTTTATGAATTTTGCCACACTAATTAACCCATTTTTGTTTTACGATATTTTTTTTCTTTTGAAAATTGAACCAAAACACTCAAAAAGGAACAAAGAATACTATTTCAGCTAAATAGGTTTATTGATTTTCCGTTTTTCTTCAAGAAAATTGAACAAAAGTCGCCCCAAAAGAAGTTGAATTGCTAATGATACATTAAACTTTGTTATTTCAGTTAAATAAACTATCAAAAAAAATAATTCTTCTCAATTCCTCATAAATTCCATAAGCATCAAATTGTTAGCAACCCATTAAAAAAAAAGAAATAAAGATACAAAATGGAGAGAAAAATCCAAATGTGAAGAGAGAAACACAAAAATAGAGAAAAAAACACAAAAATGACAGAAGAGAGTAAATATTTTAGAACAAACACGATGACAATTTTGAAATACGTGAGAATTACAAAGATAAATATGTCTTTTAATTGGTCAAACTAGAATGACTTTTCAGCCAAAAATAAAAAGTAGGGGTGATTGTGCTTTTGACTTTTGGCTTTAAAAAAATACTTTTCAACCTTTTAAAGTTGTCAAACACATTATAAAGTGAAAAATGACTTAAAATCTATTTTGACTAGCTGTTAAGCCCATCCAAACACCTCTTTAACGTCCTTCAAGTCAACCACGTATAAATCCAAAATAAAATAAAATAAAATAAAATAAAAAAATGATTTATTCGTATCATTTACATAAAAATTCAATAAATATGTTAGTATTATTTAGATCTACAAGCAGATCAAACTAGTAGGTCATTTCTAATTTATGATTTTGCAGCTTATAATCTTTTATGGTTTGAACAAACTTTTTGTGATGTGATATATACTTAATTAATATTTTCTTTTGTAATTTCTGGATACTCTTCTCAAAACATAAATTTTGATTATCTATTTATTTCTATTTCCGTCTAGCCATTTTTTACAAAAATTAAATATGTTTAAATTTATATTTGCAAATAATTTTAAGATTAATTTGTTTACTTAAACTGAAAATACTTATCGGGACTTATTCACCAAAACCATTAGTTATTTATTATCAGTTTCAACACTTCTATTCAATTAATTAAATAATTGTATAATAACACTTATAAAAAAATGCAATTCATGGTGCTGATCCACTACTTTTAATGAACTAATTCAAACATATTCGAACTATCTTCTAGATGCACTCTAATCACTTAATCATGTCTATTCAGTTGTCATGATGTATAACTTCACTGTGATAGCAGTAGTTTAATGTAATTTAGCTAAGTATTGGAAATAAGTACTCCCTCTGTTAATCTGTTTCTTATTAGTAGGCCTTCTTTTTTAAAATATTTGTTTTAAATTTAGTTATTTCTTTTTATAAAATCAAAAGAATATTATTATATTCTTTCGATACTATCCGTATCATTAATGACTAAATAAAGTTTAAAAACTTAAATTTATATTTTGAAAGTATAATTAATAAGATTAATTTGGTGAATTAAATCCTTAATAAATTTTTTCTTAATGGATGTGTTAAGTCCATAAAAGTCAACTAATATGAAACGGAGAGAGTAGTTACTACTAGCTAGTAGGAATATATATTAAACAAAAGTTTGTGTATATCTAAGGATGTTGCTTTAATTTCAGCAATTTCCAATCAAAGAATTATTTCCTTCTTTAAAGAATTTTATTAACTTTACTCATCAATATACAAAAAGAACTCGCCAACTTCTCAAGTTATAATTCCTCCAAAATAAAAAAATATATATATAAATTGGGACAAAAAAACTATTGTACTTATTTAATTTGTAGCAGTACTTATTAAATATGTGTGATACATACAAGAAACACCATGCTTATCTTGATTTTTTATTTTTTTTAAAAGATATCAGTAGACAAAATTACAAATATTATGAAGTTGGTTGCAATTTTTCGATCCAACAACCCTCATCACACTACCATTGACATTAATTGCACGATCAAAGTTGTTACTTAACTATTTCTCTTGTTCAGTTACTTTATTTATTCACCAGAAAAAAATAATGTATGAAATTTCTTTTTATCTCACAATCACAAATTTGGAATCCATTTTTCATGGGATAAAATGAAGACTTAACAAAATTATTGTCAATGATGCAAGTCACAAAGTACAATAAAGCGGAGTTTACCCTGTGCACTCAAAAGACAGCGACTATGAATTCTCTTAGCAACAAGAAGAGGGTGTAAAAATAAACCAAGTCATAGCTTGATGCATAATCAAAGTAAACATTTGCATTAATTTGTTTCATTCAATTAACATGAACAATACCTCTCTAAAATAGATAATTCAAGTTTGAATCTTGAAAAGAAAAGAAAAAACTTGAAACATACCTCTACATACTATTGCCAGTCCACACATCTTTTACAAAGGGGTGGCGCAATTTCTACAACAATTTTCAGCCCCTTATTTGGGCAAAATATTTGTTCCTACACACTATGTACACCTGATGCATAAATTTCATTCCTTCAGTGTCTTCTTCTTCTTAGAAGAATTCAGTTAACTTTTATACGCTGACAGTGCAAATTTAGCGCAATAATTGTCTATTAGAAGATCCTTCTGAAAAGTAACCACCAGGGTTATTATCAGCAGGAGTGCAAATATAGTTGGGATTAACAATCCAGTCATTGTATTCAGCTAATTGTTCATCAGATGCATCTGTCAAAATTGTGTTTCGCTGATAGGTTCGTATCAGCGGTTGTTGCTGAACATTTGGATGCTGATCCACCGTTGGTTCTCCTGTTCATATGACAAAATCATTATATTATGTATTAGTAGTAGTTGATAACCAACAACACAGTGTACTAAAATATTGAAGCAAAGAGAATTGACTCTTACTAGTAATTCCAAAAACTTGTGCTTTTTGAAAAAGACCTCTTTATATAATCTTTAGTAGGAGTACAAAAAAGAACAAAGCAAACTTTTTTTGTGCATGGTGGCTATATGTGACACTATTAGGTAAGGTTACGGAAATTAAGCACTCAACGGCAGGAATCATGAGTTTTCAGGTTCAAATTCTGGGGAAGGCTAAAAACGCTGAGTGATTTCTTGTCATCTGACCAAGTTTCGATGGACAGATTTACTCAATTAGTCGAGCAGGCCCGAAGAAGTACCTTGAGTTAGTAGTGCTGGCTCGTTCACTAGACCATCAACTTCTTCCAAGGAACTCCAATTGGTGTAGGCGTCCTTCACCAAATTCTGGATATATGCCTGTTAATACAGTTGTATAGATATTAAAAGAACTGTTCACGTACAAAATTTACAATATCTCAAGAATCAAACTCTCTCAAAGTGCATACAGAATCACAATTTAATTTTTTTTACCTTTTGTATTCCTGTTAATTCACGAATAGGATAAATTTGCCCATCAATAATTGCCCTAACCACTTGACAAATTGGATTGAGTATGAGTAAATAGTTTGGCCCACGAGCCATGTATAACTTTGAGCCCATCTCACAAGTTTTTGTATGCTTGTATGTCACTTCCCACATTTTTTCTGACATTCCAGTTCCCAGCATCTGTATATTCACAAACAATAAGTAAAAGAACAGTTCGGTGCACTAGCGCTCCTGCACGAATCGGGAGAAGGACCGAACCACAAACAATTAAGTAACTAAATTATTTGTAATTCATTTTTAATTGAGATTTGTTTTGTCTCAGTAAAGGCTTACATTTCTAAGCTGTGGTGTGTCAATGGTGGCCAACTTCAAGAAATCTTGTACAGTGTTGATGCCATTTAGAGAGAGCCTTTTGTGAAAAATTCCATCTTTGCCAATCTTCTCAAGACGCCACACTTCATCTCCTAGTGCTGGTGGGTAATGTTTCTTGTACACTGCAATATATTAACATGAGACACGCTAATAAATTTTCAAACTCAGCGTAATCCCACAGGTAGCCTTCTATAAAAGTAGATCAGTAACCTAAAAAAAATAAGTCAAATTACATGCCATAGAGAGTCATTAAGTGAACTCCCCGATCCTGCTATAACAAAATAAAATATAACAACGTTAACATACTCAACATGCTCACACAGGTGGGTCTGAGGAGTATAAAGTGTGTAGACTTTATCCCTATCTCGTTAGATAAAAGTGGTTATTTTCTAAAGATTCTATCCAATGTATTCGCGCAGGTGGAGTTTTGAGAGTATAGAGTGTACGAAGACTTTATCCTATTCTCCGTCTCAAATAACACATAATAAGTCACAAAGGAATAAACTACACTATCTGTATTTTTAAAAGAGATAAGCATCCAATACCCCTTGAACTATGACTAAAGTTGCTACGACACACTCCAACTTCAAAGGAGTTTTATTAACCCTGAACTCAATTTTAACATATTTTTATCATCAAAAGAAACTCACATTAAAAGTGTTACGTCAGCTAAAAAGATTGACAAAAGGTGTCACGTCAGCTAAAAAAGATAGACAAAAATATACTAAAATTTAATTCAGAACGATATTAGGACCTTCATGAAGTTGAAGAATCACGTAGCAAATTTGATCATAGTTGAAGGAAATACAAAATCTTTTTACTCTTTTTTTAAAAAAAAAAAACTAAACCTCTCTAGTATTATATCACTTAGGTCCTTTGCAATTTATGAAATTTTGAGGTTAGGACTCAGAATAATGAGTCACGGATGTTTGTTAAGTTAGAAAAATTAGCTTTGACTAAAAAAAAAAAATTATAATGAAAAAAAAAGAAGAAATTGCTTACTCTCTCCGCGGTTTTAACTTTTTAAGGGTCGTGTCGTTATTATTATTATTTATTTTTTTTGAAAACTTCAAAGGTTTTAGGTTTATATTTTAGTTAAAGTTTAAAGTTTGAATCTCGAAATTTCAGCTATGTGATAATAAAAGGATGTTGCTTACATTCTCCACGGTGATCTTTAACCATAAACGCTTCAGTAATGGCTTCTGCAATTCGAACAGTATTTTGATTATTCCCAATTTGAACCACTTTTGCACCAATTCTGAATTTCCGACACCTAATCCAGCTCGAATTATCAGTGAATTCGATTTCCCCAACGGTAACGACGCCGTCACGCATCGTGAAATTGAGTTCTCCGGTAAGCAATGGCCTCTTTCCGGTTCTCTCCTTAACGATATTTTTGTCGAATTCATCACGTGACCAATTCGTTTCAGAAGGGAAATCTCCGTCGAGTACGACGATTTCTACTTTTATAGGATACGGTAAAGTCGTCGGAACCATGCCTTCGCCGCTTGTATCCACCAGTAGAATTTGGAGATTCCGTCCATCGACGCCGGTGATTTTGCTGCAGGTGAAGATTGTAGGATGGAGATTTTTGTTGAAGATGAGACGAAGACTTGACGGCTCTAATGCTTTGATTCTGAGTGAAGGAGATCTACTTATTGTACGGCATGAATAACCCCTCAGTCCTTTTTCCACCTCTTCATTAACCTGCAAAATGCACGTACCAAAATTAATTGTTGATATAAAACGATAACGTTCAGTGATCGAAAAGCTAAATTTATTCGAAAATATATATATATATAAAGTCATACCACTCGACGGAGCATAGGTTCCAAGGCGGAAGAGAAGTTGTCCAGGAAATTCACCATAACCACTTCTTTAATGACACTGCAAATAATAACAATCAAACAGCAACAAGTCAGATAAATATATCGACATGAATCAAGTGATATTTGAAAAATTAAAAGTGGAGACATACGAAGCGAAAGAAGGTCTAGTAGCGGTAGATTTTATCCGTTTGTGATTCGGTTGGTTTGGGTCCGGATCGGAGTTATCAAAGAGTCGTTTAGCTGCCATTTTGGAGGAGTAAAGTGTGATAAGCTCAGGAAATTTTTAGTACAAACAAGAAATGATGAGGAGGAACGGGCAAGTACGAAAGTATATATAGGGGATGAGTGTATGTAATTAATGGGGAGAGGAAAGGTGGTTTAATAATAAAAGCATAGGTTATGATTGATAATATTAAGGGTTACATTTGGTAATTAATGAAGTTTCGAGGAATGAAGAAAGAAATAGCGCGGCAAGAGAGGCTTAATTATTCTCAACTTCCGAGTGATCTAAGGCAGCCTGATGTAACGACTTTAACGTCAAGGCCCGCTTCAAGTCAACCCCGTATAAATCCAAAACGGAAAAGGTACGTATGTATATATTTGAATTTTGATAAATGATATAAATATACTTTTCATCATATTTTAGATATAAATATATTCTTGCCGTGAATGAAAAAAATACATATATACCCCTGAACTTTGAGAAATGATATAGATATACCCTCTGTCATACTTTAGGTACAAATATATCTTTGTCGTTAATGAAAAGGTACATATATACCCTTCACACCAACGACATGACACATGTCACAATTTTATTCATTTGGCATGTTTAATTTAATTTATCCCAACTCCGACCCAAAATAATTCTAATTTAACCCATAACTCGATTCAAACAATATCTGCATTTTTTCATTAACAATAAGGATATATCTGTATTTAAAGTTTGTCGGGGGATATATCTATACCATTTATCAAAGTTTAGGGGTGTATATGTACTTTTTCATTAACGGCAAAGTGTATATTTATACCTAAAGTATGACTGAGGGTATATTAATATCATTTATCAAAGTTCAGGAGTATATATGTACATTTTCACTAATGACAAAAGGATATTTATAAAGTATGACGCAGAATATATCTGTATCATTTATTAAAGTTCGAATATATATTCATACATTTATAAAATCCAAAAAAGGGCAGCCCGGTGTAATTGAGGAAAGATTCAATCATAAAAATTTATTTTACGCAAATCTTGTTGGGAAAATAAAGAATTCATTCATTCATATCACTTTACATAAATTCAATAAATATATAATTGTTTATGCTTATAAGTGGGGTGGATATGGTATGATATATACCGAACTATCATATCAAATCAATAATTTTGATATCGTGGTTTTGATATTATGATATTTGGTATGATATGTGATATACAATATACATTTTGATTTTTTTTAGTATATGATGCGGTATTTGATATTTATAAATGACATACCGAAATACCGAATATCATATTGAGGTATATAGTTACATAAATAACTTATATATATATATACACACAATATTAACAAATATACAACTTAGTATTAGTATAAAAGTATTAAGACATTGGAACTTTGACTACTCTATCTTGATTGTAATGGATTTTTCTGGGTAATTGACTATCAAAAAGAATTGTTTGTACTTTTTTTTGAATATCTCTACATGTGTAATTACAATACAATTAAGATGTGCTTTTGAAAATTCGAAGTAACAAAACTATACTATACGAAGAATATATATTGTCGATATTGAACAAAATATGATTGCCGATTATCGTACCGTAAAATATCAAAATTGAACATCAAAATACTGAACCATAGCGAATAATATGGTATCGTAATGATATAGTATTTTTAAAAATCAAATAGCAAAATTATTACACCAAAATTTCAAATATACCGTATTATATCATATCATGCTCACTCCTATTTATAAGTGTAACAACCCAAGCTCACCGGCGCTTGTGAAATTGTCCGCTTTGGAGCCTCGGCCCCTCACGGTTTTAAAACGCGTCACATACGTGGAAGGTATCCATGCACCTATAAGGCACACTTCGTTCCCCTTCACTATCGATGTGGGATTTGCCTAAGTGAATGCAGGCGTTACGTATCGCCGTCCCTACACTCACCCCCCGTAGGGACTCAGCGTCCTCGCTGAGGTTTGCCCCACCACCGGCACCGGCGCTGGCTCTGATACCATCTGTAGGGACGGCGATACGTAACGCCTGCATTCACTTAGGCAAATCCCACATCGGTAGTGAAGGGGAACGAAGTGTGCCTTATAGGTGCATGGATACCTTCCACGTATGTGACGCGTTTTAAAATCGTGAGGGGCCGAGGCTCCAAAGCGGACAATTTCACATGCACCGGTGAGCTTGGGCTGTTACAATAAGCTGGTCAAACTAATTTATCAATATTTTTTGGGTGTATATACGCGTTTGATAACATAGAAAGAGTATATAAGTATCAAGACCAATCAAAATTTAGAAGATCAAAAGTTTTAAATTGGTCATTCCTAATTTAAGATTCAGCAGCTTATATTTTTTATTTGAGCACACTTTTTGTGATGTCACATTATCCTCGATTAATATTTTCTTTTGTAATTTTTGAATACTCTTCCCAAAACATAAATTTTAATTATTTATTTATTTATTTATTTTCATTTCCGTCTAGCCTTTTTTTTTCTTCAAAAATTAGATGTGTTTAACTTATACTTGCAAATAACTTTTAAGATAATTTGGCCACTTTAACTAAAATGTTTATCGACACATATTCACCAAACACATTAGTTGCTTATAATCAATTTCAATTTTTCAACACTTCTATTCAAATAAATAATTACATAATAATACTTAAAAAATATTTATTCATGGTACTTATCCACTACTTTTAATGAACTAATCCAAACATATATTCGAACTATCTTCTAGGTGCACTCTAATCACTTATTCATGTCTATTCAATCGTCGAAATGTATAACTTTACTGTGATAGCAATAGTTTAATGTAATTTAGCTAAATATTGGAAATAAGTACTTACTAGCTACTTGTTTGGAGGAATATATATATTAAGCAAAAGTTTATGTATATCTAAGGATGTTACTTTAATTTCATCTTTTCCAAATAAAGAATTATTTCCTTCTTTAAAGAATTTTATTAACTCTAATCACCAATATACAAAAAAGAACTCTCCAAACTTCTCAAGTTATAATTTCTCCAAAATCAAAAAAGTATAAATTGGGACAAAAGAACCACCGTACTTATTTAATTTGTAGTAGTACTTATTAAATACGTACGACACATACAAGAAACACCATACTTAGCATAATTTTTTTAAACAAAAAAATAAATAAAAAATCAGTAGACAGACAGAGATACAAAAATTGTACAGTTAGGTGCAATTTTTCGATCCAACAACCCTCATCGCACACCATTGACATTAATTATATGATCAAAGTTGTTACTTAATTGTCTTCTCTTGTTCAGTTATTTTATTTTTCACCAGAAAGAAAAACTGTATGAAATTTCTTTTTATCTCACAATCACAAATTTGAAATATATTTTTCATGGGATAAAATGAAAACCTAACACAATTATTGTCGATTGTGCAAGTCGCAAAAATTTTTTCTTTTCTCCCACAAACACAAACACACACACAACACAAGCACAAACACACACACAACACAAGCACACACACACACAACACAAGCACACAACACAAGCACACACATACGCACAGAAAGTTGATAACAAGAATGGGACAAGACAAGTCCAAAAAAAGCCACACATTCCCCACAAAACGAACTTCACAACCCCACACTGCAATTGTTGTCAATTGAATATGTGTTGAACAAAAAGTAAAGTTATTTTTTAATTTGACTATATATGTGGCTAGATAATAGAGACACATAGACTTTTGTTAGTTAATTATAATTTTATAACAAAATGACGTTACTTACATTGTCTTTGAAATAGGATATGAAACGCGTTTATATATTTTACTTTTAATTCTTAAAGACTTTCTTGGAAGAATCTCTTAGTCGTGCTCTCTTGTATTGTAAGTGGTGATCCCTGGCAAATTTTGTTCATTTATTTTTTTATTTTTGGGGTTATATTATTGAGTTTGTACATAGAAAATAATCTCATATGACTACTTACATTTTGAATATAAAAAATAACTTTATAATAACCAGTTTTGATATTAACATTTATTAATCATTAGGATATGCCGAGTCAAGAGAACTTGAGTTCAGGGAATAGTTAGGTATAGGGTCGTGGGGGTTTGGATGAATCTCTTTAGTAAAAAAAATTACATTGTTTATACATAATTAAAATAATTTTTTTTATATATGTATAATAGATGTTGAATCTTCTTCAACTTTTCGTATATTTACTTCTTCATATTTTGAACCATCTTATTGAAAATTTCAATTCCGCAACCACTTGAGATGGCTATATTACAAGAAACCTGTTGGATTTGATGAGGAAAAAGAAAACAATGAACGAGAAAGTTTTTTGATAGCAGTTAATAATTGTTAGTTGGGATCTTTGGAACTATTAAAACATGATAGAGAAATTGATTATTTAATTATTTTCTTAATGTTTTATGTTAGTTTCAACTAAATTAACAATACTCCATATATCTTGCTGCTCAAGAAACTAAAGTGATTATATACTATCTTCCTTTTTATTTTTTCTTGGGGGGAGGGGGATGCTCATGTGCTAGTCATGTCATACTAGCCATCTGTATTTTTCAAACATTATATTTAAGGGGCCCTTAAAGATATGATGACAAGTCCAAACTTTAATTTGCCAGCAAAGTCACAAAGCCTTTTGTCATCATCAAGAGAAGGTTATTTCAGTAAAATGATTAAACTCACTCCTAATTTTCTTGAATTAAATGCATTTAATTAATAAATTTTGCTTAAGTAAACCATTTGAAACCAACATAATTGTTCATACCTTATGCCCTTTAATTAATTCCTACTCTCTTTTTCTTTTTGGGTTATTTGAAGTTTTGATAACAGGGATAAAATGAGCAAATACCACACATCTACTAAAGGCAACCCATTGTGATGGATTTTACGCAATAAGATATACGAACATAAATTATCTTCAAATATCTATAATATGTAGGTTTTTAGAGTCCACTATATGTGAATACATCGAATATATTGCATCCAGTTGTAGTTGTTATCTATAATATGTGGGCTAGCTCAAAATAAGTGGACGACTCTAGACAAAATTAAGAAAAAAATGAATTAAAGGCACCACACATATGATGTCTATTAGTTGGAATAAGGATGCGTCACTATATTGGTTTGCTTCACTTACGTTGTGTAATTAATTAATTACAATCTTTTTAGTTTGGTGAAGGGTTTGTTTATTATTATATTTGTCTAGTTTTAGATAATTAACACCCTAATTTAGCGTAAGAGACAATTATTGAGTGTACTTTTTTTTTTTTTGTTTCTATTGTGAAATATTAGGTGGGGGCCTAATTAATTTTGTGAACAGTATTCAATAAGAAGATTCGCCAAGGATCTAGCATTGCATATGTACTTATTACTAAAACGAATCCCAACATACATGTTGTCTGCAAAAAGAATTAGAGAAAAAGAAAAGAAAATCATAAAAATTGCCATCCATCTCTCTCTCTATATATATACTAATAGCCCGTACAAGGCACGAGCCCAAAAAATATTTTTAAAAAATTTATTTTAATTATTGTGATTTATAGTATTTTTTTACATGTTTTTTACAAATCTATAACAAATTATTTTTTAAAAAATATTTTAAGTCGTTAACCATTATAATTTATAATATTTTTTTATGTAATTTCAAATGCTTAAATGACCATAATAATTAATTATGAGTGATATAGTAAAGTTATGATTGAAGAAGCGTAACAAACATGTTTTAATGACTCACAACAACTAATTAGAAGTTATATAGCAAAATTACCGTAAAAAATATTTGTGCAAAATTTTAAATGGTCATAATAATTAATTAGGAGTGACTTAGTAAAATCATGATTGAAACAACGAATCAGACATGTCTAATTAGAAGAGATATAACAAAATTACTATACAAAAATACTTGGTGAAGCAGCTGAAACAGACATATCATAAATATCTATTTTATTTTTTTATTAAATATTTTTTTTAATACATAAATAAATTTGTAATTATTAATTAGAGATGATATTATAAATTATGGAGGAAGCAACTTATGAAGCAGGCAGGTGGTGCTTCTCCTACCCCATTCCCTCTTATTAGATAAGACTAGTTACTAATAGCCCGTGCAAGGCACGGGCCCAACAAATATTTTTTAAAAAATTATTTTAATTATTTGATTTATAGTATTTTTAAAAAATATATAATAATTTATTTTTTAGATATTTTAAACTATTAGTTATTGTAATTTATAATACTTCTTATGTAATTTTTAAATAATATATATCGCTCTCATTGTTCAAATTTTTGTGGCACTGATAGTCAATTACATTTTTTAAATAATTTAAGTTTTTAAATTATTTTGATGTATAATATTTTTTCTTCTATTTCAATTTAAGTGTCATAATGCTTAGATGAACATAACAATTAATTATGAGTGATATAGTAAAGTTACGTGTCTTAATGACTCACGACAACTAATTAGAAGTAATATAACAAAATTACAATAAAACATACTTGTGATTTTTTTTTTGATTAACTTATCATTTTATATCTATTTTACCTTTTTTTTATCAAATATTATTAATTGACACAATGCTTAAATGGTCATAATAATTAATTAGGAGTAACATAATAAAATTACGGTTGAAACAACGAAGCAGACATGTCTAATTAGAAGTGATATAACAAAATTACTAAACAAAAATACTTGCGAAAAAAATTAAATGGGTCTCGTATAAAACGTCAAGTAAATTTAACATTAATTATTATAAATGTTTTAATACTTTAATGACTTTGTAATAATTTTTTTAATAATTAATTAGAGATGGCATAATAAAATTATGGAGAAAACAGCTTAAGAGAAGTAGCTAGAAGAAGCAGGCATGTTGACTGAGATCTGCCTGCTTCTCCCACGGAATCCCTCTTATTAGAGAGTAGTATATATATATATATATATATATATATATATATATATATATATATATATATCCCAACTCTTTTTGTACGTTGGTGCATGCGCTTAGGCTCCAACAAATAATTCTCTAAAGTGATTTGTTGTTTCGGTGTTAATTATATGGGCGGAGTCATCTATATTAAAGGGTGGTTAGGTTTACATTTTTTGCTGAAAAATTATGTTATGTATGTAGGTTAAATGTTAGCTATTATAAGTGTGTCGTTAATTTTCCACACCCTTAACACAAATAAAAAAAATTGCACACTCTACATCAAATTCTTAGCTCCATCATTGACGTTAAAGTTATGAGTTGGTACAATCTAGTAATTTTAGTAGTAGTAGACTTTTGATTATAGAATTTGAGAGTTTGATTTCAAATCAACATTTGTTTATAAAACATGCATAAAAATTTCAATTTCAACTTCAAATTATAATTTCAAATCGCTAATTCAATATTATTTTCTCATTGTACCCTTAATAACAATTGATGATCTTGAATGTTAAACATCTCAATTATGAAGAGAAGACACATAACTAAATTAAATATTGAATGAAAAAAGATTACATCAAACACATAAATAAGAATAAACTAGTCATAATCTTTCCTAATTACTCCCTCCGTCCAAAATAAGTGTGATAAGAAAAAGTCCAAATCAAGTAGTGGGTAACTTCGCAGAATTGCCTTCCATTGAAATATATGTTCATGCCATGCAAATTACTATTAATTATTATGCGAAGTTTCAAAGAATTGCTTGAGTTTGAGCAATAATAGTCCTCCTATATTTCTATATAACTCGATTTGTCTTTTTTTTTTTTTCTTTTTTTCTTCTTCTTGTTTTTGGCTTTTCATCTCTTCAATTCTATACAAACAATAAGAAAGAAAAAAGAAAAAAAAAAAACTTTGCCAGGAAACAAAGATGTCCTTTCCAAGAAATAGCAAAAATGATTCTCAAAGTGTCACGAAATATAGAATCAAATGACTATTCAAACGAGCTAGTTTTAGTAACATGAATAAGTAAAAATGAATAAAAAAAATATTAAAGAAGCTTATTAGATGTCTAAAACATAGTTAAGTTAGACAATTTAGTAAAACAGTCACTTAACAAATGTGTCAAGGTAAAAAGTAGATAATTTAGTTAGATTTGGTTAAACTTTATTTACACAATTTAATATTTTTTGAGTCTTGTGATATAATTTTATTTTTAGTCAATCATAAAAAGAAAAATAAATTATTTGTATATTCAGTATTTCTTTTGACTCATTTTAACTGTTGCTTTTGTTCAGTAATTTAATTTATTCCAAACAATAAGAAAGAAAAAAAAAAAAAAAATTTGCCAGGAAACAAAGATGACCTTTCCAAGAAATAACCAAAAACATTCTCATAGTGTCACCAAACAAAGAATTAAATGACTATTCAAACGAGCTGGTTTTAGTAACATGAACAAGTAAAAATAAAATAAAAAAATACTAAAGAAACGTATTAGATGTCTAAAACATAGTTGATTTAGACAATTTAGTAAAACAGTCACTTAACAAACGTGTCAAGGTAAAAAATAAATAATTTAGCTAGATTTGGTTGAACTTTATTTACACAATTTAATATTTTTCAAATTTTGTGACAGACTTTTATTTTTAGTCAATCATAAAAAGAAAAATGACTCATTTTTATATTCAGTATTTCTTTAATTTGACTCATATTTTAACTGTTGCTTTTGTTCAGTAATTTTATTTCAAAATAAATATCATTTTAGGAATTCAAAACAAAAGTTGATGATTATTTCTAGCTAAATCTTGTGCCATAATTGAATTATTTGAAGTCTTTAATAACAATTTACTTTAAACTTTTTATTTATCCTATATGAGACAATTCATAAATCACAATTCATAATCATACAAATATTACGTCAGTTCATCTTTAGTTGTTTATTCTTGACTTGACACACCTTTTAAGAAGCAATAAATAAAATGATAATTTTATTATACTACTCCCATTTCTCACTCATTGAAAAATGAATAGTATAATAACAAATGCGAAATAGATATAAAATGATAAATTATATCTTGATTTTTTAAAGTAGACAAATATAAGTAGAATTTGTTTTTCATCTAATAAACATGTGAAATTGGACCTAAAGATTATTTAATTAGATTTAGACTATTAATTTAAAAAAATTCATTTCATTCTTAAACTCCATCTCAATCAAACAACTTCATAAATTAAAATATATCTCAAGGCTTTTTTGGCATAAGAGGACCATAAATTGGAATCTACCGAAAATTATTATATTCATTAATTTTTTTATGTTTCATCACTAATATTAACTAATATGATATCCCTTATTTTCTTCAATTCACATGTCTTTTCTCTTTGTATTTTTTTTTCACTTTCCTCCCCAACAAATAATAACAAAGAAAATATCAAAAAATAATAGGCCAATGGAACAACCAGCTAATGAAACCTCACTGTTACCTCTCACATTTTAATCTCAGATTTATCATTTCACTTTCTCTAAATTGTTTTCTGGTTATTTAGCCAAAAAACTGCACCCTTTTAATATTTGAAAATTATTGATATTTTTATGTTCCTTTTTTTTTTTTTTTTTTTTAGTTTTATAGGATTGTACAACACTCACTATCACCGTTAATCCTTGTACATTATGAAGACGACATTCAAGTTATTTTTTACGAGAAAATAAATCATAGATTACAAAATAATTTGTTTCTCATTCGATGGAAAACGTCTTTAAGCCAAAACGTCGATGGAAAGAAGACCTTATTTGTCAATTTTGACTAACATGGAGTTTAAGAATAATCTTATTTGTCCAGAGTTATTTTGACTCAGAGTAGTTTTCCAACGAATAAAAAGCGAACTATTTTGTAATCTATTATTTGTGTTTTTGTATGGTATAATATCGTCTTTATAACTATATAAGGCTTCATGACAATGGTGAGTATTGTACCATCCTATAAACATAAAAATAAACAAAAAAAGGAGCATAAAATGTCAATAAATTAAAAGATTAAAAGATACAATTTTGCTAAATAAACAAACAAAAAATAAAATAGAGATAGTGAAATAATAAGATTAAAATGTTAGACATAATGTGACGTTTCATCAGTTGGTTGTTCCATTTGCCTATTATATATCTTCTGATATTTTCTTCGTTAATTTTAATTGGAGAGAAAAGTGAAAAGAAAATACAAAGAAATGGGACATGAATTGAAGAAAATGTGAGATATCACAATAATTTATGTAAGAATTTAGAAATCAAATAATAATAATAATGAATGTACTGTAATAATTTAAGTTAGATTCCAATTTATGGTTCTCTTGGACATGCAAAAAAAAAAGACCTCGACATATATTTCAATTTATAAAGTGATTTGACTGATGTGAGTTTAAGAAAGAAATAAAGATTTTTAAAATTGGTGATCTAAAATAATTCTAGTGTCCACATTTATCTGTTCAATTATATGAAAAACAGGTGTTCACTTTTATTTGTTCTCTTTACAAAATCAAGATAGAATTTATCATTTTACATTTATTTTACTCTTATTATTAAGTACTAATCATTTTTCAGAGTGAGAAATTGAGAAATAAAATTATCATGAACAACTAAAGATGGATGAAAAAAATAAAACATAATATTTGTTTGATTATGAATCAATCTCATGAAGGGTAAATAAGAAGTTTAAACTTAAACTATTCTTAAAGACTAAGGGGGCGTTTTGTGTCAGGTATAAGTTGTAATAGTTATGAAATAAAGTGTAGGATTATTTTATTTCATGTTTAGTTAAAGGTATTAGTTAGTCAAAGAATTATTTATCCCACTATTTATATCTTTATCCCACTATTTATATCTTAGTGATGAGATAAGTTATCTCATATACATAGTGGGATAACGAATTTCAAAATAGCTAATTTTAGGATTAATTAATTCAGGATAACTTGTTCTCAACTAAATGAGCTCTAAAAGTACTTCAATTGCGACACAAAATTGGAGTAAAATATTCAAAGAAGAGATTATATTTTAAGATATAAATAAGACAAAAATAATAAAACATCATTTCAAATTAATATTCTCTTAAGGGACGTGTAAATGAAAAACATGAAAAGCATTTTGAACGGAGAAAGTACTTCTTCAGGGTTAAGGTTATAGTACTTTAGAAATAATAGTCAGCTTCTGTTCTTGAATTTCTGAATGACAATTTATTTTGGAATAATATTTCTTAACTAAAGCAACAATTAAAATGAGACAAAAAAAATATTGAATATAGTAAATAATTATTTTTTATTGACTAAAAATGAAAGTATATCACATACAACATCATACCTCTGGGCAGATTGATGATCAAAAGAAAGAGGAATCAGATGATAAGATTGACAATAACTCTCAACGACAATATTTGAGGAAAGTGAAAATGAAAGCTCAGATTAAGAAATCCTATCTGATAGTGCTAGGACATTTTATTTGGATTTGAACCTTCTTAGGCTGGATCATCTTCTTAGATTATTTTTGGTGGTTGGAGTGGGGTGGGGGTGGGAGTGGGGGCGGGCTCTATTGACCCCATTTCTGTCAGACTGATTAAAATTCAGTAAAGAGGTTGTTCACCCATAATTTAACAAAAAAAAAAAGTGTATAACATAAATTGAGATTCAAAAATACTATATAAAGTTTAGCCAAATCCTACAAAATCGATTATTCAAATACTTGTTCCACCGTTTTCTGTTACTTCTTTATTTTCTATCGTGACACATTCTTTAAGAGATTGTTTTACTAAGTTGTCTATATTAACTATGTCTAAAGCGTCAATCTAAACGAAACAACGAAAATATTGAATAAAGAAAATGATCATTTTTTTAATGAATAAAAATGAAAGTATATCACATACGTCAATATACCTCTGACAGATTGATGATCCAAAGAAAGAGGAATCGAAAGAAAAGATTGGCGATCGCTCACAACAGCGGCATTTAGGGAAAGTAACGGTGAAAGTTCAGCATAGAAAACCCTATCTGATATATAAGGTTAGGACGTTTTATTTGGATCTGGACCTTCTTGGGCTGGATCATCTTTTCAGATTTTTAGGGAGGGCATAGTTGAGCCCATTTTTGTATAGATTGATTAAAATTCAATAAAAAGATTGTTCGCCCATAATTTAACCAAAAAAAAAAAGATGTATTACATAAATTGAGACTCAAAAAATATTAGACGCCCATAATTTAATAAAAAAAGTGTATTACATAAATTGGGACTCAAAAAATATTAAACTGTGTAAATAAAGTTTAATCAAATCCTGCAAAATCGATTATTCACGTACTTAGCTTGTTCCTCCGTTGTATGTTACTTGTCTACTTTTTACTTCGACATGTTCTTTAAGACATTGTTTTCCTAAGATGCCTATATTAACTATGTTTTGGAAATCTAATAAGGTTACTTACTTTTGACTATTTAGTAACAGTAAATACTTTATTCGTTTTCTATTACTTGACCATTATATTGAATATAATATCATTTAGTAATTTTTTTTTTCATATCTAAATTCACATACTTGTTCTTTAGAGATTGTTTTCATATCACGGATAGAAAGGAAAAAATATAATAAAATCTTTTAGATTTCGTAAATTAGACAAATAAATGAACTATTTTTAATATAGGAACTAAATAAATCGAAATGAAAAAAAGTACTTTAGTCAAAATGTCTTTGAATTAGTAGGAATCTGTATCTTCAAATCTAAACATCAATTACTTTGAATTATTAGGAACTAAAAGAATCTGAAAAGGAAACACAACATCAATTACTTTGGATTACTATTCAACAATAAATAAATAGAGAGTGTAAAGAACAGAAGCATACGCATAAACTCTAATTAAGGGTATGAAAGTCATTTTGCTATTAACTTTGCCACCATATTATTAAAGGCTAGTAATTTTACGGACATGTACGATGTTGTTTTTTCTTCTTAGTGCTCCTATTAAAGGCTCATTTTGATATAATTTTTTAAAAAATAAAAAAATCAATTTTGTTTTTCAAGGAAAAAAAGTTTGGTTATTTATATCAATTCTTTTTATATATTGTATCAGTTTTTCTCCAAAAGAGTTTAGAAAAATTGGTTCAAAAATATCCTTTTTTTTTTGGTAAAACTTCAATAATTTCAAGTGGAATACACATCCAAAATAAGACTTAGACATTCAAATCAATTCTTAAAACTTACTTCAAAAACTATTTTCTTGTTAGGTATCACTAAACTGATGTCCAAACGCCTACATAGTATAGTAGTTTATACTAATAATAACAACTTGATGGAGATGGGAATTAAATTAGGATGGTTATTAAGTTCAAGCAACACAATGATTGAAACCTTTTCAGGGAAAAAAATTGTTAAAAAACATAAAAGTGACAGTGACTATTACATATATGATGCGGGCTATTATGATTTATATTAGGGAAAAGACATCGTTTTCACCCAAATTATACAAGAAAAGTCGAAGTCACACCTAAACTATACTAGTGACCTATTATACACCAAAACTATAAAAAAGTAGAACTATTTACCCCTCTCAAACTGATCTGGCAAAGAACGTGATATCACATTTCTAAACACGCGTGAAAAGCAGAAAAGGAAATTAAAAGCTTATTAAAACGTACACGTGTCATTATTCAATTGCATTTTATCAATCAATTATATTTAATTAGTTTTTGATTTATATTTATATAATTTTTATTTTCTTTCTTTGCCTTTTAATTTGTCTTTCCATTTCCTTTTTTTCTCTTCATCTTTGTCTTCTTTCATGTTTTCTCATTTCTTCCTTAACTCCATTTCTTATTCCGTATCTCCTCTCAACCTCCATCAATTCATCAATGAATTCACAAATACACTTACCCTTTTATTTTTTTCCCTTTATTATTACAAGTAGGAAGAAGTTTGTTATTATTGCTATGTCCTTTTGGTTTTGTTAAAAAAAAATAGTACGAATATAATTTGATATTGATGTATTCTGTCCAATTTATAATTGATATTTCTCTATGAATCTGGGTATTATTTAGACGAAATTTACTCAATTTTAATTTAAATTAGATTGTGGGTTTATCGGATTTTACAAAATTGGATTATGGGTATCTTGAATTTCACGAGTTGGATTGTGGGTTGTTCGAATTTTACAAAATTGAAATGTGGGTATCTTGAATTTCACGAGTTGGATTGTGGGTTGTTCGAATTTTACAAAATTGAAATGTGGGTATCTTGAATTTCACGAGTTGGATTCTACGTTTTTTGCATTTTACTGAATTGTGTTGTGGGTTTCTCGAATTTTGCAAATTGAATTCTAAATTTATCGAATTTATGAAGTTGAGTTATGGGTTTCTTGCATTTACGAATTGAATTGTAAATTAGTTGAATTTTATTGAACTGAGTTGTGGGTTTCTTGAATATTCAAGAATTGAGTTCTGTGTTTGCATTTTACGATTTCGGTTATTATTTTCTCGAATTTTATCGAATTGGGTTGTGGGTTTCTAGAATTTCAAAAAAAAATGGCAGAAGATTGTGAAACAGTTAAAGGATTGAAGTGATTTTATTTGTCGGATTTGGATTGCTTTGATCCGATCGAATCCGTTTGTTTATTAGTAAATGGGCTTTGCCCAGATTTTAACTAAAAGAAGGAGGATTGAAGGAGGTGATATTTTGAAATTTTATATATATATATATATATACCAAAATTAATAATATTTCAATAATAAATTTGATAATATTTCTATAATAAATTTGATAATATTTTAATGGAATATTTCTTTCAGATAGTTTTGATAGTTTAGTAAATCAGTTTTGTAATACCTACTCAGTACTCCCTCTCTCTATAGTTTCTTCATTTTCGTTCTATTTCTTCATATTTTTTTTGATAATTTTATTTTATACCCGGTTCATCTCTTCCTCTTAATCTATGGTCCT
Source organism: Capsicum pubescens (assembly GCA_030864215.1). Classification (NCBI taxonomy): domain Eukaryota; kingdom Viridiplantae; phylum Streptophyta; class Magnoliopsida; order Solanales; family Solanaceae; genus Capsicum; species Capsicum pubescens. Next base: position 8,552,237 of record CM061540.1, on the reverse strand, counting down.
AACAACCTACTTCTTTAACCACACCCCGAAAACTTTTAGTCTGGCAATTAACATTCGTCCTTTGTCTTATTTTGCAGACCTATCGGACTTTCAAGGCCAGGATTCCTAGGAATTTACAGATTAATCCATCGTTGTTATTAAGAAATTAAGAGGTTAACCATATACTAAGGGTAATAATTTCAGCAAAATTTAATTTACATGATGTGCAAAAGTAAACATTTTTATAACTTTAAACATAAACAAAAGAACAGATAAATATTTTTGATGGGGAAATATATAAATAGAACTTACATGAAGTAACTTGGAGAGAGGTTTCCCTTTCGGGAATCTCCTTAAGATCGAATAGAAAACTTGAAACTTTTATTCAAATACACTTAATATTATGCAACTGGGTTTATACAAAGAGGACTAGCGTGGATAGGTTTGTTGGAAGGAAGAGTTTACACACTTCAGGAAAAGGAATATGTTGTGAGAGTTTTTTCTTCTGCCTTCCTTCTATAAAATCTTACGCCTTTTATAGGCAAAAACTAAATAAAGGAGTGGTCATAAAATTACTACGTGGCCTAGAGATATGTGGCCGGCACTAAAAGATAAAGGATAAGAAAGAATCTTAATAATGCAAGCCGGGTACTCATTGGGCCCCATCGTCACATGCATTATTATCTTCCTTCTAAACTTATTTAGACGCGTGCTTCAACAGTTTTTCTTTCTTTTGGAAAGTAGTGATAAAGGAAGCACTCTGACACTGACTTGATTATTACAAGACATAAAGTGGGCATCCCCACCTGACAATCCTATCTATAGTTGCATGTCTTTACTATGTATCCAAGTTGTGCAGGGCGATTGAGTCAAAACTCATTCCTGAGTCATCGTCTTCGTATGGGTCCTGAGAATCTTGGAAATGTAAGTCTTGAGCATCTTGGAAATGTGCAAGATGACTTGCAATGCTATCATCTTCATCTGATCTTGAAAAATTATTGTCTGCATTATTTATTTCTGGAACTAGTCTGTCTGAATTAGTAGTGGGTTGTCCATCCATATGCTTATCTTGTGTCTGGTTGTTAAGGAATTTGTCTAAAGTCCGTTTAAATATAGTCTCTATTGTTTCACTTTTCTTTTTAGAGATTAAAGTCTTTCTTAAAGCCTTATTACCTGATTTTGCTAACTTATGTTTTGATGAAGAACAACCTTCATCTTCACTTTTTGGCAAAGTGACAGTCATTAACGATTTTGATTTGTCTTTACCGGTTACCGTTTGAACCGGACTAGCTGTACCAACATCCGGTACAGTGAATTTCTGAGCATTTAGAGGGAAATGCACACCCTTCTCATTCATTTTTCGAGGAGATGGAGAACTCTGTGTCTGAGTCTGTGTATTTGCATCTTTCTTGCTTACATTTGTCTGATGGTTGAGTCTTGCTTCTAATATTTGTACCTGCTTTATTAATCTAGTGTTTTCCATGAGAAGCGATTCCTTCTGAGCATTTAGCTTCTTGAAATTCTCCGTCATAGACGAACAATGGTCGCAAAAAATAATCTTTCCCGTTTCTCTTTGTAAATTGTATTGAGGTATTTGATCTGGATTTTGTCTGAGTGATGGTGTTATATAATAGTTTGGTCCTAAGTATCCTCTAGCATGATTAGTGGCCTCAGTAAAATCATTAAAACCTTTGAAAAGTGGAGTTTTAAAACCTTGTATCGAATCTAACACTTCTAACCATGTTTGAAAAATACCATTAGTCTTTCCATGATGTTACTACGTAATATTTAAATTTAGACTTACTCTTTTCTGCCATGTAATGGCATAAAGAATTCATGGCTGCCATAAAATGATTACGATTTTGTCTATTATAAGATATCCAAAGATTGTCTACTAAACATTTTTAGGGTCTATCTAGAATGTAGTCTGGTCTTATTCTAAATGATACGTTACTCTCAGGGTAAGCAATTAAATTAAATGGTCCGAAGTGAATTCTTTCCATTGTTTCTAAAGATTCTAGTGGTCTAAAATTTAAATTACCTAACATTGTCTGTTGATATGAGTCTGAAGCAGAAGCTATGCCCTTGCCTTTATCTGCAGGAGGTTGTCATGTTGGTCTCATGCTGAAAACAAATGAGTTGGATTAAACTTATTTATTTATTCTCAGTTGTAATCTACTTAATTGGTCTGCTAATTCATTTTCTTTACCTTTTATATGTTCAAATACAATATTCTTATAAACAGATATGGTATCTGTAAAATTTAACCATCTTCTTCTACTGCTAGTTTTATCATTTATTTTTTGATGAAATTTAACTATAGCTTCACCATCTGTTCTAACTAAAACTTCTTCTTTATTTAGAATATATAACTTAAAACTATTTAACCCATATAGTATAGCTAATACTTCTAGGTTTATAGCACTCTTATTTCCTTTTTCTTTATATGCTCCACTCTGATAACCACATATTTGTTCTTCATTTTTATTACTGTATTTATTAGGTCGTGCTTTTAGAATGGCTCTCCATCCTAAATCACTTCCGTCTGTTTGAATGATTAAATAATCTGATTCTAATGGAATTAAAATTATTAAATACGAAAACATTATATAATGCAGGATATTTTCTACAGATAATTATTATTTCTATATCCTAAATTATCACTTCTTTCTAAACAATTTTTAAAATGTTCTATACATTCTTGTATTTTTATTTCATCTTTTTGACATCCTTTACATTTAAAAGTTATATATTTATGTTCTTCTGCTAAATTTTCAACTTTTTCTATGACCATATCTACTTCATAACCTTCTTGTAGAACTTCTATATTCATAAATTCGCTCTCTGTTTCTATATTACTCTCTGTTTCGACATCGTCTAAATCTCTTTTAGTTGCGTAACTATAATCTGTAAATCTAACTGAAGTTTCTCCTTTACTTGTAGTATATAATAAATGAGAGTCTGGTGTGAGGATTTTTGGTTTATTAAATTTATTTAGATTCCATTCTAAACCTGCATATACTTCTGGGTCTATTTTTATTGGTTTTATTAAACTTATGCCTTTATTTTCCATTATTTCAACTACATCATTTACCTTTAGTTTAAATTTAGTATTACTACTTAAAGTTAATTTTCCGATAAATCCTATGCACATTAATAAATTATTGCCACTATTCATTTCTTCATACCCTTTAGTTTGGATACTGACAAGTCAAAATGCACCCGGACAGCATAGAATGGACTGCATTCACATGTCCAGGTGGACATTTTGAATGGTTAGTTATGCCGTTTGGTTTAAAGACAGCTCCATCCATTTTTCAACGAAAGATGAATAATATATTTGGAGAATATAAACATTTTGTATTAGTATATGTAGATGATATTTTAGTGTTTAGTCAAAATATGCAAGAACACTTAGGACACTTACAAATTATATTTAGATTATTTGTTAAACATGGGATAATAATAAGTAAAAAAGAAAATGAAATTATGTAAGACTTATATTAATTTCTTAGGGATAACTTTAGGAAATGGAAAGATAAAACTTCAACCATATGTATATATATATATATATATATATATATATATATATATATATACACACACACACACATATATATATGGATAGAGGTGCTGGAGATGGAAAGGGGGGGGGGGTGCTGGTGATTAATTTAGGAAAAAAGAAAAAAAAAGGTGAAAAAAATATGTGTTTGACAAGTGTCAGCGCGTGTATACACATTCAAGATAAAATCTGGTTATGACATTTCAAGGGGCAAATAGTTTCACTTTTTTATAGTTAAGGTGTGTAATAGGCCACTAGTATAATTTAGGTGTGGCTTCAACTTTTCTTGTATAGTTTGAAGTGGAAATGATGCCCTTTCCCTTTATATTATAGTTAGTCGTTATATGTCCAAATCTAAGGACTATACTTGTACTAGCTAGGAGGAATATATATTAAGCAAAAGTTTATGTATATATTAAGCAAAAAGATGTTACTTTAGTTTCTATCATTTCCAATCAAAGAAATATTTCCTTCTTTAAAGAATTTTATTAACTTTACTAACCAGTCACCAATATACAAAAAGAACTCTCCAAACTTCTCAAAGTTCTAATTTCTCCAAAATAAAAAAAGTACAAATTGGGATAAAAGAACTATTGTAAGTACTTATTTAATTTGTAATAGTACTTATTAAATAGGGAAAAGGGTCAAATTTATTCCTCTACTTAAGTTTAATAGCTAAGTTTATCCTCTGTCATACTATCAGGTCATATTTGCCTTTGACGTTAGCAAAGTATTCACCAATGCCCTTTAATTTAACGGAATGATTCAAATTACAATAAATTATCAATTTTTAAAGATAAAACCCATTTCCAAGAGGAGAGAAATTAGAGGGGGCTTTCGCAGAGCTAGGCATGGCAATGCTTCGGAGAGATGCTGCATATTTATCATTTTATTTTTAAAAAATGGTAGATAAAGATACAGATATTGTACAGTTAGTTGTAATTTTTCGATCCAACAACTCTGATCATCACACACGAATCACGATTGATATTAATTGTATGATCAAAATTATTAGTTAATTGTCTTCTCTTATCTAGTTCCTTTATTTATTCACTAGGAAAAAAAAATTATATGAAATTTCTGTTTTATCTCACAATTACAAATTTAAAATTCATTTTTCATCAAATAAAATGAAGACGCAACACAATTATTATCAATTGTGCAAGATACAAATTTTTAATCTTTTCTCCCACAAAAAACAACACACACAACACAAGCACAAACACACACACACAACACAAGCACAAACACACACATACACACAGAAAGTTGATAACAAGAATGGGACAAGACAAGTCCAAAAAAAGCCACACATTCCCCCACAAAACGAACTTCACAACCCCACACTGCAATTGTTGTCAATTGAATATGTGTTGAACAAAAAGAACAGATAAAGTATTTTTTAATTTGACTGTATATGTGGCTAGATAGTAGAGGTACATAGACTTTTGTTAGTTAATTATAATTTTATAACAAAATGACGTTACTTACATTTGTCTTTGAAATAGGATATGAAACGCGTTTATATATTTTACTTTTAGGGATCATTTGGTCTGAATATAAGTTATGTTGGGATAACTTATGATGAGATAAGTTATATTGAGATTATTTTTTTATTGAGTGTTTGATTTGTTGTATTCAAAGTAATATGCACAGTATAATTTCTAAGAATAAATATATTGATTACAAAAATTCCCTCCTTTTTTTTTTTTTTTTATATAATTTCTTTTCAAACTTTAAATATTTATTCTTAAAAATAAAATTTTCATCTTATTTAACTTAATTTTTGTGTGTGTGTGCATTTTCATGATTATATCGTGTGTATTTTTAAAATAAAACTTTCATCTTATTTAACTTTAATTTTTTTGTGAGTGCCTTCTCATGATTATGCCGTGTGTGTTTAAAAAAAAAAAATCTTACTACATCCTATTTAGTTTGAAATGAAAACTTCCAACTTAAGTTTGTTAAAGTAAAAGAGAATTTGTTGTTTATGTCACTTCATTTAAACACATATCACTCATATAATATAAAATATTAAAATTCATTTTAATTGATATATACAATATCAATTTTCACGTGATTAAAAAACTATTTAATTTAAAATATGTAATTCAACAACAACGGAGTCGACATTTTTATTATTTTTTAGAGAAATCAAAATATATAAATAAACATAATAATTATTCAAATAAATTTAACGCATAATATATTCATAAATAAAAAATATATATACGTGTGAAATGAAATGAAAATATACATTGAACTGAAATAATACCTTGATCTATCATTTCTTTCTTGAACTGAAATATATTCGGACTGCAAGCATATATACATATGTGTGAAATGAAAATCATAGGAGTTGAGAGTGTTTTTGTCATTTTATAATTTTATACCAAAGATAAATTGTGTTGAGATAGTAATACCACCATATGTGTGGATAACTTATTCCGGCACTATTTATTAATCCCGGAATAAGTTATTCCGAATATTGACAACCAAACGACGGATTATAAATTTTATTCCAAAATTATTTACTTTAATACCGCACACCAAACGATCCCTAAACTCTTAAGACTTTCTTGGAAGAATCTCTTGTATTGTAAGTGGTGATCCCTAGCAAATTTTGTTCATTTGAAATAATTTTTTTTTTAGCTATATTATTGAGTGTGCACATAGAAAATAATCTCAAATGACTACTTGCGATTTGAATATAAAAAATAATTTTATAATAACCAGTTTTGATTTTAACATTGATTAATTATTAGGATATGCCGATTCAAGAGAACTTGAGTTCATCAGGGAATAGTTACAGGGTCGTTGGGGTTTGAATGAATCCCTTCAATGAAAAATTACATTGTTTATATATAGTTAAAATTATTTTTTTTATGTATACTTAATAGATGTTGTATCTTATTCATGTGTTTACTTTTTCATATTTCGAACCATCTTAATAAAAATTTTGATTCCGTCACTGCTTGAGATGCTGGTTATATTACAAGACGCTTGTCGGATTTGATTAAGAAAAAGAAAAAAAAAATGAAGGAGAAAGATTTTCTATAGCAGTTAATAATTGTTAGTTGGGATCTTCGGAACTATCAAAACATAATAGAGAAATTGATTATTTAATTATTATCTTAATGTTTATGTTAGTTTCAATTAAATTAACAATACTATATATATATCTTGCTGCTCAGGAAACTAAATTGGTTATGCTATCTTCCTTTTTATTTTTTCTTGGGAGTTGTGTGTGTGTGTTTGCGTAGGGGGAGGGGGAGGGGGAGATGTTCATGTGGTGGTCATGTCATACTAGCCATCTGTATTTTTCAAACATTATATTAAAGGGCCCTTTAAAGATTATATGACAAGTCCAAACTTCAATTTGCCAGCAAAGTCACAAAGCCTTTTTTTTCGCCAATCATCAAGAGAAGGTTATTCCAGTAAAATGATTAATCTCACTCCTAATATTCTTGAATTAAATGCATTTAATTAATAAATTTGGCTTAAGTAAACCATTTGAAACCAACATAGTAATTCATACCATATGCCCTTTGATTCCTACTCTTTTTTTTTTCTTTTGGGTTATTTGAAGTTTTGATACCACACATCTACTAATTAAAGGTAATCCATTGTGATGGATTTTACTCAATAAGATATGCAAACATTAATTATCTCGAAATATCTACAATATGTAGCTCAAGATTAGTAGGTGACTCTAGATAAAATTAAAAAAAAAATGAATTAAAGTATCAATACATATGATGTCAATTATTAGTTGGAATAATGATGAGTCACTATATTGGTTTGCTTCACTTACGTTGTGTAATCAATTAATTACAATCTTTTTGGTTTGGTCAAGGGTTTGTCTATTTATCATACTATTTGTCTAGTTTTAGATAATTAACACCAGGGGCGGCTCAAGCAAACCTGTGGCTTAAAACAAAAATTAAACAGAGGCCTTATGTTTTGAAGAAAAAATATTTTTTTTTATAAAGTCTATTTTTAAAATTATATAATCATATTTAATATTTTTTTTAATTAATAATATAGTCAATGCATTAAAAAGTTTTTACTATATCAAACTCCTAATTTTTTTTATATAAAATGTTTCTTTTTTCTATAAATAGTATTTAATATATTTCTTAAAATTTGTAATTTATTATTACTAAAAAAAATAAAATCCCTTAAATTTTGGGAGCTTTTGGCGACCGCTTTTTCTCCGAAAGGGTTGAGCCGTCCTGATTAACACCCTTAGCGTAAGAGACAATTACTATTGAGCGCACTTTTTCTTTTTTTGTTTCTATATGTGAAATTGGGTGGGGGCCTAATTAATTTTATGATCAATATTCAATAATAAGATTCCCATAGGATCTAGCATTGCTTGTGTACTTATTACCCAAAAGAATCCCAGAATTAGAGAAAAAGAAAAGAAAAAGAAAAGAAAAATAAAAAAAAATGCCATCTCTCTCTCTGTATGAAATTAAATATAGGTCTGTCTGTCATCCATATCAGAATAAATAGAGTTTTTCAAAAAAAACTATTGGTGGAGGAAGACCTCCTAGGGATAAGAGACATGAGGCTAAAGAGAGCCAATAATCTCGAATGGTTCAGTCTTTGGTTCATATTTCGTCGATCAATCCTTCCTAGTTCACATCTTTGTTGAAAGAATTTCTTTTGTAATTCCTTACATAAGGATTCAGAAAATGCCGGATCGCCACCTACACAATCAAATTATTGATAAAACTCCCCGTCATTACTTCATCAAAACCGTGAATACGAGCAATGCCATCGCCTACTGAAGTACGGTACCGGTATTTACAATCTTTACTTCATGTTTCGTCAACAATTTCTAATCTCTAGTGGACCTCTCAGTAGAATTCGAACCTAGATGAAGTCCGGACCATCTATCAGAGAAAAAAAGAACGAACGTAACTTGTAGGATTCCCAGGAAATTCTTCTTTTTATAAGGGCTAAAATCATTTATTTTGACTTTTTTACTCCATATTGTAGGGTGGATCTTGAAAGATATGAAAGATCAAGCCGTACATACGACTTTCATCAAATACGACTTTCCGCATACTCTGAATCATAAAACTATAATGAAATGTATGATCAACCAATATTGAAGGGGCCATTCGAGCCTATCTAAATAGATACTATGTTTATATATGGATCGACGTTAATTACATGGGCGGAGCCACCTATATCAAAGGATGGTCAGGTGCACATCTTTCGTTGAAAAATTATATATGTCGTGTGTATAGGTTAAATGTTAGCTATTATGAGTGTGAGGTTAATTTTGCACATCCTTAACGCAAATAGAAAGAAAATTTGCACATTCTTCATCAAGTTCTTGACTCCATCATTAGCATTATTAAACAAGCTAGTAATTTTAGTAGCAATAGACGTTTGATTATAGAATATGATAGTCTGATTTCAAATCAACATTTATTTATAAAATTTGCATAGAATTTTCTATTTCAACTTCAAATTACAATTTCAAATCTCAAATTCAATATTATTTTCTCATTTTACTCCCAGTAATAATTGATCTTGAATATTAAAAATCTCAATTATGAAGAGAAGACATATAAATAAATTAAATATTGAATGAAAAAAGATTACATCAAACACATAAATAAGAATAAACTAGTCAAAATCTTTCCTAATTACTCCCTCCGTCCAAAATAAGTGTGATAAAAAAAGTCCAAATCAAGTAATGGGTAACTTCGCAGAATTGCTTTCCATTGAAATATATGTTCATGCCATGCAAATTACTATTAATTATTATGCGAAGTTTCAAAGAATTGCTTGAGTTTGAGCAATAATAGTCCTCCTATATTTCTATATAACTCGATTTGTCTTTTTTTTTTTTTTTTTTTTTTTTTTTCTTCTTCTTGTTTTTGGCTTTTCATCTCTTCAATGCTATACAAACAATAAGAAAGAAAGAAAGAAAAAAAAAAAAAACTTTGCCAGGAAACAAAGGTGTCCTTTCCAAGAAATAACAAAAATGATTCTCAAAGTGTCACGAAACACAGAATCAAATGACTATTCAAACGAGCTACTTTTAGTAACATGAATAAAAAAAAATATTAAAGAAGCTTATTAGATGTCTAAAACATAGTTAATTTAGTAAAACAATCACTTAACAAATGTGTCAAGGTAAAAAGTAGATAATTTAGCTAGATTTGGTTAAACTTTATTTACACAATTTAATATTTTTTGAATCTTGTGATATAATTTTATTTTTAGTCAATCATAAAAAGAAAAATAAATCATTTGTATATTCAGTATTTCCTTTGCTCGTTTTAACTGTTGCTTTTGTTCAGTAATTTAATTTATTCCAAAATAATTATCACTTTAGACATTCAAAACAAAAATTGATGATTATTTATAACTAAATTTTGTTCCATAATTGAATTATTTGAAGTTTTGTAATAACAATTTAAGTTTAAACTTCTTATTTATTTTTAATGAGATGATTCATAAATCATAACCATATACATACTACGTATTACTTTCTATGTCCATCTTTAGTAGTTTATATTTGACTTGACACACCTCTTAAAAAACATAATAAAATAATAATTTTATTATATTACCTCTATTTCTCACTCATTGAAAAATGAATAATGCTTGATAACAAATATGAAATACATATAAAATGATAATTATATCTTAATTTTTTAAAGTAGACAAATAAAAATAGAAATCTATTTTTCATATAGTAAACAAGTGAAATTGGATTTGTATTTAATTAGACTAAGACTATTAATCTTAAAGGTTGTGACACACCTCAACTTAAAGGGGGTCCTATTACCCCCTGAACTAATTAAAAGTGTAATTTTGACACCCTTAGTGCCTATGTGGCACATACGTGGCACACACGTGTGCCTACGTGGACACTTCAGTGTGTTGTGCCACGTATGTACCACGTAGCACTAAGAGTGTCAAAATTACACTTTTAATTAGTTCAGGGTTAATAAGACCCCTTTTAAGTTGAGGTGTGTCACAGCCTCTTTGGGTATAATTCAGGGGGTAATTGAGTATTATCTCTAAATAAATAGTAATAGAGAATGTAAAGAATAGAAACATACGCAAAAAATCTAATCAAGGGTATCATAGTCATTTTGCTATCAATCAATTTTGCCACGATATTTATTGAAGGCTCGTAACTATACATGTACAATGTTGTTTTTTCTACTTAATGATTCTATTAAAGGCTCATTTGGATATAATTTTTTTTTAAAATAAAAAATAATAAAATAAAAAAAACAATTTTGTTTTTCGAAAAAAAAAAAAAAAAGGTTTGGTTATTTATAATTGTACCGTTTTTTCTCTTCAAAAGAATTTGGAAAAATTGGTTCAAGAATATATAATTGTTTTTAACGAAACTTCAATAATTTCAAGTGGAATACATATCCAGATAAAACTTCGACATTCAAATCATTTTCTTTAAACTTACTTCAAATACAATTTTCTTGTTATCACTAAACTGATTTCCAAACGCCTACATTGTAGAGTAGAGTAGTTTATACTAATAATAACAGCTTTGATGGAGATGGGAATTAAATTAGGATGGTTATTATAAGTTCAAGCAACAGAATGATTGAAACCTTTTTTGGGAAAAAAAAATAGTAAAAAAACAAAAAGTGAAAGTGACTAATATATGATGCGGACTACTATGATTTATATTATAGTCCATCGTTATATGTCCAAATCACTTTGTAATTTTGTGATTTCCTTTTCCACAGTAGACTTATTAGAATAAGAAATAATACATTAAAGTTTTTGAGTTCAAGCTAATCGACGAGTATAGCACACATCGCTTTTGTTACTCGGTTTCGTCCAAGTTTACAAGAAAACAATAAGTGCTAACAAAAATATTCAATTATTTTATCTGATAATTCAACGGTGAACAAGAAGCGAAAATCTTAACCTATTTGTACTTGTCTAGAATATCATGAATCATGTATGTATCCGGGGATTGCCGGTAACTTGTTCAAAGATATATGTTTAGTAAATTAGCGATGGATTCAAAATTTATATTTAGAAGATTCAAAATATATGTAAGGAAATAAGTATTCAAAGAAATTAAGGAGATTTAATATCATTATATATAAATAAATAATAGTTTGACATTGTATGCATACAATTTTTACAAAAATAGAATTCGGATGAACCTCTTGGCCCCTCTAGTTATACCCCTATAGTAAATTTTTAATGTCCAAATTCACATTTTACTATTAATGATATTAATTCCTTATAATATAGTCACAACTCACATAGCATGTTCGAAGTGACATGATTCAAAGAGTATTTTGATATGACAGATAGACGTAACACATGATAAGTTTATTACTACAAGATTCAATATATATATATGCTTAAACTTCCAGTCCATTCAATAAAGGATGAGGTATATGAGGAGGGGGGAGGGGAGGCAAGAGGGTGAAACGGTTAATCCGAACCCCTCCGACGAAACTTTTTTTTGTGTGTGTTTACTTTTATATTTGAATCTTTTTAGTGAAAATTTCGATTCTATCGCCCGTATATATATCAGATATACACAACCAAAAAAATGGTAGTTTTGTTCTTGGTCTGTATCGGTTCTAGTCTCTTGAACAATTACAAAGAAGCTACCAAACAAAGACTTAGAAATTTCAAAAACGCACCTCTTTTTCCTTTTGGGTGTAGCAGTTATCCTCGAAAGGACGACCAATTTTTTATTTATTAGGTAGGAAAAAAATGTCGTACGATTTTAGTCCTTTAGTTATTCTCATGTTTTGGTTTTAACTTTTGCATTATTTTCATGAGTACGTTTAAACTTTAACTAATAAAGTGTGTAATTTTGATCCTTTAAGCTAGCGAAGGATGGTATATCGGAGACGGCCTCTCTAATCGCAAAGTAATGTTATTAAATACTAATTCTACTTTTCATTTACCTTTCACCATTAACAATAAATAACCTACTTATATAGTTGCAACCATTGCAGGAACTTGAAATGATTAACAAAAATCTGTTCACTTATTTTTCAAGTTTCGCTTCACAAGAGTTGATTTGATTAAAATACAAATATCAATTTAGGCGAAGTGTATGTTGTTTGATACTCGAGAAATAAAAATGAACGGAGAGATTTAAAAAAAAAAAAATTAGTAAAATACAAATATCAATTCATCAGCCGAATTTCATCACTTTAGGAGCAAACCTCAAAAGCCTATCTAAAGTGCCAGGCAAAAACTTCCTCGCAAACATATAACATATGTGACTAGGCCTACCATTATACTCACATTTGGTCCCATTTCTCATCATATTAAGCAAATCTTCTGTCACATCTGGCCTAATAAACTTTGTTGGATGAGGTCCACCTTTGGCCCAATCAACCCATGTCAATGTTCTATTTTCATTTTTCCACCAATATTTCATTGTCACTAATGTAGGCAAATAATGCTCGTCCGAGTAACATGCAGGCTTGCAATATCTCTTGAACAAATTAGAATACTTTTGATCCGATATTATGTCGATGGCGATCTCGCGATCAACCTCGAACCATTGGGACCCTTTTCGCCATTGGCCGAGGGTGACCCATGTCTTCATTCTCTTGTTGTAACGCCCGCGTCCCACCGGGCCCAATAAGTCGTAAGACTCCGTGAAGGTATTCGTAGAGTTCATGATGTAGTTGTAGATGGTTGTGAAGTTGTATAGAGGAATGCATGATTCCGAAAGGAGCACAAAGCGCTCGTTCGATAAGTCTAGTAAAGCGTTTGCTAGCAATCGTCGTTCCGCTTCTACCATGTTAAATTTCCCCCATTCTACTTGCTGCATAAAAGGTTAAAAGACCATGTCAAAATGTTAGTAATAAGTTTCTCATCAACTACTTACTTAGATGAACAAGGACCATTGCAAAACAAATCTTAATGGACCTAATCTTCCATAAAAGCCCAACCTGTTTGTTGGGCCGAGTCCAATACCGGCTATGCTTCTAACACAAATAAATTTGAAAAATTAACTTTTAAATAGCCCCTCACACAACTGTTCAAGTTAAAAATAGGCGACAATTTTATAATGTAATATATCGACTAGAGAAGTGAACTGTGAATTCAATCGACTATTTGTGTAAAGATGTCAAGGCACAGAAGGAAGGAATTTGGTAAAGTGAGGCAGCATATATATATTATATAGTAGAAGGCAAAAAGTGTTACTTGTTCTAGCTGGCAAAAGGAGCAGAATAAAAGACATCTACAACAAAAAAGTGGTCAGCAAAATCCTTGTCTTGAAAGGCAGTATAGATGCCTAGTTCCTTCAACAAAAAAGAACACATTAATTTACCAATTCTGAATTTCATAGCCAACTCTTAAACACTTACTCACTAGTTCCTTGCCCAAAAAAAAAACTTTCATTTTCAGTTGTTTAAGGATCAAATATTTATCGTTATACCCAAAAAATTACAGCAGTACTAGTAAGCCAGCTGGATTAGAAACACTAAAGATACTTAGCACGTAATCTTTTTAACGTATGTATATAGACATATAGGATGTGAGTAAAAGCTATTAAGTTTTCGTTAACTTGTCGGTTACATTCTAGTGCAACTTTATTTATTAACTAAGTCTATCGAACAAGCACCATATTCGATCATGACTCTGACTAGGATATTTTCCGGTACATGACATAGGGCTCATCATCATTATTGGCATTAATAACACAATACAAGTGTCGTAAATTAGTCCGATCTAACAATATTCTAGTCAAGAAGGGTACCAGGATTCTCGGTACTTAATGCTAAAAGACGCGTTATTAATATCACAAAACTGTCAAAAGTCAACTAATATATGGTGATGTATATTCATTGAATCAGAAATAAGCTAATACTAGTATTACCATGACATCAACAAGAATTAAGATGTCTATGTTTGAAATCTGTCATACCCCTCCGTCCATTTTTACTTGTCCCGACCGGGCACACGAGCAATAAATAGAACAATAATATAATAAATTCAACTATATTTTGGAAAATGCATTAAAACTAATACTACTAAGGATAAATTATGAATGGCGTGACAAGTTATTTCTATTTATTTGAAACCAAAAAGGTGGATATCTCTATTATTAATATATAATGGATAAGTAAAAGTTAACGAAAAAAATTAATGAATGCGGAATCCACATCTCTCTGCTTCCGCGCTGTCTAGTAAAACACGGACCATTTGATACGGCACCAGTTGATTTCCCCCCTCCTTAATTGTCACTTGTCATTATTCTGTATTTTTGCACTATACTAGGTTTGTGCATAATAATTAAAAAATTAACTTGTAGATCTCTATGTGATCATGAAAACAAACAAAACATCACGTTATGTTATTAATTTTAAAAAGATACTCGTGATTTTAGACAAACTTACAATGTATCTATGTTGGTGGGGGTTAATAATTATTATGTAAAATGCGTCGAGGAGCACACAATTTGACCTAAACACACAGTTATCAAAATACTTGTAGTTGCCTAAACTCAACGTTTAATTGAGTTTAATGAAGATGTTGAGTCCTTAAGAGGGTGCATGGTAAGTTCACCACATCCGTAAAAATGCTAGGTATTAAAGTAAACAAGCTTTAGATATACCCTAATACGTTTGGTAAAGGTGAGTGCTAACCTAGACTCGGAGCAGACAATATCACTGACAAATATGATGTAAATTAATCAACAATGATGGTGAACTCGTAAACTTACCTTACTTGGAACTCTTCTGCCATGAAAAATAGGTCCTTCTTCTGGAGCAGTAGCATTAAAAGATGGCTGAGAATGAATATAAATAGAATAAAACCCTTCATGTCCTTCAAAAAATCTTTCCCATAATGGAGCCAATGGCAAACTTCCTCTTGTAAGAAACATAAAAGCAATTTTTGGCCTTCTCTTAAATGGAAAATCCCTTACACGTGGCACCATCGAAGCCCTCCAAATCAGCTCTTCATCTTTCATATCATGTTTACATGATTCTGGTGCTCTGATATATTCTTTTAACCCTATTTTCCTAGGTAAAATTTTGGCCTCATTGTTTAAGACTAAAGGTATTTGTTGTTGAGGTTGTGGAGGTGGTGGTGGTGGTGGTGGGAGTATTGGTGAAGGAGGTGGGGGTGGGGGTGGTTGGGTTAGGGTGAAAAATAATTTGTTTTGTACAGTGTTAGGAATATCTTCGAGGAAAAAACTTACTGATATACCAATTATTAGACCAGACCCAAAGATAATAAAATAGACAACAACATTATGAAGGTACGTTTGAGAAAGACTAAATAGTTTTGTAGTAGTGAATTGATCTTGTTCATTCTTCATTTTCATGAAACTCTACGAAAAAAATACTACTACAACAACGTACCTGGTGCAATCAACGAGTGGGATCTAGGGAAGATATGTAGGATGCATGTATGCAGTGCACCTTACCCCCTACCTTTGTTGTGGGGATAAAAAGGTTGTTTCTGATAGACTCGACTCGAAAGAAAGGAAAAGAAAACGAAAAAAATACTAGTAGCAAAGAGGGAGAAGAAGAGGAAATATATATAGTAGAGATGGAAGCAAAGAACTTACATGCTTTCTCACTAGAATTAGACAGACAGATTCTAGCTAATTAATTAATATTTTAACCTAAAAGAAGTTTGGGTTTCCTTAATTAATGAAGACCTCAAAGGCCTCCAATTTTTTATCTCTAAGAGATAATCACCTGTATTTAATATTTACTTTGATTTACCTCTCCTGTGATTTTCTTTAATTCTACGACAATCTGGACGTGTCAATGTCAAATAATACAATTATTTGTACAAGTCATGAGGTACTTAATTCTTATAATTGAAAACAATGTACAAGAAGATAAAAGGAGGAAACGTGGATGGTCTAATTAATCATTTTTGGAATGTATAAGGGATTGAGTAATTGTGAATATTACCAGTGAAAGAATATTCTTGGAGTAGTAGAGACATGTAGAAGGATTTGACCATTTACAGAGTGGAGGAATGTTTATTTTATTCAAATAGATTTAAGAAAAATTGATTAGTTTTTGCAGCTAATTAAAAAGTTAGAGAAGAAAGATGAAAAATTGGAAGAAAGAAGAATTCGTGTTATCCCAAGTGGATCCCAATTAGTCCAAAAAATATTTCCATGACTTACGGAAGACAATTCATTTTTCTTGCTTGCTAGTACATGTATTCTTCCTTTAATTCCTGAAAAGTAGGAACTCCAAAATATATACATAACAAGGATTTGGATGTTGTTCATTGTTTAAAAGTGAAATTTCAGATAGCCAATCAACTAAGCTACAAATGTTCCCAAGGATTTGATTGTTCAATTAATAACTAGAGCATTAGTTTTGTACATCATAAGTGTCCTATATATATTATGCATAAAGTTACCTCCTACATTTGCATCTATTTTATGTGTCGCATTTTCGCAAAAGACTCATGACCTTATGAAGAAACTTTTTTCTTTTTTTATCGAGCATATATCTAAACTCTTTTCTCTTTTTTATCGAGCATATATATATACAGAGAGAGAGCGTGCTTAACAAAAATAATTAGTTCAAGTTAACACTAGCACTTATGTGTGTGTAAGAAAGAAATCATAAAAGATTTAATAAATAATAATTATGAACCCATTATTTTTAATCACTTAAAGAGTTGAACTCATTAATTGAAATTATAGATTTACCACTGCTAAAGTCCTTCTGTCTTTCAGTTGACGACGATTAGAGAAAATCAAAGGCAAATTTCATTTTAGCTTTTTTAAATTGAGATACATTAACTTCCCAGCAAAATGTTCTTTGGACCCCTGTACTATGTCAGTTTTGTAAGTTGGATACTTCTACTTACATGTTTGCCATCTGGATCCTTGAACCCATAAAAAAACAACATTTCACACCCTTTGACCGTTGACCTTCATGATGACTAGGACAAAGAGAGTGTAACCAATCGCTTAGGGATGCGAGTGGAGGTCAATTTTTGGCCAATTTTACATTAAAATAATTAAAAAAATAAAAATAATATTTAAATTTAAAAAAAAATATTAAAAAGGGTCCCTTTTTTCCCTCCATCTTTTTAAATTTAAAAAAATAAAAAGGATCCTTTTTTCCCTCCATCTTTTTTAATTTAAAAATATTTTTAAAATAATTTTAAATATTTTTAAAAATGAAAAAATTATTTTAAAAATATTTTTTCCCTCCCCACCCCACCCCAGCCCGTCCCCACCCCCACACCCCCCAGCCTGTCCTTTTTTCCTCCATCCTTTTTAATTTAAAAATATCTTTAAAAATTTAAAAATAATAAATTAAATTTTTTTTCCCACCCCACCGCCTCTCCAGCCCCTCCCCATCCCACCCAACCTCCCCCATCCCTTACTTTTTTTCCTCAATCCTTTTTAATTTAAAAATATTTTTAAAAATTTAAAAATAATAAATTAAAAAAAAAATTCCCACCCCCCTCTCCAGCCCCTCCCCACCCAGCCTCCCCAACCCACCCAACCCTCCACCCCACCCTAACCTGTCCCCAGCCCCACGTAACCCCTCCCCTTTCCCCTTGCCCCCCTCCCACCCATCCCATCCCCACGCAACCCCTTCCCCAACCCCCACCTCACCCAACCCTCTTCCTCCAGCCCCCCACCCCATCCAACCCCCTTCCCCAGCCCCCATGCCACTCAACCCCTCCCCCATCCCCTCCCCCCACTCCAGCCCCTCCCCCCACAATTAATTTAAATTAAATATTTTAAATATGTAAATCATATTTAAATTAATTAATTATTTAAGTAAAATTTATTTAAATTAGGTAAGAATTTTAAATTTAATAAATTAATTAATTTAAAATTAAAATAAATTAATTAGTTAAGAATTTTAATTAATTAATTTTTTACTAATTTAAATTTTAAATTAATTAATTAAATTAATTTTAATATTTAATTAATTTTAATGTAATACTTTTAAAAAAAATAAAAAAATATTCAAATATTTCAAATTTTAAAAGCATGATTATTCAAATTTTTCTACAATTTATAAATTTTTCTTATTTAATTAAATTGATTTTAATATTTAATTTGGTATGTAGCATTTTAAAAATGACTTGGAATTTAATGTAATACTTTTTCTATTTTTTTTAAATGATATGGCAGATGACGTGGCACGCGTGGCAGATGACATGACACACGTGACAGCTGATGTAGCAGCTGACATGGGAGAGTGCGTTACACTCTCCGAAAAAGTGTTTAAAATGTAGTTTTTTCATGGGTTCAGGGGTTCAGATGACAAATATGTAAGTGGAAGTGTTCAACTTATAAAACCGACATAGTACGGAGGTCCAATAGAGCATTTTGCCTTAACTTCCCTCAAACAGAACATATTCTTTGTTATTGCTTGGGAATTGGGAGGAATGTTGAAAAAAGTGGAAGATAATTCCGTAACGGTAAGGTAGATGTAAGAATTATTATAATGCAAGTGTTTTCTTTAATTTGATGTGTAATTATCAATGAATAATTTCTGATTTTTTTTTTGGAACTGGTAACATTGGTATTAAAGCAGTACTTAGGTAGTACTGAAGAAAATCATAATTACAAACGAATAATTTCTAATTTCCTAAAAAAGAATGTATGGTCAAACAGTAGCCAAAGTCTTTGCCATGATTTGTGGCATTTTTCTAAAATTGTTTCCCCTTTTCCGCTTGACTTGTCCAAAGGGGTACATTTCTTGTTTTGTTGTGGCATCAAAATTAAGGCAGGTGTATAGGCGAACTCAGGATTTGAAGCCTGTGAGTGCATCAGTATTGTCAAAGACGCGTATAAGCCTCGAAGCAAAACTCAAAATGTGTTGAGCGCTCGCCTCGCTTAATGTGCAGCTTAGATTTTAATTTCTAATACATACTTTCCGTTGTTAATGAGGCTTTCTGAAGAGACAAACACTAAACAATTGATATTTTACTTTATAAAAAAAATATTTATTTTTTTGTTTATATATTTGTCATTCATGCTTATATTATTAGTCTTGGACTAGACATATATTTATATCTTTTCTACCTTTATGCCCTTTTTAGTTAAATCTCACGCTTTATTTGTACTTTATACTTAAACACAATAGACCTTGAAGCTTTTTTATGCTTATTGGTTTTGATAATATTGGGGTGCACCAATATTATCTTAAGACGTTAGAAAAACTTTCGGTGTTGATTAAGGGATATTATCATATTCAATTGGTCGCCAAATACATGAACAATACTGAAAAAATAAATATATAGAACAAATATGAGTTCTAAGTTAATAACTTTACTTTCTTATAATAAAGAAGGAGAATCACCTGATTACCTTTCGAAGTGCTATAGCCAAGACTCAGATTGACTTTATGCTGCTAAGGATGGGGGGTAGGATTTTATGTAAAGACTGTAAAGTCATTCCGAGTGGGCATCTTTCGACTCAGCACAGGCTCCCGGTGATGAACTTGTTTATGAAGAGGAGCAAGAAGAGAAGGGTCGAGGAGGGTCGGCCTAGAATTAGGTGGGGTGGCTTAACGCCAGATAGTGCGCTGAAGATAGAAGAGAAAGTGGCGGTTTTGGGGTGTGGGATTGTAGGGGAGACGTGGATACCATGTGGGATAAGACTGCCAGTTACATTACGGAGACTGCTAGAGAAGTGTTGGGTGTTTCGAGGGGTCGGGCAGGACGACATAAGGGGGACTAGTTGTGGAATGAAGATGTTAAGAAGAAAGTGGAGATTAAGAAGGGGGCATATGTTAAGCTGATTGAAAGTAAAGATGCAGAGGAGAAAAGGATGAATTGGGAGGTCTACAAGTTAGCAAAGAAGAAGGCTAAGTTTGCAGTTACGGCAGCAAAGTCAGCAGTGTTTGAGAGCTTATATGCGGGGTTAGAGGAGAAAAACGGGGAAAAAAGGTTGTATAGGCTTGCTAAGGCTAGGGAGCGGAAGGGTCGGGACCTCGACCAAGTGAAGTGCATTAAGGGGGGGGGATGATAGAGTTTTGGTGGAGGATGCCCATATTAAGAAGAGATGACAGGAGTATTTCCATAGGCTTTTGAACGAGGAAGGGGACAGAGGCATTGAGTTAGGTCAGCTGGAAAACTCGGAGAAGAGACGTGATTTTAGTTATTGTAGACGTTTTAAGGTTGAGGAGGTCAGGAAAGCTATTCGTACGATGCGGCGGGGAAGGGCAACGGGGCCTGATGAGATTCCGGTGGATTTTTGGAAGTTTTCAGGTAGGGAAGGGTTAAGGTGGTTAACTGATTTGTTTAACGGCATTTTCAATACGGTGAGGATACCTAAAGCTTGGAGGTGGAGTACGATGATTCCTTTATACAAAAATAAGGGGGACATTCAGAGTTGCACCAACTATAGGGGTATCAAGCTGCTGAGTCATACTATGAAGATTTGGAAGAGGGTGGTGGAGCGGAGATTAAGGAAGATCGTGTCCATTTCAGAGAATCAATTTGGTTTTATGCCCGGTCGCTCGACGACAGAGGTAATACACCTGGTGAGGAGATTGGTGGAACAATATAGGGAAAGAAAGAGGGATTTGCACATAGTGATCATCGACTTGGAGAAGGCTTATGACAAAGTCCCTAGGGAGGTTCTTTCGAGATGCTTAGAGGTAAGAGGGGTCCCGGTGGTGTACATCAAAGCTATTAAAGACATGTACAATGGAGGAAAGACTCGGGTGAGAACGGCGAGAGGGGACTCAGAACATTTTTCAGTTGAGATAGGGTTGCATCAGGGTTCGAATCTTAGCCCGTTCCTGTTTTCGTTGGTGACGGATGTGTTGACGCGACGTATTCAAGGAGAGGTGCCATGGTGTATGTTATTTGCGGACGATGTAGTGTTGATTGACGAGACGCGAGGGGGTGTGAATGAAAAATTAGAGGTTTAGAGGCAAACCCTAGAGTCTAAGGAGTTCAGGTTGAGTAGGTCCAAGACGGAGTATATGGAATACAAGTTTAGCGACTTAAGGCAGGAGGACGATGTAGTGGTGAGGCTGGATTCTCAGGATATTTATAAGAGGGATAGTTTTAAGTATCTTGGGTCTATGATTGGGAATGGAGAGATTGATGAGGATATCTCTAACCGTATTGGAACAGGTTGGATGAAGTGGAGGCTCACCTCAGGTGTGTTGTGTGATAAGAAAGTGTCACTTAAGCTTAAAGGCAAATTCTATAAAGTGGCAGTCCGTCCAGCTATGTTATATGGAGCAGAGTGTTGTCCAGTCAAGAACTCCCACATTCAAAAGTGAAGGTGGCGAAAATGAGAATGTTGCGTTGGATGTGTGGACTTACTAGAGGGGATAGAGTTCGGAATAAAATAGTCCGGAAGAAGGTGGGAGTGGCTTCGGTGGAGGACAAGACGCGGAAAGAAAGACTGAGATGGTTTGGGCATGTGATGAGGAGGGGCACGGATACCCCAGTTCGTAGGTGTGAGAGGCTAGCATTGGATAGCTTTCGAAGGAGGAGAGGTAGGTCGAAGAAGTACTAGAGGGAAGTGATTAGATATGATATGGAGCAGCTACAGCTTACTAAGGACATGACCCTAGATAAGAAGGTGTGGAGGTCGCGGATAAGGGTAAAAGGCTAGGTCGCGTGCGTAGGTTGTAGCTAGTAGTAGAAGAGCTCATGTATAGCTGGGTTAGTCATCCCAGGACTGTGTCCATAGGTGGGGGTCATACTTTCTGGATGTCATATTTTTTATCTCTTATTTCATATTGCGCTTATTTATCTTATTTCGTATTGCTCTGATTTCTATTTTATTTTTAGTATGTCTTATTCCTTTTATGTTATGCCACCCACCATGCTTAATGGTGCATTACGCTCTTGCTTACTATTCTCTATCTTGAGCCGGGGGTCTATCGAAAACAGTCTCTCTACTTCTTTGGAGGTAGCGGTATGGATTGCGTACATTCTACCCTCCCCAGACCCCACTTTGTGGGAATACACTGGGTTTGTTGTTGTTGTTGTAGTCATGGTAGCTTAATGGTGAAGGAGGATTCACTTTATGGACTGATCGCGGGTTCGAATGCCCAGTCCAGTAATTTTGTCTGAATAGAAAATAAAAGGTAAAAAATGAGCAATTTTGTTTTAAGCCTTTAAATCTGAATAGAAAATAGCTTAATGGTGAAGGAGGATTCACTTTACGGACTCCCCAGTCCAACAATTTTGTCTGAATAGAAAATAAAAGGTAAAAAATGAGCAATTTTGTTGTAAGCCTTTAAATCTGAATAGAAAATAAAAGGTAAAAAATGTTGTGCGACCTGGGGATCAATCCCTAGTTGTGCGGACAGAAGTGTTGAGTTCAACCAGCGCACCAAGGTGCACTACCATTTATCTTAGGGTGCACTATTAGTTATATTCCACCCCTGGTTGCGCGAACAGAAGTGCTAAGTTCAACCAGCGCACCAAGGTGCACTACCATTTATCTTAGGGTGCACTATTAGTTATATTCCAATTTCTCAAGGTATATATACATATACACATGTAGACACGTGATTTTGACCCTCCCCATGTTTAATATATATATTTTTTGATATTAAATATTTATATTTGGTTCGATATTATTTTAATTTTAATTTTTATCATGAAGTTAATTTTAGGATATTATTTTATTTTTATTTCAATTTTTGAAAAATAATATAAAAATTAAAAAAATATGTTTCTTTTTTTAAATACATAAGTTAGTAGTTTTAGTACTATTTTAATTATATTTATTTTTAGAGCGTCTTAAACTTTTATTGTATTTTTTTAAAATATAAAAATTAATTAGTTACTATTATATTATTTTTATTATTATTATTATTATTTTATTTATTTATTTATTATTTCTATTGGTTATTATTATTATCAAGAGAAAGAAGCAGGAAAACACATTTATTGTCATACTAGGGCCAAAGCAGAGTTTGAGAGATCCAACCCACCAATATTGTAAGCCTCAATCCCGAGCTTACATATTAGATTCACATAACCACATGCAACAATGTTCCTTTCTCCAAAATCCAAGAAATTCCATTCTACTTTCTCAATATCCTTTGAACAATGCACAATCGTATGCTCATTCGTCTTTCTATCCACAATGGCGTGCCTCGGACCCTCGGCGTCGTCCTCAACACTCACAAATTTACCAAGGAGCCTCTAAATCCAAGTTTCATCCAAGGCCAGAGTTTGCAATGAGGAGGAAGACAAAGGATAATTTCACGCCAATTGGGGAGTCCTATACCAGTTTGTTCCAGACATTGAGGCAATGGGGCATGATTACTCCCATCCCTGGGTATATTCTCGATCCAGATTCAAAATATTTTGATCCTAATGTACAATGTGCTTATCATTCTAATATGCAAGGTCACAGTGCTGAAGATTATCGTATTTTGAAAAGAGAAATAGAGAAAATGATTCAAGAAAAATTGATTGTGGTGCAAAACATTGGCACCTCAACCGTCCCACAGAGTTCTTCTCCAGCACGTGGTACTGCACGATATGTGGGAAACAATGAGTCAAGTATGGAGACCCAGAACTTATTTGTTGAAGGAAATGTGTCTGATCGTGGTGGAATCTCTAGTCATGTTGATATGCAAATCAGTGGCTAAATTGTCAGGCTGAGAAATTGAGAAGTCACCCCTCTCCCTACTAGGAAGAGGTCTAGTAGTTTGTTTTCTTTTCTTTTCTGTTATTCAAATTATTTTAGGGTTGTAGTTTAGGACCTATCTTGTCTGATTTTCTTATCGTTTTTGTTCAAACCCTTCTATCTTTCTGTCAACAAAATGTGTGTCTCTTTTGTTTTTATTTCTCAATATATATTATCTTTTTTTTTCTTCAAAGAGCTCTTTCTATGGTGATTCTGATAATATGATAAGCATGTTGAATTTTCAGTCAGATCTTAAAATTCAATCTAATGCTGAAACATTCGATCAAAAACCTAGAGTTGAAAAAAAATATAACAAAAATAAGTAAAGTGTTGAGATGTTTTGAGGATCTAGTTACATCCTCACTTGAATGTTTTGAGGCAATCACTTTGCGAATAAAAAATGACTTGATCCTCAATGAGAAGGTTCAACTCAAGCATTTTTGAATGAGATCAATCAGAGGATATATAGTTTCTATTGTCAGAAGAAGCAAAAGAAAGTTAGCTAAAAAAAAAGAGTCATCTGTTGTGAGGAAAGTACAATACAAGTAAACCGTATGATTTACAAGTTTAAAAGAAGTGACACACGTGCATGTGCTTAGTCACGGTCAATATTGAAAAGATGCGTATGTTCTTCATATTTCATTCCTAGATTGCATGTTATCTACTTACGTTTTTAAGGATTGATATGACGAAGGCATTTCTTTCTGCTATCCAAATATTGTGTCATCCTTTGTTATCCCTTTTGAGCTCTTGTTTTATTTCTTTTATATCCCTCTTTTGAAATCAAAATAGAGTCTGAAAAAAAATTCAAAAAAAAAAGAAAAGTGTCAAGAAAAAGAATAGAGTCAGAAAAGTGTCAAGAAAAAAATGGAGTCAGGAAAAATATCTCTCTTTAAAAAAAAAAAAGATAGAAAAGTCAAGAAAAAGAAAAAAAATCAAAAGAACAAAATGTCTGAACTACGTTTGACTTGATTCTTGCTATGACAAGATACGTAGGCAGCCCTGCTTTAGGGTTCGGTCCAACCAAAAGAAAATTCAAATTACCCAAAATGAAATAAAATTGGGGAAAAAGTTTATTTTCTTAAAAGAGTCGATTTCAAAAGTTGTATGTTTTACCTAATGTTGTGTAAATTTTGAGCCTCATGTCGTCCTTTCTTTCTTACCCTATCCAAAAGCCAAGTTACAACCAAAGAAAGACCTTCAGATTAATCTTTGAGAATGTCAAGGCTAAGCATGTATGGGTATATGAGGTTTCATATTGCGGGCACCATAATGTGATAGTAAATTGTGAGTTCAATAAAAATGAGAGAGTTTTATAGGTCAAAACCCTCATGGGCACCATAAGGTGATAGTGAGTTGTGAGAACAATAAAAAATGAGAGAGTCTTATTGGTGAAAATCTTCATGGACACCATAAGGCGACAGTGAGTTGAGAAACAAATGAAAATGAGATAGGTTCTTTGGCGAAAATCCATTGAGGTGCCATTAGCCGAAGAAAGATTGTAATCTAGAGGGAACAAATTCAACAGTGGCTCAGTTTCAAACCCAATAAGTGGGCAAAAGTTGACAAATGATTAGTGTGGAAAGATTCAGTTGTTTAATTCATAAATGCATGTCATAATCACTGGAATCAGCTATAACACTCAAATGAGTTTTCCTTTCTGTTGATTTGAAAAAAGAGATGTTATTGTATTTTATTATTATTATTATTATTATTTTTATTTTCGATTTTGTGTCTTTATTGTCGAATGAAAAATCAATATCGTCATTCTTTCGCGTATTTTGAGTCAAATTTATGTCAAGACATGTGAGAAAGAACTTCAAAATTTGCTACCAACTCCCTCAATTGCAAAAAGCATGACAAAGGGTTGATGCACCAAGTTAACATACTTCAAAATAAAGTAGGATATTCAAGAATGCTTGTCACCCAACAGTTTTTGGACTCATACAAGTATAAGGGGTGTATTTGAATTTGAACCTGGAGATATCATGTAAGAGAAATATGATTTAAGTCAAAAGATTTTAGTAGTTAGAATTTGGGGTCAATACTATAGCAAGTCAACAATACCTATCAATGATTTGCAATGGAGCTGAGCATGACAAGTGCAAGAGATAGCCTCAATAGCCAAATGCCACAAATCAACCACCGTGTTTTTAAATCAAAAAGTTTTCTTTATATGAAACAAAAACATGTGTTATTTTCAAATCAAACGTTTCAAAGCCTAAATATTAAAAGCTGCAATTTCTCATTTCTGTAAATGCAAGAGGCAATATTGTTACACATATTT
Organism: Capsicum pubescens; assembly: GCA_030864215.1. NCBI lineage: Eukaryota > Viridiplantae > Streptophyta > Magnoliopsida > Solanales > Solanaceae > Capsicum > Capsicum pubescens. The sequence goes on along the minus strand of CM061540.1, from coordinate 8,525,786 downwards.
AGTAATCACAATCATAGTGAAAACTCATCATCCTATACCCCTAGGAGATGCACTTCCTTGTTAGGGTAAGTCATTTTTCATGTGTTAAGTGATGCACTTCCTAATTTGAGCTTTAACTCCTAGAAGATGCACTTTCTAGTTGAGTCATTTTATTCAACCCCTAGAAGACGCACTTCCTAGTCTGTATAATTCAAGTTTTCTATGTTAGGCAAACACATTTTCTAACTTGAACCATCACTCCTAGAAGACGCACTTTCTAGTTGAGTCATTTCATTCAACCCTTAGGAGACGCACTTCCTAGTCTGGATAATTCAAGTTTCATTTGTTAGGTGATGCACTTCCTAACTTGAACCATCACTCCTAGAAGACGCACTTTCTAGTTGAGTCATTTCATTCAACCCCTAGGAGACGCACTTCCTAGTCTGGATAATTCAAGTTTCATTTGTTAGGTGATGCACTTCCTAACTTGAACCATCACTCCTAGAAGACACACTTTCTAGTTGAGTCATTTCATTCAACCCCTAGGAGACGCACTTCCTAGTCTGTATAATTCAAGTTTTCTATGTTAGGCAAACGCATTTTCTAACTTGAACCATCACTCCTAGAAGACGCACTTTCTAGTTGAGTCATTTCATTCAACCCTTAGGAGACGCACTTCCTAGTCTGGATAATTCAAGTTTCATTTGTTAGGTGATGCACTTCCTAACTTGAACCATCACTCCTAGAAGACGCACTTTCTAGTCGAGTCATTTCATTTAACCCTTAGGAGAAACACTTCCTAGTCTGAATAAGTCAGTTTTCATTTGTTAGGTGAAACACTTCCTAACTTGAACATTCATTCCTAGAAGATGCACTTTCTAGTCGAGTCATTTCATTTAACCCCTAGGAGAAGCACTTTCTATTCTAAATAAGTCAGTTTTCATTTGTCAGGTGAATCACTTCCTAACTTGAACATTCACTCCTAGAAGACGCACTTTCTAGTCGAGTCATTTCATTTAATTCCTAGGAGACGCACTTCCTAATCTGAATAAGTTAGTTTTCATTTGTTAGGTGAAACACTTCCTAACTTGAACATTCACGCCTAGAAGACGCACTTTCTAGTCGAGTCCTTCAATTTAACTCTTAGGAGACACACTTCCTAATTTTGGTCATCAGTTTTACTCTGACGAGACGCATTTCTTTAGTAGGGCTTTGAATCACACTCTTTCTGTACTTTTCAAAAATTGTAATCTTATGATGCTCACAAAATTTTCTAGTACAAACTGGGGCAAAAATTTTGTTCGTGTTTATTGAATTTTACTTTCTACTCAGGATCCTCCTGAAGAATGGAAATTTATTTTATGTCCAGGACCCTCTTGAATAATGGGATGTTATGTTTCTGTTTCACCTTTTATTTTGAGTTCAGAAATATATTTTGAAAAATCAGAAACGACAAGTTAGGTGCCTACCTGAAGAATAGGGTGAAGAAACAACAAGTCGGGAGCCCGCCTGAAGAATAGGGTGAAGATTTTCAAGTTCAAGTCACGAAGATTAGAATCAAGATTCTAGAGATTGTAATTTTCACTTGTATTTTTCATTTTTGATTTTTGTTAGTCATTTGAATGTAAAAGCAGAAGTCGTAAACCGGAACCTCAACGGAATCTCACTCGACCTTTATCTCTTTCTCTCACTTTTTACCTTTGAACTACATGTGACCCGATTCCCTTAAAATCCGGGATATGTAGGCGGTCCAAAATCAGAACTCAGTCATATTTTTTATTTTATTTTATTTTATCTTCACTTTTAGAATAATCGGAGGGTCAAAAATCATCTCTTAGTCTACGTCTTTGTATGAAAACTCTTCGAGATTTCAAACAAAGAGGGACAAAATGTAGACACGTGATTTTGACCCTCCCCATGTTTAATATGTATACATTTTTCGATATTAAATATTTATATTTGGTTCGATATTATTTTAATTTTAATTTTTATCATGAAGTTAATTTTAGGATATTATTTTATTTTTATTTCAATTTTTGAAAAATAATATAAAAATTAAAAAAATATGTTTCTTTTTTTAAATACATAAGTTAGTAGTTTTAGTACTATTTTAATTATATTTATTTTTAGCTAGTCTTAAACTTTTATTGTATTTTTTTTAAATATAAAAATTAATTAGTTACTATTATATTATTTTTATTATTATTATTTTATTTATTTATTTATTTATTTATTTATTATTTCTATTGGTTATTATTATTATCTTATTTAAAAAAAAAATATTTTTTCAAAATTCAAAAAAATCCTATCCTAATAGATAACTACTCCCACCATCTCCCCCCCCCCCCAAAAAAAAAAAAATTAAAATTCCTCTACTTAAGGACTCTCTCCCCCACATTTCAACGTACATGACTACATTCATTATCAGATACTTGACAGTAAAAAAAAAATTAGAGAAAACACAGAGAAAAAAAAACAAAGAGTGAAAACCAAAAAACATCAGAAACAAAGAGAGAAAAGTGAAAGCATTGAAGTTGGAGTTTCGTTTGATTTTTCGGTGAGTATTCGAGTTTTTTTTTTTTTTAATTTATCAACAGGTTCTTATCCGTTTTTGTACTGTTATTTCATAAATTTTAACTCAATAACTTCATGTATATCATCCAATATGCAAGAATTTGATTATTGATATGATTGTGATTATAAGTTGTATTGTATATCTGATTATTTAAATATTTTTGTTTATGTAAAAATGATGAATCAAAATGAGTAGAGTTTTTTTTTTTTTTAAAGTGAATATTTAAAAGAATACATAACAAATCCGGAATAGTTTGTACTGAATTGTCAAAGAGCCAGACACCATGTTTTCGTTCTAGTTTTTGGTAAATAAAAATTTCAATAGGTGCTGGGTAGGGTGTTTCACATGAGAATAGCCCTAATGTAATTTAATGGAATCTTTTTCCCTAAAAGAAATTTCATTATATTATTGAAATAGACATTCCTTTTAATTCATGGAATTTTTGTGACAGTGGACCTTTTTCCATCATGATTGACTTTTGTTGCACTTGTTAAAAAATAGACGGTGTTTTGATTTTTTTTATTATTTTTTTTGAAATTTTGTGTAAATTGATCCAAATATTAATGTTTCGTAATCTATGTTTAAATTTTTTAATTAGTGATCCCTTTAATAATGATCTCTTAAATGGGTCTCATAGATTTAGTAATTAGGCTACACTTTAAAAAAATGTAATTAACGAATTTATTTTTATTTCATAAATTGTTAGTTAAGTTTTGTTATTGAATATCTAATTGATTATTTCAAGAGGATTTAGAAGAGTATTTATAATTTGAGGGTCGAAACAAGTTTCTAAGGCTTAATAATTAGTGTGAAAAAGATTACGAATTTATTCAAGATCTATCATAATATTAGAGGAGAAGAGAGGAAAAACACATTTGTAAGGACGTGAGTGAGTTGCGGACTAATTTCAAATCTGTCACAATTTTAATGAAAAGAGTAAATTTAGGTATTGTGAATTTATAATAGACTAACCAACGCCTTTAACGTTAGACCAATTCTAGATAATGTTTAAAATGTTCGTCTCAATTGAGAATGCGGCGTACGCATCTTTCTGAAATATTTAAAATTTCAAGGATGCAATAATGCACCTTGACAAATATCTTTCTAAAATTAACTTTATCAATTTATTTAAAAAGTATAAAATAATAGACAAATTTTAATATATTAAAAATGAGCGAATCTAGGCCCTAACATAATTTATAAAAATAGTTTAAGTCAAGAAAAGTCAATAAAAGCAACCGTGCTAGAACCACGGGACTCGAGGGGTGCCTAACACCTTCCCTTCGGTCAATAGAATTCCTTACCCGGTCTTCTGTTTTTGCAGACCAAATAAAAGAGTCATTTTCTTTTGACCAGGGATTCAAAAAGGTGACTTGGAACACCATAACTCAATTTCAAGTGACGACTCTGTAAATAAAATAATCACTATTCAAAACCGTCACTTTAATTGGAAAACCCTTCGACTCGAACCCTTCGGGCGAAAAAGGGGTGTGACAACACACACAATTTTTTTCGACGTTAACGGGTGCACGTGCACCCCCACCTATACATGTGGGTCCACCCCTGCACGAGCTCTTGTCGTCACTACCTCACTAATAGTATGTACTGCTCATGATAATTTTTCTGGGTCGAGGATTCTACTAAAGAAGAATGTTTCACGACTCATTGGTTCCTTGCACTTCCACCAGCCACCGCGGGTTTTCTGGACTCGCGGTCATACTTTCTGGACTCGCGGTCATACTGTTGTAAGTCTCACTTCCAAACCGTCAAACGTACAACTCAATTCATTATTTCGTAATGTAAACATGTCTACTGTGTGTAGAGGACCAGAGAAGAAAAAGCAGGAGGAGGAGGAGGAGGCCTCCGCCACTTTTTAAAGTTGGCTATTTTCAATTACATTGCAAACACTGCATTAACTACTTTCACTAAATGGAAGATGGAAAGAAACAAACAGGGAACGAAAAAGTGACTTAGTTGGTTGGATACCTAAATTTTCACCTATTGGCGAGAGTTCGATTCCGCACCTTGAAATTCATTCCCCTTCTACCATGTAATAAACTGTTTTAAAAAAAGGTGTAATAGGTAAAACGACTGAAGAAAAGAAGAGAAAGTTGCTCACATTTTGTCTGCTGTACACCTTAAACCAAGATATTTCCCTTTTTTTCTTTCAGACATCTGCTGCATCTTATAGTTTTCTTTTTTAGATAAAGACATTTACAGCATCTGTCAGAAGTAACAATAGATTCACACTCATGGATAGAAAACAACGGAAGAAGTTTCTCATGCCAGCAGAAATACAAGTAAATAGCAAAGAATCGAATCAGTATAACCTCCCTCAATGTGCTCAACCAGTTTACCAGAATTCACAGTTGATACACAACCGAAAATCCCAAACTGAGGTAGAACTTGGAAGTAGTCCAATATTGACAGCCATACAATTTCCACAATGTTTTAGTCATGCCACTACAACATCCATATGTGGAGTTAGTGATTAGTTGTTCGGAAGGTTAGAAGGCAAGAGACTAACCACTTCCTGATGATAATAATAAAAAGGACAAGAAATAATGGTTTCAATTATTTGAAGGAACTGCTTGTGTTATTTAGAATGCCCTGCTTGTGTATTGGTTCCTCTCTTTTTTAATACACCTACCCTCATTCCATAAGGATCCCACTTACTCTACCAATGAGCAGAATCCGCCTGTTGACAGTGGAGGTCCTCTACCACGAAGCAAGCCTCAGTTGTGATGGTTTTTCTTATTCGAAGGGAATATAACTCATATTCTGAGAAAGTTTTTTTTCTTTTGATTGCCATTTGCTGAAGGAACTGGTTTTTTCAGTTATAGCACCAAGGTACAGCAACTTACAAGCAGCTCGTTCTTAGGCACAATGTGAAAAAGTATTTCACCTGAATCCTTCACCTGTGCATATTTTCCTGATAACCATAATCAGAGCATGTCCATATTCTCTTCTTTTTCCTGAGTGATTATGAACTCTCACCAAGCGTATATTGGCATCATGATGAAAAATTCATAAGCCTCACATCTTATCCGCCAACTAGAGGAGATTCCCTCTGCATTTATTCTAGGCTTTTTCCATAGTGTTTGGATTAGCCCTCTTATATTCTTATCAGCCTCTATAGGGTCAGTTATACGAGAATAAGTTCACTTAGTTTTGATTTTGGAAAATGACTTAGTGCCTTGCCTTTTCTCTCTCATCAAACTAGCAAAGAATGTGTGTGACCATAAAAACAAACAGAACCAAAGGATCATAACTGGTCAAGGCCTTATAAAGATTACCTTGTACAACTTTTAAGAACTCAAAAATATATCCTTTCCAGAAGAAATTTCACACGATAAAAATCAGACAAGATGGAGAAAAAACACTTCACCAATTGCAAGTACAATGAGTAATTAAAACAAAAACAAAAAAATGAAGCGTAATGTACAGAAGAACTCACCTAAGCCGTATTGATCAAATTTATCATATTGACGATCAAGATCCCAGCACTCATTACTACAAAAGAAAATCAGGAATAACAGGTGATTGTGCTGCTAACGTTAGAGCCACATCTGCCCTTTGTCAGGATTTATGCTTTCCATGGTGATGGCTAACCTTCTGTTTATCTCCCTCGTCATGTTCATCTCTATCTTTTGCAGTACTTCTATGTTTCTTCTCTTTACCATGAGAATGGCGTTTGCTTCTTCTCAAACTTGCATTTTCAAGTTCAGAATTCACAATGCTTTAGAGTCCTCTTTTAGTACAGAAGACTTGTCTATATCTAACTTGTCCTTCTGTCTTCTCTTACTAGATGACTTGTCAGACTTCTTAGTTCGTGAAGATGATGTTGTTGCTTCATCACCTAAAAGAACATCTCTCACAGCACCAGAGATTAGGTCATCATTTGACTCTACCTTTTTGGCAGGTATAAAAGGTCCATCTCCATCGTCCAGTTTCACTACTGAAACTACTACTGGCCTAGGCTTCGCTTGGTTCGCTTTTTTCTTAGGGAAGAGAGATTGTTCCGTCAGCTTAACCAGATCATCAGCCTCATCATCAGCATTATTTCCAGTCTTAAGGTCATTAGCAGGTGGGTAGTCATCATATACCATCTCCTTTTTCTGTGACTGCAAATAATATAGCCCATGGCGTTTATGATGCTCAGCAAGAAGAGATGTTGATTCAGTTGATTCAACTTCTTCTTACTTTGCAGATCAAACATGGTAACATCAACTTTTTCAGAGGAAATTGATCTTCCGAGGGAGAAAGAAGTAGGTATATGCAACCCAAGGTCGCCACATCTGGCATCCAGATTTTGATTAAGCACCATTCCTTCAGGCATAGGTACCCTTTCCTGAGAACTTGCTGAAACTGGACCAAGCTCTTCTGAAAAGGCTTCAGCAATTAGTTTGATCATTTCGTGAGTCCTCCTTTTTCCCTCGTCATTATCTTCTTCCCTTTTCACCAAGTAACCAAGTAATTCTTCTCTTATCAGTTCAACCAAACCAAGGACATTTCTTGACCTCTCCAGTATTCTCCACCTCATGGCTTCCCGATAGTGGACCCAATGTTGTTTCTACAAAATTTAATATACTAACTATAGATTCTTCAGTGATTGGCTCCACCTTCGAGGAAGTTGAGGACAACCACTCATGAGCAACAGACATATCCTCAAACTCTCTACTGAAACATCCCTAACATGTCGATGTAACATCCTGGGATTCAACCCCCCATCATCTGTGTCACATTCAGCAACTGGTCCAGTTCCTACAAACTGAGGATTCTCCTGTACTCTTCCATGCTTCAGATCTTCCACTCCTTGGGAAGCTGAAGAAATAACTCCCTTGGTAGAAATACAATAATGCACATAAAAGGTAAGTACTTTGAATGCAGACTGGATATATACAGCTTTTATTGATGACGGCAATAAACTGGTTCTTGGTTGCAGCAGTGCTTCCACAAGTTCTGATGGAACTTTTGAAAATCGAACATACACCCCTGACACCCAAGCAGCTGCTGATAAAATCCTGTGCACGAAAGGATTGCCGAGCAATGCAGGATCAATTAGCAAATCACGCCCAACTCGAACAAGTTGTGGTCTTGCATCTTTGACTCTCATAACTATATCCACAAGCTGGTTCTCTATTTCCTCCCCCTTCTGACAGTGTGGAATTTTCGTCATTTCCCCAAGAAGTGATACATACCAATCGAAATCCACAATTATCTCATACACATTTCTCGAACAAGTCAACAAGATGCATCCCAGAATCTCATTACAAAACTCCGGGTCCAACTTAAGAGCATAATTAATCAAAACCTTACAAATATCCATCCATTATCCTCAGAAACCATAGCCAAAACAAGCTGCAAGGCCTCGAGTTTAATATTTGCATCCGCATCACTCAACGATTTGATCACAAATCCTTGTTCTCCATGACTGCCCACAAATGTTTAGGCGCAATAATAGTAAGCGCTTGCAAACCAAGATAGTTGAGATTCGGATCATCATCATTCAAAAACTCCTTAATCTTCTCAACAGCAAGCCTCACAGCAAACTCATACTCACTAAAACTACTAACAATAGTCCTCACGCACTCAAAAGACAACGACTTTGCACCCGTTCTCTTCAAATGATCACAAATCGGCTCCACCAACCTTTTCCCTAACCTCGGCTCCAACGGAGCCAGCTCCACAAAAATCTTCAAAAACTTAATCAACAGCCAATTATTCTAGAATCCACAAATATCTTACAAAACTCAGACGCTAATGGAAGATACGACTTTGCCTCTTTTCTTGCAAGCTCACAAAAAACACCCACAACAGCAGATACGATACCCGGATCAGAATTCTCCAAATCTCTTAAAACAAACCCTAACGGCATCGGGATACAACCCTAACGGTTTATTTTATGTTTTCTAAACTTACATTTTTATTAGAAGCCGACTTTGATTGATTGGTTACGATATTCTAATTTCTACTTAGATTCGAAGCTTGAACACTATGTAGATAAGTAAAACAGTCCAGGCATAGTTACAACGAACAGCAAAATCATTATTTAAAAAAGAAACTTGTACAAGAGTAGAAACACTGGAATTGATGAAAACAAGACTTTGATTGATCGGATATAAAAATAAAGATAGTCTGATACAGTAAAACTCCACTATATGCGAAATCCATCACAAAGAGACCTACTTTAATAGATCTGTTACCATCTTCTAATTACTTCCTACCGGAAGAGCCTCTCCTGTTATAGTTTCCCCTTCCTCCATTACTTCTTCTTCTTGTATATTTCTTGCTCCCCGTACTTGCCACCGTTGTTGATGAGTTTCTAAACATACTCCAAAGGTCCCATGCTGTCGTAGCCACACTAGTCACTGTACTAAACACATCAAGCAACTTATCAAATCTCTCTTTATTATTATTATAATTATAATTTTCCTCCTCCGATGGACTGGTACTAGTGGTAGGATCCGCTTTTTGCTCCTGCAATAATGCCTCGTACATGTAAAGCAAGGAACAAGCCCCTGAAAAATCGGGCAGAGGAAACTTGGATGAGATTGTATTTCGATAGGGGGAGTATGGACTTGGCAAACCGGCGAGAAGTTGAACAACCAAATCTTGATCTGATATTGGATTGCCGATTGCTGTTAGTGAATCGGCTGTGGATTTCAGATTTTTCACATACGATTCGATGCTCTCACCATCTCCCTTTCTGATGCTGTGAAATTGCATTTTCAGTTGTTGACCTAAAATTGTTTCATCTCTTGAACCCAACTCCAACTTTGGCATAGACATACTTTTACTATCATCTGTATCTGATGGAAAACTCATGGTTGCTTCTTGTATTCTCAAATCTGGCTAAATGCCCTAACACCTTATTTGGGCGGTTATTAAGGGGTCGTTTGGCCTTGAGAATTCCACTTTTCTTTTTCATTCAAAAAATTTCTTATTTTTCTCAGGCCTCATTTGTTTGCACTTAATGGAGGTTTGAATTTAACTTCAAATCATTAAATGCATTTATTTTTTATTAAGATTTTAGCTCTTAATAGGTCTTAATCATTCAGATCTAGAATTAAGTCTTAATAGGTTTGAAAAGATATTCCGATGTTAGATAATATTCACCACTCTATTTATAATCAGCAGTGATCACCACTAACCACCTCTGTCACCGCCATCATTGTCAACCACTACCACCACCACCACCACCACCAATCAACTACACTATCACAACCACTATCTACAACAAATATCGCTACCAACCATTATTGTCAACCGCTATCACACCTACTACCTCTATTATTCTAATTATATTCACCGCCGTCAACAGCACCACCATCATCAACTACTAACAGTCAATCTCTACTACCGACCAACTCATCTATCACAACTAACCCCACCGCTAACTACCACTAATACATCACAACCTCCACACATTCTTCGGCCGCCACCACCATTGTCATTAGTAACACCACCTCTACCACCACTTCAACCACTACCATCGCTATAATTTATTTCTACTAACAACCATCTCCACCATCACAACAAACAACATCTCCAACTATCACCAACATATCGTCAACCATCATGCATTCATGTTTCAACCAACACAATCAACACCTTAAACTACAAACATCAAGCAACATCACATCACAACCACCACCATCAATCGTCACCATCATAACAGTCACTACAATACCAACCATCACAACTATCACCACCAACATTATTAATCACTAACATCAATCATTGTCACCACAACCACCATTATAAACCATCTCCGCTATCACTAACAAACATAAATGTTTTTTCTCAATCAAATAATATTTTTGTTGTATTAAATTACATTCTTTTCTAATATATAATTAATTTTTTATTTGAATTATATTTTTTATTTTATTATATATACAAATTAAAAAAAATTACACATTCAGATGTTGAAAAATAAACAGTCTTAATCATTCAGTTTTCAGATCGAGAGACAACATCTTAATCATTCACACGTGCATTCAGATTCAGACGTCTGAATCTTAAAAAAAATAAATGCAGCCTTATTAGACTAGTTGCGTAAGGTTCGTGCTAAGTTCAGATCTAACCTCATGATATAAGTATATAAAATTTAATTTTAGAAAAAATACAAATTTCATCACATTTTTCTATTACATAATTAATTTAATTTATTGATACATTGATTATATCCTACTTGGTAAGTTAATATGATTATCAAAGTTTTTTTCGTTATATAATTGAATAACTTTTAAAGGACTTTATTTATGAAGAAGGAAGAAGAAGAATTAACAAATATGAATAGACGTAGAATTCAATTTAAATCAAATAAATAGTGTGTTCAACACGTTTTAATTTTTTTATATATATATTTAACTGGTTAGATTTTTGAAAAAAATATTTTCTCTAGAGATATCTAAATGACTTCGTGTAAGTAGAAAAATTATATTTCGCATTTCATATTTTTTTAACCCTTCGTTCTTCAATACACCTTATCTTCATCGGTAGCTTTCATCCTTGTCACCCCATACCCCACATCTCATAGTACTTATCTAAGTTAAATATAAATAATTTTGAAATAATATTTTACTTACATTCCAAATATAAGAAAAAAAGTAAGAAACACATTAATTTTTTGAGAAAAAAAATTAAAATAATATTTTTCATTAAAATAAAAGTTCGTGTCAGACCCAAAAAGAGAATAGATATTATTATTAAGAAAAAATAAATGTTTTGATTGAAAATGAGATTGTAACTTCAAAGCTGCACAAATTTCATTAAAATATAAGAAAGTAAATAATGTACTCTATCCATTTCATTTTGATTTACATTTGTTTATTTGATACTCCTATTAAAAAGCTATTTAATGGGAGCTTGTTTACTCGATAATTATATTTTGAAAGTATATAATTAAAAATTATTGGGCCTGTGAGGACAACCAAACCCTCAAAATCCTCACTTACATTAAGTAATTATATAGTTACTTAATGATAACAATAATATTGGTTCACCGAAAAAAAAATATTGGAAAAAAATAATAAATATCTCCTGATTTGTTAAAATAATAAGTAAAAAGAGAATTTTAATTTTAGTACAAGGATCAAGCAAAATAAAAGGGAGAGAAAAGAGCACTCTTTCAATTTCTTTTTACTTGTTTTTTTAACTTGACAAATAACTTAAAAATCAAATATATAAAAAGTAAAACATACGAAATTATCTTTATTAATTATGTTTTAAAAATTTAAATTTGGATATTAATACTTTATGTAATTACTTAATAACAATAAGAATATAGGAGAGAGAGAGAAAGACTCCTTTCTCACTAAAATACCCACCTTTGGCACCGACTTTCATCCATGGATCCAACCTTAACGCCACCCTTGTTACCAAACCCCCCAATACCAACCACCTCCCACGAAGTGCTAATGGCGGAGCCCCTACCCCTCCCACTCTCGTATAAAGATGTAGCCATGGGGAAAATCATACCCCCGGAGTTGAACCCAGAAATTGGGACACCAATCAAAGATGGAAACCTCGGAACCACCGATCAAGATATCCTACTGACGGAGGAAGAAAAACGGAGGTTGTATGCCCCTTGGATCCACTCTGTCGTAGTTAAACCAGTCAATTCCAAATTCAACCACTAATATCTAAAGAGGAAGTTGGAAAGCCTTTGGAAAATTGAGGAACCCTATCCCTAATAGATCTAGGGATGGGTTTCTACAAAATAAAACTCTCTAAGACAGCAAGCCAATCGACAATTCTTCATGGCGGTCCATGGTTCATCGCAGGTTCCTTTGTATCTATTCGAAGGTGGGAACCCAACTTCGTACCTTCCAACTCCAAAGTGGACTCCACCGTCATATGGGTCAGGCTACCCCAACTACCAACTAAGCTATATGATGCCCTTATTCTACACCGAATAGGCAATAGAATCGGACAGCTTTTAAAGGTTGATGCATGCACCTCGGCGGCGCTCAAGGGTAGGTACGCAAAGATCTACGTCCAAATACCCTCCGATACCCCGATAATAGTGTCAGTATCCATCAATCATCACACCCAACCCCTACTCTTCGAAGGAGAGGGATTTCTGTGCAAAAATTGTGGAAGATTAGGCCACACAATGTTTATATGCTTCTACCCACTCAGACCTTCGCAGTACGATCAAAACAGAGTTGGAGTAGCAACACAGTCCACCAGCAAGTCGGAGCAGACCAAACCAGCAGTAGACAACTCCCATAAGTGGCAGACGGTCCACTTTTCTAAAAAGAAGAAGGCAACGCAGAAGACATACCAACCAAACGCCAAAGAATCACCCATCGTCAAGGTTAAAATCTTCAATGCGGTGTTAGGTAAGTTTCTCAACCCTAGTTCTCCGGTAGCGGCGCCGCTGAAGTTTCACCCTCCTCCCTCTGAGACTTTTCAACATGGGTCGGCCCAAGGTCAGACTTCAAATCCCAATGCTACCTTTAAGCCCTCTCTGGAAAAGGCTGATACTAAATTGAGTAATAGGCTGTCAAAAGGCAAAGCCCATCGCAATGAAGCGGTAGAAAGCCCACAGAATAACTCATTGGGAAATCAACCCATTTATCATGGAGTCCCTGGGCCCATAGCCAAGACCCAATTGGGTCCTAAAGAACCCGCCCCATCTCAAAATATTTCCCCACCTTCTAACATTAATTCTCATCCTTTACAAACTGGTGTTAAAATAAAAGAAAGTCCCGCCTTGTGGTCCACCCCCAGGCCATGTAGGCTTGAGCAATCATGAGACCCTTCTCACAACAGTGGGAAACCTTTCCACTTCCCGTAGTGATGTGATTGAGAATGTCTCAACTTTAGACAGGACATTTAATGTTGGTAGAGTTCCTTATGGGAAAACTCATCAGCTGCCTTCTCCTGTCTCTTCTAACTCTTTATATACTGAGGTAAGCATGATAGAGCCTTCTCAAAAAAGCTCCCATGGATTCTCCAAACGCAAACCTGATTACCATCACAACATCTCTATTTTCCCTGGACCATCAACCAACTTCATGGTTGGAAGTTTGCCTATCCAACCAAACAGACCCTCTTCATCTGGAATGGGAAGGGAGACACATCACTATTCTAATCCAGGACCCCCAATACCTGGCCCAACTAGCCATGGTGAGCCTGAACCAGGATCTACAGACATATGGGTCCAATGTATGGATGGACACCCTATTCCATGTGATAAACTCACCAATTCAAGAAGAACTGAGCACGAAGTCCTTAGCCAACATAATAAATCGACTCAGCCTGGGGCTCTTCTTCTTCCCTCCTCACGACCCTGCAATGATGCTCTTGGGACCAACCTTTGTGCCTCCAATTAGGGAGCAACTGGCCCTCATCTGCCAGGAAATGGCAACATCCACTTCCTTACCCTCTCCCCATCTGAACCTCTCAGATAGAGAGACTGAATGTACTAGAGGCCTTAAGAGCAAACAACAAGGACATGGAGGACTTTCTTTCTTAGCTCAAGGTGCCAAGAATAAAAATCCTCAATCTGGTAGAACCTCTAAATCTAGAGTTCACCGAGTTAGTCCAAGAGATTGTGATCATCCTGATACTTCTAGGGTTAGCAGGTCTAGGTATAAAAATAAGTCCAACAAACCCTGTGATAGAAGAGATCATCAAGGTCATATTATCCTCTCTCAGCAGGAAAATAAAGACTCCTTATCAGACATCCACCTCGAACCCCAAGGGGGAGGACAAAGTGTCTACACTAGAACCTCACCACCCCCTTCACTCCAAGATGGAGAACTGCATTGTGTGTAATGCTGGGGGGGGCAAAAATGCTGAGTTTAGGAAGCATTGCAAGGCTATGGTAAAAATACACCAACCATGTATCCTAGCCTTTCTTGAAGCCAAGATGACTGATCACCAAGACCTTTGTGAAGAGCTTGGATACCACAACCATATCTAAGCTGAAGCAAATGGTAACTCAGGTGGGATTGTCATCATGTGGAAAGAGGACTCTGTCTCCATTTCTTCTGTCTCTATCTCTCCTTAGGTCATCAATGCTAAAGTTAAGGTAAACTCTCTCCCCTCTATTTACTTGGCTTCTTAGTGTCATTTATTCCAGCACTGACTTTCAAACCAGACTTGACCTCTGGGACCAGCTCTTTTCTTTCTCTGATACCTACATCCTCCCTGAGGGCAAGAACTGGTTAGTTGGGAGAGACTTCAATGAAGTCCTAAGGGTTTCAGAAAAATTTGGAGGCTCCAGGATTAACATTAACAGGTCTAACCTTTTTATGAATTGCCTAAATTATTGTAAGCTCATTGATTAGGTTTCAGAGTTAGTAAGTACACTTGGTCCAATATGAGATATAGGAATAGACAGTGCCTCATCCTGGAAAGGCTGGACAGATGCCTTGCCAATGATGATTGGGTACATCATTACTCAGAGGCCACCATCACTCACCTCCCTAGAACCCACTCTGACCACTCCCCTCTTCTTCTTAATGTGGGTTCTCTCCCTCCCAACCAGATTAAGCCTTTTAGAGTGGAATCCATATGGCTTAGTCACCAGGATTTCCCTAACCTTATAAAAGACTCTTTCCTGGACTGTCCCTGTATTACTATGGCTACCACTGAGTTTGAAGATAGGGCTAGGAATTGGAATAAGCTTGTTTTTGGTAACATCTAGGCCAAGAAAAAGAACTTGCTTGCAAGGTTAGCTGGCATCCATAACTCTCCCAAATACCCAACCAGCCCCTTTATTCATGGGCTAGAGGCAACCCTCCTGAAGGAGTTCAACCATGTACTCACCCTAGAGACTGAATTCTGGAAACTCAATTCCAGAATCTCTTGGTTGTTAGAAGGGGACTCCAACTCTAGATTCTTCCATACCTCCACTCTCAATAGAAGAAGAGAAAATAAAATTAATTCTCTCATTGATGATAGTGACAACTGGCACTACCATCATTCTGACATTAATCAAATGGTGTCCTCTTATTATGACAACCTCTACACTACTGATCATACCCTGGGTTATATGGCTACCCAACCCAACCCCTCTACTAAGGGTAGGATTAACCCCCTCAACCATGAAACCCTTCAGGTCATCCCTTCCATGAAGGAGGTCAAAAGGGTTATCTTTTCCTTCAAACCTAACAAAGCCCCTAGGCCTGATGGTCATCATTTTTTCCTTTATAAGAAATTTTGGGACATTATGGGTCCCCCTTGTTTAAAATTTGCCAAGAAACCTTTACCTCCTACTCTATGGACCCTCAAGTGAACTCTACTTATCTTTGCCTCATCCCCAAATGTAGGAATACAACCTATCTTAAGAACTTTAGACCCATTGGACTTTGCAATACCCAATATAAGCTTATTACCAAAATCATAACCTCCAGGTTGAAACCTCTCCTGGCAAAAATCATTGGCCCTTGCCAGGCCAGCTTCATGGCCAACAGGAGAGCCTCTAACAATACCATCATTGTGCAAGAGTATATTAGTCGTTTCTCCAAGATGAAGGGTAAAAAGGCCAACATGCTCCTCAAAATTGACCTAGAAAAGGCCTTTGATAGACTGGAGTGGTCTTTTATCAGGCAAGCCCTGGTTTTCTTTAACTTCGCCCCTAACCTCATCAAGCCCATCCTCTCTTGTGTCTCTTCTCCATTCATCTGTGTTCTTGTTAATGGGGGGAAAACAACCAACTTCACTTCCTCAAGAGACATTAGACAAGGAGACCCCGTGTCCCCCTACCTCTTCATACTTTGCATGAAAATGCTTTCCAGAAGAATCAATCATGAAGTTGACATTCTTAATTGGAAATCTATTTCCATCTCCAAAAAGGGGCACCCTGTCTCCCACCTCTTCTTTACTGATAACCTCACTCTCTTTACAAGAGTTGATCTAAAGAACTGTCACACCATTAATAGAATCCTTCAAAGTTCCAGCTCCCATTATGGGTAAAGGATCAACCTTTCTAAATCGAAGGTCATCTCCCTTGCTAATTGTACTCTTAAGAAACAGAGGAACCTTAGCAACATTCTGGGCATCCATCCTTCCACTATCTTTGGTAAATACCTAGGCTCCCCCATCTTTCATAAAAAGCCTGAGAAGGGTGACTTTCAATTCCTCATTGATAATCTGAATAGCAAACTTGCTAGATGAAAAACCATGTTCCTCAACATGACAGGTAGGGTTACCCTAGCTAAATCCTTCTTGCCTAGCATTCCTAACCATTTCATGCAGTAATCCATCTTCCCAGTTTCATTCATAAAATCATTGACAAATCTCAAAGAAACTTATCTGGGGCACCACTGATGCCAAGAGAAAAATGCACCTCCTGGGTTGGGACACTATCACCCTTCCCAAAAGAGATGGAAGGCTAGGTATGCAAAGAGCTAACATCAAGAACAAAGCTTTTCTTTGTGGCTTGGGTTGGAGAATGTACTCCAACCCCACTTCTCTTTGGGCCAACACTCTCCTTTCCAAATATAACTCTAAGTAAAAGTTCAGTGTGGGCTCCAGAACCTGGAAAGGTATCACCAATGGTTGGAAGCTATGCAAGGATGCCCTATTCTAGGCCATCAAGGATGGCACAAAGGTGAATGCCTAGAAGGATAGATGGATCCCTGGATTGCCCCCTCTTTCTTCCATTATCCAGGGGCCTATCCCATCACTCCATATTCATACTAAAGTCAAAGATATCTGGAAGGAAGGTAGATGGGACTTCACGCCCCTGCCCTTCCACATCCCTCCAGTATTACCCATAACATAAAGCATTTTTCTGCAAAGCCCCAACCTTAAGCAAGACACCCTTATTTAGAGTCTTACTGGAGATGGTACCTTTTTTCTGTAAAAGTGCTTACCATCACATTAATAGCCTGAAAAGACATCCCACCATTAATCACTTTTCCTACAACTGGATCTGGAAGCTTAGAATTCCTAACAAGATAAAGACCTTCATGTGGATCTTGCACTACAACAGTCTTTCACTAATCATACTCTTGCCAAAAGGGGCCTGAACAACACCTCCTCCTGTCACAACTGCAACAATAGTCATGAGGACCAACACCACATCTTCTTTGGATACAATGTTGCCAAGACCTTTTGACACCATTTTATCCAAAAATACAAAGGAACCCTGCAACTAAATATCCTCATGTTTGACATCAATAATTGGCACTCCACCTAGTAAATCCTGAGTAATGAGGATTTTGACCCTAACACCCCCTGAAACACCTTGCTCCCCTTCTGCCTCTGGCATCTCTGGAAGATCAGAAATGGCAAGAATTTCCAAAATTCTAACTCTTAACCTTGCTTCAGCATACCCCATGCTGAAGTAGTGGAGTACCATTACCTAGGAGATCTTAGAAATTACCTCCCTAGGACCAGCATCACCATTAAATGGCAACCCCCCACTTCAAACTCAACACTGATGGGTCTTGTTTTGGGAACCAGGTAGGAGAGGGATAGGGGGGTCATCAGGAATAGTAGAAAAGATTGGGTAGTGGGGTTCAGCAGGAGCTTCACCCATGCCACTAACAATCTCATGGAACTCTTAGCCCTCAAAGAAGGCCTCAACTTGGCCATGGTACATAACTTAAAGTCATTAGATATCTGAATTGACTCTCTAGAAGTGATTAACGTGTTGTATCATGGAAACTTGCTATATAATTCTATTGTATTTGTATGCAGATCTCTACTAGAGAAGTTGGGGAATCCTCCAGTTTACCACACATATCGGGAGCAGATTCAATGGCGAAGATGGGTTCAAAGCAAGACCTGTTTGACAACCTTCATATTTTTGTTACTCCTCCAGTTAGTATAGGAATAGTTTTTTGGGAAGACTTCAAAGGGAAATCCTTCTCCCGAGTTGTATCTAGCAATGGTAGTCTTAACCAAAACGCTCATGTTTTTGTATCTGGTTAGGTTTTGCTTGTAACTAACCTTTTTTTACATTAATGCATTTCCTCTTCTTCACCTAAAAAAAAAATAAGAATATAGAAAAAATTTATAAATCTTTCGTGATTTACTAAAATAAATAAGTAAGAAAAATAATTAATTTTTAATATAAAAAATAAGTAAAAAAGAACAAGTCATCTAATAAGAACCAAGAAGAGATTTATAAAAAATTACTATTATGTAACATATGTGATTATCTAATCGCACTAAAATATTTGTGAGGACTATCAAAAAGGAAGATTCCCCCTTATATATAATAATAATTTTTTAGATTGCTCGAATCCACAACCTCAATATTGAAAATGAAAAATGCTTACCATCCAAAGCAATTTCCTTTTATCGTCTCCGGAACCTAAATTGCTTACCGCAATGATATTTATTGAAAGTATTATTATTACTTAGTAAAAAGTATGTTAGTTGTGAAACCTAATCATTTATTGTGACGATCTTGCACTGATCCACTCGTTAACTAAAAATATGTTCAATAGGTGTCATTTAATCTTGAATTTATTGTGATGATGTTGCACTGATCCACTCGTGATGAATCCCTTTCATGACATTACTTCTTTCTTTGGACACAACAATACGAAGGAGAAGTAAAGGGTTATCTAATTTGTAACGACAACTATATTGTGTGACATCATTGCAAATTGTATTAACCACTTTTATGTAGTCTCCCCATTACAATGCTGAGAGAGTTTTTTTATTCTTTTGATCGCCATTTGTGTGAGACATCATTTGCTGAGAGAGTTTTTTTGTTTTTTTTTCTTTTGATGGCCATTTGCTGGTTTTTTCAGTTATAGCGCCAAGGTACAACAAAACTACAAGCAGCTCGTTCTAAGGCACAGTGTGAGAGTATTTCACCTGAATCCTTCACCTGTGAATATTTTTCTGATAACCATACTCAGAGCATGTCCAATTCTCTTCTTTTTCCTGAGAGATTATGAACTCTCACCAAGCGTATATTGGCATCATGGTGAAAAATTCAGAAGCCTCATATCTTATCCGCCAAGTAGAGGAGATTCCCTCTGCATTTATTGAACAAAAACCTTAGGCTTTTTCCATAGTGTATTGATTAGCCCTCTTATATTCTTATCAGCCACAATATCATTTTACTTGGGGCAGTTATACAACCGAGTATAAGTTCACTTAGTTTTAAGTTTGGAAAATGTCTTTGTGCCTTGCCTTTTATCTCTCATCAAACTAACAAAGAATGTGTGTGACCATGCATAGATGAGAGATGATTCCTTGTACAAGTTTTAAGAACTCAAAAGTATACCCTTGCCAAAAGAAATTTCACACGGTAAAATCAGAAAAGATGGAGAAACAACACTTCACCAATTGCAAGTGGACAATGAGTAACTAAAACAAAAAAACAAAAAAATGAAGTGTAATGTACAGAAGAACTCACCTAAGCCGTATTGATCAAATTTATCATATTGATGATCAAGATCCCAGCACTCATTGCTACAAAAGAAAATCAGGAATAACAGGTGATTGTGCTGCTAACGTTAGAGTCACGTCTGCCCTTTGTCTGGATTTATGCTTTCCATGGTTATGGCTAACCTTCTGCTTATCTCCCTCTTCATGTTCATCTCTATCTTTTGCAGTACTTCTATGTTTCTTCTCTTTACCACGAGAATGGCGTTTGCTTCTTCTCAAACTTGCATTTTCTAGTTCAGAATTCTCCAACGCTTTAGAGTCCTCTTTTAGAACAGAAGACTTGTCTATATCTAGCTTGTCCTTCTGTCTTCTCTTACTAGATGACTTGTCAGACTTCTTAGTTCGTGAAGATGATGTTGTTGCTTCATCACCTAAAAGAACATCTCTCACAGCACCAGATATTAGGTCATCTTTTGACTCTACCTTTTTGGCAGGGATAAAAGGTCCATCTCCATCATCCAGTTTCACTACTACTGGCCTAGGCTTCGCTTGGTTCGCCTTTTTCTTAGGGAAGAGAGATTGTTCTGTCAGCTTAACCAGATCATCAGCCTCATCATCAGCATTATTTCCAGTCTTAAGGTCATTAGCAGGTGGGTAATCATCATATACCATCTCCTTTTTCTGTGACTGTAAATAATATAGACCATGGCGTTTACGATGCTCAGCAAGAAGAGATGTTGATTCAGTTGATTCAACTTCTTCCTTACTTTGCAGATCAGACATGGTAACATCATCCTTTCCAGAGGAAATTGATCTTCCAAAGGAGAAGGAAGTAGGTATATGCAACCCAAGGTCACCACATATGGCATCCAGATCAGCCAGATTTTGATTAAGCACCATTCCGTCAGGCACAGGTACCCTTTCCTGAGAACTTGCTGAAACTGGACCAAGCTCTTCTGAAAAGGCTTCAGCAATTAGTTTGATCATTTCATGAGTCTTCCTTTGTCCCTTGTCATTATCTTCTTCCCTTTTCACCAAGTAACCAAGTAATTCTTCTCTAATCAGTTCAACCAAACCAAGGACATTTCTTGACCTCTCCAGTATCTCCACGTCATGGCTTCCTGATAGTGGACCTAATGTTGTTTCTACGAAATTTAATATGCTAACTATAGATTCTTCAGTGATTGGCTCCACCTTTGAGGAAGTTGAGGACAACCACTCATGAGCAACAGACATATCCTCAAAACTCTCTACTGAAACATCCCTAACAGGTCGATGTAACATCATGGGATTCAAACCCCCATCATCTGTGTCACTTGATGCAACTGGTCCAGTTCTTACAAACTGAGGATTCTCCTGTACCCTTCCATGCATCAGATCTTCCACTCCTTGGGAAGCTGAAGAAATAACTCCCTTGGTAGAAATATAGTGATGCACATAAAAGGTAAGTACTTTGAATGCAGACTGGATATATACAGCTTTTATTGATGATGGCAATAAGCTGGTTCTTGGTTGCAGCAGTGCTTCCACAAGTTCTGATGGATTTTTTGAAAATCGAACATACTCCCCTGACACCCAAGCAGCTGCTGATAAAATCCTGTGCACGAAAGGATTGCCAAACAATGCAGGATCAATTAGCAAATCACGGCCTACTCGAACAAGTTGTGGTCTTGCATCTTTGACTCTCATACCTATATCCACAAGCTGGTTCTCTATTTCCTCCCCCTTCTGACAGTGTGGAATTCTCGTCATTTCCCCAAGAAGTGATACATACCAATCGAAATCCACAATTATCTCATACACATTTCTCGAACAAGCCAACAAGATGCATCCCAGAATCTCATTACAAAATTCTGGGTCTGACTTAAGAGCATAATTAATCAAAACCTTACAAATATCCATCACATTATCTTCAGAAACCATGGCCAAAACAAGCTGCAAGGCCTCAAGTTTAATATTTGCATCCGCATCACTCAACGATCTTATCACAAAATCCTTATTCTCCATGACTGCCCACAAATGCTTAGGCGCAATAATAGTAAGCGCTTGCAAACCAAGATAGTTGAGATTCGGATCATCATCATTCAAAAACTCCTTAATCTTCTCAACAGCAAGCCTCACAGCAAACTCATACTCACTAAAACTAGTAACAATAGTCCTCACGCACTCAAAAGCCAACGACTTTGCACCCGTTCTCTTCAAATGATCGCAAATCGGCTCCACCAACCTTTTCCCCAACCTCGGCTCCAACGGAGCCAGCTCCACAAAAATCTTCAAAACCTTAATCAACAGCCAATTATTCCTAGATTCCACAAGTATCTTATAAAACTCGGGCGCTAACGGAAGATACGACTTCGCATCATTTCTCGCAAGCTCACAAAAGACACCCACAACAGCAGATACGATACCCGGATCAGAATTCTCCAAATTTTCCACCAATCTCTTAAAACAAACCCTAACGGCATCGGGATACAACTCAAACAACCTCAAAATCAAGGCAATCGCCTTCTTCCTAGTAGAACCTTTATTACTATTGAGTAAAATAAAAACCTCGGGAGTTAAATCCCGTGCTAAATCTGGAGTAGCGATGAAATACAAAGCATTAAGAGCGAGACTTACTTCATGCGAACTCGGGGACTGGAGGTCTTTCCGAAGCTGATTAGTGAGCAATAGGATGACGTCAGTGGTGGAAGGATCGAAGGAAAGAGAAGCGGCGAGATAAGCAATGCGTTTGAAATTGAGAGAGTGGGAAGAGGAGAGTTCGATAGCGTGGAAAGAAGCCCAAGACATGTCGACGCCATGGATGGAGTGTAAGTAAGTGAGTTTTTGAAGGGCGATGGATTTGGTTTGGGGATCGGTGGATTTGATTTCGCGGCGGATCTCGTCGAGGGATTTTGAAATGAAGGTGGATTCGTCGCCGACGTAGAGACGGAGACCTTTGATCAAGTCTTCTAATGAACGTTGGAAGAGGGAATCGAGAAGAGTTGGACCGGACATTGCAGCGAAAGGGGGACTCGATTACTTTCCCCTTTTCAATTTATGTAGAGACTTGTTGTTGAGGTTTTGTTTAGAACGACGCCATGACTATGAAAGAGGATTTGGATGAGGGGGGGGGGAGGGCAGAATTTAGAAGCCGGTTAATGAAGTGAAACTAATGGCCTCGGTTCAAATTACGCACAAAAATATTGCTTAATTTAATTACATAATCATGATAAAAAAATATTAATTTGATGTTGATAGAGTGTATAACATAATACGAAATAGATTGTATTAGTAATGTGGAAATTAACAGTACATGGATTAGTAATACTGAAATTATTTTTTATGCACGATGTATTGAAAACAATATGTATTAATATCTTTTAAAAAGAATATTGTTTTTTACAAAAATATCCTCGACATATTATAACTTTGTGTATTTTCTTTGCAAAACTTTATCATTCTTTTTTAAAAAAATAAAAAAATAACAATATAACTAATTACTTACATTGAAATTTTAATATTTAATCATTCACTTGCAAAAAAATATTTTTTTTAGTTATCTTTTTTTTTATTTGTTCATCATTTGCTTGTTGTTCCCACTTTGTGATGTTTTAAGTTGAAGGGAGGTACGTGTAGCTTTTGAATGAGACAATAGAATCATTATTAACATAAAATTGTGTTCCGTAGAGTGTTAAAGCTAAGTAGAAAAATTATTTTTATTTATGAATATCCTTTTTACAAAATTTAAGCTTGTATGTAATCATGCAATTTATTTTCGAATTTTGACCAATAAGTATTTTTAAGCTAATGGAGTAGTTTTTTTATGACTAAAATTAATTAGAAAAAAACTAAAGAAATTTGAGGGCATTTTGTAAAACATAATAAAACTTGTAAACTAATTTTTTTAAATAATTTATTATTACAAATATAAAAAAATAAAATTAAGAAAATAAAAAAATATTTAAAAGAATTTGAGGAATATTTTTGTCTTTACACATATTAATCCGATGGTATTAAAACTCATGTATTACTAATACCACCATATGGAATGTTTAGTAATGCACCCTATAATACCGTGCAGGGTGTATAACTAATACATGATATTAGTAATACTAGTTTAGGATACGCACCTCGCCGTGTACCTCGATTTAATGAGTTCAATTTTATAAAATCACTTTGAATATTATACAAGAAAATATGTTTTGATTAAAAAATAAATAACGAAAGTAAATTTGATGACTTAAATATGTTATAGATGCTCAAGAATACATACATACATACATACATACATACATACATACATATATATATATATATATAAGAAAAACAAAAATCTACATCCAAATAAACAAAATATAACTGCATTATATCACAATCAAGCTACACAACACTTGCTAAGTACCAATTCAACTTTATCAACATGTATGAAAAATCAAACATGGCAATAGGAAATACCATGCAAACATGAAAGGAATAATTATACAAACATTAAAGAAAAGAGATATAACTATTGAGAAAAGAAAAGAGATATAACTATTGAGATAAGTAATATGAACAAAGTTAAATTCTTTCACATAGGGAAACTACAAAATAAATAAATAAATAAATAAATAAACCAGGCTACACATAGGTAGTGATTTAAATAAGCAACGTCAATATGCATCTTTGGTAATACCTTCCCCATCACCACCACCACCACCACCGTCACCCCAAATCCTTGCAATACATCAATATTGACGAATGACATTTTTTTTGGTTTTCTATAAATAAAGAGTCTTGAATCAAATTTTCTATAAATATGGCATATGACAATATATCATATAAATATAAAATAATACTTACCAATTACAGAATGAAGATTTTCCATCACAAAGATAGATTGATTTAGTCCAATTGTTAATTATGATCAAGGTGTTCAAGCTCAATCTTTTAATAAATCAAAAAAAGAAGTTCAATTACTTGCAAAAATAAACCCAAAAAGATAAAATTAAATCAATAGTTGGTAAAGTAGCATGCTCAATCTTAAGTTTAATAACTTAAATTCTTCAATTCATGCTCAATCTTACAATAAACCAAAAAAAAAAAAAATGTAAATAATTTGGAAAAAATCAGAATGAAATTTCAACGGGTAAGGTGTTTAATTGTGAGCACCACTTACTACTATTCTTAAGATTAGCGGGATGCTATTAGGGTAAACTGCTAAAGGAACCGTATTAGGTATAAAACTTAATTGTTCGAAGTCCTAGAATTTAGAATTTGTTACTTAGTATAATAGGAAAAGTTTAATAGGTAAAATTTAGCAAATATAAAAAAATAGTGAAAAGACGATTTTGTCTTAAGCGGAGTCTTTTAATGAAGGTCAAAAAGTTCAAACAATATTTCTAAGGCTCTTCACACTTTTAATATATTATAGATATAGATTATAGATTATAGATATAGATTATAGATAGCTTATAGATATAGATATAGATTATAGATAGATTATAGATATAGATACAAATCTAAAATCCTATCAAATATAGTACTAAGTAATACCTTACTTAATACATGAACTATTTCTACTAATACGTCCTACCAAACGACTAGAGTTTATGCCTTATTAGTTCTTGAATAAAAAACATCTTATTGAATTTTGATTAACTTATTTATATATATATATATATATATATATATATATATATATATATATATATATATATATATATATATATATATATATATATTAAGTTAATATTTTTTTTAAACCATAAATACGAAGTTTTAATCAAGCTATGAAGTTTTGTGGCGTTTAAAATAAACGCTCTAGTTCACAAGTCACACCTAAATTTCGGGGTTAATGAAATTTGAATGATCGTTAAAACTTGCTGCTTGGAGGAAGAGTAGCTAAATCGTATGATTAGATTGGGAAACTACATCCCTTCCCCCAAAGACTAGGTAAGGTTTATGATCACAATTGGACCTTTAATAAAGCAGCCGGAAACTACTCCCTCCGTTTCGTATTAGTTGATCCCTATGGACTTAGCACACCGATTAAGAAAAATATTTATTAGAGATCTATTTTACCAAATTAAATTTATCAATTATGCTTTGCCAATATAAATTTAAATATATACAACTAAATTGAAACAAATTAAAATTTTCATTAATGAGACAACTAAATTGAAACAAACATTTTAAAAAAGAGGACCAACTAGGGAATACATGTTTGGGGTGAGTAGTGAAATATCTTTTCCAAATTAAAATGTTGATTTAGTTAACGTAAAACATAGTAGAAAATATCAGTGCATATACTATAAAACATAGTTTTGCATCCCAGTTATTTATGCCCATATTTTTTAGGCTTCCCCCCTTTTCTAATGGCAATTTATTTATCATTGTGCTTAGAAACTTAAATGTCTGCACGTTGAATGTACGATGTATATAACTTCTAATATAGACAATCTCCAACTTGCCTGAATGAGATGTAACCGAAGCAAAGCCGAAACAATACAAATAATATTTATATATCGAATTCTGTTAGTTTTATATTGCGGCCTAGTTATTTTCATTGCTATTACACAGGCAGTAAAATTTCAAGCCTGATATTGAATAATAAATGGGCTTTCTTTCACCAAAATAAGAAAAATAACAACAAAAAATATCCAATACCTCATTGCTTCAAAATCATTTTAAAAAACAGCTAAATAAGCAACTTAACATCATTATAAAAGAATGGCAAAAAAGTTATTCCATACACCTTTGTTACTACTCCAGTTCGTCAAGTTTTGTCTCTAATTGCTCGCCTGTTGAAAGAGTCTTAACATTGACCATGCCTTTTTGCCATTCAGCCTTTCCGACCAAAATCAACCTGCGTGCATTTATCCGTGCTGCTCGCTTGAACACCCTTCACAACAAGTAATGAAAAATTGGAAGAATAAGCTTCAAAGCGAAACAACAAAAATATAATGAAGTTGCAAGCAGCGATATCAACAAAGAAATAATGAATCTATAGATCGTAATGTACCACTTAAGTGGCTTGTTCTCCAAAACCAAATCAACACTTTGCCCTTTTTCCCTGAGAATGGTGGCAACTGTAGATGCCGCACCTTGAAGTTCCGGATCCAGTGAGCAGACAATGTTTTCTACTTGGAGATTAAGTTCTGGTAGAAGTCCCCTCTCCTTGAGCAGCTGAGTATTCCCCAAAAGAGAGAGCACAAACAAATACTTAGACCTAAATCTTCTAACAGAAAACAAACAGATCAGACGAACAAGCTAGAAAAGTCTGTTCCTGCAACCGATGGTGGTTCTCAAATTGAAATTATGCCATATAGGTATAGAATATTACTGCAGCACTTTCATTTCACAGAATCCAAAATGAAAGGAGGAAGCTTGCTCATAGATTAAAAAGAGAAGTCCTAAAGAAGTACAAAAAACACTGACTAGTGGCTGCTAGCAACAAGCCACACCCACCGTTATTCAATAACAACATACCCAGTGTAGTTGCACAAAGTGGGGGATCTGAGGAGGGTAGAGTGTACACCGACCTTACCTTACTTCGCTTCGGAGATGAGGTAGAAACGTTGTTCCGATAGATTCCTGGCTCAAGAAAAGCTCAAAGGATAAAAATAAAATCTAAAAAATGACAAGCTCAAAGATCTAATAGGCTTAACTAGCAGGTTGAATAACATATCAGAAAAGAGTTATGTTGAAGCAACATATTATGAGAATAATCATATACGATAAACTGGCTATGTTGAAGGGAAAATTGTTCCTAGCAAATAAGACAGATGCTGTTATGTTTGAACCTGAAAACTCAGGAGTCTCTGGTTAAGAGAATTCTTTTCCTTCTCCCAATAAGTGAAATATTTTGATAGCCTCTCTATACTTTTTCCAG
This sequence comes from Capsicum pubescens, assembly GCA_030864215.1. Lineage (NCBI taxonomy): Eukaryota > Viridiplantae > Streptophyta > Magnoliopsida > Solanales > Solanaceae > Capsicum > Capsicum pubescens. The sequence goes on along the minus strand of CM061540.1, from coordinate 8,498,058 downwards.
ACTACCTTTGGCTCTTTCCAGCCAAAGTGAAGTTAAATAAAGTGTTCTCCTTTATCTTTTACTCCACAGATAACACATTGTCAAAATCTATCATGAGTGCAAAGAGACATTTTCTAAACCTTACATAAAGAAAACTTTTTCCCTTTGCTGACACCTTTCAATAACAAATCCGCTCTTACTCATTATCCCAAAAAAAACCATCTTAGTGAAACAACTATTCCTTGAAACAAAGGGTTATAGATCTCAGGAAAACAAGCAAAGGATAGAAAGCAGGGTACAATTCACGTATGACTGGTAAAGCTACGAAAAAAGTGAGAAGACTGCCTGGGTTGTAGCCCTTAGTGCAATCTCTTAATGTCGGATAACATGGTAATGATTTGTCATTTGCTGCATTTTTTGTGTGCACATCAGGATTTATTTCATGCCCTATGCCTACAAGTGTTGCTATATGCAGGTCAAAGATATAGTCATGGAGAAAATCGAGTCCACGATGTTCAAAGATCAATCAATTTGACGAGAACCAAAAACTCAAATTGGATGGAGCACTGACAACAGTAGTGTTTGGAAGCAAAACAGGCAAAAGAAGTCCATCTTGACAATGTCCATAAAGTAAATGTGAACGGACACCTAAGTTCAAAGTAGAAGCAGTTCATGCTCCACGTTCCACTGATTAAAACATCAATTGAAAAAATCCATCAAATTTTAATCTCTAGCATCCAGCAAAAGAAAAACGGACTGGAAACAGGAAGTTCTACTCACTTCTACAATTACAGCATCACCAAATCCAAATCCACAAGCTGGAAGATCATCGCCTCCAAAGGTAGACAATAGCCGATCATATCGTCCACCACCACAGATAGCACGGAGTTTTCCTTCACGATCAAATCCCTGCAGGAAAGTGTAATTACTCAATGAAGTGGAAGAGACACCCCATTTACGAGTAAATGGTTTATCAGTAAGACGAATCCAACAAGCAGCTAACCAATTCCAAATCTTCTTGAAATCCAATTTCATGCACAAAGTTCAGAATATTAACAAAAAATATCTTGAGTCGAACCTCAAAGACAATCCCAGTGTAATAGGCCAAACCACGGACAATTGATGCATCAAACTGAAGCCACTCTGAATATCCATACTTCTCAGCAAGTGAAAATAGTTCCCTCAAATCAGATAGTGCTTCTCCCGAGGCACCAAGTTTCTCTGCACCAAAAGAAGGGTATAAAAAACAAGATCAGAAACCTCTGTGCTATAATATTTGCTAATACATCAGTAGGGGATTTCAACTGCTCCTTTTCTAACACAGGTAGAAATACAATCTTCATTTGGAAAATTCACACAAGTTCAAGAAGAGGACATATGTTTAGAAGTCCATCACTTCATATTCTCATAAACAATCTGCAGCCAGACTAGGCAAAGGTCTGCTGCAATTAGTACAACATTCATGGATCCACTTCCTGGGCGTTTAACAGTTTCAAGTAAACAAGAAACTTACATGAAATAAACCTTTTTTACATGATATAAAACTTCAGAAACTGAAAAGATTATGGTACATGAAAAGGGTATTTTGGGCCATGCATAACACTTTCAATCCCGATTATCTTTTGAAAATATTTAATAATATAACAATATACATTTCATGTCTCAAAATTTAATTTTCATAGGAATTGTCAACATAAGCTGCTACTGGATTTTTACCAGTCCAGAAATTTTATGCACCCTCCAACAGCTAATTTAATATCTTCCATACAAATTCAGGGAACATACAAGGTGAAAACAGCTTGTCCGCAATCATCTAAATTAACTAGTAGACATGTATAGATGAAGGGAATAATAAAATAACTAGTGAAGAAACAAATTCCAGGAGATGCCTATAATAAGAGACTTATTGAGCACAAATAGAAGAAAACCATAGGCAACCTTAGTCAGGCCAACCTTCTAACTTTGCCAAAGATTTCAGTGATAGGATTTGCAATAGCTCTTCAATAGCTACCTCTGACATATCAGCAGACTGCAGATCTTTCCTGATATCATCCATTGGAATCTTACCAATCTATTCAGCCAAGATGGTAACAGAAGTTGATTAGAACAAGAAGACTGGAAAGTAAAGTAGGAGATACGTAAATCTAATATGTTATAAACAACTGGTTGTTCCTTAATTGACCCTCACCACCGTCACCAAAAAGTAAAAAATAAAAAGATTGAGATACAAGGATTAATACAATAAAAGCAAAATATCTACATAGATGACACCAACCAGTTGAGAGTAAAGCTACGCTTCCAGAGAACCAATACCAACTAGTTGGGATCAAAGCTTAGTTATTATCACACCTACAATATATTTGGCATATGCCAAGGGATTTATTTATTTTTTGTTAGGAACTTGTATGACTGATCGAGATAAGTGTGGAACCGTGAAACCCTTAATTTGCCTTTAAAAGATAAGTATTTACTATTGGAAGGAAATGGGTCTGAATAAAGTGAAATAGAGGATTAATACAATCGGCCTCAACTAACTTGGGATTAAGTTAATCGATAGAGTACTGTTATATATGTATGATGTATCATATCAAAAATAAAACAGAAGTAGACAAGCAGAATAGAATTTCAAGCAGAATCTTGACATCAAGTTGCTAAACATATTCCACTACCTTTGGATAGAATTAGCATGTGTATCTACCTGTAAGAAAGTAGTCTTTTTATAAGAAAGTAGCCTTTTTCATGAGTAAGAGCAAGGCATAATATGATTGGAAAATCCATAAGCTTCTCCCACTTGATGGCAAAAACACAGTTTTCCAACTGAAAATGAACAGATGCAGTAACAATTCACAGTAACCAGTATGTTTTATTTTTGGAATACTTCAGATCAAACAAGAGTAATTGAGTTACATTATCAAACTGACCTTGTCTATAATGATGCAAACTCTGCCAAACATATTTTCTGGGACGGAATAGCACCTCAATACTTCTTGCAAGACCTATACGTGATGTTTTCAATACAGAGAAACAGATCAAAATCACATTAAGTTGTTTAAGCTGAAACAATGACATGCTGAAGAGTCTTTTGCAGTAAATATGGACCAGTACATCCTATGTACTGAGTTTGATCTTGTGAATCGTTTATAGAAATATACAAGGTTACCAGTTTCAAAAAAAAAAATTGATATGCTGAAGAAGAAGAAATTGTACAAGAGACATTATTCTTAAACTTATTTCCAATAGAGTTGCAAACTTCCTCCATACAAGCAAATTCGTTAACTCACTGAATTTAACTTCTTCCCACTTTTTAACCAACTTCCAAGACAAAATCCCTAACTTTGGTAATTTTGGCTAATGTAATTCTTGTCAAAAGGGAAAAGAAAGAGCCACCTAAACTCATTCGCGCATTGCGGGAGCTTTAGTGCACCGACCTACCTTTATTCACAAGCCTCATCCACCCACCTACTTTGCGGCTCCCATTTGTCAGTCTGATGCTCAGCTAAACAACATCATAGCTTTATTACAACATACCCAGTGTAATCCCGCAAAAAGGAATCTGGGGAGGGTAGGTGTACACAGACCTTATATCCCTTCCCCGGAGGTAGAGAGGTGGTTTTGGATAGACCCTCTACACCATCATAACTTTGTTGATTGATTTAAAAAAGAAATAACACTAATATTTTGCATTTTCCTGAAAGATGATATCATATAAAGACAAGTTTTTTTTTTTTTTGAAACCGGTAAAGTCAATATAAAGACCAAGTTATTTGTAGAACATGATAATAATCAAAGAACTTGGCTTCTTTTAAACTTTCTAATATATTTCAAGAAAACTGAACAAGAGAATAGCTATTTTCTTATTTCAGTTTATGGATGTTGAAGACATAATTAAGTAAGAAAACTTTGCCCTCTATAACAGCTTAAGTTGTGGTTAAGTTGTAAATTTAGATGAGATGATCACACACTTCAACATGGTATCCGAGTCAAACACATAAATTCAGGATGCCACTAGATAGAAAGTGAGTCGCCTAAATTGAGAAAAATGACAATAACATACTAGAATCTCCAATTCTACGATATTGACACGAAGCAACATTTAATTCATACGTTCTTTGGACACATTGTTTCTGGTAACTGAGAGGCAACAAGTAGCAACAACACAATAATATTGTTCTGGTGAATAATAGAAAAAAAATGTGTTTTCAAGCACGCACCTTTCTACTAGAGACCTTAAACCCGACATCTGATGCTGTGAGGCCTATGCGCTTGAAGAAGGTAATAATTGAAGCTATCAGCTCTGCTTCGGCCTAAAAGAAAGAGGAATAGAAATAAATTTGGTGAGTAAATATGAAATTACCATCTAAGCCATTGCATTATACATTTAAAGCTTCAGCAGCAAGCAAACGTCTTTCTCTTTTTCTTTTTTTTTTGATAAGGTAAAGGTTTATTGGCCAAGTACCAAGAAGGTACCAAAATTAAAGGTTACAAAAGACACTTGGGTATATCCATACAGTCAACTACAACTACTCCCTAGCAACTCCAAAAAGTCCATATATTGATCTATACTATCAATGAAACTACTTTTACACCGACAAAACAAATTATGTAAACACCTGCTTTTAATTCTAGAAATAAGAACTTTTTGCCCTTCAAAACAAGCATTGTTTCTTTCTAACCAAATAGTCCAGAATATGCACAAAGGTATGGTTCTCCATATATGCTTCAAAGCTTTATGCATTCTCTGGTGCTGCCAACTCTCCAATAATTCCTTCACACTCTGAGGCATGATCCACGAAATCCCAAACATACTGAAAAAAAATTCCCAACACTGTCTGGCTATTCTGCAGTGCATAAGAAGGTGAGTCACAGTCTCCACCTCTTCTTCACATAAGTAACATCTATTACTTAAAGTAAAACTCCTTTTCTGTAGATTATCCTGAGTTAGGCAAGCTCCCCATGTTGCAATCCAACCAAACAAGCTACCTTTGAAATAGCTTTAGTTCTCCAGATCCCTTTCCACGGCCAACTAGTATCCCAGAATCCTGATTGCTTCGTAAGAAGACTGTAACACTTTTTTACTGAAAATGATCCATCTTTACTATCTATCCATACTAAAGAATCCCCCTTACTCTGATCAGTGAGAGAATTATCCAGCTGAAGGAGTAATTGACAAAAATCTTCAATTTCCCAATCATTTAGATTTCTTCTAAAATTCATTTGCCATCCAGTGTCGGAATAAAAATCAGCTACAACTCCATCTTTGTTGTTGCAACAACTGAAAAAAGAGGAAATTTTTGTTTCAAGCATTCATCGGCCCATCCCCAATCCATAAATCAGTCCAAAAATCTAATATTTACTCCATTCCCCACCTCCAATCTGGTGAATTGTTGAAATTCGGACCATAGTTTGCAAATCCCTTTCCAAACACCCCATCTAGTATATAAAATATTTGAAGGGGGATATCAGCCTCGCCTACTACCATAAATTGTTTCAATTATTTTAATCCAAACTACTCCTTCATCCCTACTAAATCTCCAAAGCCACTTAAACAACATGCTTTTATTATGCAATCTCAAGTTTCTAATTCCCAATCCACCCCCTTTCTTTCCTTTAGTGACCACTTGCCATCTAACTAAGTGAAATTTTTTGTTTCAACTGTTTCCTTCCCATAAAAAGATGTTGCAAGCGAACATCTTTCTCTAGGAAAGCTCAGCAAATATGGCGCTGTCACTGCTAATGTCAATCAGTTCAAATGACTTGCCGCTAGCCAGAAAATATGTTCATCTTTCCATTTCCTTTACACTTGGCCAAATATATTTTTCATCTCATACACTAGGCTTAAGTTACTTCGTCGTCCGGCCAGATGACAGAGTTTACAATCTGAATGAAAAAGAGGCCAGATCCTATATTGAGGTTGCTGCGATTTGGAGCTGGCTATAGTCCACCGGAGAAATAGCCTGCAATTTCATGAAAAGTTTTGGCACATTGCCGAGAGAGAGAGAGTGTGTGTTTCTTTTTCTTCTTAAGGTGTTATTTAGAGGCATCATTCCTTCTCCTCTTATTCCCCAACTTAATTGCACATTTAATCTAATAAGTCTCCACACAACAACAAGATCATCGTTTTCTCATGCCACAAGATCCATGTTGTTAGTCCCATACCATCCCTCTCCCTTTTTAGGTCATGATTCATGTTCAGTTCAAAAGGTTTTGTTTCTCAAATTTAAAAAACCACTTTTGATAGTATTAGGCACTTATATTAAAACAGTTGTGCACCGTGACAACCATATTAAAGTGGTCTAGCTTATACTCGGATAAATACACACCATGCAGTAAACCACCTCATTATCTATCTACTTTCCTTGGTTTGAGTATTTCTTCTACTAATTATTATTTACCAAAAAGGTGAAATGAGGAAAATCAAGTAAAAACACCATCACTGAGTAAAATGATCTATCTATTCAGAAATCAAGCTTTGTCCACATTTAATAACTCAAGACTTCAATTCAGACACAACCAGAACTAGTCATTCCTTTCGCCAAGAAATATCATGATGTCTAACCCAAAAATCTACAAGAAATTTTACTTAGAAAATCTAATCCTAGCATGCATATCTTCAGACTGAGATTGAGGCGTAGTTGACTAGTTGTTGATTGATATCAACATTACGTAGACTAATTCTCAAAGATCAGCAGAACTCAACTAGGTCTAAAAGGAGTATTTTATATAGAAGCTGCTACATGTAAACAGACAAGGATAAAATTGCAGCAGTTGGCAATAAGTAAATTTTTTAATGCTTTGTTCTTTTAAATAACAGTGGTGTCTGGGCAAGTTTGCACCACCTCGACTAACTCCATGGGGTAACTGTCAGGCTGCCACCTCCCACCAACACAGATACCGGTAACTCTTGTCCACCAAGGCTTAGGCAGATAAGAAGAAATTACCTAGTGTTTTTGCCTTCGGGATTTGAACCTGGAACCCAGTGTTCTCAACTACTTCATTGACCACAAGGCCGCATCCTACGGTGCTTTTCAAATGCTTTATTACAAATTTACAATAGCAAGGATCAACTAAATAGATAAATCTTAACCTACCGTTACATCTGGTACACCAATTATATCCATATTCCATTGGTAATGTTCACGACGTCTTCCCCTGGTCATTCTCTCATAACGCCAGCACTGTCCAATAGCAAACCATTTCAATGGAAGAGATACAGATTTTCTGGACATAGAAAAACGTGCACATCAAAATGTGGCATCCCCGCCTGGATACAAAAGTGTAATCACATATAAATGAATGGTGAACCAGTAGCAAAGGATCTTCCACCTGGATGGAATTTGTGAAGCAAACCATTCTCGGTAGACAATTGCAGAAAAGTGAAATCAGGAGTGTCATTAGTTTTAATAGAAGACGGAGAATTTATTTTTTTCTAACAAGAATTAATTAAACAACTGATTATATTAAGGAGGGAAAACTAGTCGTATTTCAATTTTTGAAATTAATAATGAGCTAGTTAAAAGAACTATTATGTTTGCAACATTTCTCGTTTCAGAAACTGATGAGGAATCATGACTATCTATGTGCAAGTAAACTAATTAGATATTTACCCTTTCTGTATCACAAGTCTTGCCAATGAAGGAGTCAGCTCAGGCCTCAATGCAACTCGACGGTTTCCACGGTCCTCAAAACAGTAAAGCTGCAAGATAGAAAGAGAAACATATGATATCATGGTTCATCACTTTTCAGTTTCTTTCTTGCTATGCTTGAGATAACATAATAAGTCTAGCCTACTTAGCTCGCGATAAACAGAGTAGTCAAAAGAGAAAAAAGGCCAAAGTCAGATAGGACTTCAAATGCAAAGCAACATCAAGGGGGGCCTTTAACAAAGTAGAGCGCTATACAGAAAAAATAACACTTTTTATGTGGAACAAATCATATCATGCACCGAATACTATTTGCCTAAGAGTGAGCTTAAAAAACCTCTCATATACAGTTAAATGTTAGCTGTTTTGATCCAGCAAAATCAACGTGCCCCTAGTCATAATTTAGCTCACAATCCAAGGTTTCCAATTATTTAAGCATGTATGGACTTAATATCAAACATAAACATGCAGTGTGTCAAAACTCAAAATTTACAAGATAACAAATGAACCAGTAATAAACCTGGTCTCTAATTTCCTCCCCAGCCTTCCTAATATAAAGAGCCTCTGACTCTAGCACAGGAAAATCAACCTCTTCAAACCCAAATTGCTGAGACACCTGAAATACATAAAAACAGAATAGAAAATACACAAGGACAGCAGCAGCAACAAAAACAGCAGACAATGTAATCAATTTACAGTTACTGGTCAAAATCTCACCAGAGCTAACCTGGTTTTTCTGAATTTCACACCTGAACTATCAAATGCGTGAATTTACTACCAGAAATATCACCAACTACTTATCAAAACACAACTCAACGATAAATTGTTCACTTCCTACTTGTATAAACAGTTGCCGATAGTTCAGGTAAGAAGCTCACACGAGTGATAGTTTAGGAATGAAATTCAAAAAGCTGAGATACTTTAGCTTCATTCTATAATCCTTCACTCTATAATCAATTTATATATATACCTCTCTGAAGTTATGGAAGAGCCAATTGCGGAGCCGCATATCTTCAGGGGGGAAATCTCGGGTACCTTTGGGAGGATTGACATCGATTCTCTGAGCAGTATCATATTCGACCGGAGCCGAAGTAGCTGAACCGGACCGTCCGGCTCGAACATTCTGATTCGCCGATGATTCAACGGATAATGAGGCGGAAGAAGTACAATAAGCTCTAAGAGTAGTGCGCAAAGTGGAAAAGAGAGGGATTTTAATGTGGTGGCGGAGTGAGAGAACCGCCGCCGACAACGGCGGGTGGTGGTGGATAATAAAGAGGGAAGAGTTTAAAATTGCCGGCATGTTTTCACTTGACCGGAGAGGGGAGAGAGGGGAAATTTACACGGGCCAGAAATTTTATTTTCCAATTATCTCATATTTTTCCGTCTTTTAAAAAAAAAAAAAAAAAAAAATAGAATACGAAATACGGTGGAAACTACCTTGAAATATTTAAAATGGGTGAAAATCGTCTCCCTCCGAAATTTGTGGTAAAAATCAACATCCCCGAACTATCAACAATAATCAACCTTCCCTTTATTTCATGCAATATCCATTTTATCCTTATAATTTTAATTTTATATTTATGTAATATTTTTTTATTATTATATGTAATAAATATTTTTTTAACATGGATATTTATAGTATTCTATTTGAGTTTATTAACTTTATAAGCAAATTAATATTTTTTATAAATTTATCACAAAATTCAATATTATTTTTTAAGATCACTATTTTAGTATTATATTTATTAAAGAATCGTTTGGTATGAGGTATAATTATAATAATTCAGATAAAGTTCATGATTATTTATCATGCGTTTAATTAGATGTATTAGGTAGTGTCAAAATTATTTGTCGCATCATTTATACCACAGTGATGAGATAAATTATCACACATACATGTTAGTACAACTTATTTTATAATAACTAATCCCGGAATGACTTGTTCCAAACAACCCACCCCTAAATGTGTATATATACATATGTATGTACATGCATATGTGTATATTTTCGTGTTTTATCACTCTCTTACTAAATTCGTTTCGTATTGCTTAACTTTTTGTTGATATAACACAATCTTTAAGAAAATTTTACTTAGAGGTAGATTTTGTCAAATTAACCTTATTAATAGTAATTTGAAACTTTAAATTTATTTATATTGTTACTTTATATAGTTATTTAATACTAAATTGTAGAAAAAAATATAATACAATTATTTTGATTTCACAAATTGAGCAGATAAACTAAAACTTCTAGTGATAAGAAACGATATTATCTATTATCTATATCATTAAATAAGATGTGATTGTCATTAATAGAGTATTATATATTTTATAATTTATATAAATAATATAAGCTTTAAAATTTGACCTTATTTTTATTCGAGAAAAAACATCTAGTACCCCCGAACTATGACCAAATTTGGTATGATACACGTCAACTTCACGGGGGTCCTATTACCCTTTAAACTAAATTTTAGCGTATCTTTGTCAATCTTTTTAGCTAACGTGATACCCTTTGTCAATCATTTTAGATGACGAATACCTTTGACGTGGGCTCCATTTTATGTGATAAAGGTTTTACTAGAGGCTTATCTCTTTCATTTATTGTTTGTATTTTTTGCATTGAAATATGTTTACAAAATTAGTATTACTTATTATTTTCACTTGTAAAATAAATATTATAGTTTTGATTATTATTAATAAAACTATTTTTCTTATATCATGCTAATTTACTTCATAAAGATCATCATTAGCTTATATACTTAATTAATATTTCTTTTTTTTTCCTAGAAGATTATAATGTTTATGTTTTTATGAAGATTTTGTTATATATATATATATATTTTAAATGAAGATAATGTTTCTGTTTTTATGCAATGTCCATAAACATTATCATATTTACAAGGACAAAATGGACATTGCATGGGATAAAGGAGGGAGGTTGATTATTGTTGATAGCTCGGGGGAGGTTGATTTTTAAGACAAACTTCGGGGGACGATTTTCACCCATTTAAAATGGAACAAAAATATTTTCTATTTATTTTTTAACTTAAAAATATTCCTTCATTCAATTTTTAACTCAAAATATCTCTTTCTCTAATAAAATATCATCAAATATGCCACGTGAAAAGAAATCCTCACGAAAAATATATATATTTATCCTACCTTTAAACAACTCAGAAACTAATTCTTTTAATATTGTAGTACCTTTTTTTTTACATAAAATTATATTTATAAATTACTGTAATTTTGGAGATGAATATAGGATCTCAAATTATGTATTTATTTTCATACGTCTTTATATTTGAAGTTTTTACAATAAAATATTTTGATGTTTTTTTTTTTCTTTACGTGAACGAGAGTATAATCTTTTTGTTCATGTGACAATTTTATAGTTTAAAATAATAGGAGTATTGCTTAGAACCATATTAGTGAGAAATGTAAGTTTTAGAATTAAAGATTGAATTCATTGAATCTTAGAAAATCTTGAACAGTTAAAAAATTATGTTAAAGTCTTTCGATTTTTAAAAGTGATTATTAAAAAAAAGTTTCTAGCTTAAAAAAAAATAAAAAATCAATCAAATAATTTCTAATTAGGTAAATCTTACATAAAACTTTTATGCATTGTATATGTTCTAAATATTCCAAATTGATGGATTCATCCAAATAGCTACTAGTACTATTTATGAGTGCGTTGGGATTAAAAGGAGGAATAATATCATTAGTATGTTCATATTTTAACCAGTTCATTTATGTATAAGTATTGCATTTATTGGTATTTTACGTGTTATGGAAACATCAATTTGGGGCTTGAGTTTTTGAAGTGGAGTGTTCATACTTCATAATCACATCACAATGAATTTCTCAAGTTGGAAAATGTTGTGGTACTTGAATAATAATGATAATTCTGAATTGTAGTTAATCGTTATAATAATTGTCAATAGTGATCAGTAAATGGTTATTGATGATAATAATTAATAATTTTGATTGATAATTGTGATAGTTAATGATGGTGATGAAAATAATGGTTAGAGATATATGGTAATGCTTAATTGCAGTGATTTTCATTAGTGAATTAGTGATTGAGACGTGATTGTAAATGATAGTTAGTGATGGTCATATCCATTCGACTTATGTGACCGGTGACAACGATAGTTATTATTGATCGCAATGGAGGATAATAGTTGATAATGATGCATAATAAAGATCAATGATGAACTTTATGCTAATTTATAGATATTCCTAATAGAAAATGACAATTTTTTCATAATTTAATAAATTATTAACAGCTATTTATTTACCTATATTTTATGTTGAATTCCTACCAATTGCAAAAATGTTTTGTGTTAAATTATAGTACTCTAGTATATAAAGAAGTGAAAAATATATATTTTAATTAATTAAAAATTAAATTAATCGGGTCATTGTCCTTTTTCATCTTAGTTCCGTATTTTAGAAAAGCATATAAAATAGGCAGAAAAGTTTTATTTAGAGGGAATTATGAGTGAATGACGAATCCTCGATATCGCAGCAAAATCACACTTTTCAACACAGTTTCTTCCGATTCTGCGACTGTTCTTCGCCGGAGTTGACAACAGTAAGCTTACGATTCAAAATTGTTTATCATTCGCTTTCACTGTTTTGCTATTATTCATCTGGAACAAACCCTTGCTCGATTTCCCTCTTCAAATTAACTAATTTTCGACTGTCCATTTGTGTAATTGTGTCATTTTGTGTATGTGTTTCTTACTAATTGTTTGTTACGCAGTTTGGCTTTTTGTCTTCAATTTGAACCACAACCGCATTGATATGATACATCATTCGTGTCACTTATATGTCCTCCAGTATTCCTGCATTGCGTTTTTTTAATTGCTGTTATTCAGTATATTACTCTCTCCGTTTCAATTTGTTCGTTTGGTTTTGACTTGACATAAAATTCAACAAAATAAAGGAGCTTTTTGAATTTTGTGTGTCAAACTAAAATATGTGGAATGTACTAAAATGTTCTTTAATCTTGTATTTTAAAACATGTCACGTGGAAAATTAGAATTAAAGAGTTGCCAAAAGAAAAGAAGCATTCTTTTTGAAATGGACTGAAAAGGAAATCAGGACAAACTAATTAAAACGGAGGGAGTACCTTTTTCATTACTTGAAATGAGTATGTGTGCGCTAATTATTTCTTTTGGGACTCCCGTAGATCTTGTATTGGCTAGATAAGTTTTATGGTTTCACACAATAAACAGTTTAACTCCTTAATTTTGTAAAGTTTAACTATTATTGCAATTCCTTAACTCGAGATATATTGCTTTTGCGGATTAAATGATCGAGTTTGCCAAGTACCAAATAAATCCAGTAGAATTTTCCAGCAATCGCATAATTTGTTATTTCTATAGGGACTGATGCATAGTTGCTAATTTGCTATTGTTGAGACTTGTATCTGGTAATACCAATGCAAACTAAGCCTAGGATTCAAGTACTATAACAAGGTCTTCAGATTGCAGTTTCATGAAGACTGTATTATTCTACCTATCTGTATACATAATTTAATTTATATACACTCTCATTTTAAACGCCATTGTAGTTTGACCGGTTGAGCAGGTGAATTACCCTCTTTTTTCGGTTACTACCAACACTATATATAGACATTTATTTGCTTTTGTTATTGTTGTTTTTTTAAGTAACTTATCATGTAAATTCCTTATAAAGAAGAGTAACATATTGTGTAAAAAGTATTTATTATCAACGAATTACAATTAGTCAACGGATATTTCAATTCACCCATTACAACAAGAATCTTAGGTTTTATTTGTTATGACAACCAGTGTTTTCTGGAAAACAAGTCATTTTTTTGGTGTTTTGGTTGCCAGGGTTTTCTATGAACACAGTAACTTTGCTCACTTATGAGTGGAAGCCATTTATTTTAAGAACCGTTTCAACTCTTAACATCATGTCACTGCTCCAAATGACGTTTAGATATTGTTATCAATCTTTCATACTAAAAGATTTCATCAATATACTATCCAATTTGTTAACATTGAGATATTTTCTGTTTACTAAACCATATAGAAGAATCGGAAACAGTTTCTCTACTTCTTCGGAGGTAGCGGTATGGACTGCGTACATTTTACCCTCCCCAAACCTTGCTTTGTGGGAATACACTAGGTTTGTTGTTGTAAACCATATAGAAGAAAATATTTTTCAGAAAGTAACTTTTTTCGAGAATATGTTTTCTGACATACTAAACACGAAAGGTTTCGTGTTTCTAGTGTGCTACTGGCCATTGGGTGTTATACTTTTGTAACTATCAGGTGATGGGTGTTATACTTTGTAACTATCAGGTAATGAACTAGCTGGATTATACTCTGTTAGGGCTCTTTAGTTAACTCTACATTTGAACTTGAAGGCTCTTCCATGGGATTGAAACAAGTAGTAGAAGGAGACAAATAGACATCCATATACATCACGAGGATAAGTACTGAAACCTGATAGACATAGCTTGTATAGGACATTGTTCCTCCACATCATACCTGCAAAGCAAAATTATTGGAACTCATAATTCTTTTATCTTCCTTTTGAGAGCTTGTTTCGGAGGATTGGAAAGCTGAGTCGTATAACATATAACCAGTTGTGAGCAGAGACAGCATGCACTTTATGAAGGAAATTTAAACTTTTTTTCTAATCTAGTACCTTCTTTGATTGGACAGGAAAATTCAAATCTTCTCCCCGCACACTCAGCGCACTCAGAGAAGGTGTTCTTGTCTTCGGTGTGTATTTTATGAATTTTCTGCACAGATTGGGACAGGATTTTCTGGTCCATAAATCAGCTGGAGATGTTTTTCAAATGAGGTCATCATCATCAAGGGAAATTACATTCATATTCAACTTTATTTCATTGTGACAAAGGAAAATTGTGTTCTATTTTACTGTTGGAATTGCTGGGATTACACATTACGTCACACCTTCAGTAATTTGCATTTGATTTATCAAGAGAGTAACCATTCAAGTACATGATTTTTAGACATAGCTGAAAGTTCACCATGCCTCGTAAGGTGAATTACGGAGTTAACTACGAGGAAGATTTTGATTACTATGAAGATGACGGTTATGACTATGATGATGATTATGCAGAGGGAAATGGTGAGTACCTTAGTCCTTTCTAGTGAGCCTGAGAGATTTTCATGTTTAAGATCTGAGGCTGCACAATTCAGTTCCATCTCCCCTTAAGCCCTTAACATATAAGAATAGAAAAAAGACATTAATCACACTGAGGTTACTTTTTTGTATTGCTGACTTACCTTTGTGATGCCATGTTTGAATGAAAGTATTTTATGTACTTGCAAACTCATTTCTGCAAGCTAATTAAAATTCATGGTATTATCCATTAAATTGCAATGACTTTCTGTATTGTGTTAATTTTTTCTGAACTGTTACAGCAATCATTAACGTGTCATCATTCCATTGTTGACTATGTTTCTTGAAGTAGGTTGGTGGAGAGCATTTAGTTGTTGTGTGGGGCTTCTCTATACTTCTCACTGGGAATCCTTGAAGGATAAAAATACTTAACAAGTCACTCAAAATTATTCCCAGGCTTAAGATATGATTTGTTTAACTTCTTGGAGGACTCCCTAAAAGTTACACTCCCGTGTCTCAATTATTGTCTCCCATGATGGAATATCCGAAAGCTTTTGGTACTTTTATACAGATAATGATATCCTATGCAACTTCATGACCATTTACATTGAGGTCCTTAATGCCATTTTTTCCGCTTTAAACTAAGTTTACAACTAGTATTATTACATGAAAGGACACAGGAAATACCAATGAGATTTCTTCTTTGCATGGTTAAATGTATGGTTGATTACAATGATAGTAGGTCGTGGAAATAGCGAAAAATATTAAGAGAACTTTGAAGAACTCAATATGCTTTTTAACAATATGCTGCAGGGGCGCCGCCAGAAACAAGGTCAAAACAGGAGTCGGTTAAGGCTGGGGTTTGGCGTTGTCCCATTTGCACATTTGATAATGAAGACACTATGAATGTATGTGATATATGTGGAGTCCTTCGTAATCCATTGGTCAAAAATCGTGTCAGCAGTAAAGAAAATTCAGGTTAGCAACTCCTGAACCTGTCCTTAGGGTCTAAATATGTGCCTCTCTGGGAAATTTGTTACTATGTACATGCTTATGAACAGATTGCTTGCTGTATTTTACATCTCTAATACTAAACATGAGAAAACATTTTCTTTTGGGAGCGCTAGGGAGAGAGAACTATTTTTCTGTTTCCTTGGTACTCTATTGGTTGCAATGCTCCTTGATTTCATCTCATGCTTTACTTATTACTAATTTGTCTTCTGGTATATATATGTTCTCTGTGAAATTTGTTACTACCCTATAGCACACTTGTGAATACTAGCAGTAACCAGGAAAATAGAGAACACGAGAAAACATTTTCTTTTGGAGACTGGGAAGGGGAACTGTTTTCTTGGGTAGTTTGGTTGCATTCTCCTTGATTTTATTTCATGTCTATCTCTATGAAATTTGTTACTACCATCTAGCAGACTAGCACACACTACCATCTAGCAGACTAGCACACATGAAGTTGTGAACTGCTTTGCTTATTTGCACTATGGACCATAGCATATTACAGAACATGAGAAAACATTTTTATTAGGGTCTAGGGAGACTGAATTATTACATGGGTATTCCATCTCTAATGTTATTTCATGCTTTATTTACCTGCTACAATACAATGCTTATTTGAAGGTTTTGGGCACTTCTCCTCTGTTCTTAGTCTGCCTATTATAAAGGTTATTATGTTGTATGGACAAGCTACCTTTTCTTACATAATTATATATAGGTCTTATCTGTTCTGCTTGTTGTTTCATGTGTGGTCTGCTTGCTACTTCATAGAGTAGATGGTTCTCGTGCAGTTGGTGGCATATGTAAAGGTTCTGGAGCATCTGTAATGGCTGAGTCTCTATTTCCATCACTGCTGCTTCAGAAAGCAAAAAATGCTATAAACTTTGAAGCACTGAATAACTCTTTTAAGACTGAAGATTGCTTTAACTTCTACAAGCCTGGAAATATATGTGGACAGTTTCATGATTTGCACAGAGCTTTTTGCTCTCAAAGCCACTGCAAGATTAATATAGGTCTGCACATGCTCAAGCACAGGCTGGTCTATGGACATATGCACTTCCTTTTTTCCCCTTCCCTTTGCTTGAAAAATTGTGTTTGCTGCATTATGGTACTTCCATCTCTGTTCAGTATTCGGCCATCTTTGCTTTTAATTCATTTCCTCACATATGTTAATGATGATGCAGTACCTTTCAAGTTTGACTCCCCATCTCCAGACGATTTAGTACTGAGTGGAATAACACCATCCGGATTACGTCCCAAAGGTACTCTCTTCATGCTTTTGATTCTATTTTTACACTTGATTTGTGTCCTATTTCATTAAGATGGTTCTTTAGTTAGGACAATAGTACTTCTAGCGTGGAAGTCCATAGGGTCAATGGTGGAGGTTTTGCACTCACATTTGTTAACTGAAAAATAAATGAGAAAAGAAATTGAAAAGAAACATCTGCAATCAATGACTCTTAATGCATCTACCGTTCTTGCATTGGCCTAATTGATGAAGATGGAGCCTCGGAAATAGTCAATGGAGGATCACTACAAGTGCCCTAGTGTGAAAGATGTATCACTATTTCTTGAGATTTATGTGAGAGAGCAAAGGTGTCTAGGTGTTCCCTTTGAAACGCAACTGGACAGTGAGTGAATTGTGTTCTTACAATACGTTACTGGTCCTTACTTTTTCTCTCCACCAGAATATTCTTACTCTCCTTGGAAGAGTAGTAAATACATGGCATTTTAAGGTTTTTCTAGTGCTTTGCCAAATAAACTCAGTATTACTAGCTTAAATTTCTTGTTAAATCAATATGTCTCAAATATCATTTGGATACCGTGGTATTGTTATTTTAGTGTTTTTCACGAATCTTCTGCTTTTCTTTTCTTTTGCCCTGTCGCCTTTTCTAGGTTTGTATTGAACACACAGTCATGTAACTGTTTTCTTATGTTTTCATATATTTTTATTTTGGAGAGTTTGACATGTTTTATTTGCTTTGTTGGTCTCCTTTCAGCTGATACTAGCAAGACTTTACAGTTAAATATCTCATCAAATAACAAAGAAGTGAGTGCAGAAGTTAAAAAGGAATTGGCTGCTGAAGGGCATCCAAGCTCTTCAACATCATTAGCAAAAGTTAAACATGATGATCTGAAGGATAGTGGTTCTTCTTCGAAAACTAGAGGAAATAATGGTCTAACAAGCAACTTGAACAATATGTCTATATCGTCAAAGCCTCACAGTGTGGCTATTGTAAAGAGTGACAGTGCAACATCAAGCTCAAAGAATAAGCTTCAGAAAATTGTACAGCCTCCTCAAGCAGAAGACAACTTCAACCAGCTAAATCTTGCAATTGTAAGTCCTTTGTTTGCATTCTCTTGATTTAATGTATATTACAAGGATATTTGGTCACACGTTTTTTCAATATGTAGGTTGGACATGTGGATTCGGGGAAATCAACACTGTCAGGAAGGTTACTACACCTTTTGGGGCAGATATCCCATAAGGAACTGCACAAAAATGAAAAAGAGGCTAAGCAGCAAGTGATTATTCTTCATTCTTTTTGTAAGACACAATCAAATGTTTTGGAGTTTATTGACAAGTCTGTTGTCTGTTCAATCAGGGAAAAGGATCATTTGCTTATGCTTGGGCATTGGATGAGAGTGCTGAAGAAAGAGAGAGGGGAATAACTATGACAGTGGGCGTTGCCTACTTTAACACAAAATGTTACCGTGTTGTTCTGCTTGATTCTCCAGGCCACAGGGACTTTGTCCCAAATATGATATCAGGTGCTACACAAGCAGATGCAGCAATTCTTGTAACTGATGCTTCAGAAGGTGCATTTGAAGCAGGTATTGATGCTACTGGAGGTCAGACGAGGGAGCATGCACAACTTATCAAAAGCTTTGGGGTGGATCAGATTATAATTGCT
Organism: Capsicum pubescens; assembly: GCA_030864215.1. Lineage (NCBI taxonomy): Eukaryota > Viridiplantae > Streptophyta > Magnoliopsida > Solanales > Solanaceae > Capsicum > Capsicum pubescens. The sequence goes on along the minus strand of CM061540.1, from coordinate 8,479,386 downwards.
GTTAACAAAATGGACACAGTGGGATACTCCAAAGAACGATTTGACGCAATTAAGAAACAATTAGGCTCATTTCTCCGTGCTTGTAAGTTTAAAGATTCTTCAGTAGCATGGATTCCCCTAAGTGCCATGGAAAACCAAAATTTGGTGACAGGTCCATCAGAGTCACGGTTGTTGTCCTGGTTAGCCTACTAACCACCATCCTCTTTTTCTTTTTTCTTCCTTTCTTTTTTGTGTCATGGGTGCGTGGGTTTAAGAAAGAAGAACCTTAGAATTATTATTTAATGCTAGTCACATCTCTCAACTTTATCACATAACAAAGAGTTCTTAAATAATAAGCTTCTGGAATTCAAAATAGCAAAAAGTCTTCTTAGATATCAATAACTTAAAAGGTCTACTTTAGTTGTTAAGATGAAAATTGTGCCATTGAGTTGAATTTTATAAGTAGTTGTAGTTCTACAATGTAAATGGAACTAAATATTGGACCTCTAAAACCAACATACTATAAGATGAATGTTGGAGATATATACAGATAAAAGATTACACATTCAACAAATAACACACACACACTTGAGAACAAATGAGATTATTCACCATATCGTGCATAAACCTCCATGTGCATCAGTTAGTAGGTGAGGCAGCAAGGTGGTTCAAGATGATTAAAGGCGATGAGTCAGACTTAAAATTACAAGGAGGGAATTTGTCTTATAGAACCTACAATCTCTAGAATCAGTGTACATTTAGCTAAAAATAATAGATCCATTTAGGCGATACCAACTAGGTGAGATTAAGGCTTAGTTGTTATAGTATGCTTACATTAGATTAGATTTTTTTTCAAGTGCGTTTTGTTTTTGTTAGAAAATTTGATCCCATATAGAGGTAAGTATGAGATTCATAGAACTTTCAATTTTATGAAGCTCCTAATCTGCTTCAAGAAACTAATTAGTATCGAAGTGAAATGGACTTGAATAGAGAAGAACGGAAATGAAGGATTCCACTGTCTGATACCAATTAATTTTGGACTGAGGTTTAGCTGATTGATATCGGCTTATCAAAAAAATTTAGTTGTTTTAACACAAATTACTGGAGCTACCTTTTTGTGTGGATTCTTGACAAACTCATGAAGTAACAACATGGCCTCGAAAACTTGCAGGTTTCAAGGTCCTTGCCTATTGGATGCAATAGACTCTCTCCAACCTCCTCAAAGGGATTACTCGAAGCCATTTTTAATGCCAATATGTGATGTTGTAAGAGCGCAGTCTCAAGGACAAGTGTCAGTATGCGGTAAGTTGGAGAGGGGAGCTCTTCAAACTGGAAACAAGGTACTGGAGACTACTACAAATTCCTTTCTTGTACCCTTTCTTCCTCTATGATACACGTGCTTTTGGTAGTCATTTTCTTACCTAATAATTTATTTCATCATAAACATTAACCTTTATCCAGGTTAGGGTCAGAGAGAGGAAGTTTAACCTGTATAATCCTTTCTCAAACTAATTAACAAAAAAGATGCAGCTTTTTAAAATATTTCCAAAACAGATTTAAGGTGTTTATGAGCAATGTTTTAAGTATTAATTTATTCCAAAATTCCAATGGGCAAAAACTAGGGCTGCCGGCGAACGGTGAAAGCATCGTAGCTCAGGTTACAACATATCATTTAAACTTGTCAGTAACATTACTATAAACCCTGCTAATATTTTAAAAAAAGAAAACACCAAAAGGGTACTGGAAGTAATGTTTAAAGGTTCCTATGTGACAGAAACATGTAGGCGCTATTGTCTGTAGAACTTTTAATGTCTTAAAATGTTTTTTATGAGTCACGTTTTTAGAGTAAACATATCTCTGACAACTGGAAAACCGTCCTAAACCACAGAATCACTAGAATACTACGAAACAGACTGAGAGGTTTTGGGATAAGGGCAAAAGACTGCCAGAAACTTTCATTGTGGTTGATCTTCATTCTTCTGTACTTTTTCTCACCTTTTAGCCGAGAAGGGTGTTGGTTTGTGCTTTTGGATGCTCTCCTGCTTCAGAATTCGTGGAAAGTTTTGAAAAACATCAGCTGCTATTTCTGAAATTTAGATATTTGTTATATCAGAATCATCTTTCTTTGTGTATCGCTGATTGAATTCGTTATATGCAGATTGTTGAACAGTTTGACTCAATTTTGTTGTTGTTAGTGTTTGAGTTTCTTTACCGAAATTATTTCTGGTTTGATATCTGAGTTTTTTTGTGGTTTCTGTCTAAGTTGCTCGGACTCTCCAAAAATGATGCCGCACCCGTGTCGGATCCTTTAGAAATACACAATTTTTGGAGGATCCGATACGCACCCGCAGACCTTTTGTTGCAGTAATAGGTGTGACACTATCTGTAATTTTTACAAACCTTAGGGTGGGGCCATAGGATGTCATCGACACTGTTCTTGGAAATTGGGGAGAAGTGTGTAAAGAATAAAACATCCTGAGATTTGGTCAGGGAAGTAAATCTAGTACTTGTAGCACATTTTAGAGGCAGAACTGTGGGAGTTTTGAAAGATACTTGAAGATAAACACAAGAAAATAAAGAGTTAGAAAGAGAAAAAATGATGGAAGAAAAGAAAAACTTCGTTGATCATAGTAAAATAAAGTGTGTGAAAATGTTCCATTTAGCAAAGAGCAAACTGCAGCTGCAAAACCTCAGAAATCTACTTTGTGTGAAGTGTAGTTCCATTATATTTGATGGACTAAGGGGGTGTTTGGATGGGCCTTTTTTGAGTGACTTAAAAGCTAAAAGCCAAATGCCAAAAGTAGGCAGCAACCTTTTGGCTTTTCACTTTTTTTTTTTTTGTACTTTTTAAGCTTTAAGTGCTTAAAAGCACTTTTTGTCTTTACCAAATACCTCCAAAAATAAAAAAGGCTCTTAAAAGCCAAAAGCACTTAAAAATAAATCAATCCAAACACCCTATAATACCTATGCATTTAACACCGAGTTATGAACATGGTCAGGTTTTAGTTATCCCATCTAGAGATATGGCGACAGTGCGTTCTTTGGAACGTGATTCTCAGGTTTGTAACACCGCAAAAGCTGGAGACAGTGTCACTATCAATCTACAGGGTATTGATGCAAGTCATGTGATGGCGGGGGGTGTCTTGTGCCACCCTGAGTTCCCTGTTCCAGTTGCAAATCATTTGGAACTGAAGGTCCTCATCCTGGACAATGCCAGTCCAATTTTAATTGGCTCTCAGGTACCATCCATTAATTGATCGTTCTAGTGAATATTTTCAGAAATTTCTGTGCCGTGTCTTATGTATAGTTAATGATTATAGAGCATTTAATATCTGGAACTATGCAGTTGGAATTTCTTGTACACCACACTAAGGAGGCTGCAAGAGTTGTGAAGATTTTGTCATTGCTTGATCCGAAGACCGGAAAGGAGACTAAGAAATCACCTCGATGTCTTCTGGCAAAGCAGAATGCTATGATTGAGGTTGTTGACAAAGGCAACTTTCACATTTCATACTTATTTAGTGTATTTCTTTTTCTTTGTTAGGCGGAAGCCGGCAAATATGCTTCTGTTCTTGTAGGTTGAAAGTTGACTTGCTAAAGACAACTCATTTCAATAAGCTTATTTATGATGGTTTAGGTGGTTTTGCAAGGAGTTGTTTGCATTGACGAGCATTCTAATTGTAAAGCTCTTGGAAGGGTGTCCCTCCGATCATCAGGAAGAACCGTTGCCCTTGGTCTGGTCACCCGAGTTATAGGGAAGCAGGAATAAAAACACAACACAGCAGCAAAGGTTCATGTGAAGATCTGTAGCTTGAAAGAGAAACCACATGGACAGCAAAAGCTGCCTAAATTTATGCGACTGACACACTCTTTCTATTTCTAAGAGAAAAGTGGGAATCCATGGTGGGGCTAGTCATGTTTTACATGTACATTACTTCTATTCTGATAGGATTCTTTTTCTTGTTCCTTAGTACTACAACTATAATTTTATTCAGTCCCTTTCTTTTATGTATTACGTACTATTTACTTGGAAAATAGGTCTTGAAATGGACAGCTTGGATTCTGTCTTTCTAATTACCAACTTTAGGTGCACAAGTATGGTATGAGAAATTAACAAGTTTTAATATTTGAGAACGTGTATTTCGAATGGCAATCTTTGTTCAGACTTGGTTTGGTAGGTGATTCTATTCCCTTCCACACACTCTGCACATGCTTTTTGCGTGCCATACGGAGTACTATTAATTACCAATTAATTATTTTTTAATTAAAAGAAGAAAAGAATATTGCTTGTCCAAGTATCTCGAATTCCATAACAAAGAAAGTCCATTATTAGTAATTTAAGTTGACTTGTATCAATGTCCTATATAAGTCACTTTTTTTTAGTAATTTATCAGTTCTGTATTTAGCCAGTTATTATCCGTTTCTTTGGACGTTCTTGGAACCAGAGAGTTGATTAGTTCGCTATCAAAAATGCATTATTTTTGCCACATATGAAGTCGTCTTCTTTTTTTAAAAAAAAAAAAATTGATTCTTTTTCATCCCAGAGTCTGAAAAATTTTAAAACAAACAAAAATTTTGTGGAATCTTTAATTTCTTTTTTATATTTTTTAAAAGATCCAAAAGCTATATTGTAAGTATCCGTTTGATCCGAGGGATTAAGTGAGTTGTTTCGGTATATTCTTCAAATCTATCTTACGTTTGGTTGGTGTTATTACCTAAAATTAGGAAAATTTTTGCAACACGATTAACTGGCTATCTATTTATTTTGTATAAAAAGTGTGATAGATAATCTTGATTATCATTCTAGATAACCTCATTTTAAAATCAAATGATCTAGGTTCTCCCACGCTCCCACATTGTTGTTGTTGTGTTGTGCCTGTGGTGACTTTTGGTTTCTTAACTTGGTAAAACCACAACAATTAAATTCTTAAAATCAAACAAACCATCTAAATTAAAAGAAAATTTGTCAGAGTGATTGACTGCACTGATGTAGGATTTAAGGTCAAAGGGTTTAAAATAATACTAATAATGCAAGAAGAAACAGTGTTATAAAAAAGGAAAAGTCAAAACTTGTTCAAGTTGTATCCTCCAACTAAAAATTGACTCGAGAAAAAAAAGGTTGCCCAATTTTAAAGATAACTAAGAAAGTAAATGAGCAATCAATTTTGAAAACCTCATCCATTAACTTCGTACTTTCTTTCCTCATCCACATATTCTTCTTACACTTTTGTCCTTTTTTTGATGAAATCAAACTTTCTGATTTCGTGGGTACTATTCCAAGCTCCTGCGACAACACGACAAGTTTGTCCCTGCTTACTTTTTATCTCACCTTTAATTAATTAGTTTACACGCTAACATCCCTATTCCCAAACAAAGTAAAAGCGTATCAATAAAAAGTTATAATACAAAGTACTTATTCTTTTCATCTTTAATTAATACTTCATCCATTTAAAAATAATTGATTCTTATTGACTTGACGTATTTCTTGAAAATAAAATTATTAAAATTTTATTTTATTAAATTAACTTTATTAATTATCCTTTAAAAATATAAATTTGAGCAAATACATTTTATTTAATCACATAATGATAAGAGTAATATTGAAAGAAAATAATAAAATTCTCTTAGAAGGGAAGTCTTGGAGTATCTGGTAAAATTATTGTAATGTGATCGCGAGATGACGGATTCAAGTCTATAATTTAAGATTGCGTAGAATAGATTCTTGTGGTCGGAGATTTTTTTTCGGACCCTACGCATAGCGAGAGCATTAGTGCATCAAGCTATTTTTTTTTTCATATAATAATATTTTCTTAATTTCATAAAAGAGGCAATTAAATTAAAATAAATATTTTTTTAAAAAAATTAATTATTTTAAAATAAAGGAATTAAGTATTTCTTAAAACCTAAATATTATTTAGTCGAACTTCCATGTATTAATTATCAAAGGGAAGGCAAAAGAAAAAGATAAGTTGTTGTGGCTGTATCTTTCCCCAGTCGCGGAGTTAGATGAAGAAATCAAAAATAATTTTAGTTATATATAAATGAGGGGAAAAGACAGAAACGACACTTCAAATTAAACTATTTTCATGAAAATGGTCATGAAATTTAAATTCCACTTTCTATCTATTTCAATTTAGCTTGTTCTATACCGTTTCTACACACCAACTATACAGTTTCTATACAAATCTTATACATAATATTCTATACAAAAACTATACAGTTTTGATACACAATTTATACAATAATTGTACATTTTTTTACGCATTTTATACAATAATTATATAATTTTCATACATTTTCTATATATACATATTTGATTGAACTATACAATTTCTATACATATATCTTATATAGTTACATATTCTATTTTACAATTATATCATTTGTATATAATTTAATTATTATTTCTAAACAATAAAAAAAAAAATTTGATCAGTTAAAAAATTTATTACAAAAAAATTGAAATATTTTTAAAAGGATCGAATTGCCTAAGTTAAATACTATATCAGTATTGTATATAGACTGTATATGAACTACGTAGGTTAAAATGATCCAAATTAGTAAATGGCTAAAAAACAAAAATAATGTATCCGACTGATTACTTTTTAAAAAGTTTTTAAATTTTGGATTATTTATTTTAAAAAGTGTTATCTATAAATAATTACTTATAATTTACCTTAAAAAAAATAAATTCGGACGAACCTCTCGGCCTATTCATGTCATGCCCCACGTGGGTCCGGGTCAAACTCTGCAGACAAGTATTCCACCAGTTCACCTCATCCACAACTAGGAATCCTTCCTTTCACAGTCGAACCAAATCTCCTAATTATTCCATTTTTAATTATGTTAAACAAATACACTTAAATGATTCATATGTAATTAACTATAAGTACTTATGTATCTAATCTAAATTAAAAAAAAAAAAAAAAAAAAAAGAAGAAAAAGAAAACAAGCCTACGTATGTATTATAAGCACACGTAATGACAAAGAGATTTTTGGAAGAGCTTCTTCTAGACCGAATGCAAATTTATTTACTCCAATTTCTCTTCTCTAATAAAAATAGAAAGTACGTGTAACGGATTCTCTGAATTCACACACACAAAAAAGAGAAACTGTGTGCTTTTGTTTTTTTTTCCGTTGCAAACGTGAAGGAGATAAAAAGAGAAAGCACAAAGTGCCAATTCATTTTTGCTGAGAATTGTTGGAGAAATTAGGGCTAAGAAGCGGTGGAAAATGGCGGCACAGGGAAGAGAAAGCGGTGGAGGACTAGCAGTTTTATGCGGCGGCGGCGGTGGTGCAGTCAATGTGGTGGATGCTTCGTCTTCGTCTTCGAACGGAGTTATGGAGAAGGAGAGTGGAGGGAAAGAGGAGTTTCCTATTCTGTTTTTTCTATTTTTTCACAAGGCAATTCGGTTGGAGCTTAATGAACTTCATCGTTCCGCGTTAGCATATGCTACTGGAGAATTGGAAGATATACAGCCATTAATTAAGCGTTACCGTTTTCTTAGATCAGTTTATAAGCACCATTGCCATGCTGAGGATGAGGTAGCAAATATTAACATTGTTGTATGCACTGACATTGGCTTATATCTTGTTTATGGAATTGTTAATCAAGCCATTTTATGAAGTTACTACTTACTGAATTCTCATTTTTTTTCATTTTCAAACAGTTTGCTGCTTCTTGTTGCTATTGAATTTTTAGTGAGATTTCATGTTTGCCTTGTTGTCTACTCTAGTTTCTGTGATCCTTCTTATGACTAGTGATTTGTTACATGCTTTTCCATTAATGTCTATTCTGTTTTTTATTGAGGCAAACACAGATTTTCAATTTTTTGGCAATTCACTTAGTTTCATTTTCATGAAATTCTTTTTGGAGCAATCTAGTTATAGCTCCTTATTCAAAAAAAATTTAAAAAGAAGCAATCTTGTTATAGCTAATGCTAAATAGCTATGTTGCTCGGACTCTTCAAAAATGTTGTTGGGTACGGTTTGTATCCTCCAAAAGTAGCACATTTTTGGAGGATCCGGCACGGTGAGGCAGCATTTTTGGAGAGTCCAAGCAACATAGCAAAATAGGTAGTTCCTCGTTAGTTGAAGACAAGAGTCTTCAACAAGCCTCAAGTCAAGATGGGGATTAGAATACAAATTCCATTCTTCTTCTACTGCAGATTAAGGATTGGCATCTTGTTGAGATAGAGAGACTCTGTTTAAATGTTGTATGTTTTGATGGTCTAATGGTCAAAATAGTGGTCGGTGGAACTCAGTGCTATTGCCAATTGGCAGACGCGGCATGTTTGTACTTCCATTGGGTAGTGTGTTTATTCTGTTTCTTATACTAAATGACATTGGATTTGGGGTTAACGGTGAAGACATAATTTTAGATTCGTGGGGCCACCGATATGACACTCACCCTATACAATTTAATTGCCGAAGTCGTCTTATATTAGATGGTAACGGATTTTGTGTATTCTTTGTTTAATATAGCTTGGATACCTTCGAAAAAAAGTTGTGGAAGTTATAGCAAGTTGGGAAGATAGAGAGACTCCGTTTAAATGTTGTATGCTTTGATGGTCTAATGGTTAAAATAGTGGAGCTCGATGCTATTGCCAATTGACGGATGTGACGTGTTTGTACTCCCATTAGTTAGTGTTTTTATTCTGTTTCTTATATTAATTGATAAACGGATTTGGGTTAACAGTGAAGAGATAAGTTTAGTATGTGGGGCCACCGATATGACACTCACCCTATTCAATTTAATTGACGAAGTTATCTTATATTAAATGATAACGGTTTTGCGTATTCGTTATTTAATATTGCTTGAATACCTTCTAAAAGAAGTTGCGGAAGTTATAGAAAGTTGGATGATAGAGACTAGAAAGGCACAATATGGAAGACAATACCTTTAGTGCATTTTGGATGATTTGGCTAGAAAGAAGTTGGAACAATTTTTGTGGGAGCGGGAAGAACAACATAAAAATGTTGAAGAAGGCCTTTCGTTTCAACTGTGTTTTTGGTGTAACCATTCCATTTTGCGTATTTATTGTAGAAGTTAAACTATCTTGGTGTAAGATGCGATTTTGGTGTAACCATTCCATTTTGCATACTTATTGTAGAAGTTAAACCATCTTGGTGTAATATGCTATGAAATCATTTTGGATTAGAAAAAGTACCGTGGATGATTGACTTTCTTTTATCATGCATAAAGTGACATTTTTACTAGTTGATTTTTGTAAATTTCTCCTTGTAAGTTGTAAGTGACTTTGCTAGAGATGATAGCACAGTTATAACATTTGCAGGTGATCTTTCCAGCTCTTGATATACGTGTGAAGAATGTAGCGCAAACATACTCCTTAGAGCACAAAGGTGAAAGTGATCTTTTTGATCACCTTTTTGAGATCTTAAATCCTGAGAGGCAGAACTATGAAAGTTTTCCACGAGAGCTAGCATCTTGTACTGGGGCATTGCAAACTTCTGTTAGTCAGCACATGTCGAAAGAGGAAGAACAGGTATTCTCATAGGAGACATTGCTTAAGTTTCACGTTCAATGATTCCACATGTTACATATGCCACCTCATTGGTCAGTGTTTACACTTTCTATTATTCCAAATATTGTATGTTCTTCTGTGAGCGATGTTACATCATTTCTATTCTTATTCTCGTATGCGATTTCTTGCATTCTTTACGTCATATTAGCCGTAAGATTACTACCAAAGAGAAGGGAAAGCCAACTTTCTGTGCCTTCAGAGGTTTGTGGCTTGTGCTGTGCTGGTATTTCAGACTATGTTGCTTGGATTTTAAAAATGTCAACGGGTGCATGTCGGATTCTCTAAAAGTAGTGTATTTTTGGAGAATCCGACACGGGTGCGGCATAGAAAGTGAAGAGTCTGTGCAACTTAGATTTCAGATACCTGAACTATTTCAGCAGCAGTTACAGGATTGGTCATATAAATTTGAATCAACTAGTGGATCATAAACACAACAGCACAATTCATTTTTCAAATGAGTTGTAGTTGGGGCAACTTATGTGCAACTTACACCAATTCTACACTCGTTTATTGTTGTTTTTTTCCTTCAGAGTCTATAATAATAGTCACTTTAGCTCAAAAAAATCATTCCAAAATTACTACTATTGCGAAATTAAAGTTTGAAATAATTTTTAGGTACACCCTTATAGTTATTTTTAACATTGTTCAATTCTCAAAAAAGCATCTGCTAGATAACTTAGTAAATACTAATACTTTGTATTTATTGTTTTTCTTGACGGGCATGAACAAGCTAAAACAATAATTAAAATGGGACGAATGGGGTAACCTCTTAATGGGCCTATAAAAAATAAGCATGACAAGTAATGGACCGAATGGAGTACTTTATTAATATATACTTTAATATTATTTATTAATATCCGTATATGATCACTATTAAGTTAATTTGTGTAAATGCTCTAAATTAAGGCTATAATTATTATAATATAAACTTGAAGTTATTGAAACTTTTTGTTGTATTAGATGAATCTATAAGATAAAAGAAATATTTTTTTCAAGACCTCTTGCCACATGAAATTACGAGTGAAACTAAAACTTAATTATCCAATTAAAGTTACTTCTTTGTCTTGGGTTTAAGCTCGGGCTTCCTGCAACTTTTGTGTGCGCGCGCGCGCGTGTGTATATATCAGTGTAGCATAGTTCTTTGTGTCCTACGTGATGTGATATTGATCTCACATTTGAAAATCCCTACAATTTTACATGTTTGTTGACTACAAATATTCCTGGCAGGTGTTCCCCTTGCTCATTGAGAAATTCTCAATGGATGAGCAGGCATCACTTGTTTGGCAGTTCCTTTGTAGCATTCCTGTGAATATGATGAAAAAGTTCCTTCCCTGGCTTTTATCTTCTATATCTCCTGGCGAGCACAAGGATATGCAGAAGTGCTTGTCTATGATTATTCCAAAAGAGAAGCTCCTCCAGCAGGTTTTTTTTTTTAAACCGCTTCTCTCTCCCTCTCCCTTTCTATTGCCTTTTCCATTTTCCCCTGTCTAAAACTGTGTTGTTTATATGCTTCTTTTCTTGAAGGTAATTTTCTCCTGGATGGAAGGTGAAAACTGTGTCACTGCTGTTGGTGGGCATGATATTGATCCTGAGCTTCCATGCTCTGTGGATTTTAATTCTGTAACTGATACTTGTGCGCCAGGAAACATGAAGTGTGTGTGTGAATCTTCCAGCCCTGGGAAAAGAAAATTTGGGGGTGATACCTGTGATATTGATTCTGGAAATCCAATTGATGAAGTATTGCATTGGCATAATGCTATTAAGAGAGAGTTAGATGAAATAGCAGCAGAGGCTAGAAGAATTGAGTTGGCCGGAGAATTATCTAATTTGGCACCTTTCAATGCAAGACTTCAGTTTATAGCTGAAGTCTGCATATTTCACAGGTGATGTCTATGACAATTCTTATTTCATTATTTGATAGATTTGTCAAATCTTATGAAACTTGAGTGCACGTTTACAGTTCCATTGAGGATACTATGTATGCCATGCTGTCATTTATATTTTGATCTCCGTTTAAATGAAAGAGCATAAATACGTATTGATGAGTCCTTTTTTTTCAAAAATATTGGGGGTAGGGGCAAGGGGAAATGATAAGGGGATTATAAGGTGGGGAATCGAACCCTCATTAATAAGGTGAAAGTTCTCCAACTGAGCAACTAAGATTCCCAATTGATGAGTCTTGTGTTCTTTCATGATTAATTTTTATTTCATCCAATTCTATAATGCCTCAACCTATTAGGCTCTTTTTTTTTGCATATATGAGATCACCTCTTTGTTGTTTCTTGAAGCAACTATATCATTGACACACTTCTAGTATGAATTTAGTCATAAAATCATGATCTTATTGTTTATGACTGAAAAGTAGAGGTTTTGGGAAAGAAAAGAAATTGTTTGTTGCCCATAAAGCCATACGTTTGCTTGTGTATAATGAGTAAAGCTGATGGTTGATACTTTGCTCAGCAATCGTAAAGGGTTTAGATATTGAGCACAAACCATCCTTTGGATCTCTTTTATATGCTGTGTAAATGAGGGACGAGCAATGCTGATTTCTACCACTTCAGCAACAGTTTGTTAAGTATTACAGATCTTTAGTTTGGTTTCTTAAAAATAAAAAAAGAAGGAAATAAAAAAAAACAGCACATGTTATTAGTTGAAAAACAAAAATTACATATATAAGGTGGTTGCAAGATACTGGTAAAGTAATTCTTTTAGGGGTCGTTTGGTATGCTGAACAAGCATAGATTGTCCTGGGATAAAAATTTAGTATTGCCTTAGCCCTTGTTTGGTTACTAATCCTGAGATAAGTTATACCAGGATTAGTAATTAGTAAAGAGATATGTTATCCCTGCCAGAGGGTGAAATAATAGTATTGGGATAAGTTATCCCAGGATAGAACAATAAAAGTGACAAAAATACCCGGAAGGTCCCTCAAATCCTTTTTCTACTAAATAAGGTGGAGGGAATTTTTGTAAACAAACGTTTGCTTAGAAATTATGCAATGCATGTTATTTTTGATACAACAACCAAATGGTAGGATAACTAATCCCGGCATAACTTGTCTTCGAACGAAATGACTCCTTAGTCTTTAATCTTTTGAAGAAGTTTGGGGAGCTAATCTTGCTTCTGGTCTGGCATTTTGGAGCTCTGTTTAACAATTCAAATTATTTTCCCTGCACTATTGATGAATGAGCTTTATGTTAGAAACCGTAATACGAGCAATTTACTAATGCTGACGAATAAATTTTTCACATCCACAAAAAGCTGAATTTTTTTCCCTGTCTTGAACAGAAACTTTAATCTTTAGATTTACTTTATTGCAGCATTGCTGAGGACAAGGTCATATTCCCTGCTGTAGATGGAGGGCTCTCCTTTTTCCAAGAACATGCTAATGAAGAAAATCAATTTAATCAGCTTCGTTGCCTGATTGAGAGCATTCAAAGCACAGAAGTCAATTCCACCTCAGCTGCTGAATTTTTCTCCAAATTATGTTCTCAGGCTGACTTAATTATTGAGACAATTAAACAACACTTTCACAATGAAGAAGTTCAGGTAGGGTTCATTATATTATATCTATTATTTTCTTGCTGAAACTATTCAGTTATTATGTGTCTGATTGTATATTTACATGACCATATGTGAACAAAAATGGCAGGTATTAATTCCCAAAAGTATAAACTCTCTCTGTAGATTCAATAAGCTCCAGAGTCTGCTTACTCCATGAATTCCATTCGGACCCGCATATACTTTCTAGATAATCTTGCCTTCTCTCCATGTCCACAAAATATCATTCAGAGTTAAATGGTGTCTTGTCTTGTCCTTCATATAGGTTCTTCCTCTTGCTCGGAAGCATTTCACCCAGGACAGACAGAGGAAACTTTTGTACCAAAGCTTGTGTTTAATGCCATTGAAGTTGATAGAACGAGTCTTACCCTGGTTAGTGGGTACACTATCTGAAGATGAAGCTAGAGATTTTTTAAGGAACTTGCAGCTTGCAGGTATTGCTGAATAGTTTTGTTTCCAAAGCTAATCTACCAGTAGCTTTGTTTTTTTCCTGAATTATGTAACTGAATTCTGCTTTTGCAGCTTCAGAAGCTGATACTGCTTTGGTGACACTATTATCTGGTTGGGTATGTAAAGGACGTACAGATGGTGTATGTTTGTCTCCTAGTGCCACTGGTTGTTGCCCTGTGAAAAAGTTTGCTGAAAGTGAAGAATATCATTCTCAAGCACCTTGTCCATGTTTTCTCTCAGTCCATTCTGATGATTCTAAGAGACCATTCAAAAGGAACCTTACTGCTATTTGCACAAAAGTTGATACATCAGACTTGTCCAAGGGTGTAAATGCTTGTAATATATCTTGCAGTGATCAGTCATGTCGTGTCCCAGGGTTAGGAGTTAGTGATAATAATCTGGGACTGACTACTATATCCACACCAAAATCTCTTCGTTCTTTGACCTTCAGCTCTGCCGCTCCTTCTCTTGACTCAAGCCTCTTTATCTGGGAGACAGATAGTACCATTTCTCAACTCAACCATAAAGTGCACCCCATTGACACCATATTCAAATTTCACAAGGCGATACTAAAAGATTTGGAGTATCTTGATGTTGAATCTGGTAAGCTTAATGACTGTCCTGAGGCTTTTCTTCGGCAGTTCATAGGTAGATTCCGGTTGCTTTGGGGTTTGTACAGAGCCCACAGTAATGCCGAGGATGAGATAGTTTTCCCTGCACTTGAATCTAAAGAATCACTCCATAATGTGTCTCACTCCTATATGTTGGACCATAAGCAGGAGGAGGAACTGTTTGAAGACATCTCATCTGCCCTGACTGATCTTTCAGAACTTCACGAAGGGTTGAAGGAAGTCTACCAGAAGGAATCTGGGAGGACTATTGTTGAGTCTACTAGCCTGTGTTATAGGGATCACAAAAGAAAATACAATGAGCTTGCCACAAAGGTTCAAGGAATGTGTAAATCAATCAGAGTTAGTCTGGATCAGCATATATTCAGAGAAGAACATGAGCTGTGGCCACTCTTCGGCAAGCATTTCTCTATGGAGGAGCAAGACATAATAGTTGGACGTATAATTGGAAGCACCGGGGCTGAAGTACTTCAGTCAATGCTGCCTTGGGTAACTTCTGCTCTTACTCAGGATGAGCAGAATAAGATGATGGACACATTAAAGCAGGCTACAAGAAACACCATGTTCAGTGAATGGCTCAACGAGTGTTGGAGACGAAATCCTGAAGTATCTTTACAGCCTGAAGCCTTGCAAAATAGCAATACAAACAGAGGTTATTGCTATGACCTAATTATTTCATTCTGTATCCAGCTGTTGGGTCTGCAGTATAGTGCTTAATTTATGGCTTGACCATTTATTGCATCTAATGGAGGTAACATCTGTTCCTTGATAAGACAGGTGTTGATTCTCATGAAGGCTTGGACCAGAGTGCCCATATGTTCAAACCCGGTTGGAAAGACATTTTCCGTATGAATCAAACAGAACTTGAGTCGGAGATTAGAAAAGTTCACAGAGATTCAACACTCGATCCAAGGAGGAAATCTTATTTAATTCAAAATCTGATGACTAGGTTTGTTTTGGTGCTTCCTTTTGCTATTATTATCTATTGCATCTTGAACTGTCGATAAATAGACAGTAAACCGCAGCTTGATCATTCTTCCATGTACTCAGCCGTTGGATAGCCTCTCAGCAGAAATCACAAGGGTCAACAGAAGAAATCTCTCGTAGTGTAGATGTTGTTGGGTGTTCACCATCCTTTCGTGATATGGAGAAACAAATTTTTGGTTGTGAACACTACAAAAGAAACTGCAAACTTCGTGCAGCTTGCTGTGGAAAATTGTATACATGCAGATTCTGCCATGATGAAGTGAGCGACCATTCAATGGACAGGTAAACTATAGCTAGAAATGCCTGAGCTTGTTGTCGGATTCTTTATATCTTATGTTTATTCTTTTTCTAGGAAAGCGGTTCTTGAGATGATGTGCATGCGTTGCTTGAAAGTTCAACCAATTGGACCCAGCTGCGCGACACCATCATGCAATGGATTTTCGATGGCAAAATACTATTGCAGTATATGCAAGTTCTTTGACGATGAGAGGTAGACGAGTCAACTCAAACTTTTGCCTTAGATTGTGATGTAACTGTGCTGCTTAAACCTATTTCACACGCTTATCCTTTGAAGTGCATCTTTTAAGTGTATCTCAATTCGAGAAAGAATTGCATGATCTGTTTTTGACAGCTAATGACCTTGGAATCATTGTAGTTCTTGACAGTATAACCTGGGTGTAGGTTTATCTATTGCATAGGTCATTAAAGGGTCGTTTGGTTGTAGGGACTAGGAAAAATAATTCATGCATAGCTAGTGCAGCTTTTGGTTGGACGTATAAGAAAAAGTCCTAACTAATGCATAATACCGGCATTATGTGAGAATCCATGTATTATTTTATGCGGGATAAATGTGGAATAAGAGCACGTGCATTAGCAATATGCAGATAACCTATATAAATACAAAAATGTCCTTAAAGTAAGTATTCTCTACGTAACATTCCATGCATTATTAGTTAACACATGGACTTATAGTAGTATTTGCAGTATAACAGTCCCTTCATTTTTATTCCCTTCATAAACACTTTCTGTATTATAATCAATAATAACAAGTATTTGAACTTACGCACCCATAACAACATTTCACTATTTCTCTTGAGCCAAGAATGGAATTGATGATAAAATAAAAGAAAACAAATGGGATTGACACATTCTCTATTTATCTAGAAAACTGATGTATGAGAATGACCACTTCTCTTATGCTGAATGACTCTTCTCTGTATCAGGCCTGTATACCACTGTCCTTCTTGCAACCTGTGTCGTGTTGGACATGGTCTTGGAATTGATTTTTATCATTGCATGAAATGCAATTGTTGTCTGGGAAAAAGTTTGATAGAGCACAAGTGTTTGGAGAAGGCGTTGGAAACAAACTGTCCCATTTGCTGTGAGTTTTTATTTACTTCCAGTGCAACAGTTAGACCTCTGCCTTGTGGGCATTACATGCACTCGGCTTGCTTTCAGGTGAAAAAACAAATCACATTGTACAGTGTGTGCTCTTACATATATTTGCTTCGACTCTAAAGAATTTTTGGAACTGCTTCACTTTATTTAAGCTTGCTTGAATTTAACCAGCGCTCTCTGCCAGGCATATGCTTCCAGTAACTACATTTGCCCGATATGCAGCAAATCTATGGGTAATATGGCGGTAAGAGAATTTTCTAGTGATCGCCTTTTATAAATGATCTTTTTAGGTTGCACTATGTGGCTAAAAATTTTATTGCTGGTGCCTCCAAGCATGATAGCTGGCAAAGTAAGCAGTGCGTGCATGTTAAAGTTGTGCAGTTTTGTGTTCTTTGTTGTTGAGTATCCTGAGGTTTTATGATCACTTTTTGAAATTGTCATACAGCAGCTATGAAGTGTATTCATTTTATGAAAATTCAGTTATTTTCTTTGATTTGTGGGACGTGCTTTCTCCTTTTTCGTGTTCTTGATTATCCTGGGAGGGCAGTCTTTGGGGATTGATTGGATGGGTCCTATTTGTTGAGCTGTTGCAACTCATAAGATTGTTCTTGAGGGTGTAATTAGGATGGACTTCTGAGAGAATTAGATTTTTCAACAGTAATGGTATTGTGCTTGAAGTAGTGCCCTAATGTTTCTATAAAACATTTCGCCTGCCAGGTTTATTTTGGAATGCTGGATGCTCTGCTGGCTAATGAGGTTCTCCCAGAGGAGTACCAGAATCGTTGCCAGGTTTGCTTTAATTAACATTTCCATTTCACATTTTCGTTTCAGTTCTTGGATTTGCATTGGCATCTTTGGTAGAGTTTTAAATTGTCGATGAGCTGGAGACATGTATAGTATGATTTTTTGGTCATGCTGGCAGGATGAAAAACATATGGAACATGATTATTTGGTTATCTTCTCAAGTATTTTCTTTCGTTTGCTCCATAAAGCTTAAAAAAGTTGAGAAGGAACAGAAAAGAAGGCAATCAGAGGAGTAATTTTGTTTTTTTGAGTACTAAAAATGGATGTTGTTGTGATATAGGGACATTGTCGTTGTGACTATTTTAGCTATCTCGAGTCTCGACATCACTGATCTACTTATATTGGAAAAAAATTAATACTAGTACTTAATTTTGATAATCTGTTTGGTAGTTGTTCTAATTTGAATAAATACTACTATATAATTTTGTCCTAGGTGTTCTGTTAGAATTTGTATGGCATGATGATACTTGTGTGGTGAACCCGTCTTTTTCCTTAAATCATGCTTCTCACCTCAAATACAGGATATTCTTTGCAATGACTGTGAACGGAAAGGCCGGGCACCCTTCCATTGGTTATATCACAAGTGTGGGTTCTGCGGATCTTACAACACGAGAGTTATCCAAGTGCCCGCAACAAATCCTGACTGCCCTATCTGAAATGACTTTTGAGTAGTTAGGATTTCTCTTCTCTGTGCAATGAGCTTTTGCACCTGTAAATAATGTATAGACGGCTTATTGTCAATAGACTCATTACTATGTTTCCCCCTATTGTCAATATACTCAAATAGTGTGTAAAAGAGGGAGTAGTTATTGTAAACAAATATGCTTCTGCGCTATTAAAAGCTTATATAGTGCAGCTATTTGAATTTAGCACCAGCTTATGTTCGTTCAGATGTGGCAAGTTTTGACAGAAAATTCACAGCTGGATTTGAACTGAAGTTGAGGTTATGCTTATACTGGCAATTCGAAATTTTTCTATCTACAACAACAACAACAAACCCAGTGTATTCTCACATAGTGAGGTCTGGGGAGGATAAGATGTACGCAGTCCATACCTCTACCTCTAAAGAAGTAGAAAGGTTGTTTCCGATAGACCCCCGGCTCGAGACACGAAATACTACACAAATACATAGTAAAGCATGGAACAAGATGACATAACACAAATACGACATCCACAAGTAATAGAAAACAGAGAAAAGCAAACAGATTCGTAATAAAACACGAAACAAGGTATCATAACAAGAATAATACCCCTACCAAGTAATTCCCTACACTAGCGACCCAAACTGACCCTAGCCTTCTGCCCTAATTCGCGTCCTCCAGATCTTCCTATCTAGGGTCATGTCCTCAGTGAGCTGTAACTGCTTCATGTCCCGCCTAATCACCTCTCCCCAGTACTTCTTCGGCCTACCTCTACCCCGCCTAAAACCATCCAAAGCTAGCCTCTCACACCTACGAACCGGGGCATCCATGCCCCTCCTCATCACGTGTCCAAACCATCTCAATCGGACTTCCCGCATCTTATACTCAACTGGAGTCACACCAACCTTCTCCCTGATAGTCTCATTCCGAACTCTATCCCCCCTAGTCAGCCCACACATCCAACGCAACATCCGCATTTCCGCCACCTTCATTTTTTGAATGTGAGAGTTCTTAACTGGCCAACACTCCGCTCCATACAACATGGCCAGACGGACTACCACCCTGTAGAATTTGCTTTAAGCTTGGGCGGCACCTTCTTATCACACAACACCCCCGACGCGAGCTTCCACTTCATTCATCCTGCCCCAATATGGTGCGAGACATCCTCGTCAATCTCACCGTTACCCTGAATCACGGACCCGAGATACTTGAAACTATCCCTCTTACATACCACCTGTGATTCCAACTTCACTACCACCTCGTTCTCCAGCCTCACGTCATTAAACTTGCATTCCAAATGCTCTGTCTTGCTCCTACTCAACCTGAACCCTTTAGACTCAAGAGTTTGTCTCCACACCTCTAATTTATCATTCACACCCCCTCGCGTCTCATCAATCAAAACTACATCATCTGCAAAAAGCATACACCAAGGCACCTCCCCTTGAATACGCCGCATCAACACATCCATCACCAAAGCAAATAAAAAGGGACTAAGAGTAGATCCTTGATGCAATCCTGTCAAGACAGTGAAATGCTCTGAGTCTCCTCCCGCCGTCCTCACCTGAGTTTTAGCTCCATCATACATGTTCTTAATTGCTCTGATATATGCCACCGGGACTCCACTCACCTCCAAGCATCTCCAAAGCACCTCCCTGGGGACTTTGTTGTATGCCTTCTCCAAGTCGATAAACACCATGTGCAGGTCCTTCTTCCTTTCCCTATACTGTTCCGCCAGCCTCCGTACCAGGTGAATTGCCTCCGTCGTCGATCGGCCAGGCATAAATCCAAATTGATTCTCCAAAAAAGACACTATCCGTCTCAGACTCACCTCGACCACTCTCTCCCAAATCTTCATAGAGTGACTCAATAACTTAATACCCCTATAGTTATTGCAACTCTGAATGTCACCCTTGTTCTTATAAAGAGGGATCATAGTACTCCACCTCCAAGCCTCGGGCATTTTCGTCGTCTTGAAAATTTCGTTAAACAATCCAGTCAACCACCTTAAACCAGCCTCACCAGAAAACTTCCAAAAATTCACCGATATCTCATCCGACCCCGTCGCCCTACCCCTTCGCATCCTGCGAACAGCCTCTCTAACCTCTTCTACCTTAAAACGTCTACAATAACTAAAATCCTGACACTCCTCAGAGTGCTATCTAAATTTTTCAAAATTTTAACAACCTTACCAAAATGATCACAAATAGCTTGACTTAATAAAAAGGGCAAGACATGTCAATTGGTTACATTCACGATCCACTTTCAGCTTTACCAACGAGTTCATACTAGTACTAGTTGCTAAGAAAACTAATAAGAGTTAAAAAGACCAACCAAGAGAAGCTAATTTCAACATACATGTACATTATACCAAAAGCCAACAAACAAATGGATTGCCACCACAAAACATTCACTACCAACAGAATGATCCAGCATCCTGTGAGTTGTTGTTGTTCATCCGAGATTGTTCAGGTTCAATGAAGGAGCATCTGGAGCAGTTCCTTTCGACAAGTTCATCCCTGCATCAGTTACTCTCATTGTATTCGAGAAGCCAACCACATTCTTCAGGCTTCCTATTATATACTCGTACTGAAAAGCTAAGATTATTAGTCATCCACATCAAGCAAAATACTAAAACAAGGCATAACAAATGATGTGGAGTCGTGCTTACTGCATCAACTTGTCCACTCCGGTAGCTCAAATCGATGGCTTGTTTATAGTTTTCCTCCCTCAAATCATCAACCTAGAAGTGAAAAATAACACGCGGATCAGAGATCTCAAAAGCAGCATAAAAATGAATCCACACAAATGGACTTAACCAAGAAGCAGCACCTTTTTTTGAGTCTGAATATACAGAGATTTGTAGCTGATGTCTGCCTGCGTAGCATCACTGGCAAAGGGCCTTTTGCCTCTCTGTTCAGTATTCAAGTAGAAGGTTTCAGGCACATAAGAATAAAGCAAGTAATTGTAACAACATCGTAAAAGACATATTAGAGTTACTCTGTAAGTAAAAACAACATTATACCAATGCATAATTGCTAATCACTCTAAGTCGAGGTCCAAAAAGCATAATGTATATAACTTAGCTCCTGTTTGTCCATATAAATTTCGCTTTCTTCAATAAATAAAATAAATGGCGTTTGTTATAAGTTTGTGCATTTTACTTTGTTTGATATAGTTTGACTTGATACAAAATGTAGTTATAATAACAATGTAATCCAGTAAGTAGGGTCTGGGAAAAACTGGTGTCCACAAAAAAATGTGTAATGTACGAAAATATCTTTTGATCTCGTAGCCTTAAAATGCTCGAACTCTTCAAAAATGTCAACGAATGCGTGTCGGATTCTCCAAAAGGTGCATTTTTTGGAGATTCAGACACGAGTGCAAGTATTCAAGTTAAGAGTCCGCACAAACATATTACGTAGAAAGTTATAACAAAAGATATGCCAAAAAAGCGAGATATTCTTCTTTGAAACGAACTAGAAAGAAAAATAAGAGAAAACTGGGAGAGTATGTCACATATATTGTTGTGATTAGAAAACATGTATAATATTAAGCATTGAAGGCATTTTGTGCCTATAAAAGTTTCTGACTAAGGATATGCGTCATTCTTTACTCACTGGACTAATAATAAGCAGTGCAAAATCATAGAAAATTAAATGAAGTACATAGGTTAAAATTTCTGATTTTGCCACTGTTAATAAAGTAGTGTGTCAAACAAATCAGAACAGACAAGGATGTGACAAAAACTGAAGATTTTTTCATGATACTTTTTTATCAACGGCCAAAAACACAGAAGCATATTATGCAAAGAAAGCATCAAAACTCAAACATGAGTAAAATATTGACAATGACTACTTTAAGGTCAGGTTATGGATTGATATATATATATATATATACATAACCTCATTCTTAGTAGCTTTAATAACCTTCTTCTTCTTATTCTTCTTTGTCACTGGCTCAATATGGACAATTTCTGGAACTAATTTTGGCTTCCTTATAACTCTTTCCAATCCAGCAGCAGCAATTTTTGGCTTCATCTTGCTAACAACTCTAGCTTCAACAGCAACAATTGGATTCATCACACTTTTTGCATCAGCTATCCTCTTGCTCATACGGATCGGTTCAATATCATCTCTTAGGTTCCTCCTCATTTCTGATAGTTTTCTCTCACAGTAGAAGGTGGAAAAACACACACACAAAATGTATTCGTGACAGTACTATAAGGACATGAAAATAAAATTGAAAGATGTGTACGTTTCCCGAGACTGATAAAGCTGTTTAGTAATTGATACGGGCTTTGATTCGTGCAGAACTGGGATTTAATTTCAGTCGTTGGATTTCACATGGGACTGACACGTGGAAGGTGGAGATTTCTTTGGGTTTTGCTTGTTTCGTCGTGTAATTGGAATCGTCGTATTTCGCGCCAAGTCGAACGTCTCTTCCTTATTCCTTATTTTCTTTTTTTTAGAAATTAATTTTGCCAACAATTATTTGTTCCTGGTTCAAAAATTTTGATATCCGAATTAAAAAATTACAATCTAAATTTAATTTAGGTCCCGTTTGACAATGAGAAATATTTATTTATTTTTGAAAGTTTTTTCAATTTTATTCAAAAAATAATATTTGATCATAAAAATTCAGTCAATTTTAAAAATAAAACAAGTCTCAATCTATTTTTTTTTTTTAAAGTCTTTTGAAAAGCCTAAAATATTATTTCAAAAAAGATATGACAACGCACAACTCCAACTCTAAAAAATTATCTTCACGGTCAAAAGCTTAGATTGGATTGAATTTTTTTAAGTTTAGTATTGAATTAATCGATTAGGACGCATTAAATTTTTATATTTTTTTTTGGACTAACGAGTATTTAAGAGACCATAATAATACGTGTTAAAAGGCATGCGTGTAAAGTAAGGCATTTTTACCTGTTACATAGCAACACGTAAACCTCGAGGCATTGAATGTGAGCCCTGTGATATTCAATTGTTGTTCCATACATTTCTTTCTAGCTGTCGCGTTTCACTTTTTAAAAGCCTCATTAACTAACTTTAAAAGTTAAATTAATTTGATTTTTTAAAATTTAGATATTTAAAAATTATGTGTAAAATGCTATAAATTTTAATTTTCTCATATTAATAGAATGTTAAACTATTGATCAAAGTTTATAACGTTTGACTGTTAAAAAAGAAATTAGTAAACTGATATAATAAAAATAAATAAATAATAATTATAATAATAAAGAGAAAATTAGATTTAAAAATCAAGTAATATAAAATAAGTGAAAATGTACCTAAACCGTTTCATCTCAAATTTAACAATTGATTTAAAAAAATAATCAATTATTGGGATACTAATTAAGTGTTTTAAGAAAAGAAATAGAGATTTATAAATTAACTTGAAAAAATATAAGTCAAAGAAGGACCTACAATCAAAAACATCAAATCAAAGCAAATAATTAAGGATTATTACATTTTTTGATATGTAGTTGGCACATTGAGCATTTTTTTTTTAATGGATGAAAGATCGGTTCCGATTTCGAAATCGAAACCTCAGGCAGCAGCGCTCGTGCCAAAAATTAGCAAGAAAGTGGAGAAAAAGAAGAGTGAGGTGAAAACTAAGAAGGTTGCTAGTATTAGCTTCCTTGATGTGTTGTTCTTTGTAGTGCTCTTTGGTGGGTTGGTTCCTTTATTGAATGTGAGATATAGAAGTGTGAGGTTTTTTTTCTGTTCTTTTTCTTCACCTCTATAGAATTCCGAATTACAAGTCAAAAATTCTTGTTATCAATGAGTACGTTGTTTCCTGTTAACCTGGTTTGCAATTTCAGTTAACATTGAATGTTGATAGATGGTAACAAACTATTGTTGCTTCTCTAAGACCATGGATTTGGATTACATTTGTCTTGATTAATGTGGAAGTCGGTAAGGTTGTGTTTCACAAAAAAAAATAAAAAAAAATATGAAGGTGTGAGGGAGCCATTTACAAGTGAAATTTTTCGGGAGTGGATTTTCGGATAAACATCACGGAAGAATCTTTCACATGTTTGCTTTGAGAATTTAGGAATTATGAAGATATGCTATTTTTTTATATGTAGAAAAAATGAAAAATAGTGAGTTATGGAGAAGAAGATGATGCTATTTTTTGGATGTAAAAATAATGAAAAATGGTAGAGCTATGGAGAAGATGATGCTTTTTTTTTCTTTTTAATTCTTTAATATGTCTTTTTTTAATTGGTTGAATTTTTTATGTTTAATTTTCTTTTTTATGAATTATCATCTCTCACTCTCCTACTGGAGAGTGTATGTGTATTACACATGTCACGCCACATCAGCAATTGTGGTCAATTGAAATGTTTTATGGAGGAGTAAAAGGTTCAATAGGTACCTACCGTAATTAAGGTATCTATACAAAAAAAATCAAATAGTTAAGTGATCTGTACATGTATTTAGCCTTATTTCTAACATAGATTGTTAAATGTCGTGATTAACAACTTTGAAATTGGTATTTCTAATAATAGGGTCATTGAGTGGCAAAAATCTGATCTTCTGAAAATCTTTCTTTTTTTGTTTTTTAAAAGATAAATTATGATGCTTGGATAAATTTACATGTATCTTAATTAATTTTATAAAATATTTACTACTATCTCTTACTAGCATCTATAAGATAATTTTATCTATCAAAATTAGATATTAAAAAAAAAAACACTTATACTATTTTTATCTAAACAGTACATCCAATTTCCACATACAAGTTGAAAGAATTAATGACCAATTTTACCAAGTTGTAGTACGAAGAGTCAAATTAAGAACGTGGTCGCAATGACACTGGGACTGTACGTTGAAGGACCATCCAATGGTTAGTCTCTCTGGCTTGTACAAGATTATTACCTACTCTATTTATTGTCTTTGTCGTTATCATTCGGTGTTTGAATATTCATATTAAAATTTGATTAAATTTAAATTTATGTCAAAAAGTTTTACATTAGGGGTGTATTTGGTATGAAGGAAAATATTTTTTTGGAAAACAAGTTGGTTTCTTACTTGTTTTTCTATGTTTGGTTGGTGGATAGAAAATATTTTTCGAAAAATATTTTGTAATGTTTGGTTGGAAAATGAAAAAATAATTTTCAAAAAATACATTTTAATCTTTAGCTAAAGCATAAAAATACATTTTAGAAAAATATTTTTTGATCTCAAAAAATATTTTTTGGGGTGTGTTCGATATGAAAGAGGAGAAATATTTTCTAAAAAAATAAGTTGTTTCTTACTTATATTTAGGGGTGAGCATTTAGTTTGTTCGGTTTGATTGTTGAATATCGGTACAGTTTATGGGTTTTCGGATTGATGAAAATAACAATCATAACCAAACCAAAATTATTTCGGTTTGGTTCGGTTTTTACAGATTCGTTTCGGTTATTTCGTATTTTTATTTCGATTTTGAAGATTAAAGTAGTAACCATTTAAAATTGGTGATT
The DNA here is from genome assembly GCA_030864215.1 of Capsicum pubescens. NCBI lineage: Eukaryota > Viridiplantae > Streptophyta > Magnoliopsida > Solanales > Solanaceae > Capsicum > Capsicum pubescens. The sequence goes on along the minus strand of CM061540.1, from coordinate 8,453,921 downwards.
TTTCTAGAAAAATAATCTTTTTTCAAACTTATTTTCATTCTCAAATAAAATTAATTCAACACGAATGAAATAATCATAAATATCGACTTCGCTGAGTCATTACCGTTGGCGTGACGACAATAGCCGCACGCGGCAGTGACGAACTGATCAAACGACTGCAACTGTCGTTGGCGATGTTGAAATTTCAAATGAACTGAGGATAGATGAGCATCGTTGCAGCCTTCACGTTATTATTACGGTCAAAAGCAAAACAACATATTAGGATTTAGGTTTACTAAATGATTATAATTTATATATTTATATGTTATATTAGATTATATTATATTTTTAGTAAATTTACATATAATATATATATATATAAATTATAATATATTATTTATATAATTTTGATTTTTCGGTTTATCCGATTTTTTTTTTGAAATTTCGAAAACTAAACCGTTTAACTAAATTTCTAAAATTTGAAATCAAAATCAATCCGAAAAATCGAAAAACCAAACCAAAATTAAATTTCGGTTCGGTTTTTCGATTTTTTCTATTTTAACCAAAATATGTCCAGCCCTACTTATATTTGTGTGTTCGTTATGCAAATTGGATAAGTATATGTTTTCTAAAAGTATTTGTATATATTTAATGAAAAGACTGAGAACGAATATGATAAAAAGGGTGGGATAAGAAAAAAGTTTTGAATGGTAGGGGGTTGGGGTGGGAGATTGAGGGTCGGAGTAGGGATGAGTGATTTTGAGAGTTGTATGAATATTTCAATTTAATAGTGATGTTGAAAGAGAGTTTTGGAAAATGTTTTCCTTACTTTTTGAAGGGAAGTTATTTTCCTTAGTTTTAAGGAAAATGAGTTGATTTGAAAAATATTTTCCAAAACCTGTAAACCAACCAAACAGGAGAAAACTGAAAAACATTTTCCAGAAAATGTTTTCCTTCATACCAAACACACCCTAGGTATGTTCCTTCGATCCTAATAAAGTTGACTCGGTTCTAGGGCTTAAATTTGAAATCTTTAGTTAAAGAATGAAAAACACTTGTCTTTCTATCCGTGTCTGAGTCAGAATTTTTGCCAAAAAGACTCAAAAAACAAAATAAAAAAGTAGACATACAAAGAATTCAGACAGATTCAACTCTACTATATATGCATAAAAATAATTTTAACCTTACGAAAGAGATTCGAATAGAGCTTTTTATGCCCCTAACTCAAGCAATACATTCTATCACAATACTCGTTGATTACCTTACCTACTCCATTTAAAGACCTATGAATTATTGCCCTCCCTCTCCCTATGGTTTAGTAACTCACTAATTAACTAGTAGTATTTCCCTTGACCTAAGAATGTGCTTTCTCTTGCTATTTTCTTGATCCACCAAAGGGAGGATATTTATAATCGTGCAAAGCATAATGAATGATTCTACGTTAATTATCTACCAATTTTGGTGGCCTAACTATCGTTTGGTTGGGAGATTGTTATCCCGGGATAACTAATGCCGGGATTAGTTATTCCGGGATAATTTGCCCCACCATGTATATAGGATACGTTATCCCATCACTATGGTGTAAATGGTGGGATAAGTTATCCCACCATTAATTAATCCCTCCAACCAAACATGGGATAAAATGATCTTTTATTTTATCCCGGGATTACTTATATACCTCACACCAAATGACAGTTATAATATTATATTTTTAAACCATTTTGCTTGCAAATAACGTACCAAGCAGGAGTTTCGACATAGTTTGGTTGAGATTTATTTTTAGAAAATATCTAAATTAATTTTAAAAACAATATTTGAAAGTTGGAGTTGTATTTTAAACATAGAAGAAATTGCGTTGAAGTTTTGTGAGTGAAAACTTGATAAATATTGAAAAACTCCTAGACGACAACAATATTAGTGTGATTTCGCTGATGGAATCTGAGGAGGACTAAGTGTAAGTAGATCTTATTCATGCATGTCTTGTGTGAGGTAGAAATAATGTTTTCGTTATATCTTCGTCTCAAGAAAGTGTTTTCAAAAAGCAAGCTTTACAATACAAAAATAAAAATTATAATGAAAGTATTTTAAATCTTGAAAAACCCTTAATATCCCTTTGATTTGTAAACTTCAAAATTCTACATTTTAAATTCGAAGGCGAAATAGTTGGTCAGTTTAACCAAACAATCATTTACACTTCCTTCGTCCCCATTTTGACATTCTTTGACTTTTATAAATATCATGGCAAATCAAAGAATGTCATGTAATAGAGAGGAATATCACTTTAACCGTCAATATTCTAGATAAATAAAATATATTTTCACGTACTTTGATTTCCCATATTTAATTTTGAGTTGGGAACTTGGTGAGAATTTTAATTTTGATACTACTACATTGTCTTAATCGCACAAAATGAGACAAAAACAGCAATGGACACGGTAAACCACTTTTTAAGTAAAGTTTGAACCTAATCACCATATGATACAAACTTCCAAAAAGATAAATAGAAAGGACACATCTAAAAGTTATCTTGAAATTTATTTTCCTTCGTTTTATTTTAGTTATTTTTTTTTAATTTAATTATTTCATTTATGAAATTATAAATTTTATTATAATCTTTCAACACTATTTTTATTATTTTTTAACTGTTAATTTGGTAAAATAAATTATGAATAAATATTTTTTAAAGAAAATATCAAGTCCCCATGAAATAATACATAACTCAAGATAAATTAAAGGGAAGAAACCACAGTAGACAATCATGAAATAAGGTTTATATCTATATGTCTTTGTGTCCCCTTACATCGTGACAGTTGGGAGATATCCATGTATGATAATAATCTTTACATTTTAACTCATTACCTAAAAAATCATGATAGATATTTTTTTCCTAAAAAAAAAAAAGTTGTTTGGTTATACATTCTAAGTTCTAACCAGGGGAAAAAAGATTTCCACTCACAAAACTTATACTAGTAAAATACATTTTCAGAAATAACTTTAACTTTTCAGTTACTGTTCTGCAAATTCAACTTCAAAAACCCCTCATTCTGGAAAAGGACCAAACATATCCATGTACTACTTTTTAATATTGTTTGATTATTCTAACCATGTGGTAAAGAAAAATCTCCTCACAAAACTTTTACTTTTCTTAAAGTGAAAATATACATCCAAACACAATTCAACTTTGAAATATTCTTTTTTCAACTATAATTTTAAAAATTATTTCCCCAAAATTCAACCAAATCCGATGTCCAAATACCTGCTTAAACACATAATTTTGGATATTTGTTGTTATCATGATGGCCAAACGAAGAAAAAATATTGCCAATTCTGCAGATATTCATAATAATACATTATCTTTCCTTCTGTTCAAATAACTCCAAAAATAAAAAAATCTTGAATCTATAACAAACTGTGATACATTTCGTATACTAGTAATAATTACTAATTAGTACAAACGAAACTATTTCTTAGTCTTTTTATGTTTCCCATTACGAAACAAAGAGCCTAATCCAAAAAGATTTTGTGATGGAACATTAAGAACTGGACTAATTCGAATACCATTACCATAATTTGGCCCTGTTGCTCCATAATTCCTCCTTAACGGTGGCTTTTGTGATGATGGAAATGTGTAAAAATTAGCTGGTGCTGATGATGGATTCTTGATTTGCTTTAACTGCAGAGTATTTTGTTTCTTGGAATTTGGCACTGAACCAGTTGAGTTACTACGTGACAATAAAGGCAATGACCAAAATGAGCTGCTCTTCTTAGTGTTCACACAATGAACACTACTACTTCGACCCCAAAAAGAATGATTCTTTTGTTGTTTCGATTTGATTTCTTGCTTTGGGTTTTGATCATTTGGTTCGTTTGGCAAAAGGGGTGGATGTGAATTGGCTAAAATTTGAGTGTTTTTTGATATTTGGACATGTTTTGTACATGTAACAAACTTTTCTTGAAGTTGAATTGGACGGATTAGGCCATCAGAAAAGAGTTCATCTGCTGAACAAGTTTCTGTATCAGTAGTATTACTGGTACAGAAATCGAATTCAGAACTAGAAGAACCAGGTTCTTGGACTTGTGGGTAGTCATGTATGTTTGTATTAGTAGTAGTAGAAAGATTATGGGAAAAAGAGCTTCTTGGACTTGTGGCTAAGCTTGGAGCCTCAGAGATCATATCAATAGCCATTTTGGTTCAATTATTGAAAGGGAAGAAGGGGGGAAATGGGAAAAAAGATTTATGGTATGGGATATGGTTGTGGAAGAAGGACAAAGATTCAAATGTGATGTGGGAACACTGACATATTTCTGAGGGAAAAAAGAAATATTCAGAGGATTGGTTTGCAGAGTCAAAAGGAGAGATAGAGTAAGAGGGGATAAATAGGTGGTTTGAATTTTAGAGTTGTAGTTGACAAGGCTGAGGGGCTTTTGTGTACAAAAGAAATACTACTACTATCTAGTGACGGAATCAGGATTTTCATTGTGGAGGTTCATAAGTAAAAATATGAACTAGCGATGGGATTACACGTCTACTATTTATACATGAGAAGATATTTTTAACCATATAAAAATAATAGTACAATTTTTCGTTGAAAAAAATTCTGATGAACCCCTGGATGAAAGGTGGCTCCGCCCGTGCTACTATCCACTTAAAGAGAGAATGGTCATAGATTGTGTTATAGAGAGATACTCTCACTGTTTCAATTTATGTGGCACGATTGAAACTTTGAGATTCAAACTCTTAAATTTCGATCGTGAATTTGGACATAAGAATTTAATATGCTTGAAAATTTCATAAAAATACTATATAAATTACGGTAGTTAACAATTTAAAATATTTTAAAAGCATATTAAGAAAATTGACCCTAAAAAATTTCAGTTTTACAACATAATTGGGAGCAAGGGATTAGTTCAAAGGAAATAGTACTATGTACTTAAAGAGAGTTCACATGTTCAATTTCAAGATGTATACTCCCGACATGTATCTTCTTCTTCTTCTTTATAGATTGTTCATATTTAGTGACACTTTATTACTTTTAAGTTAAATTCAAATGAGTCGTTTATTAAAGATCTTGAGGGAAAAAGAGAAAATTGGATTGTATTGAACTTTGCAAATGGTCTGAATTTGCCTTTAATTGATGTCGTTAGTCAAAAAGTGCAAAATCAAGCCACTTTCGTAAGGACGGTTAGAAACTAGAAACGGTACACTTCTTTAATAGAAGATAAATTTGTTCCATTTCGCATAGCCTTGGACCAATTTTGACACTTTCGAATAATTTACTTAAGAAGTGTATTTGAGTTAAACGGACATCCTTTTTATCAGATCGAGCAAATTATCAAGAATTCAATATTTTCCGATTTGCTTATTGAATGTATTTTGTGTACTCCCTACAAAATGAGTATGCAGGCTTAGACTTGGACAATGTTAAAGGTGCAAAAGTTACCTTCCTACTACGGCAACTAACTACTTTTATGAAGCATTGAATTAGTCTTTATGTCATGATGTTAATTATTAGCCACTATTACTCATGAAAATACCACAATTCTTTAGCAGAAAAATGATATTTAATTGGTTGGCAAGACTATATAACACATGACAATGTCCAAATGTCAAATCATAGTGGTGGATTAACTTATCACAGGGTGACAAGTCTAGGGTAATAGTAATAATAAATAGAAGCCATGAATGATTTACCAACACTTTGAAGCAACATACATCATTTATACTACTAGCATTAGCATACATGTTATATTATTTCTCTTGCTTTTTGTCCGGTGGCGGAGCCACATTATGATTAGGAGGTTCGACAAAAAATTATATGACTATTTTTATACAGTGAAAATTGTTTTTTATATATATATAATTGATGTTGAATCCCCTTCGGCTAATTCGTGTGCCTACATTTTTCGTTTTTAAACCCCCTTGATGAAAATTCTGACTGCGCGACTATTTTTGTCCCTACACGTTTGAGTCATGGGCCTAAATACAATTGAGTAATTTGACCACATGCCAAATATTGAGGTTATTGCAACTCAATTACGTTGGCTTCTATCTTGAAGCACAAGCTAGTATTTCTTTTATTCTAAGATTAAAGGGTGCGATTGGACAACGAAGGTTTCTCTACTCTTAATCAAAATTTAGTGGCTTTGACTCAAATCAATTATTTTTAATAAGAAGTTACATAATGTTTATGTCTAAGTAATTTATTCAAAAGATCAAGCATAAAGAATTGTGATTCAAAATCAATAAAATTAAATTCTGGATCCACATCGAATTTCAATTATGAGAACGATATCCTCCTGTATAGTAAAAACTAGGACCTCCTATACATTTTTTTACGTCGTGAATTTGAATTAATCAATTCAGTAAATGTCTCGATACCAAATAGTTAAATTAAATTAATAAGCTACTATTTCTTATTCTTAAGCATGAATTTCTTTCGGGGTCTTTTTCCAGTTCTTTCTTGTTCTTCATTTCATTATCCAAACCCCACCCACTCACCTATTTTCCTTGGTCTTAGTCACATTTTAGAAGAGGGAGGTTGTGGGTTAACACTTTTTTTTTTCAACTGATGTCCCGTGTCCACATTGCAGTTCCGACTAATTCGAATCGCGCGTTGTAGTGCCTGTTTGGGGGTGATACTCCCAACAAAATTTTCTCCATACTCAGAATTTGAATCCGAAAACTCTGATTTAAAGTTGAGTAGTCCGACCATTACACCACAGTCCATGTTGGTGGGTTAACCCCTTTCTTCTCTTGACCTTTTAGTGGCTGCTAACTCAACCACCAACTTAATTATTATTTTCTTTCCTTTTCCCTTTTTTTTTTATTCTTAAAATTACTTATTGACAAGGCAGGTCCTATGTTTTGACCACAAATAAAAAATGAAAAAAAATTAAATTTAGATGAAAAAAAAGGGGAAGAAAAAGAAGATTCATGATGGCTTGTACAATTAAATTTAAGTATGTTTAATTATTGAAACATGATCAAGTAACACATGAGAATTGTTGATTACAGACTTCTTCTCTGGATAATCCAAAATCCATCATTGATTTGTAATGGTTAATAACATTATAACTAGGCCACCACGAATAATAATCTCCACTAAACCTTTACCAACTTTTTGTGAATAGTTAATTAAGATAAATTGGAATTAAAATAAGAACATTTGCCTATAGATAAACATTTTCTTTACACTTATTTCTACAAGGACATCAAACCTAACTTCAACGCTATCTATGATGACCTGTGTCATGCCTCTATAAAAAAAATTATGACAATCATTATCACGAAAGGTGAATTTATTGGGTCATACTTAATTCGGGTCAATTAACACTTAACTGAAATTACTTGTCCTCAACCTAATGAGTTATGAGCCGATGATCTATTAAAAATATTTTTTTCTGTCGTCACAAGATAAAGTTATGGTTGATACATAACACTCGACTTTATTTGTGAGATTACATTGAGTATGTAATTATTGAGCACAATCAAACTCGTACGTGTGTCAGTAGACTGGTTCACTCGCTGTACTATATGGTATTAAATGTCACTGTTTGTTAGTGACTCCCCAAAATAAGAACTGAAATATACTCCACCTTATTATTTATTACTATTTGACTTTTGTTACTATTTGACTAATCCCTTGGATATATTCCAATATTTAGTATAGAAACTATTGTGGATTGATATGACTAATAAATAATCATTAATATTATATTAATTGGGATTAGTTGAAAGATTGTGTTGAAAGTTTCACATATATTTGGTGTGATTCTGATATTGGAGACATGCTTTCCATTTTCTTCTCAACAATGACATGAAAACAACAGATTAAGCAAAGAACACACGTTGTTTGCTTTGAAAGTTCTTCTACAAACGTTGCAACAGTTTGCAACTAATTGTTCTATGTGACACTTATAGATTGGCTTGTTTTGTTTTTTTTTTGGTTGCTAAAACTAGTTTAATTTTGAGTTCTGTCGTCAACATTGTAGATGTATATCTGCTTTGAAAGGTTCTAAAATTGAATTGGCATTACTAACATGGAGGTATGAGGTGTCGTTAACCTTTGAGAACGCACACAATAAGTCTCACTCAATTTAAATTTAATAACCTGCAAAACCACTTCAGAGAGAGAAACCACACTAGGCAACCCGTGCGACATACTCGACCGAGGTATCACATCCCTTCTTACCACGGGATCTATTATCACTGAATAAGAGAAAAGTGTTATGAAGTCAAATTTGGAGGGAGATATCTAAAATTATAGTAAGTATCTCATAGAAGAATATCTTTCCCTTTCGTTATTTGTCAAGAGTAATTGAATGAAGTGATGTCGACCTCAAATAAATAATATATTAAAAAGCTTTCCTAATCTATCCAAAAAGGAAAAAGAAAAAATAAATCTAGTTGAAAAAAGCCAATCATGGTAATGATTAATGAACATCTAAGATTAAAAACGAAGATGTCTGAATGATCATAAATCCAGATCCATAGAATTGATGGACCAACCATGGCGTGAGTAGAAGGTATAACATGGGATCAATGACAGCTCTTGTTCACCCACACAGGTACTGTCAATTTATCCATGTTTTCGACAGACGAACCATATTTGAAACTTGACATGCATGTGAGCAGGTCGTCCACATTCTGCAACTTAAGCCCAAGAATACACCTAAGTTGTGGATTCACAAGCCATAGAATCCTAAGCAGGTTGGCCATAACTCATGGCATTCACAACCTTGTAATAGAACAGGGCCCCAAAATCAAGTACTCTCTTGTTGCTATCAAAGAAGAAGACGAAACAAATAAGTATGTCAAATCAAGGTGCTATTTTTAGTCCCCCGACAGAGCTAATCAATGAGTGGACCACTCAGTGAAAATTGGAGTCCATGATGGAAAGACGGGTCACAGAGGGACTTGTACGCTTCTAGCGAATCTCACATCAGAATGCGAGGAAAATTAATAGGTTTACAACACACAACATAAGTTCACATGATACACTCACTTTTTGGACTCTATTATGGCTTCGCCTGAAGGACAAATCTGTAAGGTTTGTTGAACCAAAGTGGACAATAAGAGTCATGAGCTTGAGTCACGTGTTCAGTCTGCCTTGCTTTACCCCACCGAACCAATCTATCCCAAAAGTTAACTGCCTCGATCACAATAAAACAAACAGTAGGCCATTCAATTTAGCCAAAGACGATAAACAAATTGGAACTCAGCCCCATCTCTCTACCCCCCCCCCCCACACACACACACAAACAAGAAGTAGATAAGATTCAAGGGAACAAACGAAGGAACAGCTGAGCAAAAAAGAGATTCTACATAATATAAACAAGTACTGGCCGATTCTAACAAATGGAGAAAAAGATTATAATGCAGATCTCCTGAACAGACACTTCTTCCCTACATTAACCAGGGGACCTGAACAACGAAATAGGAAATATCATGGACAAGATCACTGGAATTTGAGCACCATAAAGCTGCAGATGGCTCACAGCAAAATAGATTTACTACCAAATAATGCTCTCCAGAATACAAAGGAAAACATCCAATTGGTGAAAAACCCTAGGATCATAACTAAATTGCTTCCAGTTGTTAAATCATTTAATACTAAAGTCAGTCTTTGATAAAGAATTCGAATATAAATCACTTTTTTTCTTTCAACCTCTATTTATATTTTAACCAAAATCAGAACTTTGTTTGAGTTTCTAGTCATTCTAAATGTTGAAGAGATTAATAAAAGGAAAAAAACTATTCTGCACCAATAAAACTATTCACAAAGTACATATGACAACTGATGCACAGTTACAACAGCTATGACGTCAATAGTTTGACCATTTAGCAAGTTTACACACGATGATGCCTGAGAAAGAATTTCTATTTACACAGATTGCTGCAAGAATGCCAGGCATGAACCCTTTTACAGCCTTTACCTGCATGCAAGCTGCAGCTTCAAGGGTAAGAGTTACCCGGTAACAATGATCAAATTGAGTATTCACGCATTATGTATTGACATCTCATAAAGCAACATTGCAAAGGCACGACAAACAAGCATCATGGATAAAAGATGTATTTGCAAATCATTAATCAATGATCAGAATCATCGCAGATCAATGACATCAAACTTCAAGTTAGGATCCATATAGACATCTGTACAATGCTTGTAAATTGGGCTGCCATCAGAAGGGGGGTCATGCGGATGAAAACCACGCCTTGGACATTGTCGTATAACTGTCATACCACCCGGATTTGTCAATCGGAATATTCCATGTTTTCTACACACATTAGAATACCACAGATTAATTAGATGAACATCATTAACTAGGGATAAAAGGGAAGATTTCATTTCACACTTGTAGGAGGGGGGGGGGGGGGGTACAATCCCCCAACCAATAATCCCACCCACACCAAGACTATTTTCTCCAGTCATGGAAAGTAGCTAAATTGCTGCATAGCTAGGGCGAATAACTAATCCCACCAAGCAAGATATATAAACCCTATCAAATGATTGTTTAATGCACAATCCAAGTACCAAACATCACCAAAAGATAACAGCATTACACTAAGAGCAAAATCTACTTCATCAGAGATTGAGACTACTATACCTTGAACTGTCTCTTGGGGCCATTACAATTGCAATAGCTTCAGGCAACATGATCTGTACTTAATCATTAGTAATAAAGGTAATAAGTGAATCCAGGATCAGTGACAAAATCATATCAATAACAAGAAAAGGGTGAACAATAGATTAAACATAAATTCAAGTGAAATAGGCCATGTAAACTTTAGCCTCAGTCTTCGTAAACAAAATAGAGACATATATGTGTTTGGGGAAGTAGAGAGTTAGAGTACAGAAACCTGATATGAATACTGTGTGTGAACATCAATGGATGACATGAAACATGATTGCGTTGGATGCGTCTGAAAAAGAATGCAAAGTGAACAGTCATTACTTGACTTTAATTGTATCATGGAATGAAAACTTTTCAAGGTTCTTTTGAGATAAAATACCATATTAAAGTTACTGGAACAGATGTTGCAAAATAATTTGTAGAAGGTACCATTGACAAGATTTCAAAATAAGTTTCCTATTATGACTCAATAAATTACAATGAGATTCTAGGAGTTCAACCAGCTACTTGATAGTTCTTCCACATATTTTCTCACAAAAGCATAGCACTCCACCAGATTATAGAAATTGAACTGCGACTTGGTACAATAGTTTATACTTAACATGACATCATAATTCAGGAGCTATTTATCAAGGACTAGGATCCACGCAAAGAAACTTACATGAATCCACCCAAGAGGAAACAATGCTTGCTTATCTTGAACTTCAAATATTTCCTCCTCATTTGTAGTTTGACACTGCATATAAAAAATTCGATCAGGATACTATCCAGGAAACACATCCTAAGAACAATACAAGGATTCTTTTTAAAAAAAATAAAAATATAAAGGAATCTTACTTACCGAATCTGATGTTGACTCCTGCTTGGGAATGATCAGAGCTGTGACATAAAATCTTCGATTTTTCTGAAACAAACAATAGTGTGGATGATGATACAGCTACAAAGAAATTGTAACTGAAAACATAATGATAAGAGTTAATGGCACATACTAGTGATCCAGCAAGAACACCACAGGTTTCAAGATTTTTGTTAGTATTGGACTTGGCTAATTTCATGAAAGTATCCATCACAGATGCTGACTACAAAATGAGAATAGGTGAAAGTATTTTATAATGTAAGACAAGAGAAGGCAATAAGGAAATGGACAACCAAAAAACTGAAAAGGAAAATGTACAAAAATCTCACAATGTGCAATTGCAGGGGATCTTCAGAACAGATTAGACCATCAGGTGATGATTTAACCAACCCACATTCCAGCTCATCAACTGGACATGCTGCGGTTGGCATCAAATCTTGTACCTCTGCAAGAACGGGAGGAGGAGAAGGTTGTCTAATGATTTCTGATTGTAAAGGACTTTCTTCCGCATCAAAGGAAATCAGTGACGCAGGTTCCTCAAGACGCAGCACTGGCTTGGCACTGTCGACTGGTGGTGTTGATTCCAGACATGGTTTTACACATTCTGAACTGATATCATCCTTCTTATCAGAAGTTTCATTTTCCAGAGGCTGCAGGAGGCTGTTTTCCCATCAAGAATTAAGAAATATACTCAAAAACTCGAATGCAAGCACACTGAAAGAATAGATTTATACAGTAAATAAAATTCTCAGTTGGTAGCTCAGCACTGCATTATAAGCACTGACAATACTATTACTAAATGTGTTGCAACAGCTAAATTTTTACACAAATGATAAAACCTGTTGAAAATTAAGTAAGTAAGAACCTCACCTGGGCATCAGAACAGGGGTGAAGTCAACATTACTAGGATAAGACACCTGCATTCAAGAACAGAAGTTTTAATTTGTTAGACTTTAGTCCTTACAATTAATTGAACGGGGCTAAGCCCCTGTATTCCTGAAAAAGTTAGTTTGCTGGGACTCCCAATCAGTACATATCCCATCTCAAGAGGGCTTCACTTACGTCAAACTGTAACTATGCTCATAGCCTTCTTTTTCTCCAGATAATGAAAACAGAAAATAGATAAGTAAAATGGAGGGGGAAAAGTGTGATGAAAGCACAGTAGCCTCTGGAAAACTGTTTAGCACAACGAGCATGTGGCTCAGTGCACAACCCTCCCCATCCGGATACCACACAGGGGAAGGGGCCACCATGAAAATCTCCCCCGTAGCCTGATTCCCACTTTAGCAATTTTGCATCCTACTGAAGAGAATGCAACCTCTATTATCACATTCTCTCTTCTTTTTGTGGTAACCCCTCTAACAGCACATCCTTTGAGGATAGGTTCACTGAGAGGGTTAAAGCATTTGACAATGTCAATTCCAAGAGCAGAAGATTCACCAATTTTGAATCATCAATCTGGTAAATTGCTTCTATCTAGTATTCACTCAATTAATAAGAACCTCCATCAAGTAATACTTCCAGTATAGGGCGCCATGTTTCCTGATAAATTAGATAAAAGACAAAAGAGAAGTGGATAATGGACAAGGAAGATGAACTAATCTCAGAAAAGAGAAGAGTTGAAAAAGTGGGGAGTTATATGGGGCAGATGGAAGGAATGGATGAAGGTGGTGGTGGTTGTTTTTTCTCGGAATTTTCTTTTCTGCCGAAACATCACATGTCTCTCAAGTGTTGCTGACATTGTGACAGCGTTTGATTACAGAGATGCATGAGAATGGATCTTTTCTGCCGAAACATCACATGTCTCTCAAGTGTTGCTGACATTGTGACAGCGTTTGATTACAGAGATGCATGAGAATGGATTCAACAGAAAAGACATTCAAGACTAGAACACTTACATCTTGATTAAGAGTCAGGATTTCATTGACTTCTCACTTACGAGGATTAAATTTGTATTTTACCATGCCAAAGTTATAATAATACATCCTTCATTCTCCTCTGTCACTAGCTTGAGGACTACAATCATATTTTACTAAGCCAAAAATACAAACAAAAAAAATCCTTCATACCCCTCTGTCACTAGCTGGAAGTTGCAACTGTCCTCGAAGTCCATTTGGACCCAGGATGGAATGTCTGTTCAGCGTTTCATCCTTTGGACGCGGAATACTAAGTGACCTAGAAAAGCAACAAAAAAGATATAAAGAGAAGCATTGAATAAATGGTTGACATCCAGCAAACATAAGCTAAGTTTCACCTAGACTAATGTTTTTCCTTGTTCATCATTATTTTCAATCCACATATTGTGCAAGCCTAAGAAGAGATTTTAATTTCCAACTGCTATACTACTCCCTCTCTCCAAATTTATGTGACCACTTTTCTTTTTTTAGTCTATCCCAAAAAGAATGTCACCTTTCTAAAATTGGAAACAACTTAAATCTAAAATTCCTCTTTTACCCTTGATGAAATTATTTACTGCCACAAAAATATCTAAGAACTATTTCAGACCACAAATTTCAAAAGTCTTCCTTACTTTCTTAAACTTCGTATGAAGCCAAATGGTGCCACATAAATTGGGACGGAAAGAGTATATGATTTCAGCGTGTGACGTGTGTTTGCTATGTTTTGCAGACAAGTTAAAGCTAAGCAATTACTTTTGGAAATCTTCCAATCTAGCATGCCAATGCAAAATGTATCATTATCATTCAAACTCCTGCTTTATTAAGATACAGACAAATATTCTTGACATCCACAGGATTTACCTTCACAATTTGTAGGTTCCATAGAATAATTAATGCACTACTCTGAGGATGAAAGCTACAAAGAGGTATGTTATCAAAGTCTGTTGGTGGTTCATGTATAACAGTATAAGTAACTCTATGGTTTTCAGCAAATTTTAAGCAACGTAAAACGAAAAGATTCCACATGCAACATTCAAAGTCCCGAGACTAGAGCCTGAATAAAGCAACCACTCCATGCCATTAATGTGCATTGATTTGGCACATTGCATCTAGCAATAAATTAGAGAGTAGTCCTTATTAAAGAAACTTACAAACGGCGGATATGCTCATCTACTGGTTTCACAAGCAAAAATTGTGTGGTTGTTGGAACTTGAGACCCAAATTCTTGAACTGGTGCTGCTATCTGTGAAATGTTGAAACAACGTCCATCAAAACAGACCATCAATACAACTGTAAACGTTCCAACTACCCATGACTAGTGCTTTTTTTGACCACCTTTCACCTTATCTTAAATAAACTCATCTAAGGCAATCTAACACTCCATAATCTCAACATTTTAAGTGGAGAAGGGTAAAGAATTGACCCATTATCCATTGACTTCCAAATTGTGCACAACTGGCCTTTAGGAATTTCTCGGTTATCAAAAAAAAATCAATTTTAAGTAAGACGAAACATCCTATGGCTATGATGCACCAAAATTTCCTATAATTAAAAAGTTTTGTTTCTGGCAAGCCCCTTGGTGGAATTGCAATTATCACTTTGGTAAGCCTTAACAAACAGTTTCTTAACATCTTCAATACATCTCTTAATTTTGGTGATTATAATTATATACAGTGTGCTTGGAGCACTGCACACCAGTAGCCATACACTTTCAAGAAAAAATGAAACACAAATAGAACCCACAAAACCAAACTAGCACACATTACAACCAAATTCAACGCAACCAAACAAGAACACTTGAATGACACCTAAGAAGTATACTTACATGGAGCATACCTTATTTGTCCCCCAAGCCTTAAAGCTTTGCTTATTGGCAGGAGAATATTCCCCTGAGAATCCTAAAAGATTATTTTGATGATGATTGTTCCCCTTGTTCACATGATATGTGCTTTTTCTGTTTAGCTGCTCAAGTTTCTGTTGAACTATTGGCTTCAATTCCTCAAGCTCAGCCACAGCATTTAGTAATTTCTTGAGATCAAATATAAGAAAGTCTGATTAGGTAAAGCTTACATATGAACACGGAGGAAAGGTATCGAATGACGAATGTCTTACCTTTTTCAAATAAATTTTGTTGCTCTGCAGTGATGCTCTATAATCTCGATGACATGGTATTGTCTCAGAGACCAAACTTAAACAGCAAAAAAACAGCAATTTAAATACATACTTCAGGCGCATCCAGAACCAAGTTAAACCATCTAAATCATTGAAACCACATAGTAATTCAATCTGGAGGCTTCTATTTTAAATAGAAAATAACCTTAACACTTAAGGGTTGATTACAGAGTCCTAACTTGACGTTACTCTATCAGACATAACCCATTGTTAATTTTAGTTACAAACTTCCGGCACTTAAAGTTCAGAGAAACAAAAATTCTTTCTAAACGTAAATTAACCTAATAGCCCACTGGATAAGAATGTGGATTCAAAATAAAATATTTATTTAAGTATTTAACAAAGCTTTTAAAACTTAGTTTTTAAAGAAATCTGGCGAGTCAAAGAGAGTTTTGGAAGACTCAAGCATAAGATTTAGACAGTATTTCTGTACGCTTCTTTGTACCTAATGTTAGCAAGTAATTAGGAAGAAAAATTGATGCATGCATTATTGACATATGTTCTTCAGAGATCATACTATTATCCAATAGGGCAGCTTGGTCAACTCTATATAAGAACGAAAAAAGAGTTTGGCTACTCAAAACTTGAAAGGGAGCTCTTCTAGCATCCAACCACATCAGAATTAAGCATAATAAACATAAATCTTAATGTGAATCTCCGACATAAACCTGAAAACAAAATATAGTTTTGGATCATTTGACCTCATGTCTCACCTTGAGAATCTAAGAAGCATGACATACAAATCTATGACGTCTCCCTCTAGGCGAAAAATGTCAGCCTACAATAGCGTAACCATATCAGTTCCTGCAATGTCGCTTATAGATAATAAAGAGGAATTTGAACTCAGACAGAAAGGTAAGTTATAATATATTCCTAATAGCAAAGCACTTCAGCACCAAAAGATATTCGATTGAGTAACATAAAGTCATAAAATGACGCGAAAGTTACTAACAGTTGATTATGAAAACAGGCAATTCCAACTCCAACAGGCAAAAGTGCCCCACCAAACAGGTACTATTCTATAGTTGAGATAATACTAAGGATGCAAAGAAAAGGCTCCACAGTGATAACCATGGATAGCAAACAATAATATGACAGGTTGATCAAAACAAGGGATCAATTGATGCTAGCACAGAAGAGCTAGCAAGGGTTTCTAAGATAATGAAAGCAACAAACATCATATAGATGTGATAGTTATTGGACATAGTAGAAGCAATTATCTTAAGGAGATTCGTGACTTCAAATAATATGAAGGTGTCAGTGTATATCAATACCCAGCAGACCTTAATTCTAGCCAATGCATCTGCTTAGAACTCAAATAACAATATGACATCCAAGATTATATGCCATATGCTACTTGACTTGGAATAGGATCAAAACAGACCCAAGAACTAACCTTGATGCAAAGACAAATCTTAATGAAATCCAGCATTGTACCTAAGTACTGTAAGAAATGAGCACGTGTTGCCCCAACTACATAAAAGGGGAAGAACTTCACTTACTCTGTTTCAGCAAAACCTAAACCACCCAACCACCTAAAAAGCTAGCATTCTATTTCGCGGTTCACCAGTTATTTAGTTTAGCTATAAAGGCATTACATGAGCTAATGGTAAACCGGTGCAACGGTAATCCTATAGGGTAACAAAAAAATTGGTTTAAGCAAGGCAGTCTGCTCACTATTAGTTTCCAAATTAAAGTTAGCATTACCTTTATCAAAAAAAGAAAAAAAAATAGTTTCCCAATTAAAGGAACTACAAATAACTAAATAAATAAATAAATAAAACCATAATAATAATAATAATGACAACAACTTAAAGGAACTACAACAACATACCCAGTTTATTCCTACAAAGTGGGGTCTGGGATGGGTAAAGTTACGCAGTCCATACCACTACCTCGGATGAAGTAGAGAACTTAGAGGAATTACAAATAAATAAATAAATAAAACCATAATAAGGATAATGACAACAACTTAAAGGTAGGTTCTACAAACTAGTGGTTAGACCAACTCTGTTGCATCAGGTTGAGTGTTGGTCAGTCAATAACTCTCACATTCAAAAGATGAAAGTTGTGAAAATGAGGATATTGCGGTGGATATGTGGGAATACTAGGAGAGATAGAATTAGGAACGAGGTTATTGGGATAAGGCGAGAGTAGCTTCGGTGGTGGAAAAGATGCGGGAGATGAGGCTGAGATGATTCACGCATGTGAAGAGGAGAAGTATGAACGCCCCAGTGCTATGGATGGCTTCAGAAGAGGTAGAGATAGACTGAAGAAGTACTAAGAAAGGTGATTAGACAGGACATGACGCAGTTTCAACTTGCCGAGAACATGACCTTAGATAGGAGGACGTAGAGGACACAAATTAGGGTAGAAGCTTAACAGGTGGCTATGAGTTGTCTAGCGACCTGTTCATATTAGTAGTTGTAGCATTACTCCAGTTTTTTCTTGATCCTCAATTGTTATATTATTTTGTTGTAGTTTTCATTCTGTTACTATATGTTATTTTTGCTATTGTTTGCTGTTTCTTCTACTTTCCCCGTTACTTCTTTTTCGGGACTGCTTTTGACTTTTTTTCTTGAGCCAAGGGTCTACGAGAAACATCCTTTCTAATTCTAAGGTCGAGTTAAGTTCTGCTTACACTCTAAGCTCCCCAGACCTCCTCACTTTCTGGGACTATACTGGGAGTGTTGTCGTTAATGAAATACGTTAACGAATGTTGTCCAACAGTTCTCCAATGAAAACGATACAGTCAGTCGCCTATTATTTTCACTTTTCAGTATACGGATAAACAGATATATGCTAAGATGGCACAATTCAAGTTTAGGAGCGATATAGGTCTGATCATTGAGCAATCGATCCAAAATTCACTATACAGTTCACAATACAAATAAAACATAAAATTCATAAAGTAGCAGCTTATTGATAAAGGAGGACCTGCTTAAGGATGTTATCAGCGATGCGATAGTAAATTTTCAAAGAGATTCGATTATCCACATCGAGTTTCTTTGTGCTCGCTGCGATGTTGATTTGGCCCGACGACGACCGCGTCATCATATTGAAAGAAGAAATTCGTAGATTTTCGGTCCTTTATTTCTGCTTTGTTATGGTTCGATCGAAGCAGATCGTAATTGGTAATGGTTGATCAGAAGCAGAAAATTGAGTCTTCAATGGCTGCTCTGAGAGGGACAGAGATTGGGGAAGGGGACGGGCGAGGAGGTCATTCGTGAATCACACGGGGGCAAATGTGGAAAGACGTTCGTTGTTTGGGCACGTTTGGTTCAACAAACATCAATAGAACCTTTTTTCTTTTTGCTGTTGTTAGGTAAGCATTTTAATATCTAGTAGAACTAAAATACTCTTAATTAATTTGAATTTATTTATTTGCTTCAATTTTGAGCTGAATCTATTAAAAAAGAGTGTTTTTTATTTCATAAATTTAAGAATGAGAGTAGTATGCATTTCTCTTTCTTTAAATTGCATTTATAAACCACACTAAATATAAATATGTTGTTATTGTTATATTCTTCAAACCTGTAATGACATATATATTTTTTATATACTACAACATATACTAAAGTAAGCTAATTGAAATTATAATTCGGCAAATGTAAAATTGACTTTGATAGTTATTTATTTTTATAATTTGACGTTTAAAATGTTTTTTGGAAACATTAATCAAATATCATATACTCATTAAATAGGTAAAAATACTATTTATATATTTTTAAACTAATTTAGATGTACGCGTCTCGTACATATATCTCACTCGGGTTTAATTTTATAAAATCATTTGGTTATAAAAAGCATGATAGCTATAAATTATCACATAATTATTTAATTAAGAACAATTTGATTATTGATGCTAATAGTAATAAGAATGTGCGAGACAAGCTAACTTA
The DNA here is from genome assembly GCA_030864215.1 of Capsicum pubescens. Lineage (NCBI taxonomy): Eukaryota > Viridiplantae > Streptophyta > Magnoliopsida > Solanales > Solanaceae > Capsicum > Capsicum pubescens. The sequence goes on along the minus strand of CM061540.1, from coordinate 8,434,479 downwards.
ACTATCTAACAATCTTTCTACCCTACTTCGAGTCCTCCATAACCTCCTATCTAAGTTCATATTTTTGTTAAGACAAAACTACATCATGTCCCTATTATACAATATAATCAATCTAACCACCATTCTATACAACTCGTCTTTAGCGTTCTTAAATAAAAACTAATCACTAAGAAGAAAAGAAACTACAATATGTAGGCAAGGATAATCACATAATCTTCTAGCTTGTATTACAATATTTAGGCAAAATAAAATCACCAAGGAGAACAAATATTGCAAGACGATATAAGCATATTTAGCGGATACCTGAATTTAAGAAAAAAACAATCTTATCTACATTCTCATTCTATATTAGGTCTACTCCAATATGCATAGAAGAGGAAGATCGTAAAAAAATTAATATCAATATCTGAGTTTAGAAGTATAGGTTCTTTTAATATATTGTGAATAAATTATTTTTAGTGACTTGACAAACATGCTGATACGGGACAAAATACTAAAACGAAATACAAGTACGGAGATCGAAGAATAAGAAATAAAAGAATAGATAGAATTACACAAAGAAAAATCAATGAAACTAATGGGTATATTAAATCTAAAAAACCCAATGATACAAGCACCAATTCTCTAATGAAGACCTCGAGTGAAACTAATCTATTCACAACCCACATTTTTTAACAAATCAATAAGCTCCCAACAAGCTTAAAAATATTAGCAAGTATATCTCTCGACATCATTCATCAACTATCTTAAAAATAAAGAAAGACTTACCTATTTATAATCATGTGTTATTTATTACAAGTGGACCCAAAAGTGATTCCAAATACCAAGTGGACTCAAAAGCAACCCTTGATGTCAAATGGTGATATGTTGATGCATATGTTCTCTCGTATCCCAAGCTATTGTCCAAATACGATGTTACTCAATATTATCTTGAATGATATCATCATCAAATATGGCTCCTCCCCTACTCTAAGCTATCATCCAAATATGTACTTGCTTCTCTAAAATGATCAAATCTTGATTTTTTAGATATTATCATTAAAACATGAATCTCAAAAGATTGAAACAGATTCAACTTATATCACATGCTCTATTATTCGATTAGGTGAAGCTTCATAATTTAGTAAAGAGAAAATAGATAAAGACCCCACCTGATCTTGTCCGATTTTTTTAAAACGACACTTAAACTATACGAGCAACCTATTACCCCATGAAATTTATCTAAACCATTGTAAATACATCATTTTGATTCATTTTCTGTCCATGCTTCACTACTAAAAAAAATTGAAAAATCGACTACATGTTGTGGTCCCAAAAAAACGACCACACGTGGTCGGTTTTTCGTAATATTTTTATTAATTTTTTTTTAAAAAAAGCGACCATTGTGGTCGCTTTTTTATTTTAAAAAATCAAAATAATTATTTCAATAATTTTTATATTAATTATTATTTATTTTACAAGTAAAAATAAAAAAAATAGCAAAACCGACCACTAGTGGTCGTTTTTAAAAAAAAAATTAAAAATATTTTAAAAAACCAACCACTTGTGGTCAGTTTTTGAACTAAAAAAAAATAAAATTAAATAATTTTTAGTAACCAATAATTATATATAATTAATCATATATATATATATATATATATATTATTTTTATTAAAAATAATTATATACATAATGTAATTTATATATAATTTTTTGAATTACACTGATCACACGTAGTCGATAACCAATATAATAATAATAAAATTCAATCATTCTTAAATTTTGTGAAAAAAAGTACATTAAAAAATATATCAAATAAAATAAATAAATTACGTTAAACATAATATTTATCTTTTACTTATGTTTCAATATATGGAATAAATATTTTCCTTGTATATACGTTAAATGACGTTAAACATGCACAATCTTTGTATAATGAATATGTTTATATATAATCGATAATTCATCAGAATATAATGAATGTTTTCTATTATAAGGTAATACACTTGTGGTGTATATATATAGTACGTATTCAAGAGTTCATTTATATATATATATATATATCATGTAGTGATCGATTGATGAACGATTTAGTCAAAACCTAGTATATTAAGCTAATCAAATATAATTAATCGATCACTCATCTGAGTATGTATATGAAACACGACGCATTATATTATTAAATAATATACTTGTGTGCATATATATATATATATATATATATATCATGTAGTGATCGATTGATGAATGATTTAGTCAAAACCTAGTATATTAAGCTAATCAAATATAATTAATCGATCACTCATCTGAGTATGTATATGAAACACGTCGCATTATATTATTGGATAATATACTTGTGTACGTATGTGATATATATAGTACGTATTTAGAACTTAATATAGTCGATAGTGTGTATATGTATATATATATATATATATATATATATATACATATTAATTATATAGTGAAGGTATATTAATGACATAAGATAAAACTAACCGATAATTCATCTGATCAGTATATGTGAAATACGTTATATATTATTATGGGGTATATGTAGTATATTAAAATCGTGTATGTGATGTTTATAGTACTTAGTTGAAAGTTGATAGATAATTGAATATATGTATATATATGTATATCTCGTGTAATGATGTATGCAGTAATCGAAAGCTCTATAACTGAATCTATATATCAAAATATTTTGAATAATACATTGATATCATACTATTGAGGAAATAGATATACTATTTAGTGTGAATATGTAGATACGTGTATATTGTTGAAGTTGTAATAACGTAAGACAAGTAATCAATAATTTATTTGATTAGCATATTGTATTACGAGGTATATATATATCAACGAATTTTACAATTTACGATAAATTTTTGGTTAGTTAGCATTTAATTACGATATTATATATATATATATAGACTGCGTATATCTTACCCTCCCCAGACCCCATTGTGTGGGAATACACTGGGTTTTTTGTTGTTGTTGTAATTAAAAGTTAATTAACCAAAAAATTATCGTAAATTGCAAAATTCATTGATATTATTATACGGTTGAGGAAATATACTACTCGTGTTATTGTTATAAATATTATAGAATTTATTAAAAAATTATTTTATTTAAAATTAATTTTAATTTATTAATTTATTAATTTTTTAATTGTACTAATTTAAATAATTTTTTAAATGTTTTTGTTAGGTGGTCGGTTTTTAAAATTTTTTCAGAAAACCGACCACAACAAAATAACAAAAAAAAATATTTTAATTATATAACTCCTACCCAACCCCACCCCCACATGACCTGACCCGACCCGACCTAAACTAGCCTAATTAGTCGACTGCCCTAAACACACACACACAAAAATCACGCACACACACAAATATACCCTAAACACACCCAAAATCTTCCTTCCAATCGCAAGCTCAGGCAAGCTCAGCTCCGACGACTGCTCCTCCGGCGACTGCTCCGGCAAACTCAGCTCCGGCAAGCTCACCCTAAACACATGTTGTATTTTGCGAAATTTATGTTTTTTGAGGTTGATTTATAGGTGTACTAGTTTATATAATTGTGAAATTTATAATGGTGAAGATTAGGTTAGTTTGAACTACTTTTTTTAAGTTCGTTTGTAGCTCGAATTTTGTTTAATTATTTGCGGAATTTTTGAGCTACACACATAATTGTTTAAACTAGTTTTGCTTGTTTAGCTTCTTATTTTAGATATGACTTTTGCTTGATTGAAGTTATTGATTGTATAAATCCTCAAAGTTGGAATCTTTAATTGAAGTTTTGTAAGATTCTTGAATGGACTTAATGGTTTAGCTTGTTGTTTTTTATTAGAGTTTAGCTTGTTGTCTTTAAAGTGAATGGATTTACTTTTGTGGTTTAGCACTTTAGCTTCTTGTTTTAGATATGAGTTTTGCTAAATCACTCAAAGTTGGAATATTTTGTCTTGATTTTTTTAGGTTCTTGATTCGGTGACCGGTTATCTCTTTCACTTTAATTTAGGCCAAGCAAAGGTAAGTTAATTTATCTCGATTCACTATTGTTGTTATCTTCTTGTTATTGTTCATATTGAAGTCTAGTGAAGCCGTGTGTGACCTTGTTCGATTCACCAGCATTGTTGTTATCTTCTTTTTATTGTTCATATTGAAGTCTAGTGAAGCCGTGTGTGGCCTTGTTCGATTCACTAGCATTGTTGTTTACATCTTGTTGGTCTTGTTGTTGCTTGTTTCTTGAATGTGGTTTTGTTTTGATACTTAGTCACTTGAAAATGGTTAAGTGTAGGAACTTTAAAGGATTTTTTTTTATTTTGAATGTGGTTTGGTAGGTGACTTAGTTGATTGAAAATGGTTAAGTGTGAGGACTTTAAGGGGGATTTTTTTGTTTTGAATGTGGTTTTGTTTTGATACTTAGTCACTTGAAAATGATTAAGTGTAGGAAATTTAAAGATGCTTTTTTTGTTTAGAATGTGACTTGGTTGGTGACTTAGTTGGTTGAAAATGGTTAAGTGTAGGGAATTTAAAGATAATTTTTTTGTTTAGAATGTGACTTGGTTGGTGACTTTGTTAGTTGAAAATGGTTTAGTGTAGGGAATTTAAAGATGATTTATTTGTTTAGAATGTGACTTGATTGGTGACTTAGTTACTTGAAAACAGTTAAGTGTAGGAAATTTAAAGATGCTTTTTTTGTTTAGAATGTGACTTGGTTGGTGACTTAGTTGGTTGAAAATAGTTAAGTGTAGGGAATTTAAAGATGATTTTTTTGGTTTAGAATGTGACTTGGTGATACGGGACAAATGGCCATCTTATATTTTGATGACATCTTTGGAGGCCAACATATAGAGGATCAAGACTTGGTCACCTCGAGAATACAAGAACATGCATGGAGAACCTGTTTTGAGCATAACTTAAAGCAATCTCGCGTGTGGAAGATTGCTTGGATCATTTAAGATTGAGGACTCACGGTTTTGGACCTTAATTAAGGGCATTTTGGACATTACACATGGTGTATTAACACACCATGGCCGCACCTATCATTAAGGGCAAGGTGGTCTTTTTATCTTCTTTTGTAATACACTATAAATAGGTCATTTTAGCTCATTTCTTGTAGATTTTGAAGGATGAAAAATTGAAAGACATAACTTCTCTCTTTTGAGAGTGTAACACCCTTAGTTGTAGGACTTGGAAAAGTCATCCTTAGCATAGGGCTTGGAAAAGCCAATATTGATCTTTGCTTGGAAACGGTAGATCTTGAGGCGAGTTCATTCCCTTGGTGGTCACCGTAAGAGTGTGGTTTTGATTGTTACATTCATTAGGGGTTAGTGTTGAAATACACTTGGTTCTTAATCTTGTAATAATCTTGGTCTCACTATCTATCTTTATTTTTCTTGCAAACCGTGTATGTGTTGTGTAGTGGACTGTTTTGGGGTCTTCGTTGAATCCGAAACTTGTATTATTGTTGTTCATCTTGTTCATCACGTTTTGTAACTGTTTTGGTGTTAAAATATACTCTTGTATCTTGTATTCTTGTTGTTGGTAGCGAATCCGAGTGAGGTCTCCATCTTGGTCCTCGAATCCTTAAGATTAGTGGACTGATTTGGTGTTTGTTTCGTGCTTCCCTTGTCAATCCCGTATCATTTGGTATCAGAGCATGGCTTGATATTGTTCCTACAAGATCAATCTTGGGCTTGCTTGTTAGAACATTCAAAAAAAAAAAAAAGGAAAGTGTTAAAAAATGAAAAAAAAAATCAAAAAGAAGCAAATCTGTCCATTTTGTGTTCTTGGCCGAAATTGTGTTATTGTTGTGTCTTGGCCGAGATTTTTACTTGTTTTGTTGTTTCTAGTGTTAGTTTTCTTCATCTCTAACACTCTTTAGTCTAAATCTAAGTTTGAGCTTACATTGTTGGTGTTGTATACGTGAACTTGGACTTGGCCGATTTGTTGTTGGACATTGTTGTGGTGGACTGTTTTGGCCTAGTGGCTTTCATCTTGTTGTTGTTATAAGCTTGGCCACGTGATATTGTTGTTAATTGGTGGATTGAGAACCATTTTGTTGAAGGTGTAGTTGTCTTGGCCAAGTGTTGGAGATATTGTTATTGTGGAATTTGGGAGTGGCCGTGTGAAAATTGTTGGTGTTCTTGGAGATTATTGTTGGTGTTCTTGGTGTTGTTGTTGTTGTTCTTGATGTTCATCACCACCTTCATATATTGTTGAAGATAAAGTGAATGTTAAATCAAAAAAGTTGAAGGAAAAGGGTGTATTATTTGTTAGTCTTGAAAGACACTACAACCAACAAAGACCTATCAATCAAGTCTCAACCACTTTCCAACACTTTTCCATGATTTAAGGATCCATGTTTTAAGGAGAAGTACAATAAAGTCAAGTCTTGAAAACTTGAAATTGAAAAGGGCTCCAAGACTTGTTTGAATTCCCCCCCCCCTAAACAAATTCCACCAAAGTCCAAATTGAAAAATTGACCAAGACTTGAAATTGGACAACAAAAGTTGTGTGGGACCGAAACCAATACGTGACTGCCATGTCATCACTGCTACTGTTCACGCAATATTTCCGAGCTCAAAATTTTAGATTCTTAGTTTCATCTTATTGTTTCATTAGTTTCATGTCTTGATTCTAGAATTAATTAACAACTAGTAATCACCTACTTAGTTGTAGATTAATTATTGAATCCGTTTCTTCGTGTCTTCGTTGTTTGTGTGCTTTTCTCATTTTTAACTCGTAGTAACTTCTTTGTTTCAAGTTCGTAAGTGAATTTTATTTTTGTGTCTTGAGTCGATCAAACAAGAATCTATTCCGGCCACCAAGTAGAATTGACATCCTATTGACTACCGGAGTATAAACAACCTTTCAATATTTGCCGCTCCAATTGTGAGAATCACAAAGGTGAGTGAATACGAGTGTTAGTGAGAAGTTTTTACTGCTAATCTTGTTTGTTCATTTTGTAGGTTTAAAAGGTGATATAAGGGGAATATGTCTTCGATAGCCGGGGATTATTGTGACTACAACATGGGAGACTATGATTGTAGTGAAGGGTTTTATGGCTACGAAGTTGAGGGAGAATGCGGAGGCTATAAAAATAGCCATGATCGAGACTTGGGCAGATTTGAAAGTTACTGTTTTAAGGGAGAAAATGAGGTGAATGAAGTGCCTAGTGCTTATGGTAACTTTGGAGATGATGTAGGACCTCGTGATGGATCTTATGATGATGTTGGGGCATGTGAGGAGTCTTACACTTCTTACTCCGAACCTAGATTTGGTGTTAGGTATAACCCTTTTGTTTGCAAAGCTTATGAGAGCTATGATGAGGGTACACGTGAGGAGTATGAAGATCCATATTCTCCACCTTGTAGTACTTCTTATCAAAGTCGATATAGTGTGAATGGTTATACTAGCTCTAGTGGAGGTTGTCCAATGAGAAGAAGAGGGTATGCATCTCCAAAACTAAGGGGTACTCGTATGCCTTACAATGTAGATCCAAGAAGGAGTGTACACTCCGGAAAGGTGACCATGTGTGGGATACCGGGCTGCCTCATTGAGCTAAATGATAGGTACCATAGAAACTACATCGTTCCATCCATGGTTGACTACTTGGGGTTGTTTCGTGAGCCTTTACTTGTTCCATACTTCTTGGACGGGTTTAAGGTTACCGAGAGGGTCAAGGTTGTCTTCTCCCAATTTGAATACCATGAGGAGGTGTGGTGCGATATTCTTTCATTGACATACGGTCATGTATGCTTAGGTGCCAATTGATTTACACAACATAGAGTTCCAAACGTGCAAAATTGGCCAAATATTATAAGAGACCAGTGGGGGAATCGCCTCGTGACTTACTTGCTGCCTAAGCCACGAAGAGAAATGCCTACCTACTCCAATCCGAATTATTATGAGAGACAAAAGATTGAGAGGAGTAAGAGAGTGCAGGGTGGTAATCCGAGAGTGGAAAAAGGAGAGGTTGTGTGGAGCAAAGTAAGAGGATTATCCCCAAACTATGCTAACATTGGTTGTCCTTCTATTTCTAAGGACATTTGTGTAGGTACCAACATGGCAAGCGAAGAAGAACAATGCCAAAAGGAAGTTGCTGCCCAAACTTTTGGAGGACCTTCACACCATGACAAAGAAGAATCTACTCAAGGACTTCAAGGTAAAATGGCAAACTCTTACACTTTTGTACATGTGAATGATAATTGTGTGGCTAGTAGCCCATTGAGTGTGAGTTGTAGCTTGCCTATATGTGAGTGTATTGTTTCTTTGCCACTTGATGATGATGTACATGTTGTGAGTGTGGATACACTAGTTGATCCTGTTGATGACCGAATAGACTCTTCTTGTAAGATCGATTTATGTCCACCTAGTGTTGAAACCATTATGTTGAATGAAAGTACGTTATCTTCTGAAATTTGTGTTGATCAACTTATGTGTGAAAATTACCCACCACTTGAGGATGTGTATGATGTAATTAATGAACCTCAAGTATGTGATGATGTTGAAAATGTTGATCAAAGTGAGAATGAACCCGAGAGCTCTTCTTGGGGTAATGTTGTGTTTGAAACATCCTTGAAACTTGATGTTGATCATTTAGAGAGTGAGGAACTTGCTTGTTCCAAATCTGTCCGTGAGGTAGATCACACTCTTTTTATGTATAATGTCTTGTTTGAAGATGATTTAAACACTCCTAATGAACCTAGTGGTGAAAATGACGGTATAGCTTGCCTTGGAAGCTATAGCCTATATGCTAACCCACTATGGTGTGACAACATTCCTCCTAAAGAGGGAAATCTCTTCTTGGAAGATGAGAGTACTCTTAAGGGTAAGGAATGTGTAGTTGCGGAAGCTACTTCTTCTTCTACTTTGTGTGATTTCATTGTTGAGAGTACTCATGGTGATTATTGGGAAACTAGTAGTGAGTACACACATGAGAGCACCTTAGTAGAAGTCGATTTGAGTGATACCTTTCTCTACTCTCTATTTGATTTGGATGATATGTATGTTATTGTAGAGAGTATGTCATTTAGTTTAGGTGTAGATCTCGGGAAAGGGAAGTGTTGTCGAGACCCATGTCTATGGCCACTTTTCCCATTTGACCCCGGTGCCAAATTTAGAAATGGTGATGTTGGTGCACCAAACTTGTTGCTTGGTCTACATGACAAGCAAAGTGTTACTCTTGATGTATCCTATACCCAAATCCTTTGTACATCTTTTATTGAGTTTTTAATATTCCTTTCAAAGGATTCTTGGTTATATTGCAAATATGTGCAACCTTGGCATGTTGAGATGATTTGTTATGCTAACCCTAACCCTCATGCCATGAGGAATTTGTATTTGTTTCTCCTCTCTTCTGTTTTGCAAGGTTTGGATTCGAGGTCGAATCCTTTTCAAGAAAGGGAGGATGATACGGGACAAATGGCCATCTTATATTTTGATGACATCTTTGGAGGCCAACATATAGAGGATCAAGACTTGGTCACCTCGAGAATACAAGAACATGCATGGAGAACCTGTTTTGAGCATAACTTAAAGCAATCTCGCGTGTGGAAGATTGCTTGGATCATTTAAGATTGAGGACTCACGGTTTTGGACCTTAATTAAGGGCATTTTGGACATTACACATGGTGTATTAACACACCATGGCCGCACCTATCATTAAGGGCAAGGTGGTCTTTTTATCTTCTTTTGTAATACACTATAAATAGGTCATTTTAGCTCATTTCTTGTAGATTTTGAAGGATGAAAAATTGAAAGACATAACTTCTCTCTTTTGAGAGTGTAACACCCTTAGTTGTAGGACTTGGAAAAGTCATCCTTAGCATAGGGCTTGGAAAAGCCAATATTGATCTTTGCTTGGAAACGGTAGATCTTGAGGCGAGTTCATTCCCTTGGTGGTCACCGTAAGAGTGTGGTTTTGATTGTTACATTCATTAGGGGTTAGTGTTGAAATACACTTGGTTCTTAATCTTGTAATAATCTTGGTCTCACTATCTATCTTTATTTTTCTTGCAAACCGTGTATGTGTTGTGTAGTGGACTGTTTTGGGGTCTTCGTTGAATCCGAAACTTGTATTATTGTTGTTCATCTTGTTCATCACGTTTTGTAACTGTTTTGGTGTTAAAATATACTCTTGTATCTTGTATTCTTGTTGTTGGTAGCGAATCCGAGTGAGGTCTCCATCTTGGTCCTCGAATCCTTAAGATTAGTGGACTGATTTGGTGTTTGTTTCGTGCTTCCCTTGTCAATCCCGTATCACTTGGTTGGTGACTTTGTTAGTTGAAAATGGTTAAGTGTAGGGAATGTAAAGGTGATTTTTTGTTTAGAATGTAACTTGGTTGGTGACTTTGTTAGTTGAAAATGGTTAAGTGTAAGAACTTTAAAGATGATTTTTTTGTTTAGAATGTGACTTGGTTGGTGACTTTGTTACTTAAAAATGGTTAAGTGTAGAAAATTTAAAGATGATTTTTCTGTTTAGAATGTGACTTGGTTGGTGACTTTGTTAGTTGAAAATGGTTTAGTGTAGGAAATTTAAAGATGATTTTTTTCTTTAGAATGTGACTTGGTTGGTGACTTTGTTAGTTAAAAATGGTTAAGTGTAGGAAATTTAAAGGTGATCTTTTGTTTAGAATGTGGTTTGGTTGGCGACTTTGTTAGTTGAAAATGGTTAAGTGTAGGAACTTTAAAGATGATTTTTTTGTTTAGAATGTGACTTGGTTGGTGACTTTGTTAGTTGAAAATGGTTAAGTGTAGGGAATGTAAAGGTGATTTTTTTGTTTAGAATGTAACTTGGTTGGTGATTTTGTTAGATGAAAATGGTTAAGTGTAGGGAATGTAAAGGTGATTTTTTTGTTTAGAATGTAACTTGGTTGGTGACTTTGTTGCTTGAAAAAAATTTAGTGTAGGAAATTTAAAGATAATTTTTTTGTTTAGAATGTGACTTGGTTGGTGACTTTTTTTTTGTTTTGAAAGTGGTTTGGTTGGTGACTTAGTTGGTTGAAAATGGTTAAGTGTAGGGAATTTAAAGGAGATTTTTTTATTTTGAATGCGGTTTGGTTGGTGACTTAGTTGGTTGAAAATGGTCAAGTGTAGGGACTTTAAAGGAGATTTTTTGTTTTGAATGCGGTTTGGTTGGTGACTTAGTTGGTTGAAAATGGTTAAGTGTAGGGACTTTAAAGGATTTTTTTTTTTGAATGCGGTTTGGTTGGTTACTTAGTTGGTTGAAAATGGTTAAGTGTAGAGACTTTAAAGGGAATTTTTTGTTTTGAATGTGGCTATGTTTGGTAATAATTGAATTTTTGTGACTTGAACTAATTAGTTGAATCTGATTGATTGCGTAGATGGAACCTGATTATAGCTGGATATATCAACAGAACAATGATAATAGAATGGGCATTAGGGAGGAATTTGTTGAAGGTGTCAAAAGATTTGTTGAACATGCTAAGACACTTGATGTTTGGATACGTTTTTGGGCTATTCGTTGTCCTTGTGTTAGATGTGATGGTATAAATCTTGTAAGTGAAGAAGATGTAAAGGAACATCTTTATAAAAAGGGGTTTCACGAGGATTTTTTAAGAATGCGTGGTATTCATGGTGATATTGCGCAAAATAACTTTGTTGTTGGAGAAAGTAGTAGGTCTGCAGGGCATAATGAATATCAAGATACTAGGATGACAGAAATGGTGCACGATGCTTTTGGGATGCAACACGGGGTCGACTTTAGGGAAAATGTTGAAGATGTTCCTAATAGCGAAGCGGAAATTTCTACGAAGAATTGCATGTTGTTAGTCATCCTTTATTTGACGGGTATTCGCACTCTCGTTTGTCTGTTGTTGTTAGATTATTAAGTATTAAATCTGACTGAAATATTGCTGAAGGAGGAATAAATTCAATGATAGACCTTATTAAAGAGTTAGTTGACCTCGACTTGGAGGTTCCTGATTCTTTCTATAAGGCAAAAAGATTGGTGTCAAAGTTAGGTCTCTCTTCGGTTAGAATTGATTATTGTGAAAATGGTTGCATGTTATACTTTAAGGAAGATGCTAACCTAGAGTTCTGTAAGTTTTGTCAGCACTCTCAATATAAGCGTGGTTCTACTGGAAATCAAATTGCTATTAAGGTGATGCATTATTTACCTCTAATACCAAGGTTGAAAAGGTTGTATGCTTCAAACAGCTCAGCTCCTCATATGAGATGGCACAGGAAAAATAGATCAGGCCTATTGGTGTTATGTGTCATCCATCTGATGGAGAGGCTTGGAAGCATTTTGATGCAACTTATCCAGATTTTGCAGCTGGGCCACGAAACATTTGATTGGGATTATGCGCAGATGGATTCTCTCCTTTTTCAGTTGGTGCTGCGCCATATTCATGTTGGCATGTATTTATCACTCCTTATAATCTTCCTCCTGAAATATTGATGACTAGTCCCTATATATTTTTGAATTGTGTTATTCCTGGCCCGCATAACCCAAAAAGCAGAATAGATGTCTACTTACAACCTTTGATCGATGAACTTCAAATTTTATGGCATGAGGGGGTTGAAACTTGGGATATCTCTTTTAAATAAAATTTCAATCTGCGTGCATATCTAATGTGAACTGTTAATGATTTTTCTGCTTATGGAATGTTGTCTGGGTGGATGACAGTTGAAAAGTTGTCTTGTCCATACTGCATGGAAAAAAACAAAATCTTTCACATTGAGACATGGCAGAAAAAATTCATGGTTTGATTGTCATCGTTGTTTCTTGCCACCTGATCATGAATTTAAGAGACTCAAGAATGCATTCAGAAGGAATAAAAGAGAATATGATGGTCCACCTCCAAGGCTGTTTGGTCATGACATCTGGGAGATAGTTTAGGATTTGCCTAAAGCCAGCAAGGAATGATTGTACAGGCTTGATAGATATGGTGTTTCGCATAACTGGACTAAGCAAAGTATATTTTGGGAGTTAGAATATTGGCCAGATAATTTACTTACACATAATGTTGATGTCATGCATACTGAGAAGAACTATTTTGACAACTTGTTCAACACAGTTATGGATGTCACCGGCAAAACAAAGGATAATCCTAAGGCCAGACTTGACTTACCAGAATATTACAAACGCAGCGAATTACACTTACAGGAGGGGCCCAATGGCAATGTTCTTAAGCCAAAGGCTAATTTTACGTTCAAGTTGGACCAAAAACGTCAAATATGTGAGTGGGTCCAAAGTTTGAAGATGCCCGATGGATATGCCTCAAATTTGGAAAAGAGGGTTGATATGGCACAAGAAATCTTGCATGGAATGAAAAGCCATGATTGACATATTTTCATGGAACAATTACTTCCAATTGCTTTTTTTGGTTTACCTGAAAACATATGGAAACCAATAGCAGAGATCAGTTTGTTCTTCAAAGACTTATGTGCCACCACATTAAAAGAAGAAAATCTAGCGCGAATGGAAAGTAATATTGTTGTTATCACCAACAAGCTGGAGAAGATTTTTCTGTCAGCGTTCTTCGATGTGATGGAATATTTTTCCATTCACCTTGTGCACGAAGCTCGGCTAGGCGGTCCAGTCCAAACAAAATGGATGTATCCATTCGAACGGTAAGCAATTACAACATATTTAAATTCATACATATCTTTTTTTAATATAGTAAACATCTAACTTTATGATTGTACAGGGCAATTGGAAAATTGAAAAGGGGCCCCAAAAACAAACATAGGGTGGAAGACTCTATAGTTGGGACATATCTTGCAAGAGAAATTTCTCAATTTTGTTTATACTACTTTCGTGATGAAGTTGTTTGTTCAAGAAACCGATCGAATCGTCATCAGGACGATGTGAATGAGTCTTATTTGCAACCGATATCAATTTTCAATCAATCTGATTATAGGGCTAAAAAGATCATACCTCGCCGGCTCACTCCCACGGAGCGCAAATCAACAATTTTGTATGTCTTGCTGAATTGCTTGGAAGTTGAGCCCTTTCTGAAGTAAGGAGTTTAAAATTTTAACATATCTTATTTGTTTACTCATTCCCTTAAAGAAACTAATTGTGTTTCGCATGTTGCATCTTCAGTTCATTTAAGACTCAATTCCACCAAAATCAAGTGTATGAATTATTTGCAACATGATTTTAAAATGAGGTTCGTAAGTTTATTAATATTTCTACAAAATTTTAACATTTACACATTCCTCAACTAACATGTATATATATATATATGTATAATATTTTTAGGTACACCACTCACCAAATGCAACCGTATACGATCAGGTCTTGAGAGATATTTCTTTGGGTCCAGTTGAATCTCATGCAATATCCCATTACACAGTAAATGAGTTTAAATTTTCCACCGAACAACACTCTAGAACAAGGAAAACAAACAATAGTGGTGTTTGGGTTAAGGGTGATGATGATGTCGATTATTTTGGCATCATACATGAGATCTTAGAACTGGAGTATGCTGGTTTTCCAATAAAAAAATTATCCTCTTTCGATGTAAGTGGTTTGATCCAAGCACAAGAGGCACAAGAGTACATAAGGAGCATAACATCATTGAAGTGAAGCACAATAGGTCGTATCCTGTTTACGATCCATTTTTTCTAGCGCAAAATGCTAAACAAGTGTATTATGCTTCCTATCCGTTACGCAATGACAAGTCTGATTGGTGGGTTATAATCAAAACAAAGCCTATAGGACGGGTGGAAGTTGAGAATGTGCTAGAGACTGCGTATCAAAATAAAATGCAGATTGATCATCAGCTAGTGGACAGTTTGAATTACCCGAAAAATATATTTGAAGAAGTTAATATTACGGAAGAAGAGGCTGAGTGGGTAGGATATGAGGAAACCTCTGAAGGGGGTGAATGATTTAGTGGAGAGTCGTCAGAAGATGAGGATTAGTTGTGTAGGTTGTGTTTATTATGTATTGATGTTTTTATGCTTTGTACTATATATTTACACTTTATGTTTCTTGTTTAAGATTGATATGTAATATACTGTTTGAGATTGTTGTTTTCACTTTTTCATGATTTATATAGTAATAAAAATATTCTTGTCTATATCTCGTGTTGTTGGAGCGATTTGAAATGTGAATTAGTAGCTTGAAATTAGTTACTTCGAATGTTTCTTATATATTCATTTTATAGGAACTAACTACTTGTTAACTTAACATAATTTAGATGTCAGGCAGAGGTGACAAAGATAAGGCAAAAGTTGATACTACAGAACCAAAAAAAAAAACACAACCTCCGTCTTATAGACGACCGATAGGTATTCATATATCTGAGGATCGGTTTGCTAGCGCGACAGCATGACCCTCATATGCTAGGTCGTCTGAGCATTCGATACCTACTCCTACGCATATGGGGCCACTTCATGGGTCTACACCGACTCATTCTGCTCCTATGACCGTGCTACCGCCAGCATAGTACTATCGGACGGACACTGACACATTCAGACATCTACCATCATCGATATCCTCCTGCAGCAGTCACGCAGCTTCGCACAATGATTCTGCTGGATCTATTGGGTTGTCGGATCTTCAGCTTGGAGGCACTCCATCTGATGCTTCAGATTCGCCCACGTTAGTGCATCCGCCATCACTTACTCGACAGCCAAGAGACAAAGATGATTCTGGGAGGATTTATCTTGTTCCATTTGCGAAAGGGTAAGATTTCTAAATATAATAACGTTATTCATTTTTCATTAAAATATTATTATTCTCTATGAAATTACTGATTAATCTTGTGTTGTAGGTTTAAACCGGATGCTGGAGTTGGACAAAAGGCGTGAATATGCATTATTTGACACTTCAACGGCTACTGGACTGGCTGGCAAAAGATTTCAGAAATTGACAGGGATAGAATGTTTGAACAATTTAAGGTAAGGATTTAACTTATCGACTACTTATTAACACTTTGTTAGAACAAAAGATTGAATATATTTTTATTGTAGAAATTTTACTGGTGGGATGATGCAAATGCATTTCTTATAAAGAGGAACTTTTTCATAAGATGTAGAGCCAGATTTAACGATCTCTTGGATTATGCCCAAAATAAATTGGTAAAATCTAAGTGGATTCCTGAACCCGCATAGCAACAGTATCTTCGACATTGGAGTAGCGAAGATTACCAATTGTTGAGGAAAAAAGAAAAGAAAGTCCGGGCATCGTTCAAGAGTGGCTCCCTACATACTGCGGGTGCCAAAAGTACTCTTGTTGTGCTGCAAAAAATGGTATGTAACTTTTACAGTTTTAATTATTTGCTTATACTTAATCTTTTTAATTATTTGAACATTGATAATTTTTTCATATGTAGGAAAAAGAAAAGGGTAGGAAAATACCAGCTGATGAGCTATTCGAGGAGACTCATCTGAAAAAGAAAAAGAACCCGACTGATGAAGATGTCTGGGTTGAAGTTCGTGCAAAAGCTATCCACGTAAGAAATAAATTTTAAATTTATGAATCTTTTTCTCAAAGTTGATATTATTCAATTATAACTACTTTAATATTTTTTTACTTTTAGTATTAACTTTACTTTGAATATAGGACGAATATACACGTCTTGTTGGTGAGTATCATAGTAGTCAGACTCCTGAAAGTCAGGGTGACCCAATACCACAACATGTAGAGGAGAAGTTATGGGAAAAAGTTGTGGGTCCTGCAAATAGAGGTCATTTCTACGGATATCATAAAAAATATTTTGGCGATAATATTAGGTGTTCGTCCGGCGCTGCATACTCTAGCTCTTTAGTTGATAGAGAAACCATTGAAAGACTAGAAAATATGATTTCTAAACTCACTGAAGAGTTTGCTGCACAGAGAGAGGTTTGCTGAACACAGAGAGAGGCAGAAGAAGACGGAGGAGGAAACAACATCACAAATCAGGATGCAACAGCAACAGTTCAGCTCTTTCATTCAGACTAAGGGGGTTATTCCTCCGTGTCCTGGTGATGCAGTTTGAGCTGCAAAAGGTCTAGGTCTCCTGGATGATTTTAGCACGGATGACGATATGGAAGACGAAGACGAATTCGATGATGATGACTTTTAGTTTTTTTTATTTTTGTATGTGTTGTACTTTGAATTTAGACATTTTGTTGTTTGAAACTATTGTTTTAGTTTTTTAATACTCACTTTTTTGGACATTTTGTATGTGTTGTACACTTTTGAAAGTATTTACATTTGTTTTTTTTTGTTGTTGCTGTTGTATTTACATTTCGTTACTGCTATATTGGATTGTTGTTGCATGCTGTATTTGGTTTTTGATTTTTATTTTAAAAAAAAAAAAATCCAGAAAAACCGATTTTTTTTCCCCAGATGTGGTCGGTTTTATATTAAATTAATTAACTAAATTTAAATAAAAACCGACCACTTGTGATCGATTTTATATTAAATTAATTAATTAATTAATTTGAAAACCGACCACAAGTGATCGTTTTTTTTTCTAAAATTATTTTTTTCAATTTTAATAAAATAATAATGAATTTTAAAAATATATATATATTTTTGATAAAATCGACTACTTGTGGTCGGTTTTTTAAAAAACCACCACTACTTTACCGATCACACACTTTTGATCGATTTTGTGATCGGAAATTGAGTAAAATCGATCACTTTGATCGATTTGGTCAGTTTTCCTCTCTTTTTTTAGTAGTGCGTGTGATCACGCAACACAGACGCGTGAATGAGAAATAATTATTTCAAAAACGAATTCGAAAATGCCACATGTAAAGGGCTTAACCCTCTTTTTCTCTTCTTCTTCCCCAATCTTCATTAACAGCCATTGAAGCTAGGAAACTTCAAAAAAAAAAAGTCCTCCTGATGAATCAGACTAGTTGGATAAAAAAATTATGTATTAACTTTAATTTCTTCTTAATTTGCTTAAAAATTGTGAAATCAAGTTTTCTTTTGTGATTAGATTTTGAAGAAAATTATGTTAAATTCTGAACTCACTAATCGATTCACCTTTTGAGGTTTGTTTAATCCTCCCTCCAAAAAAAATGAAGGATATGCTTAAGAGGATCAGCCAAAGAGAAGTCAAACTCATGTCTTAGGAAATAATAGCAAAAGCTAATATAAATACAGGATAATTTGGGAAGAGAATGGGGTTATGGAATTTGTGCTTGTGCGATTGTTATTGATTTGACGATTTTCTTATCTGGCACAGGAAAATATAGGTTCAAGAAACTCATGGGAAGTCCATTAACACAAATTGCTTCTGTTTTTGTGGCTGCTTTGAGGAAAAGGCATTTGGAATTGCCTTCTGATTCTTCACTTCTTCTCAATATTGATGATATTTCTGGTGATGGAAATAAAAAAGCTAAATAAAGGTTGCCTCACAGCAAAGAGTACCGGTGAGTTTGAGCTAAGCAAAAGAAGGCGGCAACGGCCAAAGCTAAGAAAATCCATGCCAACATACCATTAACAAGAGAACCAATCATCTCAGCTTTGATTTTGATAAGTTTGAGCACGACAAAGATTTAAGCAAGAACAAGAAATTGAGTAACAGAAAAGAACAATGCCAAGATAATGAAAATTTCTTTTGGGACTAAAGTGAAGCGGATCGGGTCAAACCCGACCTTTGTTAAATGATTTTATTAAATTAATTAAATCAAAGAAAGTGTACCACACGCACTGAGTAATAGACTAAAGATGGTGAGAAAATCGATCAAAAGGGGGGGGGGGGGTATTTACAACAATTTTAACTAGTTTCGTGGGGCAATATATCGCCCTCAAACTTTAGGTGTCTTTTTAGAAAAGTCGACAAGATCGGGGATCTTTATGTATTTTTTCTTTACTAAAAAATAGTTTATTTGTTGTGGAAGGTAGGAAAAGAGATCCAAAAGCAAGTCAAACAAATCAGGTTATCAAAGATAGTAAGTTTTGGCCTATTTAATTATTAATTAATTTACGAAAAGAAAATATAGGTACAGACAAATGTCTAACTACATTATTTTTTCCTTTTTACTAAAGTTTTCCATTTGAAGGAGCTAAAGTGATTAAGACAGTACTTATTGTGGGGAGAATTATTCATCTTTGTTATAAAAAAGTTTTAGCTAAGTTAAAAGCTGTTCAAATTCAATACTCAACCTGTTTGGAAATTTCTAACTAGGATGGCATTAGATTTATCATATTTTTAACATAGTTTGAAAAGTAATCAAAACAAAATATTAGTATTCAAATGGATTTAAATATTTGATTGACAAGTACCGTTAGATCTGTCACAAAAATTATTTAATCATTGTTTGACAAAATCCATGTTTATAAATGTTTCCGTGACTATATATTGTTGTCACATCACATGCATAAAATATTTGATTCTGTCTTCCGTTTGATTTTAGGTAGTATATACTCCCTCCGTCCCATTTTACCCATCTCAAATTGGCTAAGTTGATGTCCCATTTTACTTATCAAGATAAGACAAACTTTTCTTTCCATGTTTTACCCTTTGCATTAATTACCTTTTCTTCAAATTAAAATGTAAACAACATTTAATAGGGGTACTTTGATAAACTAGCCATGTTATTTATTATTTTTCTTAATTGTTGTGTCATCCCAATTTGGGACAAGTAAAATGGGACGGAGAGAGTACTTTTTATTTTTCCTAGTTTGTTTGAGAAAAAAATATCACTTTTTAAATTCAATATCTTACCTGAAATATTTAAAATCGCATGATTTATATGATATTTTGGTACATTATACATATTTTTAGTTAAGATAAGATCACGTATTTTAAAATATTTCTGTACTCTCTAAAAATACGTGTTCAATCAAACTAAAACACGTACATTAAAATAGATATAGCTCGAAAAAAAAAATAGGGAAAAAGGTTCTCCAAGCCCATGGGGTGCATTCCTAGACATTAACAAATCAAAACAACAATAATTAAGGTGGAGTGGTAAATATTCTCTAATTTTCACCCAACAGGCAACAATCAAGTTTTAAGTCCTGCTAGACATGAAGTCGCCATGGCTAGAGAACACTTTGTTCCATGTGTGACTTTTTGGTGGTGAGTTTAAATTTAGTCGGATCCCAATATAAATATAAAAATAAAAATTGGGTGGGACAGTAGCAAATGCCATTCTCATGTATTTTAAATGTCAGACTTGGTTGCTGATTGATCTGTGGGTTTTCCCTGTTTTAATATGTTAACTCGAACAACAAAAAAGAAGTTATAGTAGTTAATCTCAGGAATAGACTAATTTAGCAATTCTATTGCTTAATGATAGACTAATATATTGCTTGGAAATGATACATTCCCTAGTAATACTAGGAACTATCGTATTTAATTTACCCCTCCCCAATATACGATTAATATATTAATTACGTTTCAAATTCAAAGTTCTTGCTGCTTCTTCTTATTTCTTCTTCTTTTATCTTCTTACTTAAAACGTCAAACTTACATATAATTTTCTAATGATAGACCAGTTCAGATATCATGTTACAGATTAAAATAGAGAGAAGTATCAATTACCTCCTGAATTTGTCATATTTTATTCATGATACACCTGAATTTTGACTAGTCTTAAGTATCCCGAATTTTGTAATACACGCGCAGACACATGGATAAAAATGTTGATGTGGCTGTCCAGTAGATAATATCATTCACTTCCGTTATATTTATCTTATATTAAAAAATAACTCATTTCTACCCTTAATTATTCGATTTCTCTCTAAAAAATTATATTTTTAAATTTTTCTTTACTCTAAAATAGTGAAAGGTATAAATTTCGTCGATCAAGTAAGTTATTATTTAAAAATTTACATTTATTTTTGTGTGTTAAAAATCTGAAATTATTTTTTTCCGGTTAGTGTTTCATAGTAGTTTCCGATTAGTGTTTCGATTAGGATTTTGAGGAGACTCACATGCACAAATATGTTTCTTAGTATAATTAACGAAGCAAGAAATTGCAATTTAAGTTAGGGACGTACAAAAATCAAACCGATAAAAATGTTATTGATTTATCGTTATAGGGTTAACGATTTCTTAATGATTTTATAAAAAAAAATTATTGGGTTATTGATTTGATTTTGATATTTTTTACTGGGTTATTGGGTAAATCGATAACCCAATAAGTTTATGCTAAATTATTATTTTACATTATATATATATATATAAATAGAATTTTGGTTGTAACTAAGATTCAGTTTCTTTTCATGTTAGTTACTACTTTTTTATTTTATGAGTATTTTCTTATCGGTTAAATCAAAAATTAAATCGTTACGGATTAAAAATCGATAATCGATATAACTACATTCTCTTTATTATAAGTATGTGTATTAGTTTCTTTAGTATTTGTTTTGTTATTATCTTTTAAAATACCTGCTTCGATATTTAGTACATTTCTTTAGTTACAATAACTCATATGATATATATACTTAAGATTACAAATTGAAGCATAAAAATAAAAACTGGAGTTTTAGATTGAATCAATAAACGGATGAATTTATTTATTTTAGATTAATAAACGAAATTTTTACAAAATTAATAAACGGATGAAAGTTTTATTTTATAAATTAATTAAGAGATAAATATGAGTTTTACAAAATTAATAAATTGATGATTTTTTTTTTTAGATTGGAAGTAATGGAGGAAGAGGGATAATTATTTTTTTCTAAAAAATTAAAGAAAAATGTTTTCTTTTTCATTTTTTTTAATCATTAAAATGGTTGATTTGGCTTAAAAATACTCCATCATGTGTGTGATGGAGTGTGAAACCCAAACATTTCGCCACATCAGCAAAAAGGGCCACGCGATGTACTAAAAAAATAAGTTCGAAGGATATTTAGAATAAGTCAAAGTTTAGATAACAAGTTCAGGAGTAATAGATACTTCTCCCGATTAAAATATCATACAGTGGACCGAATTTGATTTTCTCTGTGTGACTCTTTTATAGTGTACTATACCAAAAAAGAAAAGCATCCGATTTACGTTGATTTCAACAAATAGTAAAAAAAATTAAATTTTAACTCATCTTTCAAAGTCAAACTAAAATATTTAATTTGAAACAGAAAGGAGCAACATAGAGAACAGTATTAGAAGACGAGCAAAACATAAATGTCTCTCTCCGTCTCTACCTAAAAGTTCAATAAATATTTTTCTATAAATGATAAAGAAATGGAATATCAAAATTAACAATAACATATTTTACTACTATTTTAGAGCAATTTTTTTCATCTCGACGTCCGATATCACATTGAAGTTCGACTATTTTAAAACTCATATCCAAGACATCTGATTAAAAAAAAAAATTACTTAATACTCAATCACAATCCTAATCGGTCTATATTCCCTTCATTTAGTCAGTAGTGCAATATTACTAATTTTCGATGCACGTTTAATTAGAGTCAATACTTTACTTCAACTGCTCCGGGGACTTTGCTTCATAGCCAATGCAACATAGTTTTCTTACACCTTTACCATATATTTAAATTTTCAACAAAGGGATTTGGTCTTATTACTTTTTTATAGCCTAAAATTGCATTGTTCAGATATATTCAACCGTACATGAAATTTAATATGCAAATTCCGTTGATATAATATATTAGTTTTAGGGATAATAACACATAAGAATATTTTATACATGTGTGGCCAAACTTTTGAAATCAATTTATTGTGAAAAATATTCTTTTAAAGAGTACTTTTTGATAAGAATTAGTTTTATTTTAGTCAATAAATTTTTAAAAAACACTATTTAAACCATTCGATCAAACTTCCTAAAATTGTTTTTAAATTCTAAAAATATTTTCACTAGAATAATCTTTAAAAAAGTGTTTTAAGAAAAAGCTATTCTTTTAGCTTTTATAAAACAACTTATGTTATTTTTTAAAAGCTTGTCAAATAGCCTATAGTCTCAAATAAATCAAAGATAGGTTATAAGAATTCTGATTTGACTATATATTTTCATTTAAAAATAAAGATCTTAAAATAATCTATAAAGTTATTAATTATCATGTGCAATAGCCTATAGTCTCAAATAAATCAAAGATAGGTTATAAGAATTCTGATTTGACTATATATTTTCATTTAAAAATAAAGATCTTAAAATAATCTATAAAGTTATTAATTATCATGTGATGAAGAGGCACTTAAAACAGCATCTTCCAAAAATGCATATGATGCAATAACTCTAGTTTTGGGGTATATTTGGTATGATGAAAAATGTTTTGTGGAAAACATTTTTCTATTTTTCTTTATTTGGTTGTAATATAATTTTGGAAAAATATTTTTCAAGGGAACTCATTTTTCTTCATTTGAAAGAAAATGACTTCCCTCATGTTCAAGGGAAGTCATTTTCTAGAAAATATTGAGATGTGACTTATGCGAACTTGGAATCAAAATAAATCAAAATATGAATAAAGTGACTAAAATAGATCATCTATTTAATAAGTTAATAAAATAGGTTAAACGTAATAATTTATTATGTTTTATACTTTTTTCTAACGGTTTGATAGCGAATGTATACAATAAAAAAGTTTTAGTAAAACGTAGTAATAATTTATTACGTTTTACAAAACTTTTTTATAAAACGTCGTAATAATTTATTACGTTTACATGATTTGACATAAAGAAGTGACGTGATAGTACACTGAGTTTTTTTTTTAAATTATAAATTAAAACTTTATAACTTTTAAAACTTTTATAAATTAAAGTTTTTTATTACAAGTTATAAATTATAAATTTTTATTACGTTTTTTACCATTTTTTTTTAAGTTATTATTTCGTTTTGTCAAATCAAGTACCACCTAACTCACTCTTTTTTACTTTTTCTTTCATAAATCGTATTAAAAGGTTACTTTTTAGTAAATAAAAAACTAAAAAATATGCAATTATAAATTTATTTTATCAATACGTAATAAAAAATTACATTGTTTTCTAAATTTGATCAGATGAATGTATAATTGTTGATGTCACATCTCGTACAAACTGATCGAATGATTAAAAATCTGTAGTTAAATATTATATTTTAGAAAATATATTATATTTTTAATTGGAGGGCCACACGTTCGTGTAAAATTAAAATTTAGGTAGAAAAAAAATATTTTCTATTCAGCAATCAAATACCATAAAATATTTTTTGGAAAATATTCCCACTCAGCAACCAAACATTAGAAAATAAGTAAAATACCAACTTATTTTTTATGAAAACATTTTTTAGGAAAACATTTTCTATGAAAAATATTTTCCTATCATACCAAACACACCCTTAGGGGTCATTTCGTAGAGTGTATTGAAAAATATAATACATGCATTAGTTAATGTGTATTATTAGTACCTTGTTTGGTACATCTTTTTGTCTATGTATAACTAATGCAAGCATTAGTTATACACTCTATTGTGTATTAAAGTGTGTATTAGCAATACGCTCCATTTCTTATGTATTAGTAATACAAAGACTTTTAACACATGCATTAACTTATTAAATGACCTTAATACCCCTCAATTTCCCTCTCAAAATATTTTACAATTTATTTTCCCGTCATTTTAATTTTCAACAGGGAATTTTCTTAAAATATTTCAGAATTTCTTTTCCCACCATTTTAATTTACAACAATGAATAGTTAATTTAAATAATCACAACATATTTTTGTTTTGCTTCGAGGGTCTTTAAAAGGATTAAAAAATATTCTTGAGACTATTCGTTAATTTTACATCTTGTATTTTATTTTTGTTTCGACTATGTTAATCCGTCGTCGGCGTAACATTTCATGCGCAAAGACGAAGGTATTGCAATTAATCCTAAATCTCTATATACTAGTTTGACATTACTAATTATGTTTAAGATGACAAAAGAACTTTGTTGCAAAAAAAATGTACAAAGTAAAAGAAGAGTATTTTCGTAAACAGACACTTCTTTTATAGAAATTATGTAAGATATATTATTTCTCATACATCAAACCAAATAATGTATAAGAAATAATACATGCATAATTAATACAAACATAACTAATACAAGCATTACTAATGCAAGCGTTACTAATACACTATATTTTGCACTGTTCTTATACACTCTACCTTGGTAGATTGCATTGAAAAACGAATGCATGCATTAGTTTAATGTGTATTATTAATACCTTATTTGGTATACTTTTGCACCCCATGTATAACTAATGCTTTGTGTATTGAGGTGTGTAGTACTAATACCTCAAAATCCATGGCATCAGCAATGCAATGGATCCAATACATGCATTAACACGATTAAAGACATTATTATCCCTAAAAAAAAAAATTCACATCCTTTCCAACATATATATGGAGGATATTTTTATAATTTTGTTTTTAGATGTTATTTAATGTATGTTTTTTTAAATACATCAAAACAAACACAAAATTACAAACATAACTAACACAAACATTACTATATTCTGTATTATTCATGTACACCCTATCAAACGACCCGTGTGTCGGGTTGGGTTATCCTATATACAACTCGGTGTATGTATAAGAACGTTTGTTCCTTTTGGTCATTTTGTGCAGGGAATTTATGGTCTTTACGTATTCAACCACTCCGTACGTCCTAGGAAAGTATTCGAAGTGGCCTTGGCCTGCAACTAGTCCACGCCATTCTCCAGTCTTGTTCACGCTGGGGACTTTTGTATTAATTCAATTCATCACGTAGGGTCTTAAAAGTGCTTTTAGCTTTTCTCACAATTGGATGTTGGATGTTGGATGTTTCCATTTTTCTATGGGATTCCTCTCTAGTTTCTGCAGTTGTTTCGAAAAACGACTAAAACGCGGCGGCCATGGCGTCGGAGACGAAGATGATGACGACTCTTATGATTTGTTCTATGACCTCCAGGCTTTGCAAATTGCTACTAACTTCTTCTCCGAACTTAATCAGCTTGGTCACGGAGGGTTTGGACCCGTCTACAAGGTACTCACGCCTCATTGTTTTTTGTTAACGAGGTCTTGGCGTGTGTGTGTGTTAAAGAGTGGATGGGCGAGATTAGTCTCTTTATATGGACTTGAACAATCCTTACCTTACCTATGAGCTAGCTAGCTAGCTATTGGGGTTAAGTCTAAGGTCCATTTCTTTACACACTCTTTTAGGGAACAAGTAACGATAGCTCAGTTCTCCTTATAAACACTAGAGTCTTACTTTATTTTAGGAAATACTAATTACGTACTATACAAAAGTTTCTCAAGTTACGGGAATAATTGGGGTTGTCGGGTTGCATAATTGGTGTTTGTATGTACAGAATTTGTTGCACAAAATGCATGACATTTTGGTTCCGCAGTAGTTGTGACATGTTATCTTTGTAACTTTTCTCTTATATATATGAACCGTGTCAAAGAACGTTCTTAGCAACGTCAAGCTCAAACGTTCGCTATTCAGAATTAGTGTATAAAATGGTCACATGCTTAATCTTCATTTCTGTTTACAGGATTGGATGGATTATTATGTTGGTTATTGAGTGTTGCTTGGTTTTGATATAAGGTACCGAAGTCATATAAGTTTGGTTTGTGATGGCCATGAGATTGAAAACGGTGGTTGTGTTGATTAAACAGTGACCATTTTTTGTAAAGGGTTGTTTGTTTTTGTACTAGTGATAAGTTCTTAGACAGGAGAGAAAAGGTAAAGAGGCAAGTCATGTGGTGTTCCGTTGATTTATACAGAGTTGGGCAGAGGCTGTCGGAGAGATTATTTCTAATGTTGTTTTATAGTGTCTTGGTCCTCCTTTTTTATCAAATGATTGTTTTATAGTGTCTTGGTCCTCCTTTTTTATCAAATGAGGAATATATTCATTAATGGCGCGTAGGTCTGTTTGAGAGCTGCTAATTTTCCATGTAGTAACATCATGGATTCCTGCTGCTTAGGAACTGAACCTATATGATAGTATGCATTAACCACTAACAAGATTTCGTACATCAAAAAGGATTCTAATCTTATCAGTTCCAAGTGAAAACCAAAAAGTTTCAAATTCCATGACTTCAGTTAATAATCAAGTCTACTGTCTGACTTAATGAACCTCAAATGGCTGCGATAGTTGTCCTTTTTCAACAAAGGAGATACAAATTCTATCTTGATCTAATTATTTTATTACCTTTCTTCGCAGGGAGTGATGCCAAACGGTCAGGAAGTTGCTGTAAAGAAGTTATCCATAGATTCAAGACAGGGAATAAGAGAATTCACTAATGAGGTGAAAGTATTATTGAACATTCAGCACAAAAATCTGGTTGTTTTGTTCGGATGTTGCATAGAAGGACCTGCAAAGATGCTTGTGTATGAGTATCTGCCAAATAAAAGCCTTGACTGCTTCCTCTTCGGTAAACTAAACACTCACGATGCCAAGAATTTCTTGAATACCATCAGTCAATGAAAAACTAACGAAGTGTGATTTTTCAGATAAGGAGAAGTCTCCATCTTTGGATTGGACGAAGAGATTCCAAATAGTAACTGGCATTGCAAGAGGTCTTCTTTATTTGCATGAAGAAGCCCCTGTAAGAATCATACATAGAGACATTAAGGCTGGTAATATATTGCTGGACGAGCAATTAAATCCAAAGATCTCAGACTTCGGTCTGGCTAGGCTGTTTCCAGAGGACGACACTCATGTAAATACATTTAAAATCTCTGGTACATAGTGAGTATTATATTTCTATCCTTGTATTGTTTTTGAACACCAAAGGGGGAAAAAGGGATTCCTCTGCTCCCGTTCCTCCTCCCCTTATTCTTTCAGTCCTGGTTCTCCCTTAAACTAATTGGCGACTAAGCTGCTTCTACTGAATGCAGTGGTTATATTGCTCCGGAGTATGCATTACATGGCTATTTGTCTGTGAAGGCAGACGTGTTTAGCTTCGGCGTTTTGCTATTGGAGATCGTGAGTGGAAGGAAAAACAGTGATGGGAGGCTTGGTCCTCAAAAGGCAGACATCTTAAGATATGTAAGTTCTAGTCCAGAAGCTTCAATATATGAGTTTTTGCCGATATGATCGTGTTCATTTCTACTGGAATATGACTAAATACTAAGACAACGTGGCTTGGAAACCGGATATTCAATTTTTTTTGTCAAAATACAAACTTGCTGTAGTGGCCATCCCTCTAAAGCAGTACATCTTAGAACACAGTCTGTCCAACGAACTAGTCAACTAGTTCTCATTCAGCGCTGAGCATTAGCAGGAAAAAATGACTGAAGCTAGCAAATGTTCCATATTTCATTCCTAACGGAAAAAATCTATAACAGATATATGACCTCTAGTCCAAACACTTCAATATATGAGTTTTTAAGCATGTGTATGATTTATATTGCTTTGCTTCATTAGTTTGAATTTATTTTATACTTGAATATCACTAATACTAACGTGACGTGGCTTGGAAATCGGATATTCAAAACTAATCAAAATATGAATATGCTGTCATAGGCATCCCTCTAAAGCAGTACATCTTAGAGCAGTCTGTCCAACAACTAGTCAACTAGTTCTCATTCAGTGGTGCACATTAGCAGGAAAAAATGGCTGAATCCAGCAAACATTCCATATTTCATTCCTAGGAAGGAGAAAATATAGAACGGCCGTCTGATATTTTGCGCTCCACTTTCTGCTATCTTGCTGTTGACAAGTTCACTTCTCTTGTTTCACAGGCATGGCAACTGTTTCAAGAAAGGAAGACTCTGGAGCTGGTTGATTCCAGCCTAGAAAACTATGATGCTGATGAAGCAGCAATGTGTATTCAGTTAGGATTGCTGTGCTGTCAATCTACTGTTTCAGATAGACCTGATATGAACTCTGTTAATCTCGCGCTTTCAAGTGATTCATTTACTTTACCAAGACCTGGGAAACCTGCAATTCAAGGCCGTGTAAGCAGATGGACAACTGATAGTTCTAGTGCCTTCACCAAAAATACTACTGCTACTAATGCTAGTAGTACATTAACTGGCGCGACAAATGCTACAACTACTACTAGAGCTTCTGAAGGCAGTAGTTTTGTGGAGGATTTTTCTAGAAATTCAATCTCTTGTTCTTCTATAAATGAAGGTAGATGACCTGATTTGTACTGTAAATTTGTAACCGAGTTTGTAGTTACCATTTTTTATTTTGTATTTACCTTATTGTTTAGATCACCTTTGTGTGCGTGTGTTGGCTGTGTAAAATTTTATTCTGATTCATCTCTATAAAATTTAAATATTACACATATTTTATGACAAAATTCATGCACCAAAAGATTAGTCAGAATGATTCTCGGGACCATAGTGGTTTTAGCTTATCTTATGCGAGGACCTGGCATCTGTTTTTTCCTTTCAAATGTACGATCTTGTAAAGTTATGCGACATTAGTCGTGCGTTTTGCATATGTTGGACACAGATAGAGCTAATTCTATGAATTCAAGTGAACTCTTTGCTCGTGCCTCAATTTCTTCATAGATATGGGAATTTTTTTTTAAAAAAATACTAGTACATATAATAGACTGAACACTCACTCGCATCTGACTAAATTAAGATTTTTAAATAAATAAATATGGAGGAGATAGATGTATTGGGAGTTTTAAATTTTTATTGTATAGAAGAGCTATGAGATCCAAAACCAAGATCCGAGGAACTTAATGCTCGAGTCAAAATGTTTTCCCCCAAGACAAAATTCAATAAACTTAGATAGATAGACGACTTATGTCACTAGTGAAAAAAAGAAAGTTTGGTGAATGACTCCACCACAAGGGTGTATTGTATACGGTCTTACGTTATATTTCTGTAAGAGCCACATACTGGTTTGAGGAAGGGCATTTCTGTCAGAGCCGGTGGTTGGTTTGAGGAAGGAGTCCATCACAAAGTGTATTGTACGTGGTATGATCGGGCAAATAAGCAATACCACAAATCAAAAGAAAACAACGTGAAAATCATTGCGGGAAAAACTACGGACATAGGAGGAGGATTTTTACTATAATGGAGAGGAGTAAAATGTAGGAGATGTAGTCTCAATGACGTATTTTAACCACACGAAAAACAACCCACAAAATCGCAATCACAAACATTCTCAAAGATTGATCTGAAGATATTTCTTTGGTTGAAACTTGACTTTTGGATAGGGTTAGAAAGAAAGGATGGCATGGGGCCTAAACGACACTTAAAGTGGGATAGAACTTACAACTTTTGGAATTGACTCAAACAATAAGGATTAACTCATGCCCCAGTTTCTTCTGACTGAGTAACTCTAAATTGTTTATTTGGTTGGACCAAGCCCCGGGTAGGGCAACCTACGTATCTCACCCCCGAAAGAGGAGAATCAGGTCACGCGTAGTTCTGGCATCTTATTCTTTTTTGCTTGATTCTGACTTGTTCTTTTTTTTTTTGGCTCTTTTTTCTTTGTGATTTTTCTGACTCTAATTTCTTGACACTCTTTTGTTCCTTGTTGGACACATTTTTCTTTTTTTTTTTAAAACTTTCTGACTCTATTCTCTTGCTTGGTACTTTTCTGTTGAGCTTTGTTGGCTTTATCTTGATTCCAAAAGAGAGGTATGGAAGAAAATAACACTAAGGCTCAAATGGGGCAAACAAAGGATGACACTTATCAATGTGAAAATACTTGAAAATACTAGTACCTAGCATGCAATGTGAAAGTGCACGATCAACATCACTTATGATATGTTTTACAACACTAACTTGCCCCGAGCATGTGTGTCACCTCTTTTCTATACCTGTCAAACATACAACTCTATATTTGTTGTACATCCCTCACATTGAATGACTCATGCTTTCGTGGAGTTGATTTTCTTTCTGTTCCTCTTGATAGGATCAGCAGACACTGTTTAACTTAATTGAATTATGTTTTTCAATTAATGACCAAGTTATTCATGTGATTCTCAAAATAATTGCCTTAATTTTCAGAAAAGGCTTCAACTTGTCACCAAATGTCTCAGCACTCTACCTATTTTCTCAGATGCTTTTCTAAACTTAGCCCTCTGATTCCATGTTTCATGGTTAAATTGGACTTTAAGATCTGGCTAAAAATTTCGAAAGCATGTCATATCACTAGAGTCAACATAAAATGTACTGTATAAAGAAAAAAAACAAACAACACGTATTTAAAATACAAAGGAAAAGGGGCAATTCATTTAGTTGAAATAAAAGATAAAAGGGTTTGAACATAAACGACAAAAAGACAAAACAAGATAGATCCCGAACTACAACCCTGAAATAATTCGAAAAATAGAAAATAAAATAAAATAAACTACCAGAACTCTTCCTAGTAGGGAGAGAGGTGACTTCTCAATTGCTCAGCCTGACAACTTAGCCACTGATTTGCATATCAGCACGACTAGAGCTTCCCACACTGTTAATGTTCTGCACCATAATTAATCCATATTGAATCATCTTTTCAATTTCTCTTTTCAAATCTCGACAATCTTCAATACTATGACCCTGAGCTTCAGAATGATACGTGCATCATACATTAGGATCAAAATTTCTTGAACGCCGATTAAAAGTGCACCCAAGGAGAGGAGTGATCATGCCACACATTGTACCAATCTCTGAAATAAACTGGCATACGACTCTCCAATTGGTGTGAAGCGATCTCTTGACTTCTACCTCATTTCATCGTTTGGCTTGGATCGAAAATCAGGCTTAGAAGGGTTTTGGTATGTTTGTGGAGTTAGAGGATGACTCTGAGGAGTTGGTGTGTTCCACTGTGGATAAGATGGGGGTTGAACATGTGGTTGTGCGTTATATACTGGATATGAAGGTGGAGGAGCAGAGTATAATGGATTTTGGGAGTGATTATGTAGAGCTTGGGCATGAACTTGAGTTTGAGCTTGAGAGTGACGACAATGGGATCTTCTTGACCGTGACCGCTGTCCAACTACAATAGAAGATGCAACTTCCTCATTCTTTGTCTCCCCAACACTTTCTAAATCCTTTTGAATTGCTTGAGTTGTCGCTTTCAATGTTGCAAAACTCACAATGCGACCAGTCTTAATTCCCCCTTCTATCATCTCCCCCATTTTGAGGACCTCAATAAATGGCTTGCCTAATGCAGGTAACAAGTGTTGATAATATGTTTCATCCTGTTCTTGAATAAATACCTCTACTATCTTACTTTCTTTCATTGATGGTTTCACCCTAGCAGCTTGTTCACGCCATCTAATCGCATACTCTCTGAAAGTCTCAGTACTCTTTTTCTTCATGTTAGTTAGGGATTTCTCATCCGGAATCAACTCCATATTGTATTGGAATTGTTGGACAAATTCATTAGCTAGGTCATCCCAACTAATCCACTTGTCGATGTCTTGGTCAACAAACCATTCTGAAGCTAGGCCTGAAAGACTCTCACCAAAATATGCCATGAGTAATTCTTTCTTATCCCCAGCACCCCTTAGGTGGTTGCAATAACATCTCAAATGTCCTACAGGATTGCCATGTCCATCATACTTCTCAAACTTCGGCATTTTAAAACCAAAAGGAAGATGAACCCCTAGAAACATGCACAGATCTTTATATGAGACACTTTTGTACCCCCAAAGTCCCTGGAGGTCTTTCATAGCCAGTTCCAAACTTCTCAATTTTTTGGTCATTTCCTCTTGTTCTTTTGTTATAACAGGCTTCTCAGTGTTAAGAGGAAATTCAGGCGGGTGAGTATAGCCATAAGGATCAGTCGATTAAATGTGGGCTCAATAGCATGATGTTGATCAGCAAAAATATTCAATACAGGCTCTCTCGTAGAGTGGGGAGGCACAACTTGTGGATAAACCTCAAAAGTAGGAGCTTTGGGTGGGGGTGGTGCTGCAAAAACATGAACAGTAGGTGGAGCCGACCATGTGGTAGCTTTGTGTTGAGGAGTGAGGAAATGAATATTGGAAGTGTTTGGATAGTGTTGCCCCGGAGCAGGTTCTAATGCATGTTGTGGTGTGTCAACAAAAATAGAAAACTGTGTATGTGACACTGGAGGCAAACTAGAAAGATATTCCAGATTATTAGCGGGAAATGGAGGAGGTGGCAACCCATTAGCCCAAGCTCGATGCATTTCTATCATTTGTTGACTTAATTTTCGAATCTCTTCATTAGCTCCTAAATTATCATTGCCCGAACTCCCTATCTAATCAGTGACAATAAACTCGATATCCTTGTTGGCCATAACTTTCTCTGTGACTTGGTGCAATATGGAGGACCAGGCAAAATGCCACAAACCAACCACCTTAAACTAACTGAACAAGAGATAGCAAATGCGTTAGAATTCAACATTTTTTTTTTCAAAACTTTTTTTTTCTTTTTGAAAAGGTCACCGAACATAAGAGGGGCGCCTACGTATCTCAACCCCAAGAGAGGAGAATCAGGTTTGCGCAGTTCGGGAAGTCTTGCCAAAATGGCCAATTGAACTCTTTTTTTTCTTTCTTTTTTTTTTCTTGAAACTTTAAGAAGAAAAGAAAATAACAGTTTGTCAAAAGAATTGACGAAAATGTTTTTGAATTTTTTAGCTTTAACATCCCTATACAAAGTGAAATCTATGATTACCAAAGATTTTTTTTTTGGGTTTTCAGTTTTAAATTTCATATGAAAATGAAACCTGAACCTATTAAAGGAAAATCTTTTTGCAGTTTTCTTTTAAAGATGTACATGAAAAATTTACTCTAAATAAAGAGTGAAGAAAATCTTTTTGAATTTTTTAAATAAGTTCCCCAAACTAACAATAGGCTGCCTACGTATCTCACTCCCGAAAGAGGAGAATCAAGGGTGCGTAGTTCGTCCAAATTGGACAATTAAGGATTAAAACGAACTAAGACTTGACTTGAGAGGTGCGATTACAGGCGGACGATGAGAAATAAAATCTTTTTTGGTTTTCAATTAGATACTTCACACAAAACTGACACCAACAACTATGAAAGAGGAAAAAAATCTTTTTGGCATTTTCGAATTGTGAATGCATGCTAAAGAAAAAGAAAATCTTTTTGAATTTTTGAGTGTGAAGTACAAAATCCATAAAGAACTCTAAAAAGAAACTACGGAACTCTTTTTATTTTTTAAAGCCTACACACCTTACTTCCAACAAATGCTTTTCCCAAAATCAGTTCGTCAAATGACCACGTTACCCTCAAAGATGCAACATTTAGCACGTAGGGATGCTTCAGAGGAGAGTCTCTTACAAAGGACCAAGTGGGTCCCGCTAGGTCTCAATATGATGCAGATAAACATGACCTAAAGACTGACCTACATTGTGGTTCACTAACAAGGCCGTTCGGGGGAGCATATGGTCGATAGTGGCTGCTTTGCTTTCCACCTACTCCATACATCCAATGGCTCCCCCTCCTAAAATAAGGGTGACTCAACTAGAGTTCGTGCGTACGACGTGCACTCCGGGACTTGTTGCAGAAAGAATTGACTCGGGTTATGCACTTGATGTCAGATATAAAATGGTAACATACAAGAGAAAAATTCTAAACACGTAGCACTCAACAATGATAAAATAAACAGCAAACGATAACACAAACAATGTTTATACACTCATAATGTCAAACTAAGCCGATACAACTCCAAAATAAAAACCAGAGATTCTGGGTTCAATCCCCACTAGAGTCGCTGATAACGCTCAATCTACAGCTCTCGTTTGAGTGTAAAGCGGTCGTTAGCAAATATAGAACCCAACCTGGGTTGGGTGTCGATCTCACAGGGAATAGCTTGGCCAACAAGTAAGTAAAATTACTAAACTTTTGGTGCAAGTCTCGTAAGAAGGGGGGATTCTTGTCTTGCAAGTGATGTAAACAAAAGCTGAAAATAATAAAGTAAAAAGAGAGAGATTGTTACGTTGGTTGTAAACAATGAGAATTGAAGCGTTGGGGTTATGTCCACCTTCTGAGGTATACGTCTCTATTGGCTATGAGTGTGTAGAATTCTGACATGCAATTTCTTATAGAGGATTGTAGTCGATGGTAAATCCAAGCGTCTCTCGACCTAAACAAGGACTATTTCACTTTAACTCTCTCGAGCTTAAAGCGTGTCTAACGGTACGAATTCTCCAAGAGGTTAGTCCAGTTACGGCACTAGCTTTTTAATAGGAAAGGGTGTCCTACTACCTTGACATTATCTCTTTTCCAGACAAATAACTTTTCTCTCGAACAAGTTAAATGTTAGACTGGCGTATTCTTGCGTTTGCAACCGCAAAGAATGTAGATTAAGATGAAGAGAATAATGATATAAGCAATATACGTGCCTCGAACTCACAAACTCACAGCAATAGATAGTAACTCATTCGGCTTCCATTACCCCAACAGAGAAGTTTAGTTACCCATGAATGCGAAGAAAACCACAATTGACATTGTTATTATACCACAATAATGATCAATTTCGTGTAGCACAAGAGTGGTAGGCGTTAGGTGTGATTTCTTGCATAGTAACGTTTCTCTTGTTGCGGAATTTAAGAATAGAAGAATAGACGAAAATAGAATTGATGGAAAAATTAGAAGAGTTGTAGAAAGATGATTAGCAGGTAAGAAGGTGTATAAAGATGATAGAAGATGATAGAAGATTCTCTAGCATGATAGGGTATTTATAATACCCATATCCTAATCCTAAGCTAATGAAATAAATAACCAAATCCTATTAGACTAATGAAATCCTTAACCCAAATGTACTAGGTTAAGGTAACATTATCATAATCCACTTAAAATAATGAAATACATAACCTAATTGTACTAGGTTAATGTATCATTGTAAAAATCCAGCTTTGTGTCTGTAAGTCCCCAAAGTCTTCAGAATTGCTGTTTTAGCCCGGGACAGATTTTCCATGCAGCAGTTTTGGTCCTTAGGCGTGTAAACTCCCTTCCCTTCCTTCGTGAGCTTTCTTTTGCGTCAAGTAAGCCACAAAATGCTGAATTTTGCATCATTTATACCTGAAACTTTACTAATCATGTTCGTTAGCTCATTTACAGGAAAAAGGACTAAAAGTGCATGAAATATATAATTTGTTCTCACAACTAGGCTAAAATATGGGCAAAATATATTGATATAGGCGTGTAAATCCGCCTATCATCAGTCGCCAGAGCTGTCACGCCCCTTTTTTAACTCCCAAAAAAGATTAATTTGAAGTTTCGAAAGGGTTTTATTATTAAAGTGACAAAATAAAGATTTATTTCGAAAATGGATTCTTTTTTACATTCAAAACTTTGAGTCGCCACTTGGCATAATCCGGTGTGTCAAGTCACCTTTGGAAATTCTTTTCAAAATGATTTGACTCTTTAAGACTGGTTTGCAAACAGAGATTCCGGCTAAGGAATTCTGTTGACCGAAGGGAAGGTGTTAGGCACCCCTCGATCCCGTGGTTCGACCACGGTCGCTTGGTGGAGCATATCGGCTAATTTGACATTATGAATGTATAAACCACACAAAGACATAAAACAGGCCACAAACACATCAAACAATAATCCAAGACCAAAATAATAATATTCAGTCCAATTATACAGTCCAAAATAAAAAATGCGAAAATATAAACCTACGATAACCTACACTAGTCCTAAACTACGCTCCCGTGCTTTACCCGATGCCTCGGGCCTCGATCACAAACATCCTTCGCGTACAAAATTCTTCGGGGCATTCCTCGTGAGTAAATACAAATAACCTCGGGGTATTCCCCGACTAAATGAATACACTTTTCAAATATGGTAAACAAAACATTCAACAAATATTCCAAACATTCCAACAATCTATCAATTCTAAATTTGCCTACTCTAGCCTACTGTTTGCCTACCCGCTCGACGACATATCATGTTCAACATTAACAATCAATCAAAATACCATAATATTTAATTTATAATTTTTTTGATTCTCGCCCCCAACTTCATTTTTATCAATAACATCATCAAAATTACTCAAATTTGCTCCTCATATCATCGAAATGACATCGTCAAGCACATAATCATAAAATTAACAAAATCAAACAATCGTAATTATCCAACACATAATCACCAAATCACGTCATAAAAATAAAGAGAAGAGATGGTGAATTAGACCTGAAATTGGGGCTTTCAAATTGTGTTATTCAATTAAACGGAGTCCACACCGGAGACCTCGAAATCGAACCTCAATAAACAACCAAACTGAACCTCAACTCTGTCTCGCACCACTCGACGCAGCCAAGGAAAACCCAATTGACCGTGTTCGCTGGACAAGGACTTTCACTGCCGGAACAGTAACAACGGTGGAGAAGGGTATTCAACAAAAGTCCATCTTACTCTTCAACCCTCATCTATGGCCTTACATCCACTCCCTTATCTAGAGCATTACTACACTTCTATAGAAACTACCATAGTACCAAAAAGTGGGTCACTACAGAACTAGCATACAAGCATCAAGGATGAGAGGGTTACTTCTCAATTAAGACTCATATTTGTTGTACTATTCAAAGTGATACCCATGAAATAAGACATGGTATAATAGGCATAAATTACTTCGTAGAAACCACCTAGGTCATGAATAGAGAGTCGTCTCGCCATAAACACAACATCACATGTGTTCCTCGAATTGTTCATAGTGAGAAACATGAGTGCAAAAAATCATAGGTCAGATAACATAAAGTTGAGAATTATATATTCAACGAATAAGATAGGGACTGGCGCTTGAAACTATTTCCCCTCATTTTAAGGACTAACAATGGTTGAGATTTGCATAAATAGCATCACTTTGGGCCAGTACATTACACAAAATGAATCGGTAGTAAATAGAACAAATAGTTTTCTTAAAACTACGTATAAAGTGGGACATGAGTTTATGGATTATGAGTGTGATAACCTAGAGCTTAAATATTGGGAATCTTGGATTTTTGAAAACCATTATTGCTTCTAGTTTAGGGGTTGTAGCATGGACATAGGTTGCATAGATAACTCAAACCTTAGGCATAGACACAATCTTTATGTCACGACCCAAATCGAGGCCCTAACCGTGATGAGCATCCCGAACCACGAAGCCTGGACACCCTTCTAACTTGAAATCATATACACCATTCATACCCAAATGAGGAAATGTGGAAATTTCAACAAAACGGCATCATGGTCATAAATTTGATATAAATTCGATAATAGAAAATGACAATCTAAAACCATCTAGCAACATCTTGAAACCATCTGCGAAATCTCTACTACATGAAATTCTGACAACTATTTGAAGATTGGGACAAGGCTCCCAGTAGACTAAAACCATAATCTATAATAATTGTCTGAAAATAAACATGCATTTTGAAATATAGAAGGCTGACCAACTGAATACTGCAACTCTGACTGATAAGATCTACTGCTTATCTGCACCCCTAGACTGAGCCTCAGAACCTGAGAGGTAGGAGGAGGGGGGTCAATACAGTTGTACTGGTATGCAAAGTAATCCAAAATAAAGCTTGTTTATATATATAAAATAGTTGGAGAGAAAATTGTCAGAATATCATACATAGAATAGTTCTAAAATACATGGGCATTTTCTAAGATCATAAATCATTCTTGTCAATGCAATGTCTGATCTTTGTATTACTTCTGAGTTAGGTGGTACTCCCCTACAAGTATGATATTCCTTATGCTGTCGTAATGTGTTAGGGGCATTACCTATGCTGCCATAATATGTTAGGGGCTTGTACATGCTGTTGTAGTAGAATTTTTGGGGCTTTATATATGCTACCATGGACTTGTCGGGGTGTTAGGCCGATCACCTTCACTACCATTTATGACTAGTCGTGAGTGTGGATTGAGTTGTTATAGGATGATATTTTGAACCTCTTTGAAAATCTTATTGATATTATTTTATGAAAGATATTATGTGCAAATTATTTGTGTATCTTTGTTGTGATTTGTATTTTCTAACACTTGTTCCAGGGGTATTAAAGTAGCGAGTCGAGGATCTTACTGGGTTATATTTATATAGCTCACTCCTTACTTGCATACGTGCAGATACGGTTGCAGAGAGAGAGGCTCGTGGCTGACTGTATTTATGTTTGGATTCTATCTCTAAGGTGAGCCTTCACATTATTCGTGAAGGTTGTCATTCATCTCTCGTTATTTTAGCTTATGTTTCCATTCGTTGGGTTTGTATGCCCAAAGTTGAAATCATGTAATTCTGTTTAGATGCTCCATGAACTCAGTGTGGGATTTGGGTTAGAGATTTGTTATCTAAACTATTGTAGTTTTCATATATCTCTATGCGATGTCTTGTTGGATAATGATCCTGCGTTAATAATTATTTCGTGCACATAGTGTTGTGTATGTTTTCATCTCAGTATTTATAGATATGGTGAATGCATAGAAAATTGGTCCTCCCGGCAAGCGGTGTTGTCGGGAGCCAGTCACGCCTAAGGGTTATTTTGGGACGTGACAGTGGGCTCATCATTTGTAACCCAAATTAATGGGCTAGCCCAATAAAAATTGGACTTTAATTAAATCCATACATGTTTGGACTTAAATAATTAATCCAATTATATTAATCCGCAATATTTATTTGGGACAAATCTATTTTGAATTTACCATAATCCGAATTTCGTACTTATTTCAATTTAATAAAATTTCATTGCCCACAAGTATATCTAAAAATGATTTAGATTTTTCCTTATTCACGAAATAAGTTTCATATTCTTTTTAAAGGAATTTTCTCAAGGAATTAGGAGATATATATTCCACAAATGTCTCTACACATTGATTATATGTGAATTTTTGTAGGATTGTTTTCCCTATTCAACAACAATAACAACAATAACAACAATAACAACAACAACAAATCCAGTGTATTCCACCAAGTGGGGTCTGGGGGTAAAATGTACGCAGTCCATACCGCTACCTCCTATGTGCACAGTCCTATTCAAATTGTGCATAAATATAAAAAGCATTTTATCTATTTTTGTTCCATGATTAATGTCACTTTCTATTTTGTCCATCCATGAATATAATGCAATGCCATGTATAAAAAAGGTTGAATACATATACAAGCCCCTCAACTATTCGACTTTTTCCGTTTAGGCGCCTCAATTAAGCCATGTACCTATTGAACCCTTTACTTCTTCAAAAAACGTGTCAATTGAGCCCAATCGCTGACGTGGTGCTGACATAGCGTGGCATAATGTGTAATACACTCTCATTTGAGAGAGTGAGAAACCATAATTAATTAAAAAAATTAAACATAAAAAATTCCAACCAATAAAAAAAACATAAAAAGAATTATTTTAAAAAAATAAAATTAATTATAAAAAAGCTATCATCTTCTCTCTTCTACACACACACATTTCTCACCATTGAAACACACTAAACACACGTAACACACACATATTTTCTCTTCTACACAGCACACACACAGAATTGATATCTACATACACATCACAAAATACATAGTCCATATACGCACACAGCTCACAGAACCCGCACAACTCACAACACACGCAGCTACACATATACGATACACACAGAAGAATTGGGGAGGATGAAGGAAAAAAAACAGTAGCAAAGGAGTAGAAAAATGAGAATTCGGGGAAAACAATGGAGAAACTAAGAGAATAGAAATAAAAAAGGTGCGAGGAAGAGACAATCGATGGAGAAACAGTGAACGGAGGAGAAAGATGCCAGAGAGATAAAAGAGGAAAAAGGAGAGAGGGAGAGAGAAAAAGATCGATGAGGTCAGAAATTTGATCTATTTTTCTTTAATTTCCTCCGTCGCTGAGCTCGCCGGAGCTCCGGCGAAGTGAAAATAGTGACCCAGCCCCATTCACGATCGAACCCTCATTGGATATTATGAATGGGTTCTGTTGGTCATCGTGATTTTGTTATAAGACAAATCAAGAAATTTAAGGTAACTCAATTTGCAAAGGGAGGACGGTAGAGGTTCACTGGGTGAGTTTGTTTGAAGATCAACAAATACCAGTACCTGCCATGATAGATGGTCCATATCCAACGGAATCTAGCTTTTTCCAAATACCCCAAAACACTAATTC
Organism: Capsicum pubescens; assembly: GCA_030864215.1. Taxonomy (NCBI): domain Eukaryota; kingdom Viridiplantae; phylum Streptophyta; class Magnoliopsida; order Solanales; family Solanaceae; genus Capsicum; species Capsicum pubescens. The sequence goes on along the minus strand of CM061540.1, from coordinate 8,393,628 downwards.
ATTTGAAATTGTTGTTGGGTATTATTTTAGTGGAGAAATAAAGGAGTGAAGTGAAGATAGGGAAGACTAATATTATTGGGTATCGACGGAATTGAAGTGCTTCAATGGTGGGGAAAGGGGTATTGACGAAATCGAAGTGCTTCAATGGTGGGGAAAGAAGTATCGGAAGAAGAAGAAGATATATATATATATATATATATATATATATATATATATATATATATATATATATATATTTACGTTTCTGTTGTGCAAAGATGGGGAAAGAGGTATTGTGAAGAGAACGGGGAGGGGGGCTAGGATTGGGTAGGGCTGTAGTGGGGGGTATTAATGTTTTTTTTTAATTTAAACTTAATTATATTAAAAAAATATTTTTATAATTATTTAAATTAAAATGCCACATGTCGTTATTTAATTTGCCATTTTGCCACATCATTGGCGTGTGTACTACACGCAGTTTAAATTTTTTACCACGTCAGCAAATTGGGCTCAATTGAAACCATTTGTGAAGGAGTAAAGGGTTCAATAGGTACATGGCCTAATTGAGGTGCTTATACGGAAAAAGTCAAATAGTTGAGGGGCCTGTATATGTATTCCGTCTATAAAAAAATAATGCATTTAGTGGTCACTTTTCTAATTATTGATCACTAATTTGGAGGACTTCCTTTGTTCAATAACAAGTGAATTATCGAGGTATTGAATATCTATTATAAAAAGAAAATTAAGATATAAATTAGATATAATTTCTTATTTTTGTCATTTTTAGTTATTAGCAAACCACACTTAAAAACTCAAAACAATTATCATGATAATTGCTTACAATACTGACTTTTAAAAAAATAATTCAAAACAATAAATAAATAGGAACAATTAAATTTCTTAAATTCATGATATAAGAAATACAAAAATAAAGTATAAGAATAAATGAAAATTTCAACATTATTATTGAAACAATTAAATTACCTTAAATATCAACAATATCTAAACAATTCATTTATTATGAATATTGAGGAAGTATTGTCTAAAATATCAATGAATCAAGTGGACTCAATGTAAAATAGTTGAATAAACCTTTCAATCTTTTCTATTTACCCCATTTGAATTGGACATACTCCTTAATAAATTCTTTACTCTTACAAGGTTAAAAGTAATTTTACTAATATATTTTTAGTTATTGAAATTTATACATTTTTTTAAAATAATAATGATTATATTTTACTCTTTTATATTAATGAAGACTTTGGTTACTACTATTTTGTCTTATTTGAGGATATTTTCGTCAACAACACCAACTGTAAGGGTATTTTGGTAACTAAAACCTCCAATCAATGACACTTTACCGTGTCTTTTGCCTCTACTGTTTTACTTTCCTAAAATCTTCTTTCATCTCCATTTTCTCTATTTTCCCTTTTCTCCACTGTATTCCCTATGCACCTTGACACCAAAACACAAGCTTCAAGCAAAATTCATGTTCTTAATCTCAATTTTCATTAGTCCATCGTGGTTTATTTTTGGTAAGTGCATCTTTGATGGTGGAGTAAGTTTTCGAGCAAGTTTTCATTTGATGTTTGTTATATATATGATACATGATGCTAACTATTTCAAGCCTTAATTCTTTTATTTCAAAACTGTTATTATTATTGTTCTATTATACAAATTAATTAATTCAAGTTTTAATCTATTTTCTCTAGATCTGTAGTTAATATTGTTATGGTACTAACTAATTCAATTATCCTTTGGATATCTTCTTGTTCTGCGATACTAATTAATTAAAGTTTTGATCTTTTTTTATTAGGATCTGTAATTAGCTTTGTTTTTGATAACTTAAATTAAAATTAAACCTCTGTAATTGTTGTTGTTTTACTTTTCCTAAAGGTAACAGTAGTTTTTAGAGCTAATTTTTTGTTTAATCACTTTATTTTTATTGATGAATTGCCAGGCAGGAAGTGGAGAGGAGTCAAAGAAGTTGAAGCTCTATTCGTATTGGAGGAGTTCATGTGCATTTCGTGTCCGAAAACCACTCAATTTGAAAGGTTTTTTATTTTTTAAAATTTTTACGATTGCTTTCTTGTTCAGAGAAAAAAAGGAATTAACCCTTTTTCTTGTTTGTCATCGTTAGGAAGTGTAGTTATAGAAAAGCTGAGTTTAGATTATGTAGAGAGTTTGTTTAGTAGAGTTCCACCAGTTCACTGATGATAACTTGTAGACGTGTAAATGTAGTAAGTGGTGTTTTTGCATTAGTAATCTGGAAATTCGAATAGTTGGAGATGAAAAATAATTGTCTTGGTGTTAATGGTTCTTTTTCACTATACTAAAGAAGGATGATTTCCAAATTGTTTTGTTTCTTTTTACTGAGTGAATATCTCAAAGTTTATTTTGAAAGTTAGATGTCCAACAGTATCTGCTTTTGATTGATGCAATAAACTGATATTCAGACCATTCTTACAATGCATTTCTTTTCAAGTAGTAAAAATGTGTGACTAAGTTGCTATCGCATTTCGACTGCAGATATACGGATATAGAATGTCACTGTGGGCAGAGAACACGACAACTATAGAACAATTTTTTGAGCGTCCAGAGAGTCTTGAATTTGCGAGACGGATGAGAGTATTTGGTGAACACAACTGGCTACAGTATACGACTGATGAAGTCACTGAAATGAGAGGCCACCTTCTTAAGTATCCTGTTGAAATTGATCGAACGGGGAAAGTTAAGTTGCTTCGTGGTAAGTTTTCCCCCCTCATTCTAAGCTTGTGTGGGGATATTGTTCTATCCTTCCCCTTTTAATAGACATAGAATAGGAAACAGTAACTTGTTTGGCTAATGCATTACAATTGAGTTTCTGGAGCTCACTAATAACATAGTTCTTAAGTCTTAACTATGTAAATATCACTGTCATGTGTTTAGAATGTTTGCCTTCCGTTATAATTCATAACAAACTCTGAATAGCATATAGAGACCTAACTGGATGAAACTACATAATAGAGATATAAGAGAGTGAAAGACACTAATGATATTTTATTTTGAAATCTTGAAGATCATGGAGATAATTATCTTCAAAAATGAAAAAGGAAAAAAAAAGAAAAAAAAATAGAAGAGAGAAAATAAAATGAAAATAAAATAAAAAATAAAATGATAAAAAAATAAGGGTAAAAGATATGACTATATTTGGAGAAGGTGAAATAGTGGAGTGAAAATAGGAAAATGTAAAGTAGTGAGAGTAAAACATGCACTTCCCTAGTTAATGAGTAAAATAATGTTACTCTTGCTATAAACTGTAATTTTACAAAAGTGTTGTCATTTATTGTAATTATAGTCTTAAATATGCTATTTTCTGTAATTTTTCCATTTCAAAATGCAGAACTGAGGCGACCAGGATCAAAAGGACATTGAAAACATTGTTTTCCAAAATAAGCGCACCTAAGTTGATTATCTCTGAATATATCTTGTAGCAAGGAGGATCGACTATATGTGTCCCCGGTAAAAACTTTTCCCCATTCTGTAATGGCTATATCAGCAGGAAAGTACCTCTTTTGTTGACACGAATGTACCCTTCTGTTCAACTCTATAATCACTTGGTATAGAAACATTAAAGTCTTTCTAGAATCATGCAAGCGACAAATTGTTTTCATGAATTCGCTCCCCTTCTTCAGGCCAATCAATACACCACCCGGATCAAAAGTGAGTGGTGAATCAATTGCCACTTTGTAGACCCTTGCAGCTCCACCCCTTAGACTAGAAGAACTTGTGATGTTCGACAGAAAAATATGTAGTCCAACTGCATCCCGGATTGCTGTAATCAAGCTCCTTACAAATTCTACTAAACCAAATGTTCCTAGACCGAAAATTCCTATTTTGACTTGACTGTTGGTTGACCAGTTCACTGCCAACTCTGATAGAGTACCTTGGAACCATGTAACTTGGCCATTTGCAAGTCTACCATATAAGTTAAGACAACTAGAACACATTATCCTGCAAATGTTGCAGTCCAACAGACACCTCACTTTACATAGCTTACAGACAAGGTGATAAACAACCTTTTCCACAATGGTATGATGCTTTAGAATGGTACCACCCGGATCAAATAGCAATGGTAAGAAATTGTGCATCATAATAACTCTCCTTGTCTTTGGAACACTCAACTCATGTCGAACCAGGTAGTATAACCTCTATTTTCATACACGCCACAACTCTTATTTAATGCCATAAAATAGAAGTTTTCCTCCTCATTGACAAATATGACAAATGACTCTTTAGATAAAATCATCACATCATGCATTATTTTGTTGCTCAAGAAATATACCTGAATTAGTACTTGCAGAGCAACAACAATAGGCAGAGGCTCCATGTATTATCCAAAGGGTATTTTGCATGTTATCTATATTCCTTTCGAGTATTTCTTGAAACAAGATGTATATAACACAATCATTATAATAAAGGAAAACAATACCCACATCTTTATATTCTACCCACTTCTCTACCAGATCTGATTGTGTACCGGGGTCTTTGAGGCCAATATTAACAAGAAGGTACTGTAGCTTTGAAGTCCAATTAACCTCAACGCTAAAAATTTGTCCATGAACTTTTGACAAAGTATTCACTGTTTTGACTCTAAAGAAACATCCTTGAGCACTACCTACTTTCATTTCTTTCATTTTCTTTTTCGGTAATGCCTCTTCCATTTTGCGAATTTGTAAAGGTGTCAGAATCCTTGATGATGCTTCCACATCTACATTTTGCTCCTATTTTTGATTGTCCGACTGCTCTAGTGTGGATTCAATACAAAATTTTTTGGTGGTTTTCACCCATGCCTCAACTATGATACTATCAGTCCACTCATTGCACCTTTCAGTGAGACATACACACTCACTAGATTTATCTGCTGGTTTAGAAATCTCAGCACCTGTAATTTTAATTAGTACTGATGCACACTTATCCCAATCCTCTGATTTCACAACAACTGGTGTTGGTACCTTTTCTTCAGCATTTACAACATTCAGAAATAGAAATCCCTCGACAAAGCTAAAAAGTAGAACTCGACTAAATGAATACACACCCAATTTTCCCCTATCATATAAAGCCCAAAAACCTGCCCAGTATCAAACCAATTATAAATGAATAAAACCAAAGCATGTGGGAGTGAACCAATAGTTGCATGAGGAACCCAAAATGCGACCAAAATATCCTCCTCCGCCTTTATATCGAATAACATGGAATCAATCTCCATGTCCAGAAGTACCTTAATTGAAACTGATGAAGGTGCAGACTCAAGGTGTTTCATGACATTATAATAACCGGACAGATCATTGAGACCCGTCAATTTTTGTATGGTATCCTCAGTAGCAAGAACATAAAGTCCTAAATCTAGATGTGGGTTCAGGATCTCGGTTTTTGTGGTGTTTTCATTTTGGATGGAGTGAAGTTCAACTAGAACTTCAAATTCGACCCATTGAGGACATTCGTCGAACACCTGGTCCTCATTGTATTCTGAATCAATCTTACTGCTATTTTCAATCTTTAGCAGTTCAGCAATAACATAGTCATCTGAAACCACCTTAGCTTGTATTTCCTCTACATTTATTTCCCTCGAACATACATAAAGACAAAAGCAACATTTGCAGTCAAGGCTGCGCACACACCCATAGCCACAAGAGTTGCATTGGCAGTCAATACTGCATGTGCAATCCTTACACCACCTCTGAAATTGTTTTAAATCCACAACTATTCCTGAAACTTCATCCATAGGTGCCCTTCTATTGGCATTGTTTCGTTCAACCAATTTAATCAAAGTTGATGATTCCATAAACATCTTCTTCGAATTACTACCCAAAGTCGAGACATATTCTTTTCTCTGATACCAATTGTTATGATCCCAAATCAAATCATAACAAAATTGCAGTAACCAAACAAGCAACACAGTATTTTTTGAGAAATTTTCTATTTATATCGAAAAATAGGGAAATGAAACTTAAAATAACAAGAAAATCCTATCTATGAAGAGAAAATAAATTTATAGAGAACTCCATGAATGTGTCGATCTGCAGGGGAAGAAGATGAGAAGACAAAGTTAGATTTAGATGGGGATAGAAAGGAATTAGGAGGGAAAAGAAGAACAATTGATTTACCAGATTTCAGTTATGCCCTTCTTTCTCCTATGAAGTATGTATATAACCACCTTTCCATGTGTCATCATCACGACCCTTGCGATTCTTTTAAACTTGAGTAATCTCGACCCTTTATTCTCAATCTCACGCGTTTCTATTTGCTTTCTATTCCCTACTTCGAATCCAAAAAACTAACATTTGATCGACTATTATTGAGATCATAACAATCAGTGCCTGATTTTTCATCAGCATTGAGGAAGGAGAATCGAAAGCCGCCGCCTACTATGCTGCCGACTTTGAAGGAGAAGTATCTACTCCGCCTCCGTCTGGTGCAAAAAATGACAAGTTTTATGGGTTTTTTGGGAGTATTGGAGGTAGAAAATTGGTTAATTCAGTGGAGAAGAGGATTGGGGGTTTGATGACTAGGAAGAGTTATGCTAATGTGGAGGAACTGAAGGGATTGGCTTCTGTTGCAAGGACTGCCATTAATGGTGAAAACAGAGTAGGAATATCTAACAGAGTTGATGGAAGGACTCTTCTAGGTTACAGACAATTATGATTCTCACCTCTGAACAATGGAGGAGAATCATTCTTCATGTGGTTTTGATTCTTCAATCCTTTTTATATTTTATTTGCCTACAAGGGAGTCTTGGTGTAACCAATAAACTTGGCGTAACCGATAAAGTTGCTATCATATAACGAGGATGTTTCAGGTTCAAGCTATGGAAACATAATCTACTTACAATAGACCCTTGTGGACCAAACCCCTCATATAGCGGGAGTTTAGTGCACCGGGTGGTCCTTTTTACTTACTTGAAAGATTGGTTTTTGATTTACATTTTCTTTTTACAGAAGAATGATTTTATAAATTTGTTTTAAGAGTTGTATAGAGCAATAGGTTTGAATTGGACCGACTCATTGTAACCTACTGGGAACTATAGAAAGTAATTTGCTTATGGATTGATGAACATTGAATATCATAATAATAGATTTTTTCATATGCATCCATTTAGGCTTATTGGGTTTCCTTTCAAATTGTTCTTACATTTCAACCATTTTTCATTTTGTACTTGTAATGTTCTACTTCAAACAGATGTTCACGAAGGGATTGTTCTTAATATTCATAAATGCAAAAGCGCAAGTACAATAAGTAGAATCAGATGCAAAATCAATGATTTGTACAAAATACTTTGCTTGACATTATTGAGGCAAGAGTTATCACATGAGAACAACACTGATAGGCTTGCAACAAAGTCTCAAAAAGAGGAGCTACTAACAGTTCCATCCAAATTTAGCTAGAACTGTAGAGGTCTAAAAAAACTTCATCTACTATTTCTTGGAGAATATGCCTAGCAACTTCAGTGCCACATTCATATTCTTCAATCTCGAAGTCCGTACATTTACCCAAAGAATGGCTCATATCCCATTCTATTAGCTCGTCTGGGATCAAACCAACTAATTCTGTCCACTCTTCGACCTCATCAATAATATCAGCAATCAGAATCTCTTTGGTCATACTTGTGGTAGTTTGGTACAGGTTCTGAAACCAGAATCAGAGTATCGAGCAAATTTTAAGTCTAGTTACTCCAATAGACAATCAAAGGCGAATCCTTTAAGATGATTCATGTTTTTTGGGTCGTTACAACCAAGCAGCTGACCAAAAGTCATCCACAGAAGATTCGGAAACATTTCATGTTCGTTGAGGAGAAAATGGCTCATAGAGAACCCATCCTCTACAGGTAGAGCCTTCTATTGAGGTGTAGTTCCAAATATGAGTTCAGTATTCAAAATGACCTATTTTACGTAACTGAGTTTTCTTCATTTTAACTGATCAATCTTGCTTAGCACTCCAAAAACGTTATTAAAATGGTCTGTGATCAGTTCTCTACAACTCCTCCTGGTGGATAATGAGGTCTCACAATCCGAAAGATCTCTATCAGGTTCTGGAAAGAGTGGTTCATCATCAATAGAGTCCACTGATTCAACAAGCACTTTGTCCTCTAGAAGTAAACAAGCATCATATTTATTAGAAGCATGGATGCATGAAATCCAAGTTCAGAGTTTTCTTATTTTTTAATTTATGTATTTGAGGGAATGAAAGGAAGTATGCAAATAGTAAAATATCGAATCGGGGACCATACTTGAGCTACTATTGGGACTGCTGGAGAGGTAGCTGTCAGTTGAAAAGGCAGCTTCAAGAACACATCCTGAACTATGGTGATCAAGTGAATTCCCAACTAAATCTGTTGCTGCTGAATCTGGTATGGCCTGATCACGAATTCAAATGCAATAATAAGATTCAGACAAATAACAATAGGTTCATAACTGAAGCAAGACACACTAAGAAATTTTTATGCACTTGAAAAGCAAGGGAGGGGGGAAATACTGAATAATAGTACAATAACTAAACCTTTAACTAAGACTCTTTGGCTGAGTGAGGAAAGAAGAAAAGGACTTCTCAAAAGCCTAGTCTACGTGATGACAACCGAAAAAGGTTTCATTTGATCTTGTGTGTCAAAATTTTGTGAGGCAGTGGCTAAAATTTTTACTATCATGAATCAGGTGCCTAACCTGGGGATATATACTTAAAGGAAACACAGATATACTGAGTTTTATGCATTAAGGAAGACAGTAAGAACCGTTAGCATCCTGAAATGCTATTTCCCGACTACTACTAGTACAGTTCTAGTGGTTGCTTATGTTTCATATTTAAGCCAAAAGTAGTAAATATTCTAGCTTTGAGCCAGATGATACATGGCCTTAAGAAGAAATATACTTATAAAAAACTGGTCACAGTAAATGATGTGGATTCCCTGATAGAGCTGATGCTAAATTTGTGTAATCTGTAAATTTTGATGCACTAGGCTTTGCTTGATTTAGTCGTTCTAAATTTTATCAACCATTGGCTTTTTCTCTGTTCTCTGATTACATATTATAAACCTAATAGAAGTGTTCTTTTGTAACATAGTGTGCTGTATAAGTTATCTTGACAGCACATGCACCTAGTATTAGTTTAGTATGATATATAATGAACAAAGGCAGGAAGAGAACCAATTTCATCAAATGAATTTTATGACTATCCAGAAGTCCAAAGCTGTTTACCCTCTTAAGAAGTCATAGGTAATTAAGTTGCTTCAGCTTTAAAAGGGAATATATTTCACAAGTGGTCATTCAGTATTTCATTCGTTGCAACTTCAGATTGATAACATTTAAGCAACTTACCTGGAAATTCATGCAAGTATTTCTAGAAGATACATCACCATCATCACACAAATCTTCTTTCCTGGTAGGCCTTTTATTCTGTGCAACAAAATTTTGGGTATTATTCATAGATTCTGCAACTGCTAAAACTCTATTGGTCTGCAAACTACTTGGCTTATACTTCATAAGACCCCTCTCTCTATTCTGAGATGTTTGATTTTGATTCTGATTAACCACAATTTTTTCATGAAGGCACAGATGTTCCTTTCAAAATCTTTGAATCAACACAAGGATTAGGGCTTTCCAAGTAATGAGGTGCTAAATCTGCTTCATCTTCCAAAGGAGAAAAATATCTAGTAGGATAACTGAGAACACATTTAGCTCTAAACCTTCGCAAACCCGATTCTAAACTTTTTGTTTCGGCCATCTCAAAATCCATATCTTCTTTATCAGATCCGCCAGGTCGAGCGCCAAGTTTGTCTGCCACATTGCTCCAAGTTTCAGAAGCTGAAGCCTTTTGGGGCTTACTGCCTGATCCTACTGGCATCGATTCCAAACCCATGAGCCTAGCAACCAAACTTGGAGCTTTCATTTCGCGCTTGCTTTCACAACGTGTATTGGTCATTCCATTATTTTTTGCATTTGGGAAACCTCCACTGTTCTCATCAGCAATCTACATACAAGAACCAAAAACAATAAAAACAAAAACTTTCCTGTCAGGCTAACATCTGAGACAATAGAAGAAAAAGAAAGTTAAATGTGGGAGTATAGTTCAAGAAATGAGTACCAAATGAAGCTTTGGCTGCTTCTCATCCCCTCCAAACTTTTTGGAAGCTTGTTTCAAGCGAGCTATAAGAATGCAGCACGAAAAAAGAAATAATTTAGCCCTCTAGCTAGAATCACCTTCAATAAATTAACCATTCTGCTTTAAAAATGAGTGGAATGTAGTAGTAGCTAACCTGGTGAAAGCAGTTTCTTTGGAAACAACTTCTTGGCAAATCTACGATTCTGATCAAAGAGCTGAAAGAAAATGCCCACACAACCACAAGGCCTTTGAGGTTTTCTCTCAGTAATAGCGGCTAAACTATCATTCATTTATCTACCTGAGCTAACATTCATCCTTCAAAATCCTCTCTTAAATTTCTTCACCTTTTCTCCCACTCTGCTGAATGTGATTCACACACTTTGTCTTCCCAATAAGATTCTATCAAACATTATATTCACATTAATTTGGAAAGAATTAAAAAAAAGACCCCTACTAGCCCCTCTGCCCACCACATCACTCACCCTCCTTGGCCCAAAAAGAGAAAATGAGGAAAAAGAACTTACATTTTCATGCAAGAAACAAAGCAAAAACCCAACAAAATATCAGAAAGAAAGTAGAAAATAGCTATGAAAAGTAAAACCCTGAGCTGTGTTCAATTATGACAAAACTTTCACAAGAAACCACAGTCAAACAAAGTAAACACAAAACAAGAAAATACAAACAACAATACCCAGAATGTCTTCAACTTACACCAAATGTGCTACTGTTCAAGAAAACAGCTAGAACTGGTTATAGTACACTCTAGTAAGCTATTCTATTCATTTTTTAATCTTCTTTTTGACAGTGAAAAAAGCAAAATCATTTGTACACTAGAGGCACACGCTAACTTACTCACGCAAAAATAGACTAAAAATCCTTTCTTTAGGCTATTGAGTAACCCCAGGAACTGAAACCTTCTGCTGTTCAGAGAAAGAATAAGATTAGCATAAAATATAGCTGTAAGTGATGAAAACAGCTCACCACTTGCTTTATTCACAGTGTAAGGAAGAGACTCTTCGTGTGAGGGGAAATGGGACAAATTTTGATGCGTAGGATAACAAAGAATGGACAAACTAAGGTTGTGTTTGCCTACGCGATTCATAGAGCACATAAATTCCCGCCCCAAGCAGTCCCAATAATTACCATTACATCAGTGAGGTTTATACAAAATAGACCAATGAATAAATAAAATGAAGCTATGAAACTAAACTAAGAATGAAATAAGCAACCACTCCCAAGTCCCCGACGACTCTTCCAATACCACTTAATACCTGTCACATACGAGCAAAAGGGTGGTACAAGCACAGAAGGAATACTTGACTATACCCACACATTGTCTAATAAAGAGGAACAAAGAAACACAGGCATATCAAGAAAGCACAACATAATTATTTTAATTTAGTTCCTATAGACATGCTTTCTATGCTTTGCTATCACAAATGCTACAGAATAAGAAAAGAATGCGTCGATAGAGACTAAGCTATTAGGCACCAAACAATAATAATAGAACCCAAAGCAATTGCAGCAAGGACAATACCGAATGTTTTTCGAAATCCAAAGTGCCAAAGAACTTCAAAGTACTTTTAAGAGAAAATAGAGAGTAATAGCGGAGGAGAAGTCTGTCCTCTTAGAGAAAGAGAATGGTGAGTTTATATAGTGAGGAGGGCCGTCCACAATCCCAAATAATGAAGGAAGAATAATATTTAATGGAGGAAGAATAACATATAATGAATCAATTAAGGGGATTGTTCCCTTAAATGGATGGGGCTAAATCAATCCGTTCCACCAATCATACTATAGTTGCCATAAATAAATAAATAAGGGTATGTCAAATTATAACATTTGAAATTTCCATGAATAGAACAAGTAAAAAGAGATCCTTCCTACTTATTAAATGAAATCAAGAAGAGATATCTAAATTTACCATAATTAACATGTGAGGGGATGTCTGTCAACCAAGTAAGGCAAGAAAAATCAAAAATTAATTACTGAGATGCTTTTCTCAAATCAAATTGGTACAGGATCATACCCAAACAGTCAAAACGTGCACATATTAGCCTTATTTAAGATTTACGAACAAATCCTCGAATCATCACATACATGCTTTTCCCATACAAAATTAAATTAAGCAGAAACTAACCAGAATGATATTAACGCAAATCGACATGCAGCATTTAAGAAGTTATAGTTTAAAGAAAGACTGCAAAAATTAGGGATTTTTTTACTTATGTTAATTAGAAGGCAAACAAACACGACATTGAATCAAAATTCAAACATCGAATTTCACTAATTTCATATCTAATAATCTGTCAAAGAAAACAGGAGTAGAATATGATAATATTAAATTGATATAAATTCAAACAAAGAACAAACCTGAAAGAGATTTCGAGAATCCGTCGTGAACTTGGATTTCTCCGGGCGGGGCTCAGAGGCAGCGAGTCGGATGGAATTTGTCGGTGGAAGGTCTTACGGCTGTTGGTGTTGGAGAATCACGGGTGACATAGTTTCACCGGTCGTGGATCCCCATCGGCGGTGCATGAAAGAGGGACGGGAAATACTGGTTGTTAGTGTAGGATCGCTGGTGGTTTTGACTATTTCGGTGGTTCTGCCGGTGTTTCTCGCCGGAGAAATAGAGAAAATGGCGATGGGGTTGGTGGATCCACCGGAAGGGTTCCTTGACGGGCTGCGGCGACTGGTTCGAGGCAGCGGCGTGATGGCTGTGGCATTGACTGGCGGCGAAGATGGTGATGTTACATGTGAAGGGTGGAGAGATGAAGAAAGCGGTGTCGGGTCGACGGCCAACTGGCTATCGCTTCCGGCGGTGGTATACGGATGACGGGACGGCTGCAATCGCCGGTTGATTTTGGAGAAAATAGGATTAGGGTTTTATCATTGTGTATAAAAGGAAAGGGAAGGTGATTTGATCTCAGCCGTTGGATCAATTTTGTCTGAAGTTACAGAATTATTTGGCAAGGTAAAATTGGATAACTGAAATTCAAGATATATATAATTGAAAGCATTTATGACATGTATTGATCAGGGGCGGCTCAAGCGTACTGGGGTACTAAGGCCAAATTAAAATCGGAGGCCTTAAATTAGAATTAAAAATTTATATTTTTTATTTAAAATCTATTTTTCTAGCTTTTTGAGATGTAAAGTTGTTAATAATTTTTTTATAATCGATTTCTTCTAACAATTGTTTTTCAATAGATAATATAGCCAATCCACTTAATCTTTCTTGAGACATTGTTGATCTTAAATAAAATTTTATAATTTTTAATTTTAAAAAGCTTATTTCCGCTGAAGCGACTGTTACAAAAATTGTTAACATTATTCTATAAGCAATATAAGAATTTGGAAAAGAATCAAGTCGTTTTATTTGATTGAGTATCTCAATTAGAGTATTATCTTCAACTTGTATTATTTCCCTCAAAAAATTTAATTCGGAATATAAGTCTATACCGTCAATATCAGAGTGAGTATTATGTTTTAAGGAACATTCAAGATTAAGATAATATTTTATTTAATTCTCGTCATCTAATGATCGCAATTTTTTTTCATTAAATAAAAAACCAAAAATACTTTCATATGCTTCAAATTGTTCAAATCTATTTTGAAGTGATGAAATGGCTTGGTCTACTATATATAAGAAGTAATCAACTCTAAAAGATTCTTCAAGAGATTTTGTAATTTCGTTATCGACATTCTCATCAAATTGTTTCTTTCTATAAATTACTCGTTTACTATGAAATTCAGGTTCTATATTCATCTCTAATGCAATTTCCTTAGTTGCAATCATAGCATTTGTAAATCCTTCTTCTCTATATTTTTTGAAAAAAGAAACAAGACCTCTTAATTGATCTATGACAACATCAATATGCATATCTTTTGATTGTAAACTTTTGCTAATTGAATTTACAACAAATAGTATATCATACCAAATAGTCATACCTAATAAAAATTTAAAATTTTCAAGCTCATAAATTCCTAAGCTATTAACTTCACTTTTAGTTTTTGGATCATCACTAACTTCCACTAATTTCAATAAAGCATCTCTTATTTGTGGAGTTTGAAATCTTATTGCTTTAATACTCTCTATACGACTTTCCCAACATGTTTGTGACAATGATTTAAGAGTTAAACCGGATACACTATCTTTTAAAAATTTTAATCGCTTAGTGGAAGAAGAAAATAGTGAATATATTTGTTGTACCACTCCAAAGAATGATATAGCTTTTGTACAAGAATTAGTCATATCACATATTACTAAATTTAGATTATGACAACCACATGATGTATAAAATGATCTAGGATTTATATCAAGAAGTTTTTTTTGCACTCCTTGATGTTTTCCCTTCATATTAGATCCGTTATCATATCCTTGTCCTCTTAAGTTATCAACATCAAGTCCAATACATTTTATTTCATCTAAAATAACTTCAAAAAGACCTTTTCCACTTGTATCATCCACTTTCAAGAATTCTAAAAAATATTCGACAATTTTTATTGGAGTTGTTGAAATATCCACACTCCGTAATATAAAAGACATTTGCTCTTGATGACTTGTATCCGGTGTGCAATCGAGTATAACGGAGAAATACTTTATTTTTCTAATTTTTTCTATAATTTTATTCTTCATTTCACTTGCCAATAAATTTATTAATTCATTTTGTATATTATGCCCAAGATAATGGTTATGAATTTCATCATGCATGATTCTACGAATATGTTTTTGGATGATTGGATCAAATTTTGCAATCATTTTAATAAGACTTAAGAAGTTTCCATTATTTTCTTGGTAAATCTTTTCGTTCTTTCCCCTAAATGCTAAATTATTTTTTCCAAGAGTTTTTATGACGAAAATAATTCGCGACAATACATTTTTTCAATGTTCTCTATCTCTATTAATTTGGTCTTGTACATTTTTATCAATTGTTTTATTGTAGCGCAATCGAACTTCTAAATCAATCCATGAACTCATATTGATTATATGTTGGCTGGTCGTTTCATGAGTTCTAAGTTTAGTACTAAGATTTTTCCAATCTCTACTACCTTCACTAGCTAATTTATTGTTCTTAACATTAAAAATAGTGTTAAACAACTTGCAACAAAAATAAAATACTTTATTCAAATCTTTAAAATAAACTAACCATCTTCTTTCATGTCTTTCTCCATTAGTCAATTTTTGAAAATAATATGTTGTAGAAAAATGTCTTGAAGATTCATCCTTTGGAAAATCTATGTCGGTAAATCTAATTGGTCCCTTTTCTACTAATAGATCTCTTAACTTAGTATCTACATTATTCCATTGACTGGGATCATAAATGTTTCTAGGAATACAATTATTCGGTTCATTTATAAGTTCTTGGTCTTCTTGAGAATCTACAATTGATTTTTCACTAATTTCTTTTTTTTCTTCTTGTATTTGGAATATTTCATCATCTAACTCAACTAAGTTAGTGACTTGTTCATCTAAAGAGCATTCTCCTAAGTTATTTGGTTTAATTTTGATATTATTTATCAAAAATTTATCAAGAGCTCCTTCTTGAGATTTTATCAAATTATCAACTTTCCTTTTTCTTTTAAATTTTGAATGACCACATTCATACTTTCTAGTTGACATTTTAAAATTCTAACAAATATTCTAAACACTATCTACAATATCAATTAATAAGAAAAATATAAGAAACAAAAGTAATACTAGAAAGTTAAGAATAATATTACCCGATTTAACAAATATGAAGATTTGATTCCAAAATATTTTTTGGATGCTCTCTTCAGACTTCAAATTAAATTAGCAAAATCTTTAACTTTTGAATTATTCAACTCAAAATTCTGAAAATTAAGAGGGAGAAAGTAAATATTAAGGAGAGAGAGTCAGAGAGAGAGAGAGAGAGAGAGAGAGAGAGTAAGATATGAATTATGAAAATTGAGAAAAAAAAATTAAAAGTACAACTTTAAAAGCAAAAAATGATCAACGGTTCTTTTTTTTCATGGAGTCAT
The DNA here is from genome assembly GCA_030864215.1 of Capsicum pubescens. Classification (NCBI taxonomy): domain Eukaryota; kingdom Viridiplantae; phylum Streptophyta; class Magnoliopsida; order Solanales; family Solanaceae; genus Capsicum; species Capsicum pubescens. Next base: position 8,377,515 of record CM061540.1, on the reverse strand, counting down.
TTCATTTGCTTTAAAAGTCCAATGTACTGATTGATTAAAGATATGGAAAAACGATCTACTATTGGACTGCCAAGTGTTAATTAAAAATAAAAAGATATTTCTCCTCCAAAAGTCCTTATCTTTAAAATATTTTTTTTGTAAGTTTACTTCATAGTTATAACAAAATGCCCCCCCCCCCCCAAATGTGGGGGCCTAAGGCAATTGCCTTTTTAATTACTTTATTGAGACGACCCAGGTATTGATCCAGATGATTGCCCTTGAACTTTAAGAGGTGTTGCATCCTCAATATCCTCTCCTGTCACATAGAAATAGACATGATTGTTATTAAGATCATGCACCATGCAAGATCTTTGTTGTTATTCTATTCAAAGAGAGGCAGCCAAATTGCAGCTTATTGAAGTTTTAACAACTTTCTTTGTATAACATACTCTGTTAATGTATAATGCACATGGCAAAACAATGGAAGTACTCAAAATCTTCATTTTTGCCATTTACTTTTAAAATTTTAATTTTTACATTATTGTTGGATAATAAAATTTCAAAACCGAAAAATAATAATTCAAGACAAGAAAATATTGCAATAATTAATTTATTGATTTCAATACGTGAGTGTTACAATCTCTATGAATCCCCCGATTCGCATTTGAGGGACTTGATCTTGACTTTGGCTTCGCATTTGAGGGACTTGATATTAACTTTGGCTTGAATTTAAAGGCTTGATGAACCTGATTTGAATTCTTGAACATTTTAGAGAAATTGCGGCGTTTGATCCACGAGCTTTTTCTTGCTTCTTGTTACAGTTATCAGGAGTCCTTGTCTGAATTATGGTACCACTATTTATAGTTGAGGAAAGGGGAGAATCATGATTAATATGGACTTCTTTTGACCAATACGTGGCGCCTTTTATGGGCTTTGATTTCATTGGGCCTACTACATCATTTCGACATGTGGCATGATCCTATTGGCTCCGTCACTTGACTTGGCATGCAACGTCATTTGATACGTCGCACCTCTTTGGGCCTCTACAATATGATAATGTCTTGGGCTTAACAAAGTGGGTGTAATGATCTAAATCTTTTTTTTATAAGGGGTAATGGGAAGAGGGCCACACCCACTCCCTTATGTCTTTCATGATTAGGGGAGCAATAACAGAGAAGCACCGTTTATTTTTCTGTCATATACCCACTGGGCATAAAAAAAAAGTAGGAGAGGGGCTCACCATTTACACAGAAAGATACCACATAATTCCACAAATCTTCTTCCATTTTCTTTTCCTGAAGAACACATAGAAACTTCTCTATATTTATTCATTCCCTGCACACAATACAATGAATAGACAGACCATACTCTCCACTCAAGAACACTCCACCATTTTTCATTTCTAATTGACAAAGATTACACTACACACCATTTGAGCAATAATAGAGAAGAGGAGAAAGAAAAAATATCAGTAAAGAGTATCTAAAATAAGTTAGCAGGCATCTTTCACCAATAAGGTATGAATTTGTTTATAGTTTTCTAGATATTATTCTGAAAACAGTGACAATAAAACCATACCAATGTATAGTTGATTTTCTTCTTGGTGGTAGTCGTTTGTAGCCAGGTTAAGAATAGATATTGGTTGATATTGATTGCTTAGGGGAAATTTATATAAAAAGAAGAGAGAATTAGGTTGTGCTGCTGCTTGAACTGGGTTTTGTTTCTCGTTACTACGTGTCCATTTCTAGTAAAACAGATTAAAGAAATTTATAGTTACTTACTCAAGACTTGCATATTATGGAAAATCTTTTTGGGTTTGAGAATCCCTTTATCTTCACCTGCGCAGCTTCCTTTATTTCCTTTTGTTTTTTTGAATAAAATGATGTGTAAGAAGAAAAATTGATACAGAGGATTCAACCCAATTAGTTTGCATTTGAAGAGTGGATATTATTTTCTTATTAGAGCCTTCAACCGAATCTATTCTCTTATGCTCTGAAAAAGTATTTCTTGCCTTTGCTCTTTCACCTTCTTAGTAAATGGGTGTTGTTAAATTTTATTCTGACGAGGAAAATATATATATATATATATGAACAGATTCGGATCATTCGAAATTTTTACGTAAGGGCAAGTATATTAATTGACGCCTGACTTCGGGTTCCGATTGAAGCCATTGAAGGTTATTTGGTTGATATTCTACGCATAGTGAGGTTGTGGAACTTGTCTTTAGCAAGGTAAGTGAGACTTTAAGCTTTGATGCTTGCTTTTCAAATCTGATTTATAAGAATTATATTTTTCTACCTAGTCCAGTGTTAGGACAAGTGTGAACTTGGTAGAATTTATGGCTTTTGACTAGCTATGGATATGTATTTTGAAAAGTGTGTTGAGAGGTGTATAGAGTGAAACGCGAGGTGAGGTTGGGGTGTTGAATATATTTTCTTCGCTGCCGTTATAGTCTCCAGGGGCATACATAGCTGCTGTAATATGTTAGGGGCTTTATTTATGCTGCCGTAATATGTTAGGGGCATTACTTATGCTGCCGTAATATGTTAGGGGCATTATTTATGCTGTCCTAATGTGTTAGGGGCATTACCTATGATGCCGTAATATGTTAGGGGCTTGTACATGCTGTCGTAGTAGACTTTTTCGGGCTTTATATATGCTGCCGTGGACTTGTCGGGGTGTTAGGACGATCACCTTCACTGCCGTTTATGACAAGTCGTGAGTGTGGATTGAGTTGTTATAGGATGATATTTTGAACCTAATTGAAAATCTTATTGATATTATTTTATGAAAGATATTATGTACATATTATTTGTGTATCTTTGTTGTGCTTTGTATTTTCTAACACTTGTTTCAGGAGTATTAAAGTAGCGAGTCGAGGATCTTACTGGGTTATATTTATATGGCTCACTCCTTACTTGCATACGTGCAGATACAGTTGCAGAGAGAGAGGCTCGTGGCTGACTGTATTTACGTGTGGATTCTATCTCTAAGGTGAGCCTTCACATTATTCGTGAAGGCTGTAATTCATCTCTTGTTATTTTAGCTTATGTATTCGTTTGTTGGGTTTGTATGCCCAAAAGTTGAACTCATGTAATTCTGTTTAGATGCTCCATGAACTCAGTGTGGGATTTGGGTTAGAGATTTGTTATCTAAACTATTGTAGTTTTCATATATCGCTATGAGATGTCTTGTTGGATAATGATCCTGCGTTAATAATTATTTCGTGCACATAGTGTTGTGTATGTATTCATCTCAGTATTTATAGATATGATGAATGCATAGAAAATTGGTCCTCCCGGCAAGCGGTGTTGTCGGGAGCCAGTCACGCCTAAGGGTTATTTTGGGACGTGACAGTGGGCTCATCATTTGTAGCCCAATAAAAATTGGACTTTAATTAAATCTATACATGTTTGGACTTAAATAATTAATCCAATTATATTAATCCGCAATATTTATTTGGGACTAATCTATTTTGAATTTACCATAATCCGAATTTCGTACGTATTTCAATTTAATAAAATTTTGTTGCCCACAAGTATATCTAAAAATTATTTAGATTTTTTCTTATTCACGAAATAAGTTTCATATTTTTTTAAAGGACTTTTCTCAAGGAATTAGGAGATATATATTCCACAAATGTCTCTACACATTGATTATATGTGAATTTTTGTAGGATTGTTTTCCCTATTCAACAACAATAACAACAATAACAACAACAACAAATCCAGTGTATTCCACCAAGTGGGGTCTGGGGGTAATATGTACGCAGTCCATACCGCTACCTCCTATGTGCGGAGTCTTAGTCAAATTGTGCATAAATATAAAAAGCATTTTATCTATTTTTGTTCCATGATTAATGTCACTTTCTATTTTGTCCATCCATGCATATAATGCAATGCCATGTATTCAAAAGGCTGAATACATATACAAGCCCCTCAACTATTCGACTTTTTCCGTTTAGGCGCCTCAATTAAGCCATGTACCTATTGAACCCTTTACTTCTTCACAAAACGTGTCAATTGAGCCCAATCGCTGATGTGGCGCTGACATAGCGTGACATAATGTGTAATACACTCTCATTTGAGAGAGTGAGAAATCATAATTAATTAAAAAAATTAAACATAAAAAATTCCAACCAATAAAAAACATAAAAAGAATTTTTAAAAATAAATAAAATTAATTATAAAAAAGCTATCATCTTCTCTCTTCTACACACACACATTCCTCACCATTGAAACACACTAAACACACGTAATACACACAGATTTTCTCTTCTACACAGCACACACACAGAATTGATATCTACATACACATCACAAAATACATAGTCCATATACGCACACAGCTCACAAAACCCACACAACTCACAACACACACAGCTACACATATACGATACACACAGAAGAATTGGGGAGGATGAAGGGAAAAAAACAGTAGCAAAGGAGTAGAAAAATGAGAATTCAGGGAAAATAGTGGAGAACTTGAGAGAATAAAAAGAAAGAAGGTGTGAGGAAGAGACAATCGATGGAGAAACAGTGAACGGAGGAGAAAGATGCGAGAGAGATAAAAGAAAAAAAGGAGAGAGTGAGAGAAAAAGGATCGATGAGGTCAGAAATTTGACCTATTTTTCTTCAATTTCCTCCGTCGCCGAGCTCGCCGGAGCTCCGGCGAAGTGAAAATAGCGACCCAGCCCCATTCACGATCGAACCCTCATTGGAGATTATGAATGGGTTCTGTTTCTCATCGTGATTTTGTTATAAGACAAATCAAGAAATTTAAGGTAACTCAATTTGCAAAGGGAGGACGGTAGAGGTTCACTGGATGAGTTTGTTTGAAGATCAACAAATACTAGTGCCTGCCATGGTAGATGGCCCATATCCAATGAAATCTAGCTTTTTCCAAATACCCCAAAACACTAATTCATTTGAAATTGTTGTTGGGTATTGTTTTAGTGGAGAAATAAAAGAGTGAAGTGAATATGGAGAAGATGAATATTGTTGGGTATCGACGGAATCGAAGTACTTCAATGGTGGGGAAAAGGGTATCGACGGAATAGAAGTGCTTCAATGGTGGGGAAAGGGTTATCGGAAGAAGAAGAAGATATATATATATATATATATTTACGTTTCTGTTGTGCAAAAATGGGGAAAGGGGTGTTTGGAAGAGAACGGGGAGGGGGGTTAGGATTGGGTAGGGCTGTAGTGGGGGGTATTAATGTTTGTTTTCATTTAAATTTAATTATATTAAAAAATTATTTTTATAATTATTTAAATTAAAATGCCACATGTCGTTATTTAATTTGCCACATCATTGGCGTGTGTATTACACACAGTTTAAATTTTTTACCACGTCAGCAAATTGGGCTCAATTGAAACTATTTGTGAAGGAGTAAAGGGTTCAATAGGTACATGGCCTAATTGAGGTGCTTATACGGAAAAAGTCAAATAGTTGAGGGGCCTGTATATGTATTCCGTCTATAAAAAAATAATGCATTTAGTGGTCACTTTTCTAATTATTGATCACTAATTTGGAGGACTTCCTTTGTTCGATAACAAGTGAATTGTCGAGGTATTGTATATCTATTATAAAAAGAAAATTAAGATATAAATTAGATATTATTTCTTATTTTTGTCATTTTTAGTTATTAGCAAACAACACTTAAAACCTCAAAACAATTATCATGATAATTGCTTCCAATACTGACTTTTAAAAAGTAATTCAAAACAATAAATACATAGGAACAATTAAATTTCTTAAATTCATGATATAAGAAATACAAAAATGAAGTATAAGAATAAATGAAAATTTCAACATTATTATTGAAACAATTAAATTACCTTAAATATCAACAATATCTAAACAATTCATTTATTATGAATATTGAGGAAGTATTGTCTAAAATATCAATGAATCAAGTGGACTCAATGTAAAATAGTTGAATAAACCTTTCAATCTTTTCTATTTACCCCATTTAAATTGGACCACTCCTTAATAAATTCTTTACTCTTACAAGGTTAAAAGTAATTTCACTAATATATTTTTAGTTACTGAAATTTATACATTTTTGTAAAATAATAATGATTATATTTTACTCTTTTATATAAATGAAGACTTTGGTTACTACTATTTTGTCTTATTTGAGGATATTTTCGTTAACAACACCAACAGTAAGGGTATTTTTGTAACTAAAACCTCCAATCAATGACACTTTACCGTGTCTTTTGCCTCTACTGTTTTACTTTCCTAAAATCTTCTTTCATCTTCATTTTCTCTGTTTTCCCTTTTCTCCACTATATTTCCTACGCACCTTGACACCAAAACACAAGCTTCAAGCAAAATTCATGTTTTTAATCTCAATTTTTATTAGTCCATCGTGATTTATTTTTTGTAAGTGCATCTTTGATGGTGGAGCAAGTTTTCGAGCAAGTTTTCATTTGATGTTTGTTATATATATGATACATGATGCTAACTATTTCAAGCCTTAATTTTTTTATTTCAAATCTGTTATTATTATTGATCTATTATACAAATTAATTAATTCAAGTTTTAATCTATTTTCTCTAGATCTGTAGTTAATATTGTTATGGTACTAACTAATTCAATTATCCTTTGTATATCTTCTTGTTCTACGATACTAATTAATTAAAGTTTTGATCTTTTTATATTAGGATTTGTAATTAGCTTTGTTTTTTATAACTTACATTAAAGTTAAACCTCTGTAATTGCTGTTGTTTTATTTTTCCTAAAGGTAACAATAGTTTTTAGAGCTAATTTTTGGTTTAATCACTTTATTTTTATTGATGAATTGCCAGGCAGGAAGTGGAGAGGAGTCAAAGAAGTTGAAGCTCTATTCGTATTGGAGGAGTTCATGTGAATTTCGTGTCCGAAAACCACTCAATTTGAAAGGTTTTTTATTTTTTAAATTTTTTACGATTGCTTTCTTGTTCAGAGAAAAAAAGGAATTAACCCTTTTTCCTGTTTGTCGTCGTTAGGCAGTGTAGTTATAGAAAAGTTGAGTTTAGATTATGTAGAGAGTTTTTTTAGTAGAGTTCCACCAGTTTACTAATGATAACTTGTAGACGTGTAAATGTAGTAAGTGGTGTTTTTGCATCAGTAATCTGGAAATTCAAATAGCTGGAGATGAAAAACAATTGTCTTGGTGTTAATGGTTCTTTTTCACTATACTAAAGAATGATGATTTCCAAATTATTTTGTTCCTTTTTACTGAGTGAATATCTCAAAGTTTATTTTAAAAGTTAGATGTCCAACAGTATCTTCTTCGGATTGATGCAATAAACTGATATTCAGACCATTCTTACAATGCATTTCTTTTCAAGTAGTAAAATATATGACTAAGTTGCTATCGCATTTCGACTGCAGATATACGGATATAGAATGTCACTGTGGGTAGAGCACACGATAACTATAGAGCAATTTTTTTAGCATCGAGAGAGTCTTGAATGCGTGAGACGGATGAGAGTATTTGGTGAACACAACTGGATACAGTACACGACTGATGAAGTCACTGAAATGAGTGGACACCTTCTTAAGTATCCTATTGAAATTGATCGAACGGAGAAAGTTAAGTTGTTTCATTGTAAGTTTTTTCCCCTCATTCTAAGCTTATGTGGGGATATTTTTCTATCATTCCCCTTTTAATAGATATTGACTAGGAAACAGTAACTTTTTTGGATAATGCATTACAACTGAGTTTCTGGAGCTCACTAATAACATAGTTCTTAAGTCTTAACTATGTAAATATCACTGTCATGTGTTTAGAATGTTCGCCTTCCGTTATAATTCATAACAAACTCTGAATAGCATATAGAGACTTAACTGGATGAAACTACATAATAGAGATATAAGAGAGTGAAAGACATTAATGATGTTTTATTTTGAAATCTTGAAGATCATGGAGATCATTATCTTCAAAATTGAAAAAGGAAAAAAAAAAGAAAAAAGAAAAAAAAATAGAAGAGAGAAAATAAACTGGAAATAAAAAAATGAAAATAAAATAAAATAAAAAATAAAATGATAAAAAAATAAGGGTAAAAGATATGACTATATTTGGAGGAGGTGAAATAGTGGAATGAAAATAGGAAAATGTAAAGTAGTGAGAGTAAAACATGCACTCCGTAGTTAATGAGTAAAATAATGTTACTCTTGCTATAAACTGTAATTTTACAAAAGTGTTGTCATTTATTGTAATTATAGTATTAAATATGCTACTTTATGTAATTTTTCCATTTCAAAATGCAGAACTGAGGAGACCAGGATCAAAAGGACATTGCAAACATTGTTCTCCAAAATAAGCACACCTAAGTTGATTATCTCTGAATATATCTTGTAGCAAGGAGGATCGACTATATGTGTCCCCGATAAAAACTTTTCCCCATTCTGTAATGGCTATATCAGCAGGAAAGTACGTCTTTTGTTGAAACGAATGTACCCCTCTGTTCAACTCTATAATCACTTGATATAGAAACTTTAAAGTCTTTCTAGAATCATGCAAGCGACAAATTATTTTCATGAATTTTCTCCCCTTCTTCAGGCCAATCAATACACCACCCGGATCAAAAGTGAGTGGGCAATTAATTGTCACTTTGCTGACCCTTGTAGCTCCACCCGTTAGACTAGCAGAACTTGTGATGTTAAACAGAAAAATATGTAGTCCAACTACAACCCGGATTGCTGTAACCAAGCTCCTTACAAATTCTACTGAACCAAATGTTTTAGACCGAAATTTCCTATTTTAACTCGTCTTTTGGTTGACCAGTTCACTGCCAACTCTGATAGAGTACCTTGGAACCATGTAACTTGTCCATTTGCATGTCTACCATAGAAGTTAAGACAACTAGAACACATTATCCTACAGATGTTGCAGTCCAACAGACACCTCACTTTGCATAGCTTACAGACATGGTGATAAACAACCTTTTCCACAACGGTATGATACTTTCGAATAGTACCACCCGGATCAAATAGCAATGGTAAGAAATTATGCATCATAAGAACTCTCCTTGTCTTTGGAACACTCAACTTCATGTCGAACCAGGTAGTATAACCTCTATTTTCATACACACCACAACTCCTATTTAATGCCATAAAATTGAAGTTTTCCTCCTCAATGACAAATATGACAAATAACTCTTTAGATAAAATCATCACATCATGCATCATTTTGTTGATCAAGCAATATACCTGAATTAGTACTCGCAGAGCAACAACAATAGGCAGAGGCTCGATGTATTGTCCAAAGGGTATTAGCATGTTATCTATATTCCTTTCGAGTATTTCTTGAAACAAGACGCATATAACAAGATCATCATTATAAAGGAAAACAATACCCACATCTTCATATTCTACCCACTTCTCTACCAGATTTGATTGTGTACCGGGGTCTTTGAGGCCAATATTAACAAGAAGGTACAGTAGCTTTGAAGTCCAAGTAACCTCAATACTAAAAATTTATCCATGAACGTTTGACAAAGTATTCACTATTTTGACTCTAAAGAAACATCCTTGACCACTACCTACTTTCATTTCTTTCATTTTCTTTTTCAGTAATGCCTCTGCCATTTTGTGAATTTGTAATGGTGTCAGAATCCTTGACGATGCTTCCACATCTATATTTTTCTCCTGTTTATGATTTTTTGTCTGCTCTAGTGTGGCTTCAATACAAACAATTTTGGTGTTTTTTACCCATGCCTCAACTATGATACTATCAGTCCACTCATTGCACCTTTTAGTGAGACATACACACTCACTAGATTTATCTGCTGGTTTAGAAATCTCAGCACCTGTAATTTTAATTAGTACTGATGCACACTCGTCCCAATCCTCTTATTTCACAACAACTGGTGTTGGTAGCTTTGCTTCAGCATTTACAACATTCAGAAATAGAAATCCATCGACAAAATTGAAAAGCAGAACTCGACTAAATGAATACACACCCAATTTTCCCCTATCATATAAAGCCCAAAAACCTGCCCAGTATCAACCCAATTATAAATGAATAAAACCAAAACATGTGGAAGTGAACCAATAGTTGCATGAGGAACCCAAAATGCGACCAAAATATCCCCCTCCGCCTTTATATCGAATAACGTGGAACCAATCTCCATGTCCAGATGTACCCTAACTGAAACTGATGAAGGTGCAAACTCAAAGTGTTTCATGACATTATAATAACCGGACAGATCATTGAGACCCGTCAATTTCGGTATGGTATCCTCAATAGCAAGAACATAAAGTACTGAATCTAGATGTGGGTTCAGGATCTCAGTTTTTGTGGTGTTTTTATTTTAGATGGAGTGAAATTCAACTAGAACTTAAGATTCGACCCATTGAGGACATTCGTCGAACACCTGGTCCTCATTGTATTCTGAATCAATTTTACTGCTATTTTAAATCTTCAACAGTTCAGCAATAGCATAGTCATCTGAAACCACCTTAGCTTGTATTTCCTCTACATTCATTTCCCTCGAACATACATAAAGACAAAAGTAACATTGGGAGTCAAGGCTGCGCACACACCCATAGACGCAAGAGTTGCATTGGCAGTCAATACTGCATGTGCAATCTTTACACCACCTCTGAAATTGTTTTAAATCCACAACTATTCCTGAAACTTCATCCATAGGTGCCCTTTTATTGACATTGTTTCATTCAACCAATTTAACCAAAGTTGATGATTCCATAAACATTTTTTTCGAATTACTACCCATAGTCAAGAAAGATTCATTTCTCTGATACCAATTGTTATGATCCCAAATCAAGTCATAACAAAATTGCAGTAACTAAAACCAACACACTATTTTTTGAGAAATTTTCTGATTTTATCAAAAAATAGGAAAATAAAACTTAAAATAACAAGAAAATCCTATCTATGAAGAGAAAATAAATTTATAGAGAACTCCATGAATGAGTCGATCTGCAGGGGAAGAAGACAAAGTTAGATTTAGATGGGTATAGAAAGGAATTGGAAGGGAAAAGAAGAACAATTGATTTACCAGATTTTAGTTATGCCCTTCTTTCTCCTATGAAGTGTGTATATAACCACCTTGCCACGTGGCATCATCACGACCCTTGAGATTCTGTTAAACTTGAGTAATCTCGACCCTTTATTCTCAATCTCGTGCGTTTCTATTTGCTTTCTATTCCCAACTTCAAATCCAAACAACTAACATTTGATCGACTATTATTGAGATCATAACAATCAGTTCCTGATTTTTCATCAACATTGAGGAAGGAGAATCGAAAGTCGCCACCTACTATGCTTCCGACTTTGAAGGAGAAGTCAACTACTCCACCTCTGTATGGTGCCAAAAATGTCAAGTTTTATGGGGTTATTGGGAGTATTGGAGGTAGAAAATCGGTGAATTCAGCGGAGAAGAGAATTAGGGGTTTGATGACTAGGAAGAGTTATGCTAATGTGGATGAACTGAAGGGATTGGCTTCTGTTGCAAGGATTGACATTAATGGTGAAAACAGAGTAGGAAGAACTAACAGAGTTGTTGGCAATACTCTTCTTGGTTACAGACAATTATGATTCTCACCTCCGAAGAATGGAGAAAAATCATTCTTCATGTGGTTTTTATTCTTCGATCTTTTTTACATTTTATTTGCCTACAAGGGAGCCTTGGTGTAACCAATAAACTTGGAGTAACCGATAAATTTTCTACCATATGACGAGGATGTTTTAGGTTCAAGCTATGGAAACATAATCTTCTTACAATAGACCCTTGTGGTCCAAACCCGGCACATAGCAGGAGTTTAGTGCACCGGGTGGTCTTTTTTACTTGCTTTAAAGATTGGTTTTTGATTTACATTTTCTTTTTACAGAAGATTGATTTATAAATTTGTCTTAAGAGTTGTATATAGCAATAGGTTTGAATTGGACCGACTCATTGTAACCTACTGGTAACTATAGAAAGTAATTTGCTTATGGATTGATGAACATTGAATATCATAATAATAGATTTTTGCATATGCATCCATTTAGGATTATTGGGTTTCCTTTCAAATTGATCTTACATTTCAACCATTTTTCATTTTGTGCTTGTAATGTTCTACTTCAAACAGAAGTTCACGAAGGGATTGTTCTTAATATTCATAAATGCAAAAGTGCAAGTATAATAAGTAGAATCAGATGCAGAATCAATGATTTGTACAAAATACATTGCTTGACATTATTGAGGCAAGAGTTATCATATGAGAAAAGCACTGATAGGCTTGCAATAAAGTCTCAAAAAGAGGAGATACTAACAGTTCCATCAAAATTTAGCTAGAACTGTAGAGTTCTAAAACAACTTCATCTACTAATTCTTGGAGAATATGCCTAGCAACTTCAGTGCCACATTCATATTCTTCAATCTCGAAGTCCGTACATTTACCCAAAGCATGGATCATATCCCATTCTATTAGCTCGTCTGGGATCAAACCAACAAATTCTGTTCACTCTTCGACCTCATCAATAATATCAGAAATCAGAATCTCTTTGGTCATACTTGATGGTAGTTTGGTACAGGTTCTGAAACCAGAATCAGAGTATCGAGCAAATTTTGATTCTAGGTACTCTAATAGACAATCAAAGGCAAATCCTTTAAGATGATTCATCTGTTTTGGGTCGTTACATCCAAGCAACTGACCGAAAGTCATCCACAGAATACTCGAAATCATTTGTTGTTCATTGAGGAAAAAATGGCTCACAGAGAACCCATCCTCTACAGGTAGAGCCTACTGTTGAGGTATAGTTCCAAATATGAGTTCAGTATTCAAAATGACCTGTGTTGCGTAGCCGAGTTTGATTCCTTTTAACTGATCAATCTTGCTTAGCACTCCAGAAACGTTACAAAAATGGTCTGTGATCAGTTCTCTGCAACTCCTCCTACTCCTCCTGGTGGATAATGAGGTCTCACAATCCGAAAGATCTCTATCAGGTTCTGGAAAGAGTGGTTCATCATAAATAGAGTCCACTAATTCAGCAAGCACTTTGTCCTCTGGAAGAAAACAAGCTTCATATTTATTAGAAGCATGGATGCATGAAATCCAAGTTCAGAGTTGTCTTATTTTTTAATTTATGTATTTGAGGGAAAGAAAGGAAGTATGCAAATAGTAAAATGTCGAATCGGGGACCATACTTGAGCTACTATTGGGACTGCTGGAGAGGTAGCTGTCAGTTGAAAAGGAAACTTCAAGAACACATCCTGAACTATGGTGATCAAGTGAATTTACAACTAAATTTGTTGCTGCTGAATCTGGTATGGCCTGATCACGAATTCAAATGCAATAATAAGATTCAGAAAAATAACAATAGGTTCATAACTGAAGCAAGACACACTAAGAAATTTTTATGCACTTGAAAAGCAAGGGAGGGGGGAAATGTTGAATAATAGTACAATTACTAAACCTTTGACTAACACTCTTTGGCTGAGTGAGGAAAGAAGAAAAGGACTTCTCAAAAGCCTAGTCTACGTGATGACAACTGAAAAAGGTTTCATTTGATCTTGGGTGTCAAAATTTTGTGAGGCAGCTGCTAAAATTTTTACTATCATGAATCAGGTGCCTAACCTGGGTATATAAACTTAAAGGAAACACAGATATACTGAGTTTTATGCATTAAGGAATACAGTAAGAACCGGTAGCATCCTGAAATGCTATTTCCCGACTACTACTAGTACAGTTCCAATGGTTGCTTATGTTTCATATTTAAGCCAAAAGCAGTTAATATTCTAGCTTTGAGCTAGATGATACATGACCTTAAGATGAAATATACTTATAAAAAACTGGTCACAGTAAATGATGTGGATTCCCTGATAGAACTGATGCTAAATTTGCGTAATCTGTAACTTTTGATGCACTAGGCTTTGCTTGATTTAGTCGTTCTAAATTTTATCAACCATTGGCTTTTTCTCTGTGCTCTGATTACATATTATAAACCTAATAGAAGTTTTCTTTTGTAACATAGTGTGCTGTATAAGTTATCTTGACTGCACATGCACCTAGTATTAGTTTAGTATGATATATTATGAACAAAGGCAGGAAGAGAACCAATTTCATCAAATGAATTTTATGACTATCCATAAGTCCAAAGTTGTTTACCCTCTTAAGAAGTCATAGGTAATTAAGTTGCTTCAACTTTAAAAGGGAATATATTTCACAAGAGGTCATTCAGTATTTCATTCGTTGCAACTTCAGATAGATAACATTTAAGCAACTTACCTGGAAATTCATGCAAGCATTTCTAGAAGATACATCACCATCATCACACAAATCTTCTTTCCTACTAGGCCTTTTGTTCTGTGCAACAAAATTTTGGGTATTATTCATAGATTCTGCTGCTGCTAAAACTCTGTTGCTCTGCAAACTACTTGTCTTAGACTTCATAAGACCCCTCTCTCTATTCTGATATGTTTGATTTTGCTTCTGATTAACCACATGAGTGATAGATGATACATCCTTCTTCACATTGTTCCCTTGGCGGGTGCCATGCATCTCCATTCGAGTTCTTCTAGTAGATCTTTTGCCCAATATGAGTTTTGCACAGTATGATACATCATCGATTTTAGCAGTGGCATCTGAGGACGAACCCTCAGAAACTCTCTCTAGTTGATCCCTGCTGCTGAAAATGGGCAACCTTGGCATATTTCATCCTGGACCTTCACAAGGAGGTCCAGAGTCACTAGAGACAGGTGACGAGACAGATGAAGAGTATTCTTCCATATTTGGTGTACCGTTCTTACTATGAAGAAAATAACCACGATTTTTACATGAAGGAATAGATGTTCCTTTCAAAATCTTTGAATCAACACAAGGATTAGAGCTTTCCAAATGATGAGGTGCTAAATCTGCTTTATCTTCCAAAGGAGAAAAATATCTAGTAGGATAAGTGAGAGCACATTTAGCTCTAAACCTTCGCAAACCCGGTTCTAAACTCTTTATTTCGGCCATCTCAAATTCCATATCTTCTTTATCAGATCCGCCAAGTCGAGCACCAAGTTTGTCTGCCACATTGCTCCAAGTTTTAGAAGCTGAAGCCTTTTGGGGCTTACTGCCTGATCTTGTTGGCATCGATTCCAAACCCATGAGCCTAGCAACCAAACTTGGAGCTTTCATTTTGCGCTTGCTTTCACAACGTGTATTGGTCATTCCATTATTCTTTGCATTTGGAAAACCCCCACTATTCTCATCAGCAATCTACATACAAGAACCAAAAACAATAAAAACAAAAACTTTCCTGTCAGGCTAACATCTGAGACAATAGAAGAAAAATAAAGTTAAATGTGGGAGTATAGTTCAAGAAATGAGTACCAAACGAAGCTTTGGATGCTTCTCATCCCCTCCAAACTTTTTTGAAGCTTGTTTCAAGCGAGCTATAAGAATGCAACACGAAAAAAGAAATAATTAAGCCCTCTAGCTAGAATCACCTTCAAGAAATTAACCATTCTGCTTTAAAAATGAGTGGAATGTGGTAGTAGCTAACCTGGTGAAAGCAGTTTCTTTGGAAACATCTTCTTGGCAAATCTACGGTTCTGATCAAAGAGCTGAAAGAAAATGCCCACACAACCACAAGGCCTTTGAGGTTGTCTCTCAATAATAGCGGCTAAACTATCATTCATTTCTCTAGCTGAGCTAACATTCATCCTTCAAAATTCTCTATTAAATTTCATCACCTTTTCTCCCACTCTGTTGAATGTGATTCACACACTTTGTATTCCCAATAAGATTCTATCAAACATTATATTCACATTAATTTGGAAAAAATTAAAAACAATACCCCCACTGGACCCTCTTCCCACCACATCACTCACCCTCCTTGGCCCCAAAAAAAGAAAATGGGGAAAAAGAACTTACATTTTCATGCAAGAAACAAAGCAAAAACCCAACAAAATATCAGAAAGAAAGTAGAAAATAACTATGAAAAGTAAAAACCTGAGCTGTGTTCAATTATGACAAAACTTTCACAAGAAACCACAGTCAAACAAAGTAAACACAGAACAATAAAATACAAACAACAATACCCAGAATGTCTTCAACTTACACCAAATGTGCTACTGTTCAAAAAAACAGCTAGAACTGGTTATAGTACACTCTAGTAAGCTATTCTTTTCATTTTTTAATCTTCTTTATGACAGTGAAAAAAGCAAAATCATTTTTACACTAGAGGCACACGCTAACTTACTCACGCAAAAATAGACTAAAAATCCTTTCTTTAGGCTATTGAGTAACCCCAGGAACTGAAACCTTCTGCTATTCAGAGAAAGAATAAGATTAGCATAAAATAAAGCTGTAAGTGATGAAAACGGCTCATCACTTGCTTTATTCACAGTGTAAGGAAGAGACTCTTCGTGTTGTGATGCGTAGGATAACAAAGAATGGACAAACTAAGGTTGTGTTTGCCTACGCGATTCATTGAGCACATAAATCCCCGCCCCCCAACCAGTCCCAATAATTACTATTACATAAGAAAGAAATAAGCAACCACTCCCAAGTCCCCGGTGACTCTTCCAATACCACTTAATACCTGTCACATACGAGCAAAAGAGTGGAACAAGCACAAAAGGAATACTTGACTATACCAACACATTGTCTTATATAGAGGAACAAAGAAACACAGGCATAGCAAGCAAGCATAACAAAATTATTTTAAATTAGTTCCTATAGACATGTTTTCTATGCTTTGCTATCACAAATGCTACAGAATAAGAAAAGAATGCGTTGATAGAGACTAAGCGATTAGGCACCAAACAATAATAATAGAACCCAAAGCAGTTACAGCAAGGACAAGGCCGAATGTTTTTCGAAATCCAAAGTGCCAAAGAACTTCAAAGTACTTTTAAGAGAAAATAGAGGGAGTAATAGCGGAGGAGAAGTCTGTCCTCTTAGAGAATGAGAATGGTGAGTTTATATAGTGAGGAGGGCCGTCCACAATCCCAAATAATGAAGGAAGAATAATATTTAATGGAGGAAGAATAACATATAATGAATCAATTAAGGGGATTGTTCCCTTAAATGGATGGGGGTAAATCAATCCGTTCCACCAATCATACTATAGTTGCCATAAATAAATAAACAAGGGTATGTCAAATTATAACATTTGAAATTTCCATGAATAGAACAAGTAAAAAGAGATCCTTCCTACTTATTAAATGAAATCAAGAAGAGGTATCTAAATTTACCATAATTAACGTGTGAGGGGATGTCTGTCAACCAAGTAAGGCAAGAAAAATCAAAAATCAATTACTGAGATGCTTTTCTCAAATCAAATTGGTACAGGATCATACCCAAACAGTCAAATCGTGCACATATTAGACTTATTAAAGATTTACGAACAAATCCTCGAATCGTCACATACATGCTTTTCCCATACAAAATTAAATTAAGCAGAAACTAACCAGACTAATATTAACGCAAATCGACATGCAGCATTTAAGAAGTTACAGTTTAAAGAAAGACCACAAAAATTAGGGATTTTTTTACGTATGTTAATTAGAAGGCAAACAAACACGACATCGAATCAAAATTCAAATATCGAATTTCACTAATTTCACATCTAATAATCTGTCAAAGAAAACAGGAGTAGAAGATGATAATATTAAATTGATATAAATTCAAACAAAGAACAAACCTGAGAGAGATTCCGAGAATCCGTTGTGAACTTGGATTTCTTCGGCCGGGGATCGAAGGCAGCTAGACAGATGGAATTCGCCGGTGGAAGGTCTTACGGCTGTTGATGTTGAAGAATCACCTGTGACATAGTTTACCGGTCGTGGAATCCCCATCGGCGTTGCATGAAAGTGAAACGGGAAACGTTGGTTGTTAGTGTAGGATCGTCGGCGGTTTTAACTATTTCAGTGGTGCTGCCGGCGTTTCTCGCCGGAGAAATAGAGAAAATGGTGATGTGGTTGGTGGATCCACCGAAGGGGTTCCTTGACGGGCGGCGGCGACTGGTTTGAGGCAGCGGCGTGATGGCTGCGGCATTAATTGGCGGCGAAGATGGTGATGTTGTATGTGAGGGATGGAGAGATGAAGAAAGGGGTGTCGGGTCGACGGCCGACTGGCTATCGATTCCGGCGGCGGCATACGGATGACAAGACGGCTGCAATCACCGGTTGATTTTGGAGAAAATAGGATTAGGGTTTTCTCATTATGTATAAAAGGAAAGGGAAGGTGATTTGATCTCAGCGGTTGGATCAATTTTGTCTGAAGTTACAGAATTATTTGGCATGGTAAAATTGGATAACTGAAATTCATGATATATATAATTGAAAGCATTTATGACATGTATTGATCAAGGGCGGCTCAAGTGTACTGGGGGCCTAAAGCCAAATTAAAATCGGAGGCCTTAAATTAGAATTAAAAATTTATATTTTTTATTTAAAATCTATTTTTCTAGCTTTTTGAGATGTAAAGTTGTTAATAATTTTTTTATAATCGATTTCTTCTAACAATTCTTTTTCAATAGATAATATAGCCAATCCACTTAATCTTTCTTGAGACCTTGTTGATCTTAATTTTTTTTTTATAATTTTTAATTTTGAAAAGCTTATTTCCGCTGAAGCGACTGTTACAGGAATTGTTAAAATTATTCTATAAGCAATATAAGCATTTGGAAAAGAATGAAGTCATTTTATTTGATTGAGTATCTCGATTAGAGTATTATCTTCTACTTGTATGATTTTCCTCAAAATTTTTAATTCGGAATATAAGTCTATACCGTCAATATCAGAGTGAGTATTATGTTTTAAGGAACATTCAAGATTAAGATAATATTTTTTTTAATTCTCGTCATCTAATGATCGTAATTTTTTTCCATTAAATAAAAAATCAAAAATACTTTCATATGCTTCAAATTGTTCAAATCTATTTTGAAGTGAAGAAATGGCTTGGTCTACTATATATAAGAAGTAATCAACTCTAAAAGATTCTTCAAGAGATTTTGTAATTTCGTTATCGACATTCTCATCAAATTGTTTCTTTTTATAAACTACACGTTTACTACGAAATTCAGGTTCTATATTCATCTCTAATGCAATTTCCTTAGCTGCAATCATAGCATTTGTAGATCCTTCTTCTCTATATTTTTTGAAAAAAGAAACAAGACCTCTTAATTGATCTATGGCAACATCAATATGCATATCTTTTGATTGTAAACTTTTGCTAATTGAATTTACAACAAATAGTATATCATACCAAATAGTCATACCTAATAAAAATTCAAAATTTTCAAGCTCATAAATTGCTAAGCAATTAGCTTCACTTTTAGTTTTTGGATCATCACTAACTTCCACTAATTTCAATAAAGCATCTCTTATTTGTGGAGTTTGAAATCTTATTGCTTTAATACTCTCTATACGACTTTCCCAACGTGTTTGTGACAATGATTTAAGAGTTAAACCGGATACACTATCTTTTAAAAAATTTCATCGCTTAGTGGAAGAACAAAATAGTGAATATATGTGTTGTACCACTCCAAAGAATGATATATCTTTTGTACAAGAATTAGTCATATCGCATAGTACTAAATTTATATTATGACAACCACATGGTGTATAAAATGATCTAGGATTTATATCAAGAAGTCTTTTTGGCACTCCTTGATGTTTTCCCTTCATATTAGATCCGTTATCATATCCTTGTCCTCTTAAGTTATCAACATCAAGTCCAATACATTTTATTTCATCTAAAATAACTTCAAAAAGATCTTTTCCACTTGTCTCATCCACTTTCAAGAATTCTAAAAAATATTCGACAGTTTTTATTGGTCGTTTCATGAGTTCTAAGTTTAGTACTAAGATTTTTCCAATCTCTACTATCTTCACTAGCTAATTTATTGATCTTAACATTAAAAACAGTGTTAAACAACTTGCAACAAAAACAAAATACTTTATTCAAATCTTTGGAATAAACTAACCATCTTCCTTCATGTCATTCTCCATTAGCCAATTTTTGAAAATAATATGTAGTAGAAAAATGTCTTGAAGATTCATCCTTTGGAAAATCTATGTCGGTAATTCTATTTGGTCCCTTTTCTACTAATAGATCTCTTAACTTAGTATCTACATTATTCCATTGACTAGGATCATACATGTTTTTAACAATACAATTATTCGGTTCATTTATAAGTTCTTGGTCTTTTTGAGAATCTACAATTGATTTTTCACTAATTTCTTTTTTTGCTTCTTCTATTTGGATTATTTCATCATCTAACTCAACTAAGTTAGTGACTTGTTCATCTAAAGAACATTCTCCTAAGTTATTTGGTTTAATTTTGATATTATTTATCAAAAATTTATCAAGATCTCCTTCTTGATATTTTATCAAATTATCAACTTTCCATTTTCTTTTAAGTTTTGAAAGATCGCAATCATACTTTCTAGTTGACATTAATAAATATTATCTACAATATCAATTAATAAGAAAAATATAAGAAACAAAAGTAATTCTAGAAAGTTAAGAATAATATTACCCGATTTAACAAATATGAATATTTGATTCCAAAATATTTTTTGGATGCTCTCTTCAGACTTCAAATTAAATTAACAAAATCTTTAACTTTTGAATTATTCAACTCAAAATTCTAAAAATTAAGAGGGAGAAAGTAAATATTAAGGAGAGAGAGTCAGAGAGAGAGAGAGAGTAAGATATGAATTATGAAAATTGAGAAAAAAGATTAAAAGTACAACTTTAAAAGCAAAAAATGATCAACGGTTCTTTTTTTTTCATGGAGTCATTTCATTTGCTTCAAAAGTCCAATGTACTGATTGATTTTTGACTTTATTAATATATGAAAAAGCGGTCCACTATTGGACTGTCAAGTGTTAATTAAATAAAAGATATTTCTCCTCCAAAAGTCCTTATCTTTAAAATATTTTTTTTTTAAATTTACTTCATAATTACAACAAAATCCCCCCCCCCCTCAAATGTGGGGGCCTAAGTCAATTGCCTTTTTAATTACCTTATTGAGCCGACCCTGGTATTGATCCAGATGATTGCCCTTGAACTTTAAGAGGTGCTGCATCCTCAATATCCTCTCCTGTCATACAGAAATAGACATGATTGTTATTAAGTTCATGAACCATGCAGG
Organism: Capsicum pubescens; assembly: GCA_030864215.1. Classification (NCBI taxonomy): domain Eukaryota; kingdom Viridiplantae; phylum Streptophyta; class Magnoliopsida; order Solanales; family Solanaceae; genus Capsicum; species Capsicum pubescens. Next base: position 8,356,445 of record CM061540.1, on the reverse strand, counting down.
ATCTTTGTTGTTATTCTATTCAAAGAGAGGCAACCAAATTACAGCTTATTGAAGTTTTAACAACTTTCTTTGTATAACATACTCTGTTAATGTATAATGCACATGGCAAAACAATGGAAGTACTCAAAATCTTCATTTTTACCATTTATTTTTAAAATTTTAATTTTTACATTATTGTTGGATAATAAAATTTCGAGACCGAAAAATAATAATTCGAGACAAGAAAATATTGCAATAATTAATTTATTGATTTCAATACGTGAGTGTTACAATCTCTATGAATCCCTCGATTTGTATTTGAGGGATTGGATCTTGACTTTGGCTTCGCATTTGAGGGACTTGATCTTAACTTTGGCTTGAATTCAAGGGCTTGATGAACCTGATTTGAATGCTTGAGCTTTTTAGAGAAATTGCAGCGTTTGATCCACGAGCTTTTTCTTGCTTCTTGTTAGAGTTATCAGGAGTCCTTTTCAGAATTATGGTACCCCTATTTATAGTTGAGGAGAGAGGAGAATCATGATTAATATGGACTTCCTTTGACCAATACATGGCGCCTTTTATGGGCTTTGATTTCATTGGGCCTACTGCATCATTTTGACATGTGGCATGATCCTATTGGCTCCTTCACTTGACTTGGCATGCAACGTCATTTGACACGTGGCACCTCTTTGGGCCTCTACAATATGATAATGTCTTGGGCTTAACAAAGTGGGTGTAATGACCCAAATCTTTTTTATAAGGGGTATGGGAAGAGGGCCACACCCACTCCCTTATGTCTTTCATGATTAGGGGAGCAATAACAGAGAAGCACCATTTATTTTTCTATCATATACCCACTGGACATCAAAAAAAAGTAGGAGAGGGGCTCACCATTTACACGGAAAGATACCACATAATTCCACAAATCTTCTTCCATTTTCTTTTCCTGAAGAACACATAGAAACTTCTCTATATTTATTCATTCCCTGCACATAATACAATGAATACACAGACCATACTCTCCACTCAAGAACGCTCCACCATTTTTCCTTTCTAATTGACAAAGATTACACTACACATCATTTGAGCAATAATAGAGAAGAAGAGAAAGAAAAGATATCAGTAGAGAGTATCTAAGATAAGTTAGCAGGAATCTTTCACCAATAAGGTGTGAATTTGTTTATAGTTTTCTACATATGATTCTGAAAATAGTGACAATAAAATGATACCAATGTATAGTTGATTTTCTTCTTGGTGGTAGTCGTTTGCAGCCAGGTTAAGAATAGATATTGGTTGATATTGATTTCTTAGGGGAAATTTATATAAAAAGAAGAAAGAATTAGGTTGTGCTACTGCTTGAACTGGGTTTCGTTTCTCGTTACTACGTATCCATTTCTAGTAAAACAGATTAAAGAAATGTATAGTTACTTACTCAAGACTTGCATATTATGGAAAATCTTTTTGGGTTTGAGAATCCCTTTATCTTCACCTGCGCAGCTTCCTTTATTTCCTTCGGTTTTTGGAATAAACTGATGTGTAAGAAGAAAAATTGATACAGAGGATTCGACCCAATTAGTTTGCATTTGAAGAGTGGATATTATTTTCTTATTAGAGCCTTCAACCGAATCTATTCTCTTATGCTCTGGAAAAATATTTCTTGACTTTGCTCTTTCACCTTCCTAGTAAATGGGTGTTGTTAAATTTGTATTCTTACGAGGAATATATATATATATATATATATATATATATATATATATATATATATATGAACAGATTTGGAGCATTCGAAAGTTTTACGTAAGGGCAAGTTTATTAATTGACGCCTGACTTCGGGTTCCGATTGAAGCCATTGAAGGTTATTTGGTTGGTATTCTACGCATAGTGAGGTTTTGGAACTTGTCTTTAGCAATGTAAGTGAGACTTTAAGCTTTGATGCATGCTTTTCAAATCTGATTTATAAAAATTATATTTTTCTACCTAGTTCATGTGTTAGGACAAGCGTGAACTTGGTAGAATTCATGAATTTTGACTAGCTATGGCTATGTATTTTGAAAAGTGTGTTGAGAATTATATAGAGTGAAACGCGAGGTGAGGTTGGGGCGTTGAATATATTTTCTTCGCTGCCGTTATAGTCTCTAGGGGAATACATAGCTGCCGTAATATGTTAGCGGCATTATTTATGCTGCCGTAATATGTTAGGGGAATTACTTATGCTGTCGTAATATGTTAGGGGCATTATTTATGCTGTCGTAATGTGTTAGGGGCATTACCTATGCTTCCGTAATATGTTAGGGGCTTGTACATGCTGTCGTAGTAGACTTTTTGGGGCTTTATATATGCTGCTGTGGACTTGTCGGGGTGTTAGGCCGATCACCTTCACTGCCATTTATGACAAGTCGTGAGTGTGTATTGAGTTGTTATAGGATGATATTTTGAACCTCTTTGAAAATCTTATTGATATTATTTTATTAAAGATATTATGTACATATTATTTGTGTATCTTTGTTGTGCTTTGTATTTTCTAACACTTGTTCCAGGGGTATTAATGTAGCGAGTCGAGGATCTTACTGGGTTATATTTATATGGGTCACTCCTTACTTTCATACGTGCAGATACGGTTGCAGAGAGAGAGGCTCGTGGCTGACTGTATTTACGTGTGTATTCTATCTCTAAGGTTAGCCTTCGCATTATTCGTGAAGGCTGTCATTCATCTCTCGTTATTTTAGCTTATGTTTTTGTTCGTTGTGTTTGTATGCCCAAAAGTTGAACTCATGTAATTCTGTTTAGATGCTCATTGAACTTAGTGTGGGATTTGGGTTAGAGATTTGTTATCTAAACTATTGTAGTTTTCATATATCGCTATGCGATGTCTTGTTGGATAATGATCCCGCGTTAATAATTATTTCGTGCACATAGTGTTGTGTATGTTTTCATCTCAGTATTTATAGATATGGTGAATGCATAGAAAATTGGTCCTCCCGGCAAGCAGTGTTGTCGGGAGCCAGTCATGCCTAAGAATTATTTTGGGACGTGACAGTGGGCTCATCATTTGTAGCCCAAATTAATGGGCTAGCCCAATAAAAAATGGACTTTAATTAAAGGGAAAAATACATATGTTAACATACTTAAGTACTTAATTACAAAAAATATCAACATTTTCCCCTAATTACATTCTATAACATATGTAGCATTATTTTAAGTGGTCCCTAATTTTTTGCCGCTTAAAATTTTTTACTGTGAGAAAATTCCCCTTTTCACTCCTCCTTCATTATCTTTCCTTAATTAATTTTTTTTCCTATTTTTCCGCCATTAACCATCACTCTCTTCTCAATCTTATTGCATTTTGCACAATTCCTGCACGATCTGTGATAAGGATTTGCTTCCCATATTTCAGGTAATTAGGAATTGTATTTTCCATGTGAGCGATTTTTTTTCGTTGCCTACTCTAATTCATCGAAAAAATAATTTTTAAGGGTTTTGTGTTTTAATGGATGAACACACTGCAAAAACACCTATAAACAGTGGTACAAGGAATATGAAATTAGTGTATGATGCACCATCATTTAGTCTTGGGTTAACTCAAGAAGATTTAGTAACTGTTGTTTCAAATCCTTTACAGTTGAGAAAATCTGGTATATCGAAAGAGATTAGCTCGAAGTTCTGTAATGACGAAGTAAAGATGACAGAAATTTTAAAAAGAAAAGGGTTGAAGAAAACTCCTTCTCCAAAGGAACAAAAAACTAAAAAACAACTCGAGAAGAAAAGGAAATCTAAAGAAATTGAAGACAAGGTTGAGAAATCGTATGATGAATCTGAAGAAGAAAGTGAGGAAGAGGTATTTTTTTTGTTTTTAAATGTATCTTTTTTTTAGTGTTCAAGTAATTATGTATTTTCTGTTATGATGATATTTAGGGATTATGTGAAAATATATTGTTAAAATTAACTACTCATTAATAGTATTTTGGATATATATTTTTCTAGTATAGGTGATATGTATTTTTAGTATAGTTGAATTGTATTTTTAGTATAGTTGAATAATTTTGACATATATGTTTTTTTAGTGTAGTTGATATGCATATTGAGTATTTGTATTTTTTCAGTGTTTGTTGTATGTTTTACAATGTTAAAATACATATGCATGTTATTTTAGTTCAAATACCATAACAGTCTATTGTTTATATGTATTTTTAGTACACTTGATATGTATTTTTCAGTGTTGGTTGCACTTATGAGTTGATCAAAATACATATGCATTTTAATCATCTGAAATATATATGCATGTTATATGTTTTTTTTGTTTGATTGAATTTTGTTTACAGATTAAGAAGTGGTAGTTTTTACTTTGTATAGGTGATGCGGGATGAAATATTCCTTGTCAGAAAACTTCCAAGATTTGCACCGCACATGTTCTCGTACAGTGACAATGATATTTATGGAAGCATACACACAATTTTAAACAAGGAACAATTTAAAAACTTTTGTGACAATAACATTTTTGGTTATCTTATGAAGAAGAAGCAGTGTGTAGTGCAAGCACAGTTGTGTAGATGTGTTATGACGCTTGAGGTGAAGGGTAGTTCTTCTTCTGGGATTATGATATCTGCTAATGGCACCTCTCTTAGTTTTACTCCCATAGAATTTGCTATCATAACCAGATTGAATTGTGTGTCTAATAGGTATGACTTTACTTTTGATGAGGGTGTACCAAATAGGATGATTGAAAAGTATTTCAATGGGGCAGAAATTATACAGAAAAGGCAACTATTTTTAGCATTCACGGAGAAAGTATGGGGGGAGAATAATGATGAGGATGCTGAGAAATTTGCAATTCTGTATTTCCTACATTCATTTGTGTTGTCTAACATTGACACTGTTGTTATACCCTGTCTTCATTTTGATTTGGTAGATAGTGGTAGGTATAAGGATTTTCCATGGGGTTCTTTATCTTTTGAAGATCTGGCTAGAAGTTTGAACAACCGGCTGAAAGCTGGGGGCAAATTTTATTTGATTTAGGGAATGCCATTGGCTATTCAAGTGTGGCTATATGAGTGTTGTTCAAATGTCCCACCAAAGATTGCATTGAAGGTTGAGAATCGGATTCCCCGATTATTAAATTGGAAGACGATTGCACCTTGTCCACATTATGAGTTTTTGATGAATGCTATGTTCAAGGACAGTGGCAAGGTTTGTTGTGAACAAATATATATGCATTGATATGTAATGTATACATATATTCTATTTTATTTTCAACTCTTTAACATATTATTTAACATATTCGTAGGTTGTATTTAAGAACATAGAGCCAACTGAAATAGAAATGGCAAAGTTTGAAATACCAAAGAAGGATGTAACTAAAGATGAACGTAAGATCAACGAACGTTCAAAAAAGAAACAGAAGATGGATTCATCAACCCCAGTAGCGAAGAAACCTGCAGGGAAAACGCAAGTGAATATTGATGACACGCATACCCAAACGAGGACACCACCTCATCGTTCTGCCAAGGCTGCTGTAATGAAGACACCAGTATTCAAGCCAATTCCAACACGACAGGCTTCTTCTTCAAAAACAAAGGAAAGGAAGAAAACAACTAGGGTTATTTTTCCTCAGGTACAGTCAAAGGCAGATAGTCATGTAGAGGAAGTAGCCGCATCAAAGTGTGAGAGTCATGTTGAGAAAGAAAAATTTATTTCTAAGAAAGTTTTTGATGCATTCCGCGAAGAGGTAATTTTTTTAGTCAAATGTTTGTTTTACATTAAAAAATATGTGTTTAATGAATTTGTATGAATACAGGTTCGTCAAGAGTTTAAAGGAGTTCGTGAAGAGTTTACTCGAATTCGTCAATTAGTGAAGAAAAAGTTCAAAAAAATGGTCAAAGCAATTGAACATAGCAAGGTAAAAGTTTTATTATTATATAATATCCACATTATTAAAAAAATATATATGCAGAGTATATGAAAAAATATATATGCAGTACATTGCTAAAAATACATATGAAGTTTACACAAAAAATACATATGATTTGATATAAAAAAATACATATGAAATGTATTTTGTTTAATACACACATAGAGTTTGTAAAAAATACATATGCAGTATATTACTAAAAATACATATGGAGTTTATTCAAAAAATACATATTTGTTTATTTTGAAAAAATACACATGCAATGTATTGCAAAATACATATGTTGTGTGTCAAGAAATGTATTTTCCAACAATATTTTTTTTCAGTGGGTTGCTATATACATATCAAGTGAAATCAAATAATAGCAGTTTATTCAAATTATACTTGTAGCAACAACATGAAGATACAGAGGTTGAAGCACAACAGATGGATTATGCTGGTGTTCAAACATCACCACAACAATTCAGTCCTATTGCTGATCAAAATTTAGATGAGAATCAGGATGGTACAAAGGTAAAAAATAACGAAAATATTATTATTCTTTTGAGTGCACAAATGTAATTACTTTTTTGTAGCAGTTATATGTTATTTTATATATATAGTCCTGTATAAATATATACAACTGGATTTTTGTTTTTGAAGTTGGTTTAATTTTTTTGATTGTTTGCAAAGGGTGCACTGATTTGCATCCAGATAAAACAAACATTCAAATTAATTCTCAACATTTAATCCCTGATGAGCTTCTCCAAAGTATAAATTTGGATTATAATCTTTCTGAGAAGATTGTTCATCACGATGATCGAGTATGTATAATGAATTGCACTTCAGTTTATGTGATGTAAGACAATTATATATTTTCTTTTATTTCTATTGCAGATTACTAATGAGAAATTGGATGATACAAATTTGTCTGATTCACAGTTTACAATCCCAGATGAGTTGTTACCAAGTCTTAATGCATACCAAAAAGAAAGCACCACGAGACATCCATTGGCAACTTCGGAAGAAGAACAAATCGATGAATATTTTAATGATAAGAAGTCCGAATTTGTTGTTCAAGAGCATTGTCAGGTATGTATTATGAATATATTTGAGGTTATGTGGGTTATTTTGGACATAAAAAATTAAATTTTTTCCCAATTTTGAAGAAAAACAAAGAGAACGTTGGTTCGAGCTCTAAAGCAGACATGCACAGAGAGGTTGATGTTGGTACGGAGGAGCAGATTATGACAACTCCTAAAACACAAGACTTAACCATTGATGAAAAAAGGGATGAAACAGTTTTTCCTGATTCACAAGACACAATCCCTGATGACTTGCTTCCTACTTTGAATGTATACAGTAGTAAAAGCATTATTGTTCATCCCTCTGCTAATCGTGAAATTCAAACTCCTATTGCTAAGTTAAGGATTAGGCGATCATCCAAATTCAAAGAGTCACCTTACACGATGAAATTTGGTTCAGCTGCCGCTAATTACAATTAGTTATATATTTAGTTTACAATGTAACATGTTATGCAAATACTTTTTAATAATTACGTTTTTGTATTGCGTAGCTATATAGAGAGCTCGGAAGGACACATACGTATATTCCCACAGAAACATCCATTTGTTTATCATCCGATTGATGGGATTGTGGATACGAAAATTGTCAACAAGTTTAGGGATTGAATTTCTGAAGACCTTCTCAAAGTTCATGCTGAAAGGTATTTCTATTGAACAGTTTTAATTTATTTTTTTTAAATTACATCATCTTCTCATGATTTAACATATACTTATTAACAACAAAAAATAGGAAGGGAAATGCAGATCATTACAAAAGGGGGAAATCAACCATTCCAATGATACATTTCAAAATTGAGACTGTTGAAGATAAAAACTGGTTCTATACAATGGGGTTCCCTGATCAGTCATGGACCGACTTGGTTAGTATTTTTTTTTTTAACAATATTTTTTTTACATTTATAGCAGTAATTAAATTATATATTATGTTAGTAAATACATATGCAGGTGCAAATATGTATTTTTCTATGTAATTTTTTATTATATAAGAAAGGATGTGATGCACGATAACTTACATATGTATTTTTATATAACATACACATGCTACATTTAGTATACAAATAGTTTGAATTATATTAAATTTTTGTGTTCTTACGTACTGCAGCTTATTGATGTTTGCTTCTACTACTTGAGGAAGAAGTCAAAGTATGACCCCAACAGGTCTTACAAATTCAGCACAGTAGATTGCAATTTTATGAACATAATTAGCTCTCTCCATGATGTTTATTCTGCGGATGCTGAAAACCTTATGGCTGGAGGACATGTGGCACATGTTAATGAATACATAAATGGATTCCGTATGCATGTTGTTGTGCCATGGCATACAGTGGAAGACATTTATATTCCAGTAAATATAAAGGAAAAACATCATTGGGTGCTAGCAATTTTATCTTTCTCAGAGAGGTGCATATTCCTATATGATTCATATGAATCATCTGGACATTATTCGGTTGTTCTTGATGTCATTGAGAAATTAGTTGTGATTATCCCATTGTGTCTTGAACATTGTGATTTCTACGTTAAGAAAGGAATTCATGTTGAAAACCATCCAAGATACAAAGACAAAGACTCCTCAGATATGTTTGATGTGTTATTTCAAGAGAATTTGCCTCAACAACCAAGCGGAAGTTTGTAAGTTATTTAATTTACATATAACAAAAATCTATTTTTATAAAATATATATTTAAGCACATATGTTTTTTTTTTTTTTTTTTTTGTAAGGATTGTGGTGTCTATATGGTTACATATGCGGAGTGTCTTTCTTATGGTCACAAAATTCTTGCGACTGAGTTCGACCCCAATGCACTCCGTACAAGATATGCTGCAACTTTGTGGGATTATGGGACCAGAAAACAAGAATTAAATGCTCATAGTGATGTTGAAGCACCTTTGAGGCCTCCAAGGCAAAGTAGAATAACTAGTGTAACTGAAGTTTTTGATGTATGATAACTGATGGATTTATTTCTTTATATAATTTAGACGCAGGTTTATGGATGTAGGAACTGATTATACAAACTAATTTTGATGTTTTGAGGTGGTTCTAATTGTAGATTATAATAGTACTAATTCAAGTTTAATATGAGTCTTTTATGTTGTTCTTCATTTTAGAGTGTGATTTTGTTGTGAAATACATATGTATTGTTCATATTATTCTGAAAATACATATGCAGGAATTTTTATGCCTTAAAAATACATATCTTTTGTTTTTAGATGAAAAAAATACATATGCAATGTTATAACTAAGCATTTCAAAAAATATATCTGAAATTTTTAGTTAAAAAATGTTAATATTATGTTAAAATATATATGCAGTATTCATATTTTGCTAAAAAAAAATATGGAAGTATTATAAATGAAATTTTAGCATAAAAATACATATGCAGTGTTAATAATACGTTTTTGTAAAATACATATTGTTCATAATTTATGGTGAAATTATAAATCATATTGTCGCTCGTTCCTATTCGCCCTGGTGATGGATGTGTTGACGCGAAATATACAAGGGGAGGTTCCTTGGTGTATGCTCTTTGCGTATTATGTAGTTTTGATTGATGAGTCGCGCCGAGGTGTTATTGATAAGTTGGAGGTTTGGAGACAGACCCTGGAATCTAAAGGATTCAGGTTGAGTAGGACCAAGACGGAGTACATAGAGTGCAAGTTTAGCGACTTGAGGCAAGAAGATGATGTGGTGGTGTAGTTGGAGTCGCAGGTGGTTTGTAGGAGGGATAGTTTTAAGTATCTTGGGTCTATGTTCCAGGGGAATGGAGAGATTGATGAGGATGTCTCCCATCGTATTGGGGCAGGTTGGACGAAATGAAGGCTTTCCTCGGGAATTTTATGCGATAAAAAGGTGCCTCTTAAGCTTAAAGGTAAATTCTATAGAGCTGTGGTCCGGTCGGCCATGTTATATGGGGCGGAGTGTTGGCCTATTAAGAATTCTCACGTCCAAAAGTTGAAGGTTGCGGAAATGAGAATGTTGTGTTGGATGTGTGGATTTACGAAGGCGGACAGGGTCAGGAATGAGACTATTCAGGAGAAGGTGGGAGTGGTTTCGGTGGAGGATAAGTTGCGGGAAGTAAGGTTGAGATGGTTTGGCCACGTGATGAGAAGTGGCACGGATGCCCCAGTCCGTAGATGTGAGAGGTTGGCCTTTGAGGGTTTCAAGCGGGGTAGGGGTAGACCAAAAATGTACTGGCAAGGAGTGATTAGATGTGACATGGAACAGTTACAGCTTACTGAGGACATGACCCTACATAGGAAGGTTTGTAGGAAGAGTATTAAACTAGAAGGATAAGGTGGGTGGTCGAGTCGTAGTCCGTAGTTAGGAGGTTTAAGGATAGCTTGGTTGGGAGTTCCAGTTATGGGGGAGGGGGTCCTTGGGTTGTTAATTATACTATTTTTTTTTTGTGAATGTTGGTTCTTTTGTTACTTTAGCATATTGCTTGCCTTTTGGTTAATTATACTTTAGTTTTGTGGATGTTGGTTCTTTGTTCTTTATCATGTTGCACGACTGTTGGTCTACAGTCTTTTGTCTTGAGCCAGGGGTCTATCGGAAACATCCTCTCTACTCCTTCGGGGGTAGTGGTATGGACTACGCACATTTTACCCTCCCCAGACCCCACTATGTGGGAATATACTGGGTCTGTTGTTGTTGTTGTTGTTGTTGTATAAATCATATTGTCCATTTAATATGATTATACATATTGTCCATTTAATATGATTATAACTAAAAAATTAAATTAAAGATAATTTAGAACTTTTACTACAATTTTATAATTTATGGTGAAATATTATTTTACATAAATACATATGCAGTGTTAATATTTTTTTATTAAAATACATATGTATTATACATTCAAATATATTTTTATCGTATAAACACATATACTACGCTAAGATTTTGCATAATAAGTCATATGTGACTAAATCAATTAACAATAACAAACCAAATAAGTGTTTGATTAATTAAAGTTATCAACTTTATCATAACATGTATATTCAATGCTAAAAATACATATGAACTGCACATTCAAAATACATATGCAATGTTCAGATGTTTCAACATATACATACGCAGAAATCAGATGTAACTGTATTCACTTGTCAAATGATGATTAAAAAAAATGGTTCAACTAAATAAAAAATGAAAATAAAATTTTAAACAATAATATGGAAAGAGAAATGTTTCATTTTCGATATTTCCTACAGGAACGCCTATTGTGACCCTTTGCACCGCAACCACCACATGAGTTGATGTTCTTCTTTCCAAACATATCTTGGCCTGATTTTCCACGATCCTTCTTCGCAGGTCTTCCTGGAGGTCTTTTGTATTTTGAAGGCAGTACTACTTCACCAAGTACGCTCTCTGGAATTAGCCAGTCATCTTTGTGTGGCAACGGGTAGATGGAAACATCATATGTTTTCAAAACAGTTTTTGGTTTAAACAAATCACAACAGTACGGCCCCTTCTCAAAATTCTTCTTCTCCAACACCGCACAAGCATGTGCACATGGTATCTGATATAGTTGAAATGCATTACATGAGCATTTTTTTTCTTTGAGGCAAACAATGTAGTGTTTTTGTTTGTCGTGTACCGTATACACATATTCGGTGGCTGGTACAACCTGATACAAAAATAAAAATTTGAATGATATTCTAGAAAAAGAGGAAATTCATATTTATACGATATGTTGTAAGCAGACTAGCAATTTTTCAAAAAAAATACATATAAAGTGTTAAATACATTTGCAGAGTACATAATATTTTTATTATTGAACTTTTTAGTTTTGTTTTTTTAAATGTTTCAAATCATTTAGCACTTAATGGAAGTTATTATATTAAAAAAAAATCTGAAATATAAATTACAAAAAATGTAAAAAGGTCATACCGTCATATGAGTACATAAAACCTCGTTCTCTTTGAGTATGTCATAAAACTTTCCAATGAGTGGTGTGAAGGTATATGAAGCCTCTTGCCTATTTTCGCAGTTCCATTTTGCAAACAATAATCGAACCTCCTCAAGAAAGCTATAAATTGACAGTTCTCTAGCTGATACAAGTACTCCATTTATTGACTCCGCAATGTTTGAAGTCAAAGTCCATCCTCGGTTAACTGTTGCATAGGACCTAGCCCACTTTTCGTAACCAGCCAATTCCAAATAATTCTTCACCCTAATATCAACTGTCTCAACTTTTTCCATTAACATTTGGAATTCTGACTTTGAATATGATTTGGCCATTGTATAAAATATCTCCGATAATGCATCGTGTGACTTTCGGTAAAGTTTTTTAACATTCCTCCATAGATGCCACATACATGCATAATGTGGAACATTGTTGTACACATCTCTAACTGCCTTTATGATGCTTGGATTCCTATCAGAAACAACACACATGTTTTGTCTTTCCCCGTACGCTTCCTGTAGATTCTTAAAGAACCATGTCCATAATGCATCATTTTCAGAATAAATCACACCATATGCCAGAGGGAATATATGACCTGTTTATAAAAAATAATTATGCGCAGTAAAACAAAAATACATATAGAAACTGCATATGTATTTATTATATATACAGGTTATTTAAACTGTATATCTTGATATCAAATAATGGTATCAATAACATATAATAAAATTTAGACACACATAAGTATAAAACATAATCATTTTTAAATGGCTTAATTCATGAAACTTTCATACTCTAGGTAATTTTATACAGATGTGTATATATCTAGTTGAGATATGTATTTTCAGGTGATACGCAGAAATATACAAACATACAAAAAGTTTTACAAAATAATTTATAAATTCATACTAACCTGCTCCATCCATTGTACATGCTGTTACAAATGCCCCAGTATACATTCCTCTCAGATGACTAGCATCAACAACTACGACCGGTCTACAATGATCGAATCCCTTAATGAATGCATTTAGAGCGATAAATACATACAAGAACTCATTCTCATCTGTCTTCTTCATTCTTATATGTGACTCTGGATAGGTAGTATTCAGTACATATAAGTATGATGGCAGTTTACCATAAGATGCTGATAGCTTACCCCTCAACTCTTCTAACGCTCTTTCTTTCACCCTCTAACATAAAGTGTATGTCAGATCCATACCAAAATCTTCCTTCATGTCGTTTCTAATTTCTGTTGCATTGTATTTTCTTTTGTGGTTCTTGAATTTTTGTTTAACAATACCACCTATCAACATACTAGTAGCATGCACCTTTGGATAGATCTTGTCCTTGACCGTGCATGTATGTTTAGGTCTGAATTCTCGTATTCTAAACATTCCAGTTTCTCCCATTCCTGATGCACGCATTAAAAACTCGCATTTTCTTGATTTGCAAAACAACGTATACCTGCATCCCACATAATTTAGTATTTTGAAAATACATATCCAAAATAATATTAAACAACAACAGAGTGATATAGAATGTACGTACGTTTTCTTACTTGACCTTTTACTTCGCGTTTGAAACTTCTCCCTAATTGAATAGTCCTTCATGACTGACTTCAAAAAAAAAAATCTCAAGTAAACCTGGTCTTCCTCAACATGTTTGTGATGTGGATCTGAGATAATCAGCTCCACAGTATCCATTTCAAATACATCTAACGCTTGTGTATCTTCACAAACCACCAAAGCTCCTTCATTTGTTGAATTTATCAGTGTTTGAATGTTGTCACAGTTGGTTATTCTTTCAATAACACACATAGAAGAACTAGCCACGTTGCTCCATACAGCTTTATCCAAATTGCTTACATATAAAGGAAGACAATTCATGTCTTGTATCTGTTTTTTCTGAAATATAAGCACCTTTAAACCCATATCATTATGTATTTCTATCTGCCATGCATTAGCAGTAATTTGATATTCCACTAGAATACGTTTCCTCGTTAAATCCACCATCAAGTGTGATGCCAATTCATTGTGCAGCTCAATAAATATTGCTGATCTACTCAACAATATAGCATCAGTGACATATTCTTCGTAGTTTTTTTCATACGTCCACCGACCAGAGTGCTTCTCAAGCACTGGTATGCTTCCCATTTCTAGTTGAATTAGCCAAAAAAATTCAAACCAAATACAAACACAAAAACAAAAAAATATTAAACCAAATACAGAAACTACTGAATAGAACCGAACAAAAACTTGTATAAAGTATATTATCTGCAAAAATAGTTATACTGTCAAATCCCAACAAGAAAACAAAAAATACATATGCAGTGTTAACAATAACTTGTTCAAAAATACATATGCAGTGTAAACACTAAACATATCAAAAAATACATATTAAACATACCTAAATTAATTTTGAACTGTGTGAATAGAATTTCATCACATTCAGCAGCCCAGTTCAATCAATTGTTAAATCGATCAAAATAACAACAACCAATATTGAAATAAATAGTCTATCATTGAAATCTAAAAACCTGAAACAACTAATAAACTAAATTTTTGCAACAAAAATTTTGCAAACAAAATAAGAGAAGCAGTAATCGCCGAAACAAAAAATCCAACCAGAAATAAAATAGGAGAAGCAGTAATCGCCGAACCAAAAAATCCAACCAGAAAAACTTAACGATTACGTACCTTAAAAAACAATAATGGATGAATTTTCAACTTCTAGTTCAATTCGAACAATTTGAACTGACGAATCAATTACTGGATTTGATTCACAGAAATTAATGCTTCGTTTTGAAACTGATGTTGAATTCGAAGAAGATATTGTATAATTTCGTATGAAAAATTACAATTGTTGAACATCAAAACAAGGTTGAATTAGACGAATTAAATTAGACGAAATTTCTCATAAAAGCAGATTTTTATTTTTATTTTTTTTATCAGATGAACTAGTTAATTTTGAAAACTGAAATTTGAATTTTGATCATAGTTGTTAAGCTGAAGCGGAAATCGCGTGAACGACGTGATTTTAACGGAAAAAGAATCTAGACAATTAATTAATTTGTAATTATACCATATTTACCTCAACAAATTTCAGTTATTTAAGGGAGGTAAAATTAGTTGTATATGTATTTTTATAGCATCAGTTTTTAAAAATACATATTAGAAGTTGCTACAAAATGTAATTATGAAACTGTTGCTACAAAATTAATAATTAGGGTCTTAAGTATGTCATTTCTGAATTTTGCCCTTAATTAAATCCATACATGTTTGGACTTAAATAATTAATCCAATTATATTAATCCGCAATATTTATTTGGGACTAATCTATTTTGAATTTACCATAATCCGAATTTCGTATGTATTTCAATTTAATAAAATTTTGTTGCCCACAAGTATATCTAAAAATGATTTAGATTTTTCCTTATTCACGAGATAAGTTTCATATTTTTTTAAAGGACTTTTCTCAAGGAATTAGGAGATATATATTTCACAAATGTCTCTACACATTGATTATATGTGAATTTTTGTAGGATTGTTTTCCCTATTCAACAACAATAACAACAATAACAACAACAACAACAAATTCAGTGTATTCCACCAAGTGGGGTCTGGGGGTAAAATGTACGCAGTCCATACCGCTACCTCCTATGTGCGCAGTCCTATTCAAATTGTGCATAAATATAAAAAGCATTTTATCTATTTTTGTTCCATGATTACTGTCACTTTCGATTTTGTCCATCCATGCATATAATGCAATGCCATGTATAAAAAAGGCTGAATACATATACAAGCCCCTCAACTATTCGAATTTTTCCGTTTAGGCGCCTCAATTAAGCCATGTACCTATTGAACCCTTTACTTCTTCACAAAACGTGTCAATTGAGCCCAATCGCTGACGTGGTGCTGACATAGCGTGGCATAATGTGTAATACACTCTCATTTGAGAGAGTGAGAAACCATAATTAATTAAAAAAATTAAACATAAAAAATTCCAACCAATAAAAATAACATAAAAAGAATTTTTAAAAATAAATAAAATTAATTAAAAAAAAGCTATCATTTTCTCTCTTCTACACACACACATTCCACGCCATTGAAACACACTAAACACACGTAACACACACAGATTTTATCTTCTACACAGCACACATACAAAATTGATATCTACATAAACATCACAAAATACGTAGTCCATATACGTATACAGCTCACAGAACCCGCACAACTCACAACACACGCAGTTACACATATACGATACACACAAAAGAGTCGGGGAGGATGAAGGGAAAAAAACAGTAGCAAAGGAGTAGAAAAACGATAATTCGGGGAAAATAGTGGAGAAACTGAGAGAATAGAAAGAAAGAAGGTGCGAGGAAGAGACAATCGATGGAGAAACAGTGAACGGAGGAGAAAGATGTGAGAGAGATAAAAGAAAAAAAGGAGAGGGAGAGAGAAAAGGATCGATGAGGTCAGAAATTTGACCTATTTTTCTTCAATTTCCTCTGTCGCCGAGCTCGCCAGAGCTCCGGCGAAGTGAAAATAGTGACCCAGCCCCATTCACGATCGAACCCTCATTGCAAATTATGAATGGGTTCTGTTGCTCATCGTGATTTTGTTATAAGACAAATCAAGAAATTTAAGGTAACTCAATTTGCAAAGGGAGGACGGTAGAGGTTCACTGGGTGAGTTTTTTTGAAAATCAACAAATACTAGTGCCTGCCATGGTAGATGGTCCATATCCAACGGAATCTAGCTTTTTTCAAATACCCCAAAACACTAATTCATTTGAAATTGTTGTTGGGTATTGTTTTAGTGGAGAAATAAAGGAGTGAAGTGAAGATAGGGAAGATAAATATTGTTGGGTATCGACGGAATCGAAGTGCTTCAATGGTGGGGAAAGGCGTATCGACGAAATCGAAGTGCTTCAATGGTGGGGAAAGGGGTATCAGAAGAAGGAGGATATATATATATATATATATATATATTTACGTTTCTGTTGTGCAAAAATGGGGAAAGGGGTGTTTGGAAAAGAACGGGGAGGGGGGTTAGGATTGGGTAGGGCTGTAGTGGGGGATATTAATGTTTTATTTTAATTTTAATTTAATTATATTAAAAAATTATTTTTATAATTATTTAAATTAAAATTCCACATGTCGTTATTTAATTTGCCACATCATTGGCGTGTGTATTACACACAGTTTAAATTTTTTACCACGTCAGCAAATTGGGCTCAATTGAAACTATTTGTGAAGGAGTAAAGGGTTCAATAGGTACATGGCCTAATTGAGGTGCTTATACGAAAAAAGTCGAATAGTTGAGGGGCCTGTATATGTATTCCGTCTATAAAAAAATAATTCATTTAGTGGTCACTTTTCTAATTATTGATCACTAATTTGGAGGACTTCCTCTGTTCGATAACAAGTGAATTGTCGAGGTATTGTATATCTATTTTAAAAATAAAATTAAGATATAAATTAGATATTATTTCTTATTTTTGTCATTTTTAGTTATTAGCAAACAACACTTAAAACCTCAAAACAATTATCATGATAATTGCTCCCAATACTGTCTTTTAAAAAACTAATTCAAAACAATAAATGAATAGGAACAATTAAATTTCTTAAATTCATGATATAAGAAATAAAAAAATGAAGTATAAGAATAAATGAAAATTTCAACATTATTATTGAAACAATTAAATTACCTTAAATATCAACAATATCTAAACAATTCATTTATTATGAATATTGACGAAGTATTGTCTAAAATATCAATGAATCAAGTGGACTCAATGTAAAATAGTTGAATAAACCTTTCAATCCTTTCTATTTAGCCCATTTGAATTGGACACACTCCTTAATAAATTCTATACTCTTACAAGGTTAAAAGTAATTTCACTAATATATTTTTAGTTACTGAAATTTATACATTTTTTTAAAATAATAATGATTATATTTAACTCTTTTATATAAATGAAAACTTTGGTTATTACTATTTTGTCTTATTTGAGGATATTTTCGTTAACAACACCAACAATAAGGGTATTTTGGTAACTAAAACCTCCAATCAATGACACTTTACCGTGTCTTTTGCCTCTACTGTTTTACTTTCCTAAAATCTTCTTTCATCTTAATTTTCTCTGTTTTCCCTTTTCTCCACTGTATTCCCTACGCACCTTGACACCAAAACACAAGCTTCAAGCAAAATTCATGTTCTTAATCTCAATTTTCATTAGTCCATCATGATTTATTTTTGGTAAGTGCATCTTTGATGATGGATCAAGTTTTCGAGCAAGTTTTCATTTGATGTTAGTTATATATATGATACATGATGCTAACTATTTCAAGCCTTAATCCTTTTATTTTAAATCTGTTATTATTATTGATCTATTATACAAATTAATTAATTCAAGTTTTAATCTATTTTCTCTAGATCTGTAGTTAATATTGTTATGGTACTAACTAATTCAATTATCCTTTGGATATCTTCTTGTTCTGCGATACTAATTAATTAAAGTTTTGATCTTTTTATATTAGGATATGTAATTAGCTTTGTTTTTTATAACTTAAATTAAAGTTAAACCTCTGTAATTGTTGTTGTTTTACTTTTCCTAAAGGTAACAATAGTTTTTAGAGCTAATTTTTGGTTTAATCACTTTATTTTTATTGATGAATTGCCAGGCAGGAAGTGGAGAGGAGTCAAAGAAGTTGAAGCTCTATTCGTATTGGAGGAGTTCATGTGCATTTCGTGTCCGAAAACCACTCAATTTGAAAGTTTTTTTATTTTTTAAAATTTTTACGATTGCTTTCTTGTTCAGAGAAAAAAAGGAATTAACCCTTTTTCAAGTTTGTCGTCATTAGGCAGTGTAGTTATAGAAAAGTTGAGTTTAGATTATGTAGAGAGTTTGCTTAGTAGAGTTCCACCAGTTCATTGATGATAACTTGTAGACGTGTAAATGTAGTAAGTGGTGTTTTTGCATCAGTAATCTGGAAATTCGAATAGTTGGAGATGAAAAACAATTGTCTTGGTGTAATGGTTCTTTTTCACTATACTAAAGAATGATGATTTCCAAATTGTTTTGTTCCTTTTTACTGAGTGAATATCTCAAAGTTTATTTTGAAAGTTAGATATCCAACAGTATCTTCTTCGGATTGATGCAATAAATTGATATTCAGACCATTCTTACAATGCATTTCTTTTCAAGTAGTAAAAATGTGTGACTAAGTTGCTATCGCATTTCGATTGCAGATATACGGATATAGAATGTCACTGTGGGCAGAGCACACGACAACTATAGAGCAATTTTTTTTGCATCCAGAGAGTCTTGAATGCGTGAGACGGATGAGAGTATTTGGTGAACACAACTGGCTACAGTACACGGCTAATGAAGTCACTGAAATGAGAGGCCACCTTCTTAAGTATTCTATTGAAATTGATCGAATGGGGAAAGTTAAGTTGCTTCATGGTAAGTTTTTTCCCCTCATTCTAAGCTTGTGTGGGGATATTGTTCTATCCTTCCCCTTTTAATAGATATAGACTAGGAAACAATAACTTGTTTGGATAATGCATTACAGTTGAGTTTCTGGAGATCACTAATAACATAGTTCTTAAGGCTTAACTATGTAAATATCACTGTCGTGTGTTTAGAATGTTCGCCTTCCGTTATAATTCATAACAAAATTTGAATAGCATATAGATACTTAATTGGATGAAACTACATAATAGAGATATAAGAGAGTGAAAGACAATAATGATGTTTTATTTTGAAATCTTGAAGATCATGGAGATAATTATCTTCAAAAATGAAAAAGAAAAAAAAAGAAAAAAGAAATAGAAGAGAGAAAATAAAGTGGAAATAAAAAAATGAAAAGAAAATAAAATATAAAATAAAATGATAAAAAAAATAAGGGTAAAAGATATGACTATATTTGGAGGATGTGAAATAGTGGAGTGAAAATAGGAAAATGTAAAGTAGTGAGAGTAAAACATGCACTCCCTAGTTAATGAGTAAAATAATGTTACTCTTGCTATAAACTGTAATTTTACAAAAGTGTTGTCATTGATTGTAATTATAGTCTTAAATATGCTACTTTCTGTAATTTTTCCATTTCAAAATGCAGAACTGAGGCGACCAGGATCAAAACGACATTGTAAACATTGTTCTCAAAAATAAGCACACCTAAGTTGATTATCTCTGAATATATCTTGTAGCAAGGAGGATCGACTATATGTGTCCCCGATAAAAACTTTTCCCCATTCTGTAATGGCTATATCAACAGGAAAGTACGTCTTTTGTTGACACGAATGTACCCCTTTGTTCAACTCTATAATCACTTGGTATAGAAACTTTAAAGTCTTTCTAGAATCATGCAAGCGACAAATTGTTTTCATGAATTCTCTCCCCTTTTTCAGGCCAATCAATACACCACCCGGATCAAAAGTGAGTGGCGAATCAATTGCCACTTTGCTGACCCTTGTAGCTCCACCCGTTAGACTAGCAGAACTTGTGATGTTCGACAAAAAAATAAGTAGTCAAACTACAACCCGAATTGTTGTAACCAAGCTCCTTACAAATTCTACTGAACCAAATGTTTCTAGACCGAAAATTCCTATTTTGACTCGACTTTTAGTTGACCAGTTCACTGCCAACTCTGATAGGGTACCTTGGAGCCATGTAACTTGGCCATTTGCAAGTCTACCATATAAGTTAAGGCAACTAGAACACATTATCCTGCAGATATTGCAGTCCAATAGACACCTCACTTTACATAGCTTACAGACAAAGTGATAAACAACCTTTTCCATAATGGTATGATACTTTAGAATGGTACCACCCAGATCAACTAGCAATGGTAAGAATTTATGCATCATAAGAACTCTCCTTGTGTTTGGAACACTCAACTTCATGTCGAACCAGGTAGTATAACCTCTATTTTCATACACACCACATCTCTTATTTAATGCCATAAAATAGAAGTTTTCCTCCACATTGACAAATATGACAAATAACTCTTTAGATAAAATCATCACATCATGCATCATTTTGTTGCTCAAGCAATATACCTGAATTAGTACTCGCAGAGCAACAACAATAGGCAAAGGCTCGAACCACCAACAATATACCTGGTCCTCATTGTATTCTGAATCAATCTTACTGCTATTTTCAATCTTCAGCAGTTCAGCAATAACATAGTCATCTGAAACCACCTTAGCTTGTATTTCCTCTACATTCATTTCCCTCGAACATACATAAAGACAAAAGTAACATTGGCAGTCAAGGCTGCGCACACATCCATAGACGCAAGAGTTGCATTGGCAGTCAATACTGCATGTGCAATCCTTACACCACCTCTGAAATTGTTTTAAATCCACAACTATTTCTGAAACTTCATCCATAGGTGCCCTTCTATTGGCATTGTTTCGTTCAACCAATTTAACCAAAGTTGATGATTCCATAAACATCTTCTTTGAATTACTACCCATATTCGAGACAGATTCGTTGCTCTGATACCAATTATTATGATCCCAAATCAAATCATAACAAAATTGCAGTAACCAAACAACCAACACAGTATTTTTTGAGAAATTTTCTGATTATATCAAAAAATAGGGAAATGAAACTTAAAATAACAAGAAAATACTATCTATGAAGAGAAAATAAATTTATAGAGAACTCCGTGAATGAGTCGATCTGCAGGGGAAGAAAATGAGAAGACAAAGTTAGATTTAGATGGGGATAGAAAGGAATTGGGAGGGAAAAAAAGAATAATTGATTTACCAGATTTCAGTTATGCCCTTATTTCTAGGAAGAACTAACAGAGTTGTTGATGACTAGGAAGAGTTATGCTAATGTGGAGGAACTGAAGGGATTGGCTTCTGTTGCAAGGACTGCCATTAATGGTGAAAACAGAGTAGGAAGAACTAACAGAGTTGCTGGCAGGACTCTTCTTGGTTACAGACAATTATGATTCTCACCTCTGAAGAATGGAAGAGAATCATTCTTCATGTGGTTTTGATTCTTCGATCTTTTTTACATTTTATTTGCCTACAAGGGAGTCTTGGTGTAACCAATAAACTTGTTGTAACCGATAAAGTTGCTACCATATGACGAGGATGTTTCAGGTTCAAGCTATGGAAACATAATCTGCTTACAATAGACCCTTGTGGCCCAAACTCCACACATAGCGGGAGTTTAGTGCACCGGGTGGTCCTTTTTTACTTGCTTGAAAGATTAATTTTTTATTTACATTTTCTATTTACAGAAGATTGATTTTATAAATTCATCTTAAGAGTTGTAGAGAGCAATAGGTTTGAATCGGACCGACTCATTGTAACCTACTGGGAACTATAGAAAGTAATTTGCTTATGGATTGGTGAACATTGAATATCATAATAATAGATTTTTGCATATGCATCCATTTAGGCTTATTGGGTTTCCTTTCAAATAGTTCTTACATTTCAACCATTTTTCATTTTGTGCTTGTAATGTTCTACTTCAAACAGATGTTCACGAAGGGATTGTTCTTAATATTCATAAATGCAAAAGCGCAAGTACAATAAGTCGAATCAGATGCAGAATCAATGATTTGTACAAAATACTTTGCTTGAAATTATTGAGTCAAGAGTTATCACATGAGAACAACACTGATAGGCTTGCAACAAAGTCTCAAAAAGAGGAGCTACTAACAGTTCCATCCAAATTTAGCTAGAACTGTAGAGGTCTAAAACAACTTCATCTACTAATTCTTGGAGAATCTGCCTAGCAACTTCAGTACCACATTCATAATCTTCAATCTCGAAGTCCATACATTTACCCAAAGAATGGCTCATATCCCATTCTATTAGCTCATCTGGGATCAAACCAACAAATTTTGTCCACTCTTCGACCTCATCAATAATATCAACAATCAGAATCTCTTTGGTCATACTTGATGGTAGTTTGGTACAGGTTCTGAAACCAGAATCAGAGTATCGAGAAAATTTTGAGTCTAGGTACTCCAATAGACAATCAAAGGCGAATCCTTTAAGCTGATTCATCTGTTTTGGGTCATTACAGCCAAGCAACTCACTGAAACCCATCCACAAAAAACTCGAAAACAATTCATGTTCATTGAGGCGAAAATGTCTCACAGAGAACCCATCCTCTACAAGTAGAGCCTGCTGTTGAGGTGTAGTTCCAAATATGAGTTCAACATTTAAAATGACCTATTTTTCGTAGCTTAGTTTGCTTTCTTTTAACTGATCAATCTTGCTTAGCACTCCAGAAACGTTATAAAAATGGTCTGTGATCAGTTCACTGCAATTCCTCATGGTGGATAATGAGGTCTCACAATCTGAAAGATCTCTATCAGGTTCTGGAAAAAGTGGTTCATCATCAATAGAGTCCACTGATTCAGCAAGCACTTTGTCCTCTGGAAGAAAACAAGCATCATATTTATTAGAAGCGTGGATGCATGAAATCCAAGTTCAGAGTTGTCTTATTTTTTAATTTATGTATTTGGGGGAAATAAAGGAAGTATGAAAATAGTAAAATGTTGAATCAGGGACCATACTTGAACAACTATTGGGACTGCTGGAGAGGTAGCTGTCAGTTGAAAAGGCAGCTTCAAGAACACATCCTGAACTATGGTGATCAAGTGAATTCCCAACTAAATCTGTTGCTGCTGAATCTGGTATGGCCTGAGCACGAATTCAAAAGCAATAATAAGATTCAGACAAATAACAATAGGTTCATAACTGAAGCAAGACACACTAAGAAATTTTTATGCACATGAAAAGCAAGGGAGGGGGGAAATGCTGAATAATAGTACAATAACTAAACCTTTAACTAACACTCTTTGGCTGAGTGAGGAAAGAAGAAACGGACTTCTCAAAAGCCTAGTCTACGTGATGACAACCGAAAAATGTTTCATTTGATCTTGGGTATCAAAATTTTGTGAGGCATCTGCTAAAATTCTTACTATCATGAATCAGGTGCCTAACCTGGTATATAGACTTAAAGGAAACACAGATATACTGAGTTTTATACATTAAGGAAGACAATAAGAACCGTTAGCATCCTGAAATACTATTTCCCGACTACTACTAGTATAGTTCCAATGGTTGCTTATGTTTCATATTTAAGCTAAAAGAAGTCAATATTCTAGATTTGAGCTAGATGATACATGGCCTTAAGAAGAAATATACTTATTAAAAACTGGTCACAGTAAATGATGTGGATTCCCTGATATAGCTGATGCTAAATTTGCGTAATCTGTAACTTTTGATGCACTAGGCTTTGCTTGATTTAGTCGTTCTAAATTTTATCAACCATTGGTTTTTTCTCTATGCTCTGATTACATATTATAATCCTAATAGAAGTGTTCTTTTGTAACATAGTGTGTTGTGTAAGTTATCTTGACTGCACATGCACCTAGTAGTAGTTTAGTATGATATATTATGAACAAAGGCAGGAAGAGAACCAATTTCATCAAATGAATTTTATGACTATCCAGAAGTCCAAAGTTGTTTACCCTCTTAAGAAGTTATAGGTAATTAAGTTGCTTCAGCTTTAAAAGGGAATATATTTCACAAGAGGTCATTCAGTATTTCATTCATTGCAACTTCAGATAGATAACATTTAAGGAACTTACCTAGAAATTCATGCAAGTATTTCTAGAAGATACATCACCATCATCACACAAATCTTCTTTCCTGCTAGACCTTTCATTCTGTGCAACAAAATTTGGGGTATTATTCATAGATTCTGCAGCTGCTAAAACTCTGTTGCTCTGAAAACTACTTGGCTTAGACTTCATAAGACCCCTCTCTCTATTCTGAGATGTTTGATTTTGCTTCTGATTAACCACATGAGTGACAGATGATGCATCCTTCTTCACATTTTTCCCTTGATGGGTGCCATGCATCTCCATTCGAGTTCTGCTAGTAGATCTTTCGCCCAATATGAGTTCTGTACCGTATGATACATCATCGATTTCAGCAGTGGCGTCTGAGGACGAACCCTCATAAACTCTCTCTAGTTGATCCCTGCTGCTGAAAATGTGCAACCTTGGCATATTTCTTCTTGGACCTTCACAAGGTGGTCCAGAGTCACTAGAGACAGGTGATGAGACAGACAATGAGTATTCTTCCACATTTGGTGTACCGTTCATACTATGAAGAAAATAACCACGATTATTACATTAAGGCACTGATGTTCCTTTCAAAATCTTTGAATCAACACAAGGATTAGGGCTTTCCAAATGATGAGGTGCTAAATCTGGTTCATTTTCCAAAGGAGAAAAATATCTAGTAGGATAAGTGAGAGCACATTTATCTCTAAACCTTCACAAACCTGGTTCTAAACTCTTTATTTCGTCCATCTCAAAATCCATATCTTCTTTATCAGATCCGCCAGGTCGAGCACCAAGTTTGTATGCCACATTGCTCCAAGTTTCAGAAGCTGAAGCCTTTTGGGGCTTACTGCCTGATCCTGCTGGCATCGACTCCAAACCCATGAGTCTATCAACCAAACTTGGAGCTTTCATTTCGCGATTGCTTTCACAATGTGTATTGTTCATTCCATTATTCTTTGCATTTGGAAACCCCCCACTGTTCTCATCAGCAATCTACATTGTTCATACAAGAACCAAAAACAATAAAAACAAAAACTTTCCTGTCAGGCTAACATCTGAGACAATAGAAGAAAAAGAAAGCTAAATGTGGGAGTATAGTTCAAGAAATGAGTACCAAACGATGCTTTGGTTGCTTCTCATCCCCTCCAAACTATTTTGAAGCTTGTTTCAAGCGAGCTATAAGAATGCAGCACAAAAAAAGAAATAATTTAGACCTCTAGCTAGAATCACCTTCAAGAAATTAACCATTCTGCTTTAAAAATAAGTGGAATGTAGTAGTAGCTAACCTGGTGAAAGCAGTTTCTTTGGAAACAGCTTCTTGGTAAATCTACGGTTCCGATCAAAGAGCTGAAAGAAAATGCCCACACAAACACAAGGCCTTTGAGCTTGTCTCTCAGTAATAGCGGCTAAACTATCATTCATTTCTCTAGCCGAGCAAACATTCATCCTTCAAAATCCTCTCTTAAATTTCTTCACCTTTTCTCCCACTCTGCTGAATGTGATTCACACACTTTGTCTTCCCAATAAGATTCTATCAAACATTATCTTCACATTAATTTGGAAAGAATTGAAAAAAAGACCCCCACTGGCCCCTCTGCCCACCACATCACTTACCCTCCCTGGCCCCAAAAAAAGAAAATGGGGAAAAAGAACTTATATTTTCATGCAAGAAACAAAGCAAAAACCCAACAAAATATCAGAAAGAAAGTAGAAAATAGCTATGAAAAGTAAAACCCTGAGCTGTGTTCAATTATCACAAAACTTTCACAAGAAACCACAGTCAAACAAAGTAAACACAGAACAAGAAAATACAAACAGCATTACCAAAATGTCTTCAACTTACACCAAATGTGCTACTGTTCAAGAAAACAACTAGAACTGGTTATAGTACACTCTAGTAAGCTATTCTTTTATTTTTTTAATCTTCTTTATGACAGTGAAAAAAGAAAAATCATTTGTACACTAGAGGCACATGCTAACTTACTCACGCAAAAAATAGAATAAAAATCCTTTCTTTAGGCTATTGAGTAACCCCAGGAACTGAAACCTTCTGTTGTTCAGAGAAAGAATAAGATTAGCAGAAAATAAAGTTGTAAGTGATGAAAATGGCTAATCACTTGCTTTATTCACAGTGTAAGGAAAAGACTCTTCGTGTGAGGGGAAATGGGACAAGTTTTGATGCGTAGGATAACAAAGAATGGACAAACTAAGGTTGTGTTTGCCTACGCGAATCATTGAGCACATAAATCCCCGCCCCCCAATCAGTCCCAATAATTACCATTACATCAGTGAGGTTTATACAATACAGACCAATGAATAAATAAACTGAAGCTATGAAACTAAACTAAGAAAGAAAGAAGCAACTGATAACGCTCAATCTACAGCTCTCGTCGGAGTGTAAAGCGGTCGTTTGTCAAATATAGAACCCAACTGGGTTGGGTATCGATCCCACAGGGAATAGCTTGGTCAACAAGTAAGCAAAGATTACTAGACTTTTAGTGCAAGTCTCGTAAAAAGGGGGAGTTTTGTTGTGCAAGTAATGTAACCAAACTATTAAAGTAAAAATGGAAAATAGCAAAGCAAAAAGAAAGAATGTTTAGTAGGATGTAAAACAATGAGAATTGAGAAGTTGGGGTTATGTCCACCTTATGAGTTGTACGTCTCTATTGGCTATGAGTTGTGCGGAATTCAGACATGCGTGTGCTTATAGAGAATTGTATTCGATGGTAAATCCAAGCGTCTTTCGACCTAAACAAGGACTATTTCACTTTAACTCTTTCGAGTTTAAAGCGTATCTAGTGGTACAAATTCTCCAAGAGGTTAATCCAGTTACGGCACTAACTTTTTAATAGGGGATGGGACCCTATTACCTTGACATTATCTCTTTTCCAGACATATAACCTTTCTTTCGAACAAGTTAATGCTATACTGGCGTATTCTATGCGTCTGCAGCCACAAGAATTTGCATTAAGATGAAGAGAATAATGATATAAGCAACACACGTGTCACGAATTCACAAACCCATAGCAATAGATAGTATCTCATAAGGCTTCCATAACCCCAACAGAGAAGTTTAGTTACCCATGAGTGCGAAGGAAATCACAATAAACATTATTATTATACCACAATAAAGATCTCGTGTAGTAAGGTGTGGTAGGCGTTAGGCGTGACTTCTTTGCAAAGTAACGTTTCTCTTGTTGCGGAAATTAAGAATTGAATAGATGAATAGAAGAAGAATAAAAAGTAGAATTATTAGAATGGTTGGAAGAGTAGAGGAATCAATAATAGAAGAATGAATTAAAAGTAGAATGAGAATTATTAAAATCTCTAGCAAAATAGGGTATTTATAATACCCATATCCTATTCCTACTAAGCTAATGAATTACTTAACCCAATCCTACTAGGTTAAGGTATCATTATCCTAATCCTAATAAGTTACTGCTAGTCCCCAAAGTCTTCAGAATTGCTGTTTTTGCCCGGGATAGATTTTCCATGCGCCACTTTTGGTCCTTGGCGTCCAAGCTTTGCTTTCCTCCTTTCGTGAAGCTTTCTTTGGCGTCAAGTTATCCATAAAATGCTGAATTTTGCATCATTTATACCTGAAAACTTGCTAATCATATTCGTTAGCTCACTTACAGGAAAAAGAACTAAAAGTGCATGAATTATATATTTTGTCCTCAAAACATCGCTAAAATATGGGTAAAATATAGCACTTTAGGCGTGTAAATTCGCCTATCATCAACACCCCACACTTGAAGCTTTGTTCGTCCTCGAACAAAATATCATGTCCCTCTCAACATTTACTTAGGGTTTCACAGCAACAACATAAAATATTCGTCAAGACAAGCACAACAATTATCAACAAAGAGTAGTTTTCTGATCATTAGTAGAAATAATTCAGCCTCCAACATAGACTCGTGATGGTGGTTAATTCGTGTTCACAAGTTGAGGTACAAAGAATCATATACGACTACCCAAAACTCATCAACCATGTGTGTCTCACAGTATATTACCCATAATCTCTCACAAGTATAGTATATTTATCGAAACATGGGTATAAAATTATCCTTGCGCTCACTCTCACAAAGAATTCATATGCTGCAACTGATGACCATAGGCTTGCCCTTAGTGTAGTGCTCCACTAAATATCAGAATGCTAAGCTTAGGATCAAATAGGTCTTTTGCTGGTTGTAATGTAGGCTAAGGGACGGGTAGGACTATTTTGGCCAGAAATAGTGACTATGTTCCTAAGCGCTTTAATACATCACATTATATCATTAACACTTTTCTTTCAAACAACCTCTCTACTTTCTTTTAATCTACCACCCTTTTTCTCCTCTTTTGTTTTTCACTTTTAAACATAACCAACTTTTTAGTTTTCCTTTCTTTTTTCTTTTCATAACATACCTCTTATGATAGCACTTCTTTTTCATAATGAATTCAAGCACCCATACATTCTAAAGCATCATATTCACCCAATCTCCTCTTATTTTGTCACATGACTTTACACTTTAAAGCACTTAGGAATTTGGATCAAATTATGGTCTTAAAAAAAATGGATTAGGCTTTCATATGAGGTTGTCAAAGAAAATAGGCTAAAGGCTCAAAAGGGGTTGACTAGGATAATGTCCATGGGTAGGTAAAAAGAAGGTAAATAATCATAGGTTGCCAAAGAAATGCCTAAATCATCTCCTAGACTTGCACTCTTTATTTTCGCTTTACATACATACCAGGCAAGCTCTAGCATCAGCCACAAGCACAGAATATACTATTATCTCACACAGACAAGGCACATGGTCGACTTTATTGGGAGTAGTATAGACTCTTGACCCAACAGATGAAGGAATTAAACCAAACAATATCACATAGTGAGTCACAATTAGAGCCTAAACGTCTCAATAGTCATGATTTTAGCACAAACTCTTGTATAATCTCATGCTGCCTATTAGAATAATTTCATGCGAAGCTAAGTTAAAAAAAAAAAATTAACTACTGAAAAAAACAATTAACTACTAACAAAACAAACAAACATAAATAAATGCAAATGTGGATAGAGAAGTATAGCATGCAAATACCAACACCCCACACTTAGACGGGACACACTGTCCTCAGTGGAAAATAAATAAAAAGAACCTGGTTAGTCGGACTCATCCTCTATGTCTGGGGTCATACCTCTTTCGTCGGAATCATCATCAGAGTCGTCATCCTCAGAAGTTCCTCATAAGTATCCCACTTAATTCCAAGAGTGAGTCGAGGTATTTGCAGCGAGGAGGGTTCTCCTTGCTCTTTTCGGCCTCTTTTCTTGCCTTTTTGTGAAGTGATAGCCTTATCTTTGCCTTGTCTTGCTTTGGGTGCCATTGTACCTGAGACTTAAAACAATGTTCATGTTAGCATCATCTCGATGGATACAATCTATAAACAAGCAGTAGTGGCACCACCTCACACTTAGTTTGTTGGTACAGACTAGTGAAGTGAAAGTGGTCGATTACTCAAACTTTATCGACATACGTTTTAGGTGCTCTATTCCAACAATAAAATCAGTTCAGTCATACTTCTTGTAATCTTGGCAATACTTGCATGTGTGAGATATCAAGACTACTACATAGAGATTGAATCAAGGTATAGCATCTAGAAATAATCACAACCTCCTATGTCGGTAGGCAACTATAATTCTTATCCCGATGAACAAGTCATTCCAACATGTAAGTATTCAAGTGACAAGATTATGCAATTTTTGTGACCATATTAATTCCGCAAAAGTATGACAGTGCATCAAAATCAAATACAAGTTGGGAACAAGTTAAGATGATTCTTACGTATACGTTCACTCACTTGGTTGTATCACAACAATTCAACCACATTCAAATCACCAATACTACTTCAAGATTTAACAATTCATAATAGGAGTAGTAATGTATTACTTACGGAATGTAAATGAAGAACAAAGTAGTACTTACTTGATTGATGCATTTGGATGATGTTCTTGTGAAGAAAAAGAGCAAATGGAAATTTTTTTAGAGGATTTGGAGATGTAGGCGGCGCTTATGCTAGGTTTGCAATGTGTTTTTGGTCCAAGACTAAGTCTCTTATTTATATGACAAGCTTGGGTCGGGTTTTGACCCATTTAAAATTGGATTTGGAGACAAGAAGTGACCATAGGCGGCGCCTTTTTCTTTGCCTATGCTTAGCATAGGCGGCGCCTTTTGCATAGCATTGTTGAGCATAGGCGGCGCATATGCCATGGTATTCTTGGGCATAGGCGGCGCCTTTCACTTAGCATATGAGATTCAGAGACAAAAGGCATTAGCATAGGCGGCGCCTATGCTATGGCATACTTGGGCATGGGCGGCGCCTATGCTATGGCACACTAGATTCCGAGATCTTAGGCCATAGTATAGGCTTTGCCTTGTTCGTGGCCTAGTTTTACCTAGGCCTAGCCTTGTTTGATGCCTATATTTTCATGAGAAATGCTCAATCCATAACCTTTTGCTTCCTCATTCCTAACTTACCACCTTTAACATGCAACACGTCCAAATCGAGATTTGAAACCAATCTCCTCGTTTTACACCTCTTGCACCTACATTTGCTCAAAGACAATAAAAATGATTAGAACGATGGGTTGCCTCCCATCAAGCGCCTTAGTTTTGGTCATGGCACGACTCTTATTTTTGGATTTTTATTTATCAAAAGCAAACACGTAATAGAACGAAAGAAAAATGAAAAACGATAAACGATGGGTTGCCTCCCATCTAGCGCTTGATTTATTGTCGCGGCACGACATAGTTACCTCGAGTACTTAGACTTCGTCGAGATAGATGGTGGATCATTTTCTGAATGGATTCAGACGATAATAAGGCTTACTTGTAGGCATGCAATCTTCTTCGAGATGACCCTTGTGCATGCCTATCCCAGGAGGGATACCAATTATATCATCAATAGTCCAACCCATAGCTCTCATGTATCTCTTCAGAGCAGAGATGAGAGCCTCTACGTGCTGTTTACTTAAATCATCCGCACTCACCGGAAGTATATTTATACTTTCCAAGAACACATACCTTAGATAATCGGGGAGCTCTTTCAATTCTAGCATTGGTGGCTCTTCAATAGATGGCTTGGCTGGTGGTGTGGGTCGATTTTTGAGATCGAGGTCCAGCTTCTTGGGAGTATGGAGATATGTCCCTAATCCTGATAGAGCACAAATAGCTTCTTCGCAATTTTCAGCATCCTTACTCTCTTCATTCATGAGCACAACCGCCACTGGGTCATCAATAATTTGCTCTTCTTCAAGTAGTTCTTTCTCATCATCAAAGTAAACATCAGCCACCGAGAATACGTTCAGCTCTTTGGGTTGCTTCATTGATTTGCACACATCAAAGCGAACTACTTCGTCATTTATTCGGAATGAAAGCTCATTAGCTCTCAAATCAATAAGCACGCTTCCTATAGCAAGGAAAGGGCACCCCAAGATTATGGGAACTTATGAGTTTTATTCACAATCCAAAATAACAAAGTCTTCCGGAAAGATGAATGAAGAAACCTTTACCAATACATCACATAGAATCCCAACAGGTCGTTTTACCGACCTATCTGCCATTACGAGCCTCATATTGGATGGAGTAGGATCACCTAACCCCAACTTTTTATAGATAGATAATGGCATCAAATTGATGCTGGCTCCTAAATCACATAATGCCTTGGCAAAATTCAAAGATCCAACAGTGCAAGGAATAGTGAAAGCTCCGGGGTCATCCTTCTTCTGAACTAGTGATCGGGTAGCGATGGCGCTGCAGTGATGAACATTATCTTTCAACTCATAGCTTGCTGCCCGCTTTTTCGTCAAAAGATCTTTCATAAATTTCGCATACCCAGGCATTTGTTCAAGTTCCTCCACCAATGGAACATTAATGGTCAGCTGCTTTAACATAGTCATGAATTTGCTGAACTTTGTATCGTCCGCCACCTTCTTCAATCTTTGAGGAAAAGGTGGTGGTGGGTATGGAATTGTTCTCTCCATGGCTTTCTTCTCCTCTTGCCTTCGTTTTTTAGCCTTTTCAGGCTGCAACATACTCGGTGTACCGTCATGGACATCGTGGGTGGATTCTACGGCAGCTTCTTCTTTTGCCTTGTCATCAATGTCTGCTATATCGTCGACCACTTGTTTGCCCTTAGATGAAGTTTCCAGCGCCTTACCACTTCGAGTAGTAATAGCCATGCATGATCCCTCATTCCTTGGATTTTGCACAGTGTCGCTAGGTAAAGTGCCAGCCTTTCTTTGATTGAGTGCTGTTGAAAGTTGGCTCAATTGCTGCTCTATTTGCTTGATTGAAGTGGAATGTGAATCAACTAATTGCTTCATAGAGGACAAATCATTTATTACCTCCGTTACTCCCGCGCTAGTTGCTTCCACTCCTTTCAGTAGTTTAGCCATCATGTCTTCCATACTTCTAGAACTAGATGTGGTGGCGTCACGTCTTCCAGGGGGAACATACAAACCACTACTGTCATTCTTGTTCTTCCAACTACCTTGGTCCTTGTTTCCATATTTATCATAATAGTTCTGACCATAGTTTCCTTGGGTATTACCTCGGAAACCCCCCTGATTGTTTAAGTAGTTGGCTTCTTCTTCCGAATCAGATTCGTCTCTTCCTTTTGACGCAATGGCTTTGACTTTTTCGGTCTTCCCTGATAATAGATGCTTTGTAAGAAGATCCACTTGTGTCTTCATCTGCGTCATATCTTGATCACGTTCTTCTTCTCTTCTCCTTTGGTCTGCAGTCATGCCTATAGATAAAGTGGGGCTTGCTACCTCAGAATCCCTGGTATGCCAAGCTCTACTTTGCTTCGTCATACGATCTAGCATATTGCTTGCCTGACCAAAGGTGAGATCCATAAATGATCCTCCAGCCGAATTATCCACAACTGGTTTAGTTATTGAATTCAAGGCTCTGTAAAGTATCTTCATTAGGTGAACATTAGTCATGTGATGGTTTGGGCACCTCATTAGCTTCGTCTTGAACCTTTCCCATTTTTCATGAAGGGCTTCAGTTGGAAGCTGACGAAAGTTGCTGATTTCATCTCTCATTTGTGCTCTTTTGGATGGCGGAAAGAATCTTTCTAGGAAAGCGTCTCTCAATTGCCTCCAATTTGTAATAGAATCAGGAGTCAGCCCATTCAACCATAGAGTTGCCTCCCCAGATAGAGACAATGGAAATAAGCGTAACCGAATTGTATTCTGACCAACTCCAGGATTGTCAAACGACTTGCATGTAGAAATAAAATTGATGAGATGCATATTCGGATCATCGCCTGCTAGTCCACCAAATAATCCCTTGAGTTGCAATAACTGAATCATGGTGCTCGTGATGTTGAACTTGGCTTCGGGTGCCAATGGTGGAGGAATAATGGCTCCTGTGGCTCCGGCTCCATCAAGATCATCATCATCATCGTCGAAAGCTGGTTGCATATCTTGGCGTTCAGGCCTAAACCTAGCTTGACGATCTCTTCTGTTGGCAGGTGTTGCGATCTCAGCGGCATGCCTAGGGTTTAGTAGCTCATCATCACCTAGATCTTCATCGTCAGGATTTGTTACTTGCCCAGGGTTATCAATATTCTGTTGATGCACTTGAGCGGCGGCTAGCGCAGCTAGTCTCGCCTGTTCCTATTGAGCAGCCATCCTTTCAATTGTGTGTTGTGCCTCCATTCATTGAATACGTTGTGGTTCAGGATTGATAGGTAATAACGGTTGACCAGAACTTCAGGTATGGGGCATGCACTGAATAAAAACCTGCAGTAAATAAAAACAAAAACTAAAAGTAAAAGTACGAGAATCTTTGACCAAAGGGTCTAGTAATTATTATGAACTTAATTGACACTTGTATTCCTCGGTAACGGTGCCAATTTTTGATAACGCTCAATCTACAGCTCTCGTCGGAGTGTAAAGCGGTCGTTTGTCAAATATAGAACCCAACTGGGTTGGGTATCGATCCCACAGGGAATAGCTTGGTCAACAAGTAAGCAAAGATTACTATACTTTTAGTGTAAGTCTCGTAAAAAGGGGGGAGTTTTGTTGTACAAGTAATGTAACCAAACTATTAAAGTAAAAATGGAAAATAGCAAAGCAAAAAGAAAGAATGTTTAGTAGGATGTAAAACAATGAGAATTGAGAAGTTGGGGTTATGTCCACCTTATGAGTTGTACGTCTCTATTGGCTATGAGTTGTGCGGAATTCAGACATGCGTGTGCTTATAGAGAATTGTATTCGATGGTAAATCCAAGCGTCTTTCGACCTAAACAAGGACTATTTCACTTTAACTCTTTCGAGTTTAAAGCGTATCTAGCGGTACAAATTCTCCAAGAGGTTAATCCAGTTACGGCACTAACTTTTTAATAGGGGATGAGACCCTATTACCTTGACATCATCTCTTTTCCAGACATATAACCTTTCATTCGAACAAGTTAATGCTATACTGGCGTATTCAATGCGTCTGCAGCCACAAGAATTTGCATTAAGATGAAGAGAATAATGATATAAGCAACACACGTGTCACGAATTCACAAACCCATAGCAATAGATAGTATCTCATAAGGCTTCCATAACCCCAACAGAGAAGTTTAGTTACCCATGAGTGCGAAGGAAATCACAATAAACATTATTATTATACCACAATAAAGATCTCGTGTAGTAAGGTGTGGTAGGCGTTAGGCGTGACTTCTTTGTAAAGTAACGTTTCTCTTGTTGCAGAAATTAAGAATTGAATAGATGAATAGAAGAAAAATAAAAAGTAGAATTATTAGAATGGTTGGAAGAGTAGAGGAATCAATAATAGAAGAATGAATTAAAAGTAGAATGAGAATTATTAAAATCTCTAGCAAAATAGGGTATTTATAATACCCATATCCTATTCCTACTAAGCTAATGAATTACTTAACCCAATCCTACTAGGTTAAGGTATCATTATCCTAATCCTAATAAGTTACTGCTAGTCCCCAAAGTCTTCAGAATTGTTGTTTTTGCCCGGGACAGATTTTCCATGCGCCACTTTTGGTCCTTGGCGTCCAAGCTTTTCTTTCCTCCTTTCGTGAAGCTTTCTTTGGCGTCAAGTTATCCATAAAATGCTGAATTCTGCATCATTTATACCTGAAAACTTGCTAATCATATTCGTTAGCTCGCTTACAGGAAAAAGGACTAAAAGTGCATGAATTATATATTTTGTCCTCAAAACATCGCTAAAATATGGGTAAAATATAGCACTTTAGGCGTCTAAATTGGCCTATCATCAGCAACCACTCCCAAGTCCCCG
Source organism: Capsicum pubescens (assembly GCA_030864215.1). Lineage (NCBI taxonomy): Eukaryota > Viridiplantae > Streptophyta > Magnoliopsida > Solanales > Solanaceae > Capsicum > Capsicum pubescens. Next base: position 8,320,671 of record CM061540.1, on the reverse strand, counting down.
GCGACTCTTCCAATACCACTTAATACCTGTCACATACGAGCAAAAGAGTGGTACAAGAACAAAAGGAATACTTGACTATACCAACACATTGTCTCATATAGAGGAACAAAGAAACACAGGCATTGCAAGCAAGCACAGCATAATTATTTTAAATTAGTTCCTATAGACATGCTTTCTATGCTTTGCTACCACAAATGCTACAGAATAAGAAAAGAATGTGTCGATAGAGACTAATCGATTAGGCACCAAACAATAATAATAGAACCCAAAGCAATTGCAGCAAGGAAAAGACCGAATGTTTTTCAAAATCCAAAGTGCCAAAGAACTTCAAAGTACTTTTAAGAGAAAATAAAGGGAGTAATAGCGGAGGAGAAGTCTGTCCTCTTAGAGAAAGAGAATGGTGAGTTTATATAGTGAGGAGGGTCGTTCACAATCCCAAATAATGAAGGAAGAATAATATTTAATGGAGGAAGAATAACATATAATGAATCAATTAATGGGATTGTTCCCTTAAATGGATGGGGGTAAATCAATCCGTTCCACCAATCATACTATAGTTGCCATAAATAAATAAACAAGGGTATGTCAAATTATAACATTTGAAATTTCCATAAATAGAACAAGTAAAAAGAGATCCTTCCTACTTATTAAATGAAATCAAGAAGAGGTATCTAAATTTACCATAATTAACGTGTGAGGGAATGTCTGTCAACCAAGTAAGGCAAGAAAAATAAAAAATCAATTATTGAGATGCTTTTCTCAAATCAAATTGGTACAGGATCATACCCAAACAGTCAAAACGTGCACATATTAGCCTTATTAAAGATTTACGAACAAATCCTCGAATCGTCACATACATGCTTTTCCCATACAAAATTAAATTAAGCAGAAACTAACCAGACTGATACTACTGAGGCTCTTCCCATTAATACTTATGGGAAATCAATTAAAGTGAAATAATATATCAATCATACACAAATTTCCTTTTCATATTATATGCTAATTAAGGGAAATATAAAATCACACAAAATTCAGTCAAATCCAATAAAGGAAAGATCGGTTAAGCAAATCTGTCATACAAATTATTTATTTACCAAAGAAAAGAAGAACTACCATATAGTGATCACATAACCAAGGCAAACGATAATTAATAGTACTTAATTTTTTGATGAAAATTGGCACAAGACTCAATCAAAAGTAATTACTTACCATAAACCATTGTTAATCAGCCACGTCTCTCAATTAAAGATAGTATATAAATCAATCAACTGTAAATTCTCAATTAGGCACAGTCAAGAATTTTAAAACCCGTCATAAAGGAAAATAATCATTCATTTAACACGATAGTAGTACCACAATTACAATAAGGCGATTACAAAATCATAAAATATGTCAAAAAAATAGTCAATATTAGCAAGCAACAATCTACAGTGATTAGTAATGAGCATCTTGTCAGAAAGTTAAAACCAAGCCACAAAAGAAGTTGGGATTTTCTTACCCGTATTGACTAAGAGGCATAAAAAATGTGAAGTTGCAAGAAGTTAGTCGTGTTTGCACATACCAGAGAGAGACGAACAAATTGACTCACCATTCAAGTTAAGAGTTATGAAATTTCAATCAAGTAGGACATGCAAATAGGGTAGAATAAAAATCACAGACTTTAAATCAACACATTTATTAAGCAAAAATCAAACGTGGCCACACTCGATTCGAAGAATCTTTATATGAGAGACATAGATGAAGAAATAGTACTAAATTTCACACACATATTTCGAACACAGGATCAAACCTGAAGACGGATTCTCTCAGAATCCATCATTTTCGATGAGGAAGGGTTGCATGGTTGGAACGCTGAAAGGGTTTGCCGGAGGTATCGCTGTAGGGGGAGGAGTCGAGGCTGTGTCGCGGCTGTTGGACATTCGCCGGAGGGGAGAAAGTAGGCGACTGGAGGACGGAGGATAGAGCGGCGGCGTGGAGGTTTGGCTGACCGTCTCCATCGATGGCGGCGCCACTGGTGGCGCTGTTCGCCGGTGGAGGATGAGAAGGGAAGGGGCTGGCCATTGCAGCAGCGGCTAGACTCGCCTGGGGTAGGAGCAGGAGGCACGTATGGAGGAGAAGGAAGAGGCGACGGCGAAGGTTGTTCGCCGGAGATGGCGGCCTGGCGATGAGGACTCGAAGCGGAGGGGGAGGTTTTGGTGGTCGATTAGCGATGGAGAGATCAGAGGAGAGGGGGGGAGATCGAGATTTGGAGGTGTTTGTAGAGAGAGAGAAAAGAGAGGTGGAGAGATAGAGGCCGAAGTTGGGGGAAAAAAATAGGGTTAGGGTTTGTAGGTTTGAAATATGGAAAGAGAGATCTTTTGATCTCAACCGTTGGATTGGTTTTTGATCGACGGCTGAGATTTAATGACATGGGGGAATTAAAATGTGGCTAGGATGAAAAATAATGGCTGAAATTGTAAGAAATTGGGTTAAGATTGTAATGGATTGGGTAAAAATAGGCTATAATTGTAAGAAATTAAATAAATTGGATTAAAAGGTAAATAAAATCATGCAAGGTAATTTTGAGTAGGCTGTTATTTAAATTAAAGTAGGAATAATAATAATATATGATAATAGTAATTAAATAATAAATAACAACATTAAATAATAAATAAATAAAAAAAGATAAATAATAATAATGAAAAAAATAATAATTAAATAATAAATGATAAATAATAAATAATAGTAATATATATAATAACAATGGCAATAAATAATAATATCAATAAATAGTATTAAATAAAGCAAAACTAGACAATGTATTTTGCAAAATTGTGAGTGTGCATAATTACGTGAAAATAATTAACTTAATAAAATTATAAAAATGTCATTTTTAATTTTAGAATATTATAAAAAATGATTCTAAAAGATAATTGATGATTTATGTATTTTCTAAATTATGAATGCGATATGTCGGAAATCTGTTTGATGCAAGAAAATATGCAAAAATACTAATGTTTAAAAATTAACGATTTTGTTAAAATAACAGCCTAAATGTAGTGTCAGGAGGTCAAAATTGGGAGTCAACATCACAGTGTAAGGAAGAGACTCTTCGTGTGAGGGGAAATGGGATAAGTTTTGATGCGTAGGATAACAAAGAATGGACAAACTAAGGTTGTGTTTGCCTACGCGATTCATAGAGCACATAAATCCCCGCCCCCAAGCCATCCCAATAATTACCATTACATCAGTGAGGTTTATACAATACAGACCAATGAATAAATAAAATGAAGCTATGCAACTAAACTAAGAAAGAAATAAGCAACCACTCCCATGTCCCCGGCAACTCTTCCAATACCACTTAATACCTGTCACATACGAGCAAAAGAGTGGTACAAGCATAGAAGGAATACTTGACTATACCAACACATTGTCTTATATAGAGGAACAAAGAAACACAGGCATAGAAAGCAAGCACAATATAATTATTTTAAATTAGTTCCTATAGACATGCTTTCTATGCTTTGCTATCACAAATGCTACAAAATAAGAAAAGAATGCGTCGATAGAGACTAACCGATTAGGCACCAAACAATAATAATAGAACCCAAAGGAATTGTAGCAAGGACAAGACCGAATGTTTTTCGAAATTCAAAGTGCCAAAGAACTTCAAATTACTTTTAAGAGAAAATAGAGGGAGTAATAGCAGAGGAGAAGTATGTCCTCTTAGAGAAACAGAATGGTGAGTTTATATAGTGAGGAGGGTCGTCCACAATCCCAAATAATGAAGGAAGAATAATATTTAATGTAGGAAGAATAACATATAATGAATCAATTAAGGGGATTGTTCCCTTAAATGGATGGGGTAAATCAATCCGCTCCACCAATCATACCATAGTTGCCATAAATAAATAAACAAGGGTATGTCAAATTATAACATTTGAAATTTCCATGAATAGAACAAGTAAAAATAGATCCTTTCTACTTATTAAATGAAATCAAGAAGAGGTAGCTAAATTTACCATAATTAACGTGTGACGGGATGTCTGTCAACCAAGTAAGGCAAGAAAAATCAAAAATCAATTACTGAGATGCTTTTCTCAAATCAAATTGGTACAGGATCATACCCAAACAGTCAAAACGTGCACATATTAGCCTTATTAAAGATTTATGAACAAATCCTCGAATCGTCACATACATGCTTTTCCCATACAAAATTAAATTAAGCAGAAACTAACCAGACTGATATTAATGCAAATCGACATGCTGCATTTAAGAAGTTACAGTTTAAAGAAAGACCACAAAAATTAGGGATTTTTTTACTTATGTTAATTAGAAGGCAAACAAACACGACATCGAATCAAAATTCAAACATTGAATTTCACTAATTTCACATCTAATAATCTGTCAAAGAAAACAGGAGTAGAAGATTATAATATTAAATTGATATAAATTCAAACAAAGAACAAACCTGAGAGAGATTCCGAGAATCCGTCGTGAACTTGGATTTCTCCGGTCGGGGCTCGGAGGCAGCTAGACGGATGGAATTCGCCGGTGGAAGGTCTTACGGCTGTTGGTGTTGGAGAATCACCGGTGACATAGTTTCACCGGTCATGGGATCCCCATCGGCGGTGCATGAAAGAGGGACGGGAAACGTTGGTTGTTAGTGTAGGATCGCCAACGGTTTTGACTGTTTCGGTGGTGCTGCCGGCGTTTCTCGCCGGAGATATAGAGAAAATGGCGATGGGGTTGGTGGATCCACCAGAGGGGTTCCTTGACGGGCGACGGTGACTAGTTCGAAGCAGCGGCATGATGGCTGCGGCATTGACTAGCGACGAAGATGGTGATTTGCATGTGAGGGATGGAGAGATGAAGAAAGGAGTGTCGGGTCGACGGACGACTGGCTATCGCTTCTGGCGGCAGCATACAGATAACGGGACGGATGCAATCGCCAGTTGATTTTGGAGAAAATAGGATTAGGGTTTTCTCATTGTGTATAAAAGGAAAGGGAAGGTGATTTGATCTCAGCCGTTGGATCAATTTTTTCTGAAGTTACAGAATTATTTGACAAGGAAAAATTGGATAACTGAAATTCAAGTTATATATAATTGAAAGCATTTATGACATGTATTGATCAGGGGCGGCTCAAGCGTACTGGGGGCCTAAGGCCAAATTAAAATCGGAGGCCTTAAATTAGAATTAAAATTTTATATTTTTTATTTAAAATCTATTTTTCTAGCTTTTTGAGATGTAAAGTTGTTAATAATTTTTTTATAAACGATTTCTTCTGACAATTCTTTTTCAATAGATAATATAGACAATCCACTTAATCTTTCTTGAGACATTGTTGATCTTAAATAAAATTTTATAATTTTTAATTTTGAAAAGCTTATTTCCACTGAAGCGACTGTTACAGGAATTGTTAACATTATTCTATAAGCAATATAAGCATTTGGAAAAGAATCAAGTCGTTTTATTTGATTGAGTATCTCGATTAGAGTATTATCTTCTACTTGTATGATTTCCCTCAAAAATTTTAATTCGGAATATAAGTCTATACCGTCAATATCAGAGAGAGTATTATGTTTTAAGGAACATTCAAGATTAAGACAATATTTTTTTTAATTCTCGTCATCTAATGATCGCAATTTTTTCCCATTAAATAAAAACCCAAAAATACTTTCATATGCTTCAAATTGTTCAAATCTATTTTGAAGTGAAGAAATGGCTTGGTCTACTATATATAAGAAATAATCAACTCTAAAAGATTCTTCAAGAGATTTTGTAATTTAGTTATCGACATTCTCATCAAATTGTTTCTTTCTATAAATTACACGTTTACTACGAAATTCAGGTTTTATATTCATCTCTAATGCAATTTCCTTAGCTGCAATCATAGCATTTGTAAATCCTTCTTCTCTATATTTTTTGATAAAAGAAACAAGACCTCTTAATTGATCTATGGCAACATCAATATGCATATCTTTTGATTGTAAACTTTTGCTAATTGAATTAACAACAAATAGTATATCATACCAAATAGTCATACCTAATAAAAATTTAAAATATTCAAGCTCATAAATTGCTAAGCAATTAGCTTCACTTTTAGTTTTTGGATCATCACTAACTTCCACTAATTTCAATAAAGCATCTCTTATTTGTGGAGTTTGAAATCTTATTGCTTTAATACTCTCTATACGACTTTTCCAACGTGTTTGTGACAATGATTTAAGAGTTAAACCGGATACACTATCTTTTAAAAAAATTCATTGCTTAGTGGAAGAAGAAAATAGTGAATATATGTGTTGTACCACTCCAAAGAATGATATAGCTTTTGTACAAGAATTAGTCATATCGCATATTACTAAATTTATATTATGACAACCACATGGTATATAAAATGATCTAGGATTTATATCTAGAAGTCTTTTTTGGACTCCTTGATGTTTTCCCTTCATATTAGATCCGTTATCATATCCTTGTCCTCTTAAGTTATCAACATCAAGTCCAATACATTTTATTTCATCTAAAATAACTTCAAAAAGATCTTTTCCACTTGTATCATCCACTTTCAAGAATTCTAAAAAATATTCGACAATTTTTATTGGAGTTGTTGAAATATCCACACTCCATAATATAAAAGACATTTTCTCTTGATGACTTGTATCCGGTGTGCAATCGAGTATAATGGAGAAATACTTTGTTTTTCTAATTTTTTCAATAATTTTATTCTTCATTTCACTTGCCAACAATTTTATTAATTCATTTTGTATATTATGTCCAAGATAATGGTTATGAATTTCATCATGCTTGATTCTACGAATATGTTCTTGCATGATTGGATCAAATATTGCAATCACTTTAATAAGACTTAAGAAGTTTCCATTATTTTCTTGGTAAATCTTTTCGTTCTTTCCCCTAAATGCTAAATTATTTTTTCCAAGAGTTTTTATGACGAAAATAATTCGTGACAATAGATTTTCCAATGTTCTCTATCTCTATTAATTTGGTCTTGCACATTTTTATCAATTGTTTTATTGTTGCGCAATCGAACTTCTAAATCAATCCATGAACTCATATTGATTATATGTTGGCTGGTCGTTTCATGAGTTCTAAGTTTAGTACTAAGATTTTTTCAATCTCTACTACCTTCACTATCTAATTTATTGTTCTTAACATTAAAAAAAGTGTTAAACAAATGGAAACAAAAACAAAATACTTTATTCAAATCTTTGGAATAAACTAACCATCTTCTTTCATGTCTTTCTCCATTAGCCAATTTTTGAAAATAATATGTAGTAGAAAAATGTCTTGAAGATTCATCCTTTGGAAAATCTATGTCGGTAATTCTAATTGGTCCCTTTCTACTAATAGATCTCTTAACTTAGTATCTACATTATTCCATTGACTAGGATCATAAATGTTTTTAGGAATACAATTATTCGGTTCATTTATAAGTTCTTGGTCTTCTTGAGAATCTACAATTGATTTTTCACTAATTTCTTTTTTTTCTTCTTCTATTTGGATTATTTCATCATCTAACTCAACTAAGTTAGTGACTTGTTCATCTAAAGAACATTCTCCTAAGTTATTTGGTTTAATTTTGATATTATTTATCAAAAATTTATCAAGAGCTCCTTCTTGAGATTTTATCAAATTATCAACTTTCCTTTTTCTTTTAAGTTTTGAATGACCGCACTCATACTTTCTAGTTCACATTTTAAAATTTCAACAAATATTCTAAACCCTATCTACAATATCATTTAATAAGACAAATATAAGAAACAAAAGTAATACTAGAAAGTTAAGAATAATATTACCCGATTTAACAAATATGAAGATTTGTTTCCAAAATATTTTTTGGATGCTCTTTTCAGACTTCAAATTAAATTAGCAAAATCTTTAACTTTTGAATTATTCAACTCAAAATTCTGAAAATTAAGAGGGAGAAAGTAAATATTAAGGAGAGAGAGTCAGAGAGAGAGAGAGAGAGAGAGAGTGAGAGTAAGATATGGATTATGAAAATTGAGAAAAAAAATTAAAAGTACAACTTTAAAATCAAAAAATGATCAACGGTTCTTTTTTTTCATGGAGTCATTTCATTTGCTTCGAAAGTCCAATGTACTGATTGATTTTTGACTTTATTAATATATGGAAAAGAGGTCCACTATTGGACTGTCAAGTGTTAATTAAAAAAAAAAGATATTTCTCCTCCAAAATTCTTATCTTTAAAGTATTTTTTTTTTTAAATTTACTTTATAATTATAACAAAATGGGGGGGGGGAATGTGGGGGCCTAAGACAATTGCCTTTTTAATTACCTTATTGAGCCGACCCAGGTATTGATCCAGATGATTGCCCTTGAACTTTAAGAGGTGTTGCATCCTCAATATCCTCTCCTGTCACACAGAAAATAGACATGATTGTTATTAAGTTCATGCACCATGCAGGATCTTTGTTGTTATTCTATTCAAAGAGAGGTAGCCAAATTGCATCTTATTGAAGTTTTAACAACTTTCTTTGTATAACATACTCTGTTAATATATAATGCACATGGCAAAACAATGGAAGTACTCAAAATCTTCATTTTTGGCATTTATTTTTAAAATTTTAATTTTTACATTATTGTTGGATAAAAAAATTTCGAGACCGAAAAATAATAATTCGAGACAAGAAAATATTGTAATAATTAATTTATTAATTTCAATACGTGAGTGTTACAATCTCTATGAATCCCCCGATTCGCATTTGAGGGACTTGATCTTGACTTTGGCTTCACATTTGAGGGACTTGATCTTAACTTTGGCTTGAATTCAAGGGCTTGATGAACCTGATTTGAATGTTGAGCTTTTTAGAGAAATTGCAGCGTTTGATCCACGAGATTTTTCTTGCTTTTTGTTAGAGTTATCAGGAGCCCGTTTTTGAATTATGGTAGCCCTATTTATAGTTGAGGAAAGGGGAGAATCATGATTAATATGGACTTCCTTTGACCAATACGTGGCACCTTTTATGGGCTTTGATTTCATTGGGCCTACTGCATCATTTTGATATGTGGGATGATCCTATTGGCTCATTTACTTGACTTGGCATGCAACGTCATTTGACACGTGGCACCTCTTTGGGCCTCTACAATATGATAATGTCTTGGGCTTAACAAAATGGGTGTAATGACCCAAATCTTTTTTTATAAGGGGTAATGGAAAGAGGGCCACACCCACTCCCTTATGTCTTTCATGATTAGGGGAGCAAAAACAGAGAAGCACCATTTATTTTTCTGTCATATACCTACTGGACATCAAAAAAAAGTAAGAGAGGGGCTCACCATTTATACGGAAAGACACCACATAATTCCACAAATCTTCTTCCATTTTCTTTTCCTGAAGAACACATAGAAACTTCTCTATATTTATTCATTCCCTGCACACAATACAATGAATACACAGACCATACTCTCCACTCAAGAACACTCCACCATTTTTCATTTCTAATTGACAAAGATTACACTACACACCATTTGAGCAATAATAGAGAAGAAGAGAAAGAAAAGATATCAGTAGAGAGTATCTAAGATAAGTTAGCAGGCATCTTTCACCAATAAGGTATGAATTTGTTTATAGTTTTCTACATATGATTCTGAAAACAGTGACAATAAAACGATACCAATGTATAGTTGATTTTCTTCTTGGTGGTAGTCGTTTGCAGCCAGGTTAAGAATAGATATTGGTTGATATTGATTGCTTAGGGGAAATTTATATAAAAAGAAGAAAGAATTAGGTTGTGCTACTGCTTGAACTGGGTTTTGTTTCTCGTTACTACGTGTCCATTTCTAGTAAAACAGATTAAAGAAATGTATAGTTACTTACTCAAGACTTGCATATTATGGAAAATCTTTTTGGGTTTGAGAATCCCTTTATCTTCACCTGCGCAGCTTCCTTTATTTCCTTCTGTTTTTGGAATAAACTAATGTTTAAAAAGAAAAATTGATACAGAGGATTCGACCCAATTAGTTTGCATTTGAAGAGTGGATATTATTTTCTTATTAGAGCCTTCAACCGAATCTATTCTTTTATGCTCTGAAAAAATATTTCTTGCCTTTGCTCTTTCACCTTCCTAGTACATGGGTTTTGTTAAATTTGTATTTTTACGAGAAAAATATATATATATATATATGAACAGATTCGGATCATTCGAAAGTTTTACGTAAGGAAAAGTTTATTAATTGACGCCTGACTTCGGGTTCCGGTTGAAGCCATTGAAGGTTATTTGGTTGGTATTCTACGCATAGTGAGGTTGTGGAACTTGTCTTTAGCAAGGTAAGTGAGACTTTACGCTTTGATGCATGCTTTTCAGATCTGATTTATAAAAATTATATTTTTCTACCTAGTCTATGTGTTAGGACAAGCGTGAACTTGGTAGAATTTATGGCTTTTAACTAACTATGGATATGTATTTTGAAAAGTGTGTTGAGAATTGTATAGAGTGAAACGCGAGGTGAGGTAGGGGCGTTGAATATATTTTCTTCGCTGCCGTTATAGTCTCTAGGGGCATACATAGCTGCCATAATATGTTAGGGGCATTATTTATGCTGCCGTAATATGTTAGGGGCATTACTTATGCTGCCGTAATATGTTAGGGGCATTATTTATGTTGTCGTAATGTGTTAGGGGCATTACCTATGCTGCCGTAATATGTTAGGGGCTTATACATGCCGTCGTAGTAGACTTTTTGGGGCTTTATATATGCTGTCGTGGACTTGTCGGGGTGTTAGGCTGATCACCTTCACTGTCGTTTATGACAAGTCGTGAGTGTGGATTGAGTTATTATAGGATGATATTTTGAACCTCTTTGAAAATCTTATTGATATTATTTTATGAAAGATATTATGTACATATTATTTGTGTATATTTGTTGTGCTTTGTATTTTCTAACACTTGTTCCAGGGGTATTAAAGTAGCGAGTCGAGGATCTTACTAGGTTATATTTATATGGCTCACTCCTTACTTGCATACGTGCAGATACGGTTACAAAGAGAGAGGCTCGTGGCTGACTGTATTTACGTGTGGATTCTATCTCTAAGGTGAGCCTTCGCATTATTCCTGAAGGTTGTCATTCATCTCTCGTTATTTTAGCTTATGTTTTCGTTCGTTGGGTTTGTATGCCCAAAAGTTGAACTCATGTAATTCTGTTTAGATGCTCCATGAACTCAGTGTGGGATTTGGGTTAGAGATTTGTTATCTAAACTATTGTAGTTTTCATATATCGCTATGCGATGTCTTGTTGGATAATGATCCTGCGTTAATAATTATTTCGTGCACATAGTGTTGTGTATGTTTTCATCTCAGTATTTATAGATATGGTGAATGCATAGAAAATTGGTCCTCCCGGCAAGCGGTGTTGTCGGGATCCAGTCACGCCTAAGGGTTATTGTGGGACGTGATAGTGGGCTCATCATTTGTAGCCAAAATTAATGGGCTAGCCCAATAAAAATTGGACTTTAATTAAATCAATACATGTTTGGACTTAAATAATTAATCCAATTATATTAATCCGCAATATTTATTTGGGACTAATCTATTTTGAATTTACCATAATCCAAATTTCGTACGTATTTCAATTTAATAAAATTTCATTGCCCACAAGTATATCTAAAAATGATTTACATTTTTCCTTATTCACGAAATAAGTTTCATATTTTTTTAAAGGACTTTACTCAAGGAATTAGGAGATATATATTCCACAAATGTCTCTACACATTGATTATATGTGAATTATTTTAGGATTGTTTTCCCTAGTCAACAACAATAACAAAAACAACAAATCCAGTGTATTCCACCAAGTGGGGCATGGGGGTAAAATGTACGCAGTCCATACCGCTACCTCCTATGTGCGCAGTCCTATTCAAATTGTGCATAAATATAAAAATCATTTTATCTATTTTTGTTCCATGATTAATGTCACTTTCTATTTTGTCCATCCATGCATATAATGCAATGCCATGTATAAAAAAGGTTGAATACATATACAAGTCCCTCAACTATTCGGCTTTGTCCGTTTAGGCGCCTCAATTCAGCCATGTACCTATTGAACCCTTTACTTCATCAACAAACGTGTCAATTAAGCCCAATCGCTGACGTGGCGCTGACATAGCGTGGCATAATGTGTAATACACTCTCATTTGAGAGAATGAGAAACCATAATTAATTAAAAAAATTAAACATAAAAAATTCCAACCACTAAAAATAACATAAAAAAGAATTTCTAAAAATAAATAAAATTAATTAAAAAAAAAGCTATCATCTTCTCTCTTCTACACACACACATTCCTCACCATTGAAACACACGCAAAACACACAGATTTTCTCTTCTACACAGCACACACACAGAATTGATATCTACATACACATCACAAAATACATAGTCCATATACGCACACAGCTCACAGAACTCGCACAACTCACAACACACGTAGCTACACATATACGATACACACAGAAGAGTCGGGGAGGATGAAGGGAAAAAAAGTAGCAAAGGAGTAGAAAAATGAGAATTCGGGGAAAACAGTGGAGAAACTGAAAGAATAGAAAGAAAGAAGGTGCGAGGAAGAGACAATCGATGGAGAAACAGTGAACGGAGGAGAAAGATGCGAGAGAGATAAAAGAAAAAAAAAGGAGAGAGGGAGAGAGAAAAGGATCGATGAGGTCAGAAATTTGACCTATTTTTCTTCAATTTCCTCCGTCGCCGAGCTCGCCGGAGCTCCGACGAAGTAAAAATAGCGACCCAACCCCATTCACGATCGAACCCTCATTGGAGATTATGAATGGGTTCTGTTGCTCATCGTGATTTTGTTATAAGACAAATCAAGAAATTTAAGGTAACTCAATTTGCAAAGGGAGGACGGTAGAGGTTCACTGGGTGAGTTTGTTTGAAGATCAACAAATACTAGTGCCTGCCATGGTAGATGGTCCATATCCAACGGAATCTAGCTTTTTCCAAATACCCCAAAACACTTATTAATTAGAAATTATTGTTGGGTATTGTTTTAGTGGAGAAATAAAGGAGTGAAGTGAAGATAGGAAAGATGAATATTGTTGGGTATCGACGGAATCGAAGTGCTTCAATGGTGGGGAAAGGGGTATCGGAAGAAGAAGAAGATATATATATATATATATATATATATATATATATATATATTTACGTTTCTGTTGTGCAAAAATGGGGAAAGGGGTGTTTGGAAGAGAACGGGGAGGGGGGGTTAGGATTGGGTAGGGTTGTAGTGGGGGGAATTAATGTTTTTTTTAATTTAAATTTAATTATATTTAAAAATTATTTTTTTAATTATTTAAATTAAAATTCCACATGTTGTTATTTAATTTGCCACATCATTGGCGTGTGTATTACACGCAGTTTAAATTTTTTACCACGTCAGCAAATTGGGCTCAATTGAAACTATTTGTGAAGGAGTAAAGGGTTCAACAGGTACATGGCCTAATTGAGGTGCTTATACGAAAAAAGTCAAATAGTAGAGGGGCTTGTATATGTATTCCGTCTATAAAAAAATAATGCATTTAGTGGTCACTTTTCTAATTATTGATCACTAATTTGGAGGACTTCCTCTGTTCGATAACAAGTGAATTGTCGAGGTATTGTATATCTATAATAAAAAGAAAATTAAGATATAAATTAAATATTATTTCTTATTTTTGTCATTTTTAGTTATTAGCAAACAACACTTAAAACCTCAAAACAATTATCATGATAATTGCTCCTAATACTTACTTTTAAAAAATTAATTTAAAACAATAAATAAATAGGAACAATTAAATTTCTTAAATTCATGATATAAGAAATACAAAAATGAAGTATAAGAACAAATGAAAATTTCAACATTATTATTGAAACAATTAAATTACCTTAAATATCAACAATGTCTAAACAATTCATTTATTATGAATATTGAGGAAGTATTGTCTAAAGTATCAATGAATCAAGTGGATTCAATGTAAAATAGTTGAATAAACCTTTCAATCTTTTCTATTTACCCCATTTGAATTGGACACACTCCTTAATAAATTCTTTACTCTTACAAGGTTAAAAGTAATTTCACTAATATATATTTAGTTACTGAAATCTATACATTTTTTTAAAACAATAATGATTATATTTTACTCTTTTATATAAATGAAGACTTTGGTTACTACTATTTTGTCTTATTTGAGGATATTTTCGTTAACAACACCAACAGTAAGGGTATTTTGGTAACTAAAACCTCCAATCAATGACACTTTACCGTGTCTTTTGCCTCTACTGTTTTACTTTCCTAAAATCTTCTTTCATCTTCATTTTCTCTGTTTTCCCTTTTCTCCACTGTATTTCCTACGCACCTTGACACCAAAACACAAGCTTCAAGCAAAATTCATGTTCTTAATCTCAATTTTCATTAGTCCATCATGATTTATTTTTGGTAAGTGCATCTTTGATGGTGGAGCAAGTTTTCGAGCAAGTTTTCATTTGATGTTTGTTATATATATGATACATGATGCTAACTATTTCAAGACTTAATCCTTTTATTTCTAATCTGTTATTATTATTGATCAATAAAAACAAATTAATTAATTCAAGTTTTAATCTATTTTCTCTAGATCTGTAGTTAATATTGTTATGGTACTAACTAATTCAATTATCCTTTGGATATCTTCTTGTTCTGTGATACTAATTAATTAAAGTTTTGATATTTTTATATTAGGATATGTAATTAGCTTTGTTTTTTATAATTTAAATTAAAGTTAAACATCTGTAATTGCTGTTTTTTTACTTTTTCTAAAGGTAACAATAGTTTTTAGAGCTAATTTTTGGTTTAATCACTTTATTTTTATTGATGAATTGCCAGGAAGGAAGTGGAGAGGAGTCAAGGAAGTTGAATCTCTATTCGTATTGGAGGAGTTCATGTGCTTTTCATGTCCGAAAACCACTCAATTTGAAAGGTTTTTTATTTTTTAAAATTTTTACGATTGCTTTCTTGTTCAGAGAAAAAAAGGAATTAACCCTTTTTCCTGTTTGTCGTCGTTAGGCAGTGTAGTTATAGAAAAGTTGAGTTTAGATTATGTAGAGAGTTTGTTTAGTAGAGTTCCACCTGTTCACTAATGATAACTTGTAGACGTGTAAATGTAGTAAGTGGTGTTTTTGCATCAGTAATCTGGAAATTCGACTAGTTGGAGATGAAAAACAATTGTCTTGGTGTTAATGGTTCTTTTTCACTATACTAAAGAATGATGATTTCCAAATTGTTTTGTTCCTTTTTACTGAGTGAATATCTCAAAGTTTATTTTGAAACTTAGATGTCTAACAGTATCTGCTTCGGATTGATGCAATAAACTGATATTCAGACCATTCTTACAATGCATTTCTTTTCAAGTAGTAAAAATGTGTGACTAAGTTGCTATCACATTTCGACTGCAAATATACGGATATAGAATGTCAATGTGGGCAGAGCACACGACAACTATAGAGCAATTTTTTTAGCGTCCAGAGAGTCTTGAATGCATGAGACGGATGAGAGTATTTGGTGAACACAACTGGCTACAGTACACGGCTGATGAAGTCACTGAAATGAGAGGCCACCTTCTTAAGTATCCTATTGAAATTGATTGAACAGGGAAGGTTAAGTTGCTTCATGGTAAGTTTATTCCCCTCATTCTAAGCTTGTGTGGGGATATTGTTCTATCCTTCCCCTTTTAATAGATATAGACTAGGAAACAGTAACTTGTTTGGATAATGCATTACAACTGAGTTTCTGGAGCTCACTAATAACATAGTTCTTAAGTCTTAACTATGTAAATATCACTGTCATGTGTTTAGAATGTTCGTCTTCCGTTATAATTCATAACAAACTCTGAATAGCATGTAGAGACTTAACTGGATGAAACTACATAATAGAAATATAAGAGAGTGAAAGACAGTAATGATGTTTTATTTTGAAATCTTGAAGATCATGGAGATAATTATCTTCAAAAATGAAAAAGGGAAAAAAAGAAAAAAAAATAGAAGAAAGAAAATAAAGTGGAAATAAAAAAATGAAAAGAAAATAAAATAAAAAATAAAATGATAAAAAAATAAGGGTAAAAGATATGACTATATTTGGAGGAGGTGAAATAGTGGAGTGAAAATAGGAAAATGTAAAGTAGTGAGAGTAAAACATGCACTCCCTAGTTAATGAGTAAAATAATGTTACTCTTGCAATAAACTGTAATTTTACAAAAGTGTTGTCATTTATTGTAATTATAGTCTTAAATATGCTACTTTCTGTAATTTTTCCATTTCAAAATGCAGAACTGAGGCGACTAGGATCAAAAGGACTTTGCAAACATTGTTCTCCAAAATAAGCACACCTAAGTTGATTATCTCTAAATATATCTTGTAGCAAGGAGGATCGACTATATATGTCCTCGATAAAAACTTTTCCCCATTCTGAAATGGCTATATCAGCGGGAAAGTACGTCTTTTGTTGACACGAATGTACCCCTCTGTTCAACTCTATAATCACTTGGTATAGAAACTTTAAAGTCTTTCTAGAATCATGCAAGCGACAAATTGTTTTCATGAATTCTCTCCCCTTTTTCAGGCCAATCAATACACCACCCGGATCAAAAGTGAGTGGCGAATCAATTGCCACTTTGTTGATCCTTGTAGATCCACCCCTTAGACTAGAAAAACTTGTGATGTTCGACAAAAAATATGTATTCCAACTGCAACCCGGATTGCTGTAACCAAGCTCCTTACAAATTCTACTGAACCAAATGTTTCTAGACCGAAAATTCCTATTTTGACTCGACTTTTGGTTGACCATTTCACTGCCAACTCTGATAGAGTACCTTGGAACCATGTAACTTGGCCATTTGCAAGTCTACCATAGAAGTTAAGACAACTAGAACACATTATCCTGCAAATGTTGCAGTCCAACAGACACCTCACTTTACATAGCTTACAGACAAGGTGATAAACAACCTTTTCCACAATGGTATGATACTTTAGAATGGTACCACCCGTATCAAATAGCAATGGTAAGAAATTATGCATCATAAGAAGTCTCCTTGTCTTTGGAACACTCAACTTCATATCGAACCAGGTAGTATAACCTCTATTTTCATACACACCACAACTCTTATTTAATGCCATAAAATAGAAGTTTTCCTCCTCATTGACAAATATGACAAATAACTCTTTAGATAAAATCATCACATCATGCATCATTTTGTTGCTCAAGCAATATACCTGAATTAGTACTCGCAGAGCAACAACAATAGGCAGAGGCTCCATGTATTGTCCAAAGGGCATTAGCATGTTATCTATATTCCTTTCGAGTATTTCTTGAAATAAGACGCATATAACACAATCATTATAATAAAGGAAAACAATACCCACATCTTCATATTCTACCCACTTATCTACCAGATCTGATTGTGTACCGGAGTCTTTGACGCCAATATTAACAAGAAGGTATAGTAGCTTTGAATTCCAATTAACTTCAACACTAAAAATTTGTCCATGAACGTTTGACAAAGTATTCACTGTTTTGACTCTAAAGAAACATCCTTGAGCACTACCTACTTTCATTTCTTTCATTTTCTTTTTCAGTAATGTCTCTGCCATTTTACGAATTTGTAAAGGTGTCAGAATCCTTGACGATGCTTCCACATATACATTTTGCTCCTGTTTCTGATTGTCCAACTGCTCTAGTGTGGCTTCAATACAAACAATTTTGGTGGTTTTCACCCATGCCTCAACTATGATACTATCATTCCACTCATTGCACCTTTCAGTGAGACATTCACACTCGCTAGATTTATCTGCTGGTTTAGAAATTTCAGCACCTGCAATTTAATTAGTGTTGATGCACACTCGTCCCAATCCTCTGATTTCACAACAATTGGTGTTGGTAGCTTTGCTTCAGCATTTACAATATTCATAAATAGAAATCCATCGACAAAACCGAAAAATAGAACTCGACTAAATGAATACACACCCAATTTTCCCCTATTATATAAAGCCCAAAAAATCTGCCCAGTATCAACCCAATTATAAATGAATAAAACCAAAACATGTGGGAGTGAACCAATAGCTGCATGAGGAACCCAAAATGCAACCAAAATATCCCCCTCCGCCTTTATATCGAATAGCGTGGAACCAATTTCCATGTACAGAAGTACCTTAATTGAAACTGATGAAGGTGCAGACTCAAGGTGTTTCATGACATTATAATAACCGGAAAGATTATTGAGACCCGTCAATTTCGGTATGGTATCCTCAATAGAAAGAACATAAAGTCCTGAATCAAGATGTGGGTTCAGGATCTCGGTTTTCATGGTGTTTTCATTTTGGATGCAGTGAAATTCAACTAGAACTTCAGATTCGACCCATTGAGGACATTCGTCAAACGCCTGGTCCTCATTGTATTCTGAATCAATCTTACTGCTATTTTCAATCTTCAGCAGTTCAGCAATAGCATAGTCATCTGAAACCACCTTAGCTTGTATTTCCTCTACATTCATTTCCCTCGAACATACATAAAGACAAAAGCAACATTGGCAGTCAAGGCTGCGCACACACCCATAGATGCAAGAGTTGCATTGGCAGTCAATACTGCATGTGCAATCCTTACACCACCTCTGAAATTGTTTTAAATCCACAACTATTCCTGAAACTTCATCCATAGGTGCCCTTCTATTGGCATTGTTTCGTTCAACCAATTTAACCAAAGTTGATGATTCCATAAACATCTTCTTCGAATTACTACCCATAGTCGAAATAGATTCGTTTCTCTGATACCAATTGTTATGATCCCAAATCAAATCATAACAAAATTGCAGTAACCAAACAACCAACACAGTATTTTTTGAGAAATTTTTTGATTATATCAAAAAATAGGGAAATGAAACTTAAAATAACAAGAAAATCCTATCTATGAAGAGGAAAAAAATTTATAGAGAACTCCATGAATGAGTCGATCTGTAGGGGAAGAAGATGAGAAGACAAAGTTAGATTTAGATGGGGATAGAAAGGAATTGGGAGGGAAAAGAAGAACAATTGATTTACCAGATTTCAGTTATGCCATTATTTCTCCTATGAAGTGTGTATATAACCACCTTGCCACGTGGCATCATCACGACCCTTGCAATTCTTTTAAACTTGAGTATTCTCAACCCTTTATTCTCAATCTCGCGCGTTTCTATTTGCTTTCTATTCCCAACTTCGAATCCAAACAACTAACATTTGATCGACTATTATTGAGATTATAACAATCAGTTCCTAATTTTTCATCAGCATTGAGGAAGGAGAATCGAAAGTCGCCGCCTACTATGTTGCCGACTTTGAAGGAGAAGTCAGCTACTCCGCCTTCATCTGGTGCAAAAAATGGCAAGTTTTATGGGGTTGTTGGGAGTATTAGAGGTAGAAAATTGGTGAATTCAGTGGAGAAGAGGATTGGGGGTTTGATGACTAGGAAGAGTTATGCTAATGTGGAGGAACTGAAGGGATTGGCTTCTGTTGCAAGGACTGCCATTAATGGTGAAAACAGAGTAGGAAGAACTAACAGAGTTGCTGGCAGGACTCTTCTTGGTTACAGACAACTATGATTCTCACCTCTGAAGAATGGAAGAGAATCATTCTTCATGTGGTTTTGATTCTTCGATCTTTTTTACATTTTATTTGCCTACAAGGGAGTTTTGGTGTAACCAATAAACTTGGAGTAACAGATAATGTTGCTACCATCTGACAAGGATGTTTCAGGTTCAAGCTATGGAAACATAATCTGCTTACAATAGACCCTTGTGGCCCAAACCCCACTCATAGCGGGAGTTTAGTGCACCGGGTGGTCCTTTTTACTTGCTTGAAAGATTGATTTTTGATTTACATTTTCTATTTACAGAAGATTGATTTTATAAATTTATCTTAAGAGTTGTATAGAGCAAAGGTTTGAATCGAACTGACTCACTGTAACCTACTTGAACTATAGAAAGTAATTTGCTTATGGATTGATGAACATTGAATATCATAATAATAGATTTTTGTATATGCATCCATTTAGGCTTATTGGGTTTCCTTTCAAATTGTTCTTACATTTCAACCATTTTTCATTTTGTGCTTGTAATGTTCTACTTCAAACAGATGTTCACGAAGGGATTGTTCTTAATATTCATAAATACAAAAGCACAAGTACAATAAGTTGAATCAAATGCAGAATCAATGATTTGTACAAAATACTTTGCTTGAAATTATTGAGTCAAGAGTTATCACATGAGAACAACACTGATAGGCTTGCAACAAAGTCTCAAAAAGAGGAGCTACTAATAGTTCCATCAAAATTTAAGCTAGAACTGTAGAGGTCTAAAACAACTTTATCTACTAATTCTTGGAGAATATTCCTAGCAACTTCAGTGCCACATTCATATTCTTCAATCTCGAAGTCTGTACAATCACCCAAAGAATGGCTCATATCCTATTCTATTAGCTCGTCTGGGATCAAACCAACATATTCTGTCCACTCTTCGACCTCATCAATAATATCAGCAATCAGAATCTCTTTGGTCATACTTGATGGTAGTTTGGGACAGGTTCTGAAACCAGAATCAGAGTATCGAGAAAATTTTGAGTCTAGGTACTCTAATAGACAATCAAAGGCGAATCCTTTAAGCTGATTCATCTGTTTTGGGTCATTCACCGAAAGCCATCCACAAAAAACTCAAAAACATTTCATGTTCATTGAGGAGAAAATGGCTCACAGAGAACCCATCCTCTACAGGTAGAGCCTGCTGTTAAGGTGTAGTTCCAAATATGAGTTCAGCATTCAAAATGACCTATTTTGCGTTGCTGAGTTTGCTTCCTTTTAACTGATAAATCTTGCTTAGCACTCCAGAAATGTTATAAAAATGGTCTGTGATCAGTTCTCTGCAACTCCTCCTACTCATCCTAGTGGATAATGAGGTCTCACAATCCGAAAGATCTCTATCAGATTCTGGAAAGAGTGGTTCATCATCAATAGAGTCCACTGATTCAGCAAGCACTTTGTCCTCTAGAAGAAAACAAGCATCATATTTATTAGAAGCGTGGATGCATGAAATCCAAGTTCAGAGTTGTCTTATTTTTTAATTTATGCATTTGAGGGAAAGAAAGGAAGTATGCAAATAGTAAAATGTGGAATTGGGGACCATACTTGAGCTACTATTGGGACTGCTAGAGAGGTAGCTGTCAGTTGAAAAGGCAGCTTCAAGAACACATCCTGAACTATGGTGATCAAGTGAATTCCGAACTAAATCTGTTGTTGCTGAATCTGGTATGGCCTGAGCACGAATTCAAAAGCAATAATAAGATTCAGACAAATAACAATAGGTTCATAACTGAAGCAAGACACACTAAGAAATTTTTATGCACTTGAAAAGCAAGGGAGGGAGGAAATGATGAATAATAGTACAATAATTAAACCTTTAACTAACACTCTTTGGCTGAGTGAGGAAAGAAGAAAAGGACGTCTCAAAATCCTAGTCTACATGATGACAACCGAAAAACGTTTCATTTTATCTTGGGTGTCAAAATTTTGTGAGGCAGCTGCTAAAATTTTTACTATCATGAATCAGGTGCTTAACCTGGGTATATAGACATAAAGGAAACACAGATATACTGAGTTTTATGCATTAAGGAAGACAATAAGAACCGTTAGCATCCTGAAATGCTATTTCCCGACTACTACTAGTACAGTTCCAATGGTTGCTTATGTTTCATATTTAAGCCAAAAGCAGTTAATATTCTAGCTTTGAGCCAGATGATACATGGCCTTAAGAAGAAATATACTTATAAAAAACTGGTCACAGTAAATGATGTGGATTCCCTGATAGAGCCGATGCTAAATTTGCTTAATCTGTAACTTTTGAAGCACTAGACTTTGCTTGATTTAGTCGTTCTAAATTTTATCAACCATTGGCTTTTTCTCTGTGCTCTGATTACATATTATAAACCTAATAGATGTGTTCTTTTGTAACATAGAGTGTTGTATAAGTTATCTTGACTGCACATGCACCTAGTATTAGTTTAGTATGATATATGATGACCAAAGGTAAGAAGAGAACCAATTTCATCAAATGAATTTTATGACTATCCTGAAATCCAAAGTTGTTTACCCTCTTAAGAAGTCATAGGTAATTAAGTTGCTTCAGCTTTAAAAGGGAATATATTTCACAAGAGGTCATTCAATATTTCATTCATTGCAACTTCATATAGATAACATTTAAGCAACTTACCTGGAAATTCATGCAAGTATTTCTAGAAGATACATCACCGTCATCATACAAATCTTCTTTCCTGCTAGGCCTTTTATTCTGTGCAACAAAATTTTGGGTATTATTCATAGATTCTGCAGCTGCTAAAACTCTGTTGCTCTGCAAACTACTTGGCTTAGACTTCATAATACCCCTCTCTCTATTTTGAGATATTTGATTTTGCTTCTGATTAACCACATGAGTGACAGATGATGCATCCTTCTTCACATTGTTCCCTTGGCGGGTGCCATGCATCTCTATTCGAGTTCTGCTAGTAGATCTTTCACCCAATATGAGTTCTGCACAGTATGATACATCATCGATTTCAGCAGTGGCATCTAAGGACGAACCCTCAGAAACTCTCTCTAGCTGATCCCTGCTGCTGAAAATGGGCAACCTTGGCATATTTCTTCCTGGACCTTCACAAGGAGGTCCAGAGTCACTAGATACATGTGACGAGACAGACGATGAGTATTCGTCCATATTTGGTGTACCGTTCTTACTATGAAGAAAATAACCATGATTTTTCAATGAAGGCACAGATGTTCCTTTCAAAAATTTTGAATCAACATAAGGATTAGGGTTTTCCAAATGATGAGGTGCTAAATCTGCTTCATCTTCCAAAGGAGAAAAATATCTAGTAGGATAAGTGAGAGCACATTTATCTCTAAACCATTGCAAAACCGGTTCTAAACTCTCTATTTCGTCCATCTCAAAATCCATATCTTTTTTATCAGATCCATTGTCTGCCACATTGCTCCAAGTTTCAGAAGCTGAAGCCTTTTGGGGCTTACTGCCTGATCCTGCTGGCATCGATTCCAAACCCATGAGCCTAGCAACCAAACTTGGATCTTTCATTTCGCGCTTGCTTTCACAACGTGTATTGGTCATTCCATTATTCTTTGCATTTGGAAAACCCCCACTGTTCTCATCAGCAATCTATATTGTTCATACAAGAACCAAAAACAATAAAAACAAAAACTTACCTGTCAGGCTAACATCTGAGACAATAGAAGAAAAAGAAAGCTAAATGTGGGAGTATAGTTCAAGAAATGAGTACCAAACGAAGCTTTGGCTGCTTCTCATCCCCTCCAAACTTTTTTGAAGCTTGTTTCAAGTGAGCTATAAGAATGCAGCACAAAAAAAGAAATAATTTAGACCTCTAGCTAGAATCACCTTCAAGAAATTAACCATTCTGCTTTAAAAATGAGTGGAATGTAGTAGTAGCTAACCTGGTGAAAGTAGTTTCTTTGGAAACAGCTTCTTGGCAAATCTACGGTTCCGATCAAAGAGCTAAAAGAAAATACCCACACAACCACAAGGCCTTTGAGGTTGTCTCTCAGTAATAGCGGCTAAACTATCATTCATTTCTCTAGCTGAGCTAACATTTATCCTTCAAAATCCTCTCTTAAATTTCTTCACCTTTTCTCCCACTCTGTTGAATGTGATTCATACACTTTGTTTTCCCAATAAGATTCTATCAAACATTATCTTCACATTATTTTGGAAAGAATTAAAAAAAAAGACCCCCACTGGCCCCTCTGCCCACCACATCACTCAACCTCCTTGGCCCAAAAAAAGAAAATGGGGAAAAAGAACTTACATTTTCATGCAAGAAACAAAGCAAAGACCCAACAAAATATCAGAAAGAAAGTAGAAAATAGCTATGAAAAGTAAAACCCTGAGCTGTGTTCAATTATGAAAAAACTTTCACAAGAAACCACAGTCAAACAAAGTAAACACAGAACAAGAAATACAAAAAGCAATACCCAGAATTTCTTCAACTTACACCAAATGGGCTACTGTTCAAGAAAACAGCTAGAACTGGTTATAGTACACTCTATTAAGCTATTCTTTTCATTTTTTAATCTTCTTTATGACAGTGAAAAAAGCAAAATCATTTGTACACTAGAGGCACACGCTAACTTACTCACGCAAAAATAGAATAAAAATCCTTTCTTTAGGCTATTGACTATACCAACACATTGTCTTATAAAGAGGAACAAAGAAACACAGGCATAGCAAGAAAGCACAACATAATTATTTTAAATTAGTTCCTATAGACATGCTTTCTATGCTTTGCTATCCCAAATGCTACAGAATAAGAAAAGAATGTGTCGATAGAGACTAACCGATTAGGCACCAAACAATAATAATAGAACCCAAAGCAATTGCAGCAAGGACAAGACCGAATGTTTTTCGAAATCCAAAGTGTCAAAGAACTTCAAAGTACTTTTAAGAGAAAATAGAGGGAGTAATAGCGGAGGAGAAGTCTGTCCTCTTAGAGAAAGAGAATGGTGAGTTTATATAGTGAGGAGGGCCGTTCACAATCCCAAATAACGAAGGAAGAATAATATTTAATGGAGGAAGAATAATATATAATGAATCAATTAAGGGGTTTGTTCCCTTAAATGGATGGGGGTAAATCAATCCGTTCCACCAATCATACTATAGTTGCCATAAATAAATAAACAAGGGTATGTCAAATTATAACATTTGAAATTTCCATAAATAGAACAAGTAAAAAGAGATCCTTCCTACTTATTAAATGAAATCAAGAAGGGGTATCTAAATTTACCATAATTAACGTGTGTGAGGGGATGTCTGTCAACCAAGTAAGGCAAGAAAAATAAAAAATCAATTACTGAGATGCTTTTCTCAAATCAAATTGGTACAGGATCATACCCAGACAGTCAAAATGTGCACATATTAGCCTTATTAAAGATTTACGAACAAATCCTCGAATCGTCACATACAGGTTTTTCCCATACAAAATTATATTAAGCAGAAACTAACCAGACTGATATTACTGAGGCTCTTCCCATTAATACTTGTGGAAAATCAATTAAAGTGAAAGAATATATCAATCATACACAAATTTCCTTTTCAGATTATATGCTAATTAAGGGAAATATAAAATCACACAAAATTCAGTCAAATCCAATAAAGGAAAGATCGGTTAAGCAAATCAGTTATACAAATTATTTATTTACCAAAGAAAAGAAGAACTACCATATAGTGATCACATAATCAAGGCAAACGATAATTAATACTACTTAATTTTTAGAAGAAAATTGACACAAGACTCAATCAAAAGTAATTACTTACCATAAACCATTGTTAAAGTAATCAGCCACGTCTCTCAATTAAAGATAGTATATAAATCAATCAACTGTAAATTCTCAATTAGGCACAGTCAAGAATTTTAAAACCCGACACAAAGGAAAATAATCATTCGTTTAACACGATAGTAGTACCACAATTACAATAAGGCGATTACAAAATCATAAAACATGCCAAAAAAAATAGTCAATATTAGCAAGCAACAATCTACTGTGATTAGTAATGAGCATCTTGTCAGAAAGTTAAAACCAAGTCACAAAAGAAGTTGGGATTTTCTTACCCATATTGACTAAGAGGCATAAAAAATGTGAAGTTGCAAGAAGTTAGGCGTGTTTGCACATACCAGAGAGAGACGAACAAATTGACTCACCATTCAAGTACGTCAGGAAATTTCAATCAAGCAGGACATGCAAATAGGGTCGAATAAAAATCACAGACTTAAAATCAACACATCTATTCAGCAAAAATCACACGTGGCCACACTCGATTCGAAGAATCTTTCTATGAGAGACACAAATGAAGAAATAGTACTAAAGTTCACACACATATTTCGAACACGGGATCAAACCTGAAGACGGATTCTCTCAGAATCCATCATTTTCGATGAGGAAGGGTTGCATGGTTGGAACACCGAAGGGGTTTGCCGAAGGTATCGCTGTGGGGGGAGGAGTCGAGGCTGTGTCGCGGCTGTTGGACGTTCTCCGGAGGGGAGAAATAAGGTGACTGGAGGAAGGAGGATGGAGAGGCGACGTGGAGGCTTGGCTGGCCATCTCCATCGATGGCGGCGCCACTGGTGGCGTTGTTCGCCGGTGGAGGACGATAAGGGAGGGGGCTAGCCATCGGAGCAGCGGCTGGACTCGCCTGGGGTAAGAGCTGGCGGCACGTATGGAGGAGAAGGAAGAGGCGACGGCGAAGGCTGTTCGCCGGAGATGGCGGCCTGGCGACGAGGACTCGGAGCGGAGGGGGTGGTTTTGGTGGTCGATTGGCGACGGAGAGATCAGAGGAGAGAGGGAGAGATCGAGATTTGGAGGTGTTTGTAGAGAGAAGGAAGAGAGAGGTGGAGAGATAGAAGCGGAAGTTGGAGAAAAAAATTAGGGTTAGAGTTTGTAGGTTTGAAATATGGAAAGAGAGATTTTTTATCTCAACCGTTGTATTGGTTTTTGATCGACGGCTGAGATTTAATGTCATGGGGGAATTAAAATGTGGCTAGGATGAAAAATAATGGCTGAAATTGTAAGAAATTGCGTTAAGATTGTAATGGATTGGGTAAAAATTGGCTATAATTGTAAGAAATTAAATAAAATTGAATTAAAAGGTAAATAAAATCATGCAAGGTAATTTTGATTAGGCTGCTATTTAAATTAAAGTAGGAATAATAATAATATATGATAATAGTAATTAAATAATAAATAACAACATTAAATAATAAATAAATAAAAAGATAAATAATAATAATAATAATAATAATGGAAAAAAAAATTAAATAATAAATTATAATAATAAATGATAAATAATAAATAATAGTAATATATATAATAACAATGTCAATAAATAATAATATCAATAAATAGTATTAAATAAAGCAAAACTAGACAATGTATTTTGCAAAATTGTGAGTGTGCATAATTACGTGAAAATAATTTAATTAATAAAATTATAAAAATGTCATTTTTAATTTTAGAATATTATAAAAAAAAATGATTCTAAAAGATAATTGATGATTTATGCATTTTCTAAATTATGAATGCAATATGTCAGAAATCTGTTTGATGCAAGAAAATATGCAAAAATACTAATGTTTAAAAATTAATGATTTTGTTAAAATAACAGCCTAAATATAGTGTCAGGAGGTCAAAATTGGGTGTCAACATCACAGTGTAAGGAAGAAACTCTTCGTGTGAGGGAAAATGGAACAAGTTTTGATGCGTAGGATAACAAAGAATGGACAAACTAAGGTTGTGTTTGCCTACGCGATTCATAGAGGACATAAATCCCCGCCCCCAAGCAGTCCCAATAATTACCATTACATCAGTGAGATTTATACAATACAGACCAATGAATAAATAAAATGAAGCTATGAAACTAAACGAAGAAAGAAATAAGCAACCACTCCCAAGTCCCCGGCGACTCTTCCAATACCACTTAATACCTGTCACATACGAGCAAAAGAGTGGTACAAGCACAGAAGGAATACTTGACTATACCAACACATTGTCTTATATAGAGGAACAAAGAAACACAGGCATATCAGGCAAGCACAACATAATTATTTTAAATTAGTTCCTATAGACATGCTTTCGAATTGTCACATACATGCTTTTCCCATGCAAAATTAAATTAAGCAGAAACTAACCAGACTGATATTAACACAAATAGACATGCTGCATTTAAGAAGTTACAGTTTAAAGAAAGACCGCAAAAATTAGGAATTTTTTTACTTATGTTAATTAGAAGGCAAACAAACACGACATCGAATTAAAATTCAAACATCAAATTTCACTAATTTCACATCTAATAATCTGTCAAAGAAAACAGGAGTAGAAGATGATAATATTAAATTGATATAAATTCAAACAAAGAACAAACCTGAGAGAGATTCCGAGAATCCATCGTGAACTTAGATTTCTCTGGCCGGGGCTAGGAGGAAGCTAGACGGATGGAATTCATCGGTGGAAGGTCTTACGGCTGTTGGTGTTGGAGAATCACCGATGACATAGTTTCACCGGTCGTGGGATCTCCATCGACGGTGCATGAAAGAGGAACGGGAAACATTGGTTGTTAGTGTAGGATCGCCGGCGGTTTTGACTGTTTCGGTGGTGTTGCCGGCGTTTCTCGCCTGTGAAATAGAGGAAATGGCGATGGGGTTGGTGAATCCATCGGAGGGGTTCCTTGACGGGCGGCGGCAACTGGTTCGAGGCAGCGGCGTGATGGCTGTGTCATTGACTGGCGGCGAAGATGGTGATGTTGCATGTGAGGGATGGAGAGATGAAGAAAGGGGTGTCGGGTCGACGGCCGACTGGCTATCGCTTTCGGCGGTGGCATACGGATGACGGGACGGCTGCAATCGCCGGTTGATTTTGAAGAAAATGGGATTAGGGTTTTCTCATTGTGTATAAAAGGAAAGGGAAGGTGATTTGATCTCAGCTGTTGGATCAATTTTGTCTGAAGTTACAAAATTATTTGGCAAGGTAAAATTGGATAACTGAAATTCAAGATATATATAATTGAAAGCATTTATGACATGTATTGATCAGGGGCGGCTCAAACGTACTGGGGGCCTAAGGCCAAATTAAAATCGGAGGCCCTAAATTAGAATTAAAAATTTATATTTTTTATTTAAAATCTATTTTCTAGCTTTTTGAGATGTAAAGTTGTTAATAATTTTTTTATAATCGATTTCTTCTAACAATTCTTTTTCAATAGATAATATAGCCAATCCACTTAATCTTTCTTGAGACATTGTTGATCTTAAATAAAATTTTATAATTTTTAATTTTGAAAAGCTTCTTTCCGCTGAAGCGACTGTTACAGGAATTGTTAACATTATTCTATAAGCAATATAAGCATTTGGAAAAGAATCAAGTCGTTTTATTTGATTGACTATCTCGATTAGAGTATTATCCTCTACTTGTATGATTTCTCTCAAAAATTTTAATTCGGAATATAAGTCTATACCGTCAATATCAGAGTGAGTATTATGTTTTAAGGAACATTCAAGATTAAGACAATATTTTTTTTAATTCTCGTCATCTAATGATCGCAATTTTTTTCCATTAAATAAAAAACCAAAAATACTTTCATATGCTTCAAATTGTTCAAATCTATTTTGCAATGAAGAAATGGCTTGGTCTACTATATATAAGAAATAATCAACTCTAAAAGATTCTTCAAGAGATTTTGTAATTTAGTTATCGACATTCTCATCAAATTGTTTCTTTCTATAAATTACACGTTTACTACGAAATTCAGGTTCTATATTCATCTCTAATGCAATTTCCTTAGCTGCAATCATAGCATTTGTAAATCCTTCTTCTCTATATTTTTTGAAAAAGAAACAAGACCTCTTAATTGATCTATGGCAACATCAATATGCATATCTTTTGATTGTAAACTTTTGCTAATTGAATTAACAACAAATAGTATATCATACCAAATAGTCATACCTAATAAAAATTTAAAATATTCAAGCTCATAAATTGCTAAGCAATTAGCTTCACTTTTAGTTTTTGGATCATCACTAACTTTCACTAATTTCAATAAAGCATCTCTTATTTGTGGAGTTTGAAATCTTATTGCTTTAATACTCTCTATACGACTTTTCCAACGTGTTTGTGACAATGATTTAAGAGTTAAACCGGATACACTATCTTTTAAAAAATTTCATTGCTTAGTGGAAGAAGAAAATAGTGAATATATGTGTTGTACCACTCCAAAGAATGATATAGCTTTTGTACAAGAATTAGTCATATCGCATATTACTAAATTTATATTATGACAACCACATGGTGTATAAAATGATCTAGGATTTATATCAAGAAGTCTTTTTTGGACTCCTTGATGTTTTCCCTTCATATTGGATCCGTTATCATATCCTTGTCCTCTTAAGTTATCAACATCAAGTCCAATACATTTTATTTCATCTAAAATAACTTCAAAAAGACCTTTTCCACTTGTAACATCCACTTTCAAGAATTCTAAAAAATATTCGACAATTTTTATTGGAGTTGTTGAAATATTCACACTCCGTAATATAAAAGACATTTTCTCATGATGACTTGTATCCGGTGTGCAATCGAGTATAATGGAGAAATACTTTGTTTTTCTAATTTTTTCAATAATTTTATTCTTCATTTCACTTGCCAACAATTTTATTAATTCATTTTGTATATTGTGTCCAAGATAATGGTTATGAATTTCATCATGCTTGATTCTACGAATATGTTCTTGCATGATTGGATCAAATTTTGCAATCATATTAATAAGACTTAAGAAGTTTCCATTATTTACTTGGTAAATCTTTTCGTTCTTTCCCCTAAATGCTAAATTATTTTTTCCAAGAGTTTTTATGACGAAAATAATTCGTGACAATAGATTTTCCAATGTTCTCTATCTCTATTAATTTGGTCTTGCACATTTTTATCAATTGTTTTATTGTTGCGCAATCGAACTTCTAAATCAATCCATGAACTCATATTGATTATATGTTGGTTGGTCGTTTCATGAGTTCTAAGTTTAGTGCTAAAAATTTTCCAATCTCTACTACCTTCACTAGCCAATTTATTGTTCTTAACATTAAAAACATTGTTAAACAACTTGCAACAAAAACAAAATACTTTATTCAAATCTTTGTAATAAACTAACCATCTTCTTTCATGTCTTTCTCCATTAGCCAATTTTTGAAAATAATATGTAGTAGAAAAATATCTTGAAGATTCATCCTTTGGAAAATCTATGTCGGTAATTCTAATTGGTCCCTTTCTACTAATAGATCTCTTAACTTTGTATCTACATTATTCCATTGACTAGGATCATAAATTGTTTTAGGAATACAATTATTTGGTGCATTTATAAGTTCTTGGTCTTCTTGAGAATCTACAATTGATTTTTCACTAATTTCTTTTTTTTCTTCTTCTATTTAGATTATTTCATCATCTAACTCAACTAAGTTAGTGACGTGTTCATCTAAAGAACATTCTCCTAAGTTATTTGGTTTAATTTTGATATTATTTATCAAAAATTTATCAAGAGCTCCTTCTTAAGATTTTATCAAATTATCAACTTTTCTTTTTCTTTTAAGTTTTGAATGACCGCACTCATACTTTCTAGTTGAGAAAAAAAAAATAGAAGAGAGAAAATAAAGTGGAAATAAAGGAGTTTGAAAACTAGAAAACAGATGCTTCTTTATAGGAAAAATAGGAAAGTTTTGCTTGACAATTAAGATCTAACTATTTGTCAATCAATTAATACAATTCGATAACAAAGTTGAACAGAAGATAATGACTCTTAAAAATGACAATCTCTGGTAAAAAGACCATAAAACTAACAGAATTTTATTAAGGGGCTAAAAAACATTTTTCCCTGTAAAAAGCAGGGTAATCTTCTAAACAAATTTAACAAAATCAAACAAAAGTTAATTAACAACAGCTTTATGATGTGTAAAACAAAAACAACTTGAGAAATACGCAAGGAAGAGAGCAACTTTAACTGGGGTGCGTGAAGGAGGCCGTTCGAAAAAAATTATAGAACTCATTATTTATAAAAAGGGGTAGAAATAAAATTGGGATTGAACGGGACCAACAACACAAGATTATGGTCTAATTATGCACCAAAAATCACCAGTACCAGAATAACCCTAGTGGGTACAACAAACTGGGTGGACAAGAGGATATGCAAGGTACAAATGCTGTGTTATACCAAGAAATAATTGAAAGCACCAGATTTTTTTTAACTCTAATACGACCTTAAATGCTAGGTACAACAGCACGGAATAAGAGAAACAACACAGCACCAAAATTTTCAAACAAGTCGGATAATCTAGGGCATTTCAACAAAGTTCTAATAAGATCCAATAAACAGTCTAAAACAAAATTTAAACGCCAAAACTTTATAAAGCAGCCACTAATTTAAAGTTTTGCATCAAAAGAGATCAAACGCCACTATTTTGTATCTTTAAGCCTCAATGTGGGGGAACTCAAACACAACATCTTTGCCGGAGAGCTTCCTGTAAACTGCGGAAAAGGTCTCCAGCTTGTACTCGGTGTTGTTACGCTCCTTGGGGTCCAAGTAGACCTGTCCAACACAAGAACAATGAAGAACTAAGAATGTGGGAATGAATTTAAAATATAAATAAAACGATGACATGCATTGGAGCTACTGTTTAGATTGATAATATTTTTATTTCCAATTAAGATAGCCAAGGAGTCTGTAGAAATAAGCTGGCAAAAGTGGATGCTTCCAACTCAAAAATGACTACCCAAAAAAAGGTTTATTAAACAACAAGATAAAACAAACGGTAATTCCAACAACATACCTTCATAATCTTAGATCCATCAACGCGATATCTAGTTCGCTTTCCAACAATCTCAGCAGGTACAACCAAATCCTCCAATATGGCATCATGGACAGAAGTAAGAGTCCTGCTGCGGGGTCGTTGGGCAGCAGAGCCTCTCTTTGGGGGCCTCACTATCCTCCTGGTTGCAATGAAGATCACATCCTACAAGAAATGGGAACATCAAGAAATGCAAAAAGACAATGTCCCCTCATCTGTTAATTCATTGATTATCTAAAATAAAGAGAAGATACCAAAATGAAATATTAATCTAATTGCCATAGAGATTACACAAGAATCGGATGAATGAGCAATGTAATTCAACTCAGCAGCACATGACTTAAGGTGTAGAACAT
The DNA here is from genome assembly GCA_030864215.1 of Capsicum pubescens. NCBI lineage: Eukaryota > Viridiplantae > Streptophyta > Magnoliopsida > Solanales > Solanaceae > Capsicum > Capsicum pubescens. Next base: position 8,287,862 of record CM061540.1, on the reverse strand, counting down.
CAAAACAAGGATTGGATTTGAAGTACACAATTAATAGGCATTCCATTGCGAGAATGGTGCAAAGAGGATATAAAATAGAGTATACGACTAATTTTGCACCAATCATAAGACAGATTTTTGGTGGAATCCAGCAAGCAAGGACCGAGGGTAGACGATATTTTAGACAAATCACCATAGGAAGTAAGGATAGGCTAGCATTGGAATCACCACTGTAAAAAATCTTATTGATAGAACTAACAAAATGTGGCTAATACTAGTAAATGGATTCAAAATTCCATACTTTCAAAAACTAGAAAGCGTTTGATGGTTACCTTTCCACTGAATTTCTTCTCCAACTCCCTAACAAGACGGACATGGACCTTGCGGAAAGCTTTCCTCAGTCTGTAGGGCACGTGAATAACAACAGCTTTCCTATTTCCCGACACATCAATTTGACTGCACAGCAGTAAAACAGATTAAAATACCACATTGCAGTCAGATACATATTTACTAACAAAATACTACTAATAGCACCCTTACGCGGCTGAATTGATGTATAGATCCTTCAATTCACTTTTCAGCTCTTGGTTGGTGTTTTCCAAATCAAACAAAGCCTGTTCAGTAAAAGCTTACAATCATTATTTCACAAACATAAAATTATCAAATAATGAATTGAAGATATATAATAACTGGAACAATCAACTAAGGAATAAAAAATAACCTGTGCAACAGACTCCTCAAATTCAGATGGTTCAGCATCTTTGTCTTTGTGAATCTTTTGCCTTGACGTGTACATCTTCACAGATCTAATCAATCAACGTATCAGATATACAAACCTAAATATCACTATAACGAGCCTGTAGAAACTGACTGACAAGACCAAACAAACAAAAAATACAACACTCCTTTTTTCCAGAACATTCATAAGCTCTATCCTGATCATATGAAATTGACAGCTTTGGAATCATAAAGCCATTGAGATGTAACTCTCTATACAAAACAAACGACTTTGAAATCATACGGGCATTGAGATATAAAGCTCAACCTTGCTCGTGTGAAATGAACGACTTTGGAACCGTATGAACATTGAAATGTGAATCTCTACCCAACTGATACAACACAAACAACGTTGAAATCATACAGGCATTGAGATATAAAGCTCAATCCTGCTTGTGTGAAATGAACGACTTTGGAACAATATAGACATTGAGATGCAAATCTCTACCCGACTGGTACAACACAAACAACGTTGAAATCATACAGTCATTGAGATACAAAGCTCAATCCTGATGATGTGAAATGAATGACTTTGATATCATACAGGCATTGAGATAAAAATCTCTATATTGACAATACAGCATAAACGACTTCGAAATCATATTGGCATCGAAATACACATCTCTACACTGACAATACAACACGAACGACTTTGAAATCAAACAGCAATTGAGATATAAATCATTATATTGACGAAAAAACACTTAACAATTTTGAAATCATACAGGCACTGAGATATGATAATTAATACTTGTGATTCTTAATTAACAACGTTGAAAGTATACAAACATTGACGTTCGTTCTTTATCTATATGCTACTCAAGCAGTCAGAAAACTTATCATCAAAGGAGTAAAAATGCAATAGAAAACATACAGTTGTGAGCATTCTCAGGTATAATGAGGCAAGAAAAATGGAGGAAGAAGAGTACCTCTGAGTGTTCGGCGACGGCGGACAGATCTGTGAGAGTGACGGAATCACTTGCTTTGATAGAAGATAAAAACCCTAGGGCTTGGAGCGTTCAATATGTTATATAGAGAAAATTCAACGGTCCAGATGAGAGTAAAGTGCTGTGCGGTTTGGATTGACTGGGCCGGAACTCGGGTTAATAGAATGGGAAAAGGACCCTATATAGCCAATTCCAAAATAAATGGCCCAAGTTTGATCTATTGGACAAAAAGTTATCAGTCAGATATTTTTTTGAAAAAATTACGGAAAGTGATAAACTTAAGATCATAATTATAATAAATAGTAACATTTTTATAAAATTATATTTTATAGCAAAAATATCTTTTTTGGTATGAGTTGCTCCACACATGTGTTTTTTTGGTAACCTCTCCTATTTTCACTCCAATACTTTACCTCTCTCCAATCTTATTTTACCTTTTATTTATTTTTTTCTATAAAGTCCCCAAAATTGGCTAAGCGATTTAGAAAAAAATGCCCCATCGACAGGCTTGTGTGCTGGTACAACCACAACCCAACATGATGAGAGCGTCTCTCAAATGGATAGCACACTCGTTAAATATTGTATAGTTTTCTGTTTTGCTTGTGCATTCCGTGTGTAGCCACACACTGTGTTGAAAAAATACAAAGATTTGAGAAAAATAAAAAAAATCAGAGAATCGAGCAAAATTTCAAGTCTTGATGTTGAAAACTCCTCTAAATATGATTTAGAAGAAGATAAAGACAAAGAGTTGCTTATATATGTATTTATTAGCTAATGGGTACTAATTTGTATAGATATACAAATCTTATTGTATATATATACATTTGGGTCATGTGAATGTATTTATATTTTTGTATATACGTATGAAGTTTACATAGGTTTTTTTTGGATAGTATTGAATTTGGATTTGGATTTGGATTTTGATTGTCCTATGTCCTTTTAGAGGGTAACATATGTATCAATTTGTATGTATTTATTAGCTAACGGGTACTAATTTGTATAGATATACAAATCTTATTCTATATATATACATTTTTGAGGGCATGTGCATGTATTATGTATTTTTGATTACCTATCTGTATATGTGTATAGTTGACCTTTTTGTAATAGAGATTCAAGTCATGTATGCGCGCACACGCGCACACACATATATATATATATATATTTGTATTGTAAATACATATGCAAATTTGTGTATCTATGTATTTCGTATATTTTTGAAATATGTATATGTAATATAGATATATGTCTTTTAAGGAAAAGCAAAAATCTTAATCATTAAAAGAATAACCAGCTATGTAATTTTTGTAAAAATCTTAACTAATATAGATTTATTAGTTATGTAATTTAAGCAAAAATCTTTTAATAAAAGTCATTTAGGAAAAAGTGAAACCTCGGCTTTAAATGCATGGAGTAATTTAAGCATCATTCCTTATTTAACTCAATTGATTTGAAGAAATAGAGGACAGTAAATTTCATTTGTATATGTATTTCGATAGCAAATTTTACCTAAAATACAAAATACAACTTGCTATTTTATATAATTATCAAACAGTTGATATGAAACTCCTAATTATGAGCTTAAATTTGCTACTTATGATTTTTTTTCAAATTTTAACCACCGCTTTGAGTTCATTAGTTAAAACCAAGTTGACTATTTTGCCTTAGGAAAGGAAATAAAGTCTGAGCCTGCACCTATAATAATTTATATTTATAATCTATAATCTATAATATAAATGTTGTTGAACTTTTTGTCCTTCATTAAAAGTCTTTACTTTGGACAATAGCATTTTTTTCACTATTTTTTTCTAATATTTTTTTTATTAAAATATATTTATGGTAAAACCTTTCCTTATTAGAAATCATCATAATTAATCACAACTAATATTTTTTCATTAGTTTAAGAATTCTAAATCAACTAAATTTGATTTTAAGAAGACTTGAAAAAACTAGAAATAAATATAAAAATGTTAGAATAAGAAAAATTTAAGAAGTATCAAATTTTTAAAAAATTTAAGTACGTAATAAGAATGTAATCAATGATTTTGTAAAGATTTGACTTTAAAACCAATGAAAAATTTTAAATGTATAAAAAAAAAAAAGAAATAATCATACCACAGGTTCAAATTAATATTTCTCTCTTAGCCTCTAAGGAAAGAGGTACTGCATGACAAACACAAAAGTGACGATCAATCAACTACTTGAAACTTCTGGCTGTAGGATTTTTTAAAAGTGATTTGAACTTTTACACTTTATTAAAATCTACGCAATAGATAAAATTATTTAATTTTAAATAATCAAACGTTATACATGCGAGACACGTACGGTTGAGCTAGTTATATTAATATGCTTTTTATTTTTTCTAACTTCATAACCATTCATCTTTCTCCAATTCTTAATAGCTAAGAACCCTACAAAATTTATATTTTTTTCCTCTAATTCTTAATTTGTTTCACCTAGATTATCTAAATTGAGTTGGAGTTTTAACGTAGAGAGTGATGTGGGTGGATCAAAAAGGAGAAGGGGGCTAAAAAAGTCCACAAAATACCTATCTTTTTTTCTCAAATTCTTAATTTTTCCATCTAGATTGTCTAAATTGAGTTGATTTTTTTTTTTAAATGAAGGGTGGCGTTGGTGGATAAAGAAGAAGGAGGGAGAAAGAGAATAAAAAATGTGCAAAATGTGGAGGTTGATCGGGGATGGAAAGAAAAGGGTTATTGTGTTGAAGCTTAAAGTAATGGTGAGTGAGGAAGAACTTTAAAGGAAATGGATTGTTTTTGAAAAAAATTGTGTTTAATCATTTGGGGTTGCATATGATTGATATGATAATAGATATTGTGAAGATTTGGAATCAATGAATCGAAAGAGATTTCAGAGAAATGAAGTCGTGTATGTGATGTATATAAAAACTGTATATTTATTGTATAAATATTTATATGTATAAAATACAAATAGAGACTGTTTGGGATGTGTATAGAAATTATATAAATATTGTAGAGAGACTTCATAAATATTGTATTGAATATGTATATGAATAACTATTGCAACTAATGTTATATAGAATGAGTATAGAAACTATATTATTATTGTATAGAATTTGTATTTGAATAATTATTGCAGTTAAGGCTGTATGAAATTTATATAGAAACTATATAAATATTATATAGAAACTGTATAAATATTGAATAAAATATGTATCTAAATAACTATTGCAACTAATATTGTATAGAAACTGTATAACCGTTCTATAGAATTTGTATTGAATAATTATTGCAGTTAAAGATTGTATAGAGTGTATATAAAAACTGTATAATTATTGTATAGAATATGTAATTGTATATGATGCATATAGAAATTATATCATTGTTGTATGAAATATGTATATGAATAACTATTGCAGTTAAAAGTTGTATAAAATGTGTATAAAAATTCTATAATTATTGCTAGAACGTACATAAAAAATTGTATCATTATTTGTATAGAATATATATATGTATAGATGCGTATATAAAATATAAATTTATTATATAAAATATGTATTTGTATTTATGATATAAAAAATATATGTGTTTGATATCTAATATTGAAAAGAAACATTGAAAAGTAAAACAAATTATATACATATTTGTTTTGATATAAAAAATATGTACCAGTGAATTATATTATAGAGAAGAATATAAACATGAGCACCTCATGTTTTAGCATGCATGTAAAAGTCACGTGTCTTTCTTAAGCTTATATAAGTACACACTTATTTAATTTTTTATTTATTTTTGGTAAAGTATATATATATATATATATGCTAAATATTAGGAGAGTTACAGAAAATAGTAGTAGCAGGAATAGCAGGAGCATTCCTTAACAAAATAGCCGAAGAGACATGGCTAGAGATAGGAGCTAAAGTCTTAGAGTTATTGACGCTAGAATTACTTATTACAGACTGGTTTCCTAGAGAAACTAGGTGATGGCATACAGGCCAAGACACTAATATACTAGTACTAGCTCCATCTCGGTCGTGTTGCAGCAAAGCTTTCACAGTAGGAGGTGGAGAGACCAAAAAGGGTTTAGTTTGGATATGTAATAGATGAGATCCTGCTTTGGCAAGGCTATCTGTAACAGTGTTAGCAAGCCGGAAATTATGCCGTACCACTAGATTCCCAAGTTCCTCAACATTAACCTGCAAGAAGAGACTATGTTAGTTTAAGGAGAAATTGGGTGCTGAAGAAGTTGGATAAAATCTGTACAGTCCGACTCTATTTCAAGAGGTGTGCACGCAAAGGATGATACCATACACAAGCCTTGGTGAAGAGCTTCCAACTCAACCATCGTGGTTGAATTACCCATGCTTTTGTTGGAGAACCCAACAATCCATTGGCCGTCAGCATCGCGAATGACTCTGCCGATGCCGATGCAGTTGGATGTATTTGAGAATGAGCCGTCTACATTAAACTTATAAGTTCCTTGCTTAGGGGGAACCCACTTAATATTGACAGTAATAGTGTTGGTTAGGTTGCTAGGTAAGCGCGAATAATAACGAAATTCCTCAACCTTGTGATGCACCAATTCAATTGACAGAAAGTTAACATTTTTGTGAAAAACATTCTGATTATGATTTAGCCAAAGGTTTCATAACGCAAAAGGTAAAAAGTCGAGCCATTCCGAAGGATGGTTGAAGAAAGAGAGATGTGATTTTTTCATCACTTGGAGCTAATGGAGATTGGAAAAATCGAAGTGGGAGCTGTTAATACCTATGTTAATCTAGAATTTTCTAGCTATGAAACAGTGGAAGAAGATGTGCACAGCAGATTCTGGAGAAGAATTATAAACACTGCAAAGAGGGGAAGGAGAGACACCTATATGGTGGAGGTAGGATGAAATAGGAAGCCTGCCATAGGAGCACAACCAAAGAAATTTTTTTATCTTTTCTAAATTGCGAAGGTTCCAGATCCATTGGAAATCATAATTATTACTGTGATGGCTGATAAGAGAAAGGTAGACTGATTTGGTAGATAAGAGGCCATTAGGATTAAGGGCCCAGCAAGGTTTATCTTGATTACCCAAAGTGTTGGAGGGACAAATAGCAGTAGCACGATGGATAATATCTGAGGGTATGCCAAAAGAAATCTTCTCCCACTCCCAGGAGTGCCCGTTCCATATATCGGATAAGCGAAGCTTATCTTCATTCCGGTGAAGGGGGCCTGAGAGTACCCGGCGTAGGGAAGGGACGTTGGGAATCCATCGGTAAGACCAAACGTTGATGAAGGCCCCCGAAGCCGGAGCCCATGCAGTCGATTTATTTACAAATAACACCTCCAAGGAGAATATTTTTCCAGATGAAGGAACGAGTGGAGGACTGGTGCCAATTATTATACTTGGAGACTAAAGTTCGAGCCCACAGAGAGAAAGGTTGAGTAAACATACGCCAGAAAAGACTGGTGAGAATTGCTTTGTTTTTGTTTTCACAGTCACAAAGCCCCAAGCCTCCGTTTACTTTTGGTTTAGTAACTTGTTCCCAACCAAGATAATGAATTTTGCGTTAGACCGAGGAGGACCCCCACAGAAAGTCCCATTGAATTTGGTTGATGGAATGAGAAATATTTTTAGGGAGCTTAAAGTACTGCATGGTGTAAGCCGGGATCGCATTAAAAGTAGATTTGGCTAGTACTAAACGTCCCGATTGAGAGAGGAAATTAGTTTTCCAAGAAGTGAGCTTTCTGTGCATATTATCTAATATAAATTAGAAGTCGTTGCATTTAGGCTTGTTATTAAGAATAGGGAAGCCTAAATATTTTCCAAAATTTTTCGCAGGTGAAATGCGCATTAGGCTCCAAATAAGGTCCTTAACGGCCGTCAGACATTTTTTAGAGAGTAAGGCTTTGGATTTAAACACATTAATGTTTTGGCCTGAAAGGGAGCAGAAAGATTTAACGCAATTAGCAATAGTGTGAACTGACTTGAAAGTAGCCTTAGAGATAAACGTCAAATCGTCAACAAAGAAAAGGTGTGACAACTGGGGGCCGTAGGGGAAAGGGTAATTGGATCCCAAGCCAGGAGATCGACTTGATGGTTTATATAAGTGGAAAACATCTCCATACAAAGGATAAAAATATATGGGGACATGGGGCCCCCTTGGCAGATTCCTCTGGAAGGCGAGAAGTAAGTCGTTTGGGTGCCGTTGACAAGAACAACTATGCTACTAGAAGAGATGCAGTTCATTATGAGGGAAGTAATTTTAGGAGAAAATTTGAAGTAGAGGAGCGTACGATAAACGAAGGACCATTCAAGACGGTCGAACGCTTTTTCGAGATCCAGTTTGAGCATAAAGCATCCTTTCGTACTCTCAGTACGACGAAGATAGGTAATAAGCTCCTGGACAAGAATAGCGTTATCGCAGGCTCTACGACCTTTAAGGAAACTAGATTGGTGAGGACCAATAAGATATGCTAAGTGGGGCTTGATACGATTTGCAATAATTTTTGTAATCAACTTATAGGTAGTATTACATAAACTAATTGGCCGGAAATTCTGAAGTTTGTTAGCATTAGCAAACTTTCGAATGAGACATAAGAGAGTTTCATTAATAGAATGAGGAACTCTTTGGTTGGTGAAGACCTAATGACAAAGTTCCTTGATGGAGGGGCCGACGGTGTGCCAGTGGGATTGAAAGAAGTGGGGGTGCAATCCATCCGGACCCGGAGCCTTAAAGGGCTTGAAAGAGAAAAGGGCCTGAGTGATTTCCACGTCTTGAAGGGGGGAATCAAGACACGAAAGATCAAACTAGTGGCACCTAGCAGGGGAGGTGGTGATATGTTTCCAGTAGGAAGTGGAGTGACTAGTGGTAAAACAATTAACAAAACAGTCCAAAGTGTGGTTGAAAATTTTGACAGGATCAGTGATCCAGTTATTCTAAGCGTCTTGGAAATAAGAGATTTTATTTCTGCGACGTCTATTGAGAATGGAAAAGTGAAAAAAACTAGTGTTAGCATCCCACTGCTGAAGCCAATTGATACGGGATCGCATGCGCCAATAGTCTTCTTCAATTTTGAGGATTTTGTTAAACTCAGTCCTAAGGTCCTTTTCAACATTCTGAAGAAAACTACTAAAAGGATAGGCAGGAGAGATTTGAATGCCAAAGAGCCTTGCTAAAATAGTTTTTTTGTTCTTCTTAATATTTCCAAAGGTGTCTCTACTCCAGTTCAAAACAGTCTGCTTAAAGATAGGGATAGCCTCTAAAACTGTATGGCAGTCCCAACTAGCTTTGACCACATTATCAAATTCCGGATGGTCCATCCAAAAATTTTCAAGCCTAAAAGGGTTGCCTCCGCCCATAACAAACTTATTACTAAGGGAAATAAGGAGAGGATTATGATCTGAGTAGGTTATCGGGAGATGAGTAATATGGGTATTCGACCACTGATCTGTCCAAGCGGTATTCGCAAAGACTATCTAGTCTCTCTAAAATGAGCCCTTTGTTATGTTTACGATAATTTGACCAGGTATACTTACTACTCTTGTAACCTAGGTCAAGTAAATTACAGTGATTTATACAGGACCAAAAATCAAGGCTTCTTCTATTGTGGATGTGTCATCCGCCCCATTTATCAGATTGAGACAGAATTTTATTAAAGTCACCGGCAATCAACCAAGGGCCATTTATATCATTAGAAATAGTTTCAAGGCTATGCCAAAGAGAACGACGCTTATTTAAATCATTACTTGCATAAATAATGGATAAAAGGTAGTAGTAGGTTTTCGGATGTACCTGTATCATGGCACGGAGTTCTTGTTTAGACTGACTTTGCCTAGTGACACTCACAAAGTTTGCATGCCAAAGTTGTACAATGCCCCCTCCCGACTGTCCTTGAGCAAGAACTTTCCAGTAGTCATCAAACCCGAATTCGAACATAAGACTCAAGTGATCATGCCTCTTAGTTTCTAGTAGCGCAACCAGACAAGGGTTGTGCATGTTAAGAAGTTCTCTAAAGTTTTGCCTAAAATTCTCATTATTAACTCCCCTTGTGTTCCAAACAACAAAGCTAGTGGCGTGAGTCATGGGGGTGAAAAAGTTTGGGTGAGAAGAGGAGTTGGCCCCAAGAGAAAATTAACTGCACCTAAGAGTGGGTGTCATCACTACTGCAAACTTGGTTATGACACTATTGGTGGCTGGACGCAGGTCAAAGGAGCTCTTCAGTAAAGAAATTGGACAGAAGTGAACATACTTCTTGTCCTCGTCCTCGGGGAAGATCATGAGACTCGTTTTTTTGAAGGTGGAGATCTCCGTGAAGGAGGTTCTTTTCATATGCTCCGACTCGAGGGCTTGGACAGGGACTAGTGGTGGAGTAGAGGGAAGCAAGAATTGGCCCTGTTGGAGTGGGATGGGAACTCATGGAAAGAAAAGGGGGTCCGTATTGATCACTGATCAAGGAGTGAAAAACGGGGTCATAACAACTTCTTGCAAGTTGGGGAACTGAGCTAGTAGATGAGGCAAATTCCATAAGGTCTACATTCTGTGGAGTGATTGATTGGGGTAGTGGATCCATGATGTTCGTGAGCCACATTTGGTTCATGAAGTATTTTATGGCCCGTTTTATGCCTTCCGAGATCAGTTGGGAAAGAAACTTCTGATTTTGTAAAATGACCAATGTTTTGACTCCATTGATGTCCATCGAGAACAATGCGGCTTTTCCTTTGAGGGCCTTCTCAATCCATGTTTGTGGCTGATAGAGTGGATGAACTGGTTGGGTTGCATAGATGAGAGGATGGCGGGGGACATGAGGTGGTATCGTTGGAATTTCCATGTTGAGAGCGTGGGAGCCGAGGGACAGGGGAAATTTAAACTTTCTGATGAAGTGGGACAACAAAACGGTTGTTCATCTTCAGTTGAGTGATCTGAAGTATTTAAGTAATGGGAGTTAGAGTGAAGTGGGAGAGGCAATGATTTTATGGAAGAGTGAAGTAGTGAGTAAGAGGTGTTGGTATCTGTTAAAACCGCGGAGCTAGTAGTAGAGGAGTTAAGAATTGAGATGTTTTGCATGCATTGGTCGGATGTTAAGTATGCTGACAGTAAACCTGTCAAACGGGCCGGGCTGGCCCGGCCCGAACCGGCCCGAACCGGCCCTACATATCAAACCGGACCGGTTTGACCCGGCCCGGTAAGCCCTAGGGCTTTAGGGTTCCGGGTTCCGGTCCGGTTTTTTTTTTAAAATGGGCCCGGTTAACCCGGCCCGGACCAACCCGGTCCAGGCCCGCCGGTTAACCGGCCCGGAACCGGCCCGGAATTAAAAAAAAAAAAAAAAAAAAAATTATTGGGCCAAACTAGCCGTTGGCCCAACGGCTATATTACCGTTTTTGGGTCCAAACGGCTAGTTTGGGCCCATTAACTTAAAAAAAAAATATTTTTTAATCCCCAAAATAAATCTATAAATACCCTACAACTTCAAATCATTTCTCACACAATTTATCACTCTCTCAAATCTCATTCTCTCTCAAATCTCATTCTCTCTCAAATCTCAATTCTCAATTCTCAAATATTCAATATATTTAATTTCTTAAAGTGTTCAATTTAAATTTTTAATTTTTCGTTTACAAAGTACGAGCGGAAGTTTCTAAAGTCGCAATCTTCGGATACTTCCAAAATTTGGTATTGTCGTTCCATCTCTTACGTTTAATTTTTATTTATTGTATTAATTGTTTAATATTTAATTTTATTATATTTGTGTATTTTGAATATTTTTAGTTTAATTTAATTTATATTATGGATAAATTAAAAAACCTCGCTACTAAAGGTGTTAGAAATTTTTGTCCCGGAAGCGGTAGTGGTAGTAAAAAGCGAATTACTAGCGGTAGAGGTAGTTCAAGTAATAGATATACCCGTGTGACTTCGCCTCCGGTACCGCTTGGTACACCTTTTGAGGAAGAAATAGGTGTAGGTGCTCACGATATGGATTATGTAGAATTTCAGGAAAATTACGGTATAGAAGAAGAAAATGAAGTAGATGCAGTTAATGTAGACGAAGATGATGAAAATATTGCTGAAACACCCGCAGTAGGACATGCTAACGTTAGATCTGAATCAGTTAATCTCCCTTCCCGTCCTCCCAGTGCCCCAAAACCCCGTAAAAGAACTAGTATTGCATGGCAATTTTTTGAACGTATATCAGATATTGAGGTGCAGTGCAATATTTGTCAACAAAAATATAAGCATAGAAGTGGCGGTAAGCAAGGGGGTACGGGTACGTTAATGAGACATATAGCTGAAGATCACACTAGAGAGTTGAATATTGCAAAAGGTGGTGGGGATGTTGGTGGGTCAACGCAAACTAGAATGGACCCAACAACCGGTCAAGTAGCGAAAAAGTATAATAAATTGAGGGACAGAGAAGAAATAGCTAAAATGGTAGCTGTGGGTTGTTTGCCTTTTAGTTTTCCTTCTTCTGATGCCTTTATTCGTTATATACAAGCAATTTATAATCCTATGTTTAATGGTATTCCTAGAACTACTTGTCGGTCTGATATTTTTAGACTCCATTCACAATATTGTTTTTATTTATCAACATTCTTAAAAAATATTCAATGTAGATTGTCCCTAACTTCCGATCTTGGTCGTGCTGTAAATAAAAATGATTATTTAACCGTTACTTGTCATTGGATGGATAGTAATTTCATAATGCAAAAACGTATTCTTGCTTTTTTATATGATGAAGATCGGAAACATACTGGACAATTTATTGCTGATTCTATTATTAAAATTGCCGGATATTATGGTATAGAAAATAAAATTTTATGTATTGCTTTTGATAATGCTTCTAACAACAAGACTGCTATAACAAAAATAAAATCTACGCTATCTCCGCCCTTTCCTGAAATTTTTCATGTTAAGTGTGCATGTCATATATATAATTTAATTGTAAAAGATGGTCTTGACTTTTTTGAGGTTTATATTGAAAAAATTCGTCTTGCTGTTGGTTTTATTCAAGGAAATAATCGTAGATCTAGAATTAAAGAATTTAAAGTTAAATGTCAAGAAAATGGACTTGCACCGATTTTGATGCCTGAGGAAATTGATATTAGATGGAATTCTACGTATGAATTTTTAAAAACTTGTTATAAATATAGAATTCCTATTACACTAGCTTTTAACCAACATTGTGGTTCATTTGCTGATTCTGCTGATTGCATGCTACATAATTCTGATTGGGTTATAATTAATGATCTTGTTAAGTTCTTAGAAAAATTTTATGTAGCTACGGTTGAATTTTCCGGTGCATATTATCCTACTGTTTGTAATATTTTGGCATATATAGCCGATATTTCTGGTTTGCTCCGACAATATAAAGATAAAGAAGGTTATAAAGAAGCTGTTGGCGCTATGTTTACGAAATTTAAAAAATATTTTTTCCCGATTCCCCCTATTTACTTGGTTGCTGCTATGTTAAATCCGTGCATGAAATATAATCATATGTGTCACTTTAGTACTCTTATTTATACTAACTTAGAAATAAATACTAACCATGATTCTGAACAAATACAACCTGATTTGTGGACGGCTACGGCTGATGCAAAAGATTATATAGAAAAATTATATAATCACTATGCTGATTTATTTGATTCAGCCGTACCTACAAATATCACTCCAACTGTCGCTCCTCATCCTCCCGAGGAGCCATCAGCTTCTAAAAGGCCGGCACATAGTGGTTTTCCTGATTCGTTTTATGATTTAACTTGTTGGAACAGTGTGGATGAGAGAGCTTACACATCAACTTATCGGGAAGAGCTAAAATATTATCTGCGGACGCCACCAGAGGATCGCAGACGACGGATCAACACGCTGGATTGGTGGAGGAATAATGAATCACAATATCCTGTACTTTCAAGATTAGCCAGAGATATCTTGAATGTTCCTATGTCAACCGTTGCATCAGAGAGCGCCTTCAGTCAGGGACGACAGCAGCTTGGAGACAACCGACACTCATTGGGAAGCAACGCAATGAATGTTTTAGTTTGCCTCAGAGATTGGATTAGAGCAGAAAGAAGAAACCAAGGAATGGAACCAGAGCCCAACGACGACCTCAAACTTGAAGAAATTATGACTTCACGGGAGAACTCAGCAGAATCAAGTCCAATGCAGGGTTTTTCCCCCGTTGACTTCGACTACCCTATGCAAGTTCCAATTAATATTAACATGAATGAGTTGGAAAAAATGATGCATAATTTATAGATTTTTCATTCATGTAAATTATAAATTTTGGATCATTTTGCAATCAATAAAATTCCACAAATTCATTCACTCCTTAGTCGTTGTTTTTTATTTTTTTTTATTTAACGATTTATAATTTTAATATCTTCTATACAAGTGTATATTTAATGTATACATGTGTATATGTTTATATATCTTATATAGAAGTGTATATTTAATGTATACAGGTGTATATATCTTCTATAGAAGTGTATATTTAATGTATACATTGTGTATATAGCGTATATAGTGTATATATGTGAATAGATCTTCTATAGACATGTATATTTAGCGTATACATGTGTATATGTTTTATAAATTAGTATATAACTATACAAATATATATTGTAATGTATATATATTGTAGTATATCTCATTTAAAGTATTACATATACATAGAATAGAGTGTATGAATGTTAATAGATCTTCTATAGACGTGTATATTTAACGTATATATGTGTATATATTTTATAAATTAGAATATAACTATACAAATATATATTGTAATGTATATATATTGTAGTATATCTCATTTAAAGTATTACCTATACATAAGAATAGAGTGTATATATGTGAATAGATCTTCTATAGACATGTATATTTAACGTATACATGTGTATATGTTTTATAAATTAGTATATAACTATACAAATATATATTGTAATGTATATATATTGTAGTATATCTCATTTAAAGTATTACATATACATAGAATAGAGTGTATGAATGTTAATAGATCTTCTATAGACGTGTATATTTAACGTATATATGTGTATATATTTTATAAATTAGAATATAACTATACAAATATATATTGTAATGTATATATATTGTAGTATATCTCATTTAAAGTATTACCTATACATAGAATAGAGTGTATATATGTGAATAGATCTTCTATAGACATGTATATTTAACGTATACATGTGTATATGTTTTATAAATTAGTATATAACTATACAAATATATATAGTAATGTATATATATTGTAGTATATCTCATTTAAAGTATTACATATACATAGAATAGAGTGTATGAATGTTAATAGATCTTCTATAGACGTGTATATTTAACGTATAGTCGTTGTTTTTTATTTTTTTTTATTTAACGATTTATAATTTTAATATCTTCTATACAAGTGTATATTTAATGTATACACGTGTATATATCTTCTATAAAAGTGTATATTTAATGTATATATTATGTATATAGCGTAGATAGTGTATATTTGACCGGTTTTTAACCGGGTTTGACCGGGTTTGATCGGGTTTTAGTGGGTTTGACCGGATTGGGTTAAGTGGGCCGGTTCCGGGTGGGTTTTAATATTTTTACTGTGCAGCCCGGCCCGGCCCGGACCGGTTAAGGCCAAACCCGGCCCGTAACCGGCCCGGAAACCGGTAAGAATGAGAGGGCCGGTTCCGGGTTGAACCGGCCCGGCCCGTTAGACAGTCTTAGCTGACAGTGAGGACAAAGGGTTTTCTTGTTGAGTGGTATTTGGAAAAATGATTGCCATGTCAGCCCTTTGATCAGACGTAGTTGGTAAAATTTTTGGGTTATCTACAGTAAGATTAGGAGAGTTTTCTTGGGAAAACGACACGTTGCTGACACTGGGGGATGTGTCAGTGAAAATTTCTCTTGTTTGTAACGGAGGACATGAAAAAGTGATATTTTCTTTTTTGGGGGCTCGGTTATTTGCAACCATGGGCCCTGATATTACATCATTACTTTCTTTGAGGAAAAAAATATTTGGAGTAGATGAAGAAGTAGCATTTAATGCTGCAAATTGATTAGAACAGGGAAGGGAGGTGAGAGACAAAGGTTCGGCAATATCCCTACTGAGTGATGTAATACTTTTTTAGTAACTCCCAAGTTTATTTTTACCTTTGACATCTTCTTTGCTGGGGAGAGAATTAGAAGTGTTAGGACGCAGAGGCGAGGCAGAAGAGAACGTAAAAGATGGCGACTTCGTACCTGTACTTGTGTTTACCGTATTTACCTTAGTTGTTGGTGCTTCATCTGCAGGACGAGCATGGCGGATATCAGTAGGTTCAGCTGCTGGATGGGCATGGTGGACATCAGTAGCTTGTGCTTCTCCTCCGGCATATCTGCGACTGTTTATTTTCCGTTTTGGAAATTTAATCGTGTGCCATTCTTGGATGGGGAATTTGGGTTCCATCGAAGCTAGTTGCGAGCTCGGGGGGGAAGGAGATGATGGTAGAGGTGTTGGATTATAGTGGCACTCATCTATAGTGTGACCAAATTGACCACATGTAGTACATAGAAAACCTTCTCCTTCGTATAGAATATGTTGCATATGGCTACCAATTTGGATACTGCTGAGGACTGGTTCCTCCATGGGAATTTGAACACACAGTCTGGCATAACGACCCCTGAGGGCGGAGTTGGTGCAAGCATCAATTTTTAGTAATTTATCAATGACATTACCGATCTTTTAAAGTAATTGGGAATCATAGAACTCCGTAGGAAGCTGGGGGAGTCGAACCCAAACCGCAGAGTAAGTTACTTTTTTCTTTTCTGGAACAAAGTTTGGTTCCCAACGTTTGATCGATAAATAATGACCATTGATGAACTAGGGCCCATTTTGAAGAATTTTGGAGACGCTCAATCAGAGGGAAAGATTCGGCCAGTTGCCAGAGAGAGATGAGCTTATCCCGGAGATATTGATATGTTACTTTCTTGCCCAAAAGTTTAATGATAAGTGAATGTTTCCAAGGGGAGCACAGTTTGTCTGTTTCTTCCTTGGATAGGGAAGTAATTTTCATCCCATTATCTAAGACTTCAATATCGTTAGTATCATTTGAGCTATCTGATGCCAAACATTCTTCCACATGCAAGGAAGTAACTTGCTCTGTAGCTAATAGTTTAGACTTGAAGGATTCAGTATTGTTGTAGATGCTCATTTTATCTGGGGGTTTGGGGGGAATAAGCTTGTAAGCTTGCTGGCTATTTGGTTGTGTTTCTTCAAGATCCATGATATTTTCTTGATTTTTTTTTTTTACTTGTAAGCTTCTTCAAGAAGCATCCAGATATAGGTAAATTCAAGAATACTTATTTAATTTCTTAACTATCCTTTCAACACATAATTTATATTTTTTGAATTGTCAGTTACGTGTGTGTCTTAACATGAGCAAAAAGATTAAAAGTCAAATCTTAAAATTAAAGAATAAAAACTAAGGAAAAAAATAAAAACGTCAGACAGCGCTGCCAAACAATTCAGAAGTGCAAAATTCTATAATTTGAAATTTAAATTGAAGGACTATTTCAGTGGAATTTATTTAGGCCAAAGGGCTATTCTTGTCCTTTTCCCTAATAGAATTTCAACCCATTCCGTTTATATTTTGTACTAGATAGCGATGATTTTCATTATTCATCTCAGCTCCGTTGAATTGCATACATATCTTGTTTATTTTTTCTTGGTTTACATAACTTGTTGTTTGTTTTCTGTGTATGTAAATAGTATTCTAACTGATGTAGGTTGGTAGAGATGAAAAAAGTATTGCAAAAATTCATTTTTTTTTTTAATTTAAAGCAAATAAAGACTCCACCCGAGCTTCTTCGTAACCATTCACGCCAGACCCTTTTTCAAAGTTCTGTTTTGAAAATTTTGTCGTCGCCCTTTGGACTTTCTAAACACAGTAATCTAAGTTGAAATATTTTAAAGTGTAGGCTGTCTAGCCAATAGGGACATAAAGTGTGAGTATTTTCACTCTTTGTATATAGTTTAGTATTAGGGGTTAAAGGTCTAATTACATAACTAACACTAAATGAAAGAGCCAAATACATTTTCTCACCCACCTACAATCGATTAGAAACTTATTCAGTAGGTACCGAATGAAATTTCAGAGCATGATGAAATCCTTTTTTTCCAATAGGAATTGATTGATCTTATTATTAGAATATTTAGATTCAATTGAATATGCTCCTTTCATGTTATTGACATTATTTATACTTGGTCAAGACTAATTCATGTTAATAAGATGTTAGTCACGTATTTACAATACGAAGCTGTGTAAAATTTTATTAATAAAATGAAGATGTGAGTAGTTTAATTCAAAATTTTAAAATACTATCTAATATAAAGAATATATGTTTTTTTTTCATAGTTTTTTTAATCTAAATTTTATAATGTTTAAACAAAAATAAAATCCTAAAATTCTCTATTAATTAAAAATATTGGAGTCTTAAATTTCTGAATGCCTGAAGCAAAAACTTCATTAGCCTCCCCATTAGACCACCTCCTTCTGTGTTGATTTAATTTGAACTTATATTTTAAAGTAGCATTTTCAATAGGGAATTCTAGACTTGGCTCCGGTCATTTCACACTGGCCTCATAGAATGTGAAACATACAAGCAATTGCTAGAGAGTCATACATATCGTCGAATATATATCGAACAAAATCTTTTTAAGAAATAAAAGAAGATTTTCAATAAAATTCATCTGCTAGTCATGTCATAAGTTTAATGGGTAATCTGACATGTCACGTCATTTTTGTGATACGAGAAAGGTGATTTTCCGGTTGAAATGACTTTCTAGAAAAGTTAAGTTAAATTAACAAATTTTGATGTTACAACAAAATTCAAGTGTGACTTTTACGGTATAAGTCTATTAAGTAATTAACTCTCATTTGTTTTAGAGTTTGCAAACTAAATTTAATATGATCCAAAGAGAATATTTTGAGTATGTAGAGAAATGAATAGAGTGTTGAATGAACCTCCAATTTTCTTAATACTCCCTCCGTCTCATTTTACCCGTATCAAATTTTCCAATTTGATGTCCCATTTTACTTGTGCTTTTTTACTTATCAAGACAAGACAATTTTTTTTTTCCGTTATACCCTTAGCGTAATTGATTACTTCTTGTTATTAGCATTCTTGAAAAATATTGCAAAGAGGAGTACCATTAAGAGTACACCATTAAGAATATAAATGGTGCTTTGGTATTAACCATCCATCAATATTGGAACTAACAACAAGACGCAATTAAGAGGGGGAAAATGGTAAAGTTACATTACCAATCATTGTTTTCTTAATAGCTGTGTCATCCCAATTTGGGACGGGTAAAATGGAACGGAGGGAGTATTATATATGACAAAGACGAGAAGTGTATAGAAAAAAAAAAATGGTTCCACTTGTGGTGAAATTTGGAAAATGGCAAAATAGTTTACAAAGAAAATGAACAAGTCGTGCCTTTTTGTTTTCAAAATCTTTTTATGCACCAAGTCAACTTAATTCTCATAAAATCATTCTTTTTATACTATTTTGAAAATAATTCTTTGCATCCATTTCTAAGATCATCTCCCAGTCAAATCAACATGAAGTTTCATTTCTAACACAACCATTGAATTGAAATTAGTTTATATATTATAACAATTATAGGTACAAATGGCAAAAATGGTTCTTCATGTTTGGTGCTATGTTTAAAATGTAGTTTTGAGCTATTTTGACCCTTAATAGCATCAAAATGTTAGGTTTAAGTTTAATCCCTTCCATTTCATTGTTCTCGTAAAATTAACAACCAAACTTGTAAAATATATGACCTAGACTGAAGTGTTCACTTTTTAACTTATATGGCTAAAGTTGTTTCGGATTATATTTGAGATAGTATCATTTTAAATTTACCTTCAAACACAAGTGATCATATTTATTATTTTATTCGAGGCCTCAAGATCATTGTGATAAATACTAAGAAAATTGAATATGAGATTATTTCTTCCCTTTTTTCATATCAAAAGTCCTGTACAATGATGAGATTGAAATTGAATTGTTCCAAATTTAAGACCCAGTCATCCACTAAGAATTAATAGTAATTACTGTACTATGTCATATGATTAACTCTTTAATGGGCGGCCAGAAAAATCTTTCATATTTTTCTGCTTCCAATTTTTAAATCCGTCTTTCGTGGAATTTCAAGATTTTCTAAATGTTGAAGTGACTTCATTCCACTGTAAAAATTGTTGAAATATGATCACACACAATTTCTTATGATTTAAGGTATGTAATTCATGATACTGACGACCTTAAAAATATGGGAAAAGGACACTGCGTAATACTTTTTAAAACAAATAGCTTAAGTTTGAAATTTTGCCAAAAAGTGGCCAGTCGGATAAAGTATTTCCACTTTATAGTCATTTCCTAATTTGGATCACTTTGGCTCATGAAGTTCATATACAGTCCATATATAGTACTGATACAATTCATATACAATACTGATACAGTTTTCAACTTGGGTCATTCGTCCTTTTTAAAAATATTTTAATTTTTTTCTTTTGCTATAAATTTTTTAACTGAAAAATATTCTATTTTTTATTGTTTAAAAATAATAATTAAATATATTTATATAAAAACAGTATAATTGTTATATAGAATATGTATCTATATAAGATATATGTATAGAAATTGTATAGTTCTATCAAATATGTATATGTATAAAATATATATAAAAAATATACAGAAAATGTATAAAAATTATATAATTATTGTATAAAATGTGTAAAAAAAAGTGTTCAATTATTGTATAAATTGTGTATCGAAACTGTATAATTTTCGTATAGAATATTTATATGTATAAGATATATATAGAAGGTGTGTAGAAATGGTACAGAACAAGCCAACAAATTGAAATGACTAGAAAATGGAAGTTAAATTCCATGGCCATTTTCGTGGAAATAATTAAATTTAAAATGTCGTTTCTGTTCTTTCCCCAAAAAATATTTTGCTTGAGATTGGTGTATTTCCAAATTTAATAAGATATATATGTGAGATATTCCAAATATAATAATCATAGCAAATTCTGAAATTATGATCATTATATGAATCATAATCGTATGCAAGAGGTAAATTCACCTTTGTTGTAAATTCATTTCTCACGTGTACGAGCCTATTCTTTCTTTTTGGCTCTTTATAAACCTAGGACAATTCTTTATAATAAAGTGAAGAAAAAGAAAGTTTATATCATCCAAAATAGTTTTCATTTTCGTATAAAAGATATAATTTCTGTTTTGATCATAGATTTTGAGTTATAACTTGAAAATTTGAATTTTTGAAGTTGTGATTTTTGAAATTTGAAGGTGTGTTTAGATATGCATTTTACTTGAAAAAAATTTGAAGTTTTGTAAGTGAAAGTTCCAAAAATTCATAAAGCTGGTCTGAGCAAGTTTTTAGGAACTCTTTTTTTTCTAAGTTCAAAACAATTTTTTTAACCAAACAGATATTTGAAAATAAGATTTGAACATTTAATCCAAAACCTATGACCAAAAGCTATTATTAGTTTGTATCTTTACTCAAGATATTATCCTTTTAATTAATATATTTTCAAAAAGTGTGCGATAAAAAAAAATTATGACGAGTAAAATGGATCGATAGAGTATCAATTATCATCCCTTAATGGATCCCCCTGTTTACATGAATTGACTCAATAAGAACCAAGGAGGAACCTGGCAAATATCAAAAGAACAATATTCGTGCTTTCAATGACATGTTTATCAGTATTTTTACACACATTATTCTACTTTTGACTTCTTCATACAATCAATCCCCTCTATTAGGAAATGTAAGTGTTGGAACAGAAAAATACTACTCTTTTTTTTCAAGAAGAAAAAACTCGAGAAATCTTATAAGCTCGGTTAATTGACTATATATTTTTTTTAACTTGTTGGTGATGGTTCGATTTTCCATCTCGTAAACCTATTCCACTGCCCACAGTTTTTCCTTTAATAATAAGGAACAGTTGAATTTAGAACTAGCATCAATCAAGCCATATCAACTTCAATCAAGTCATATCAACTACTAGTATTCCTATCTACAATAGCTCATATCCTGTTTCTGGTAGAAAAATTCATCCATATTGCTCCAAAAGCTGTCAGATAAAACATCACCAGTCAGCTTGTTTTGATCTCCACTCATTTGGTCATAATCCATCACATCGTTATAGTAATTTCCAGTTGCTAATTGTCCATAATTATCCACTTCATAACTGTTGTCATCAACTGGAAAATGAGCCTTGACAAAAGAATTTAAGTCAGAATCGCCAATGTCGCGTGGTGGAATTTTAGGACATTCTGACATAATGTTGGTAGAATTATAGATATTCGACGAATGTGAACTTGAACAGCTGCTGCTCCTGCTGGTGTTGGTGCTGTTTTTCTCTATGTTGAAACCTTGTGGAGTTGATTGTGGACTTTGAATTGATGGCATAACAGAAGAGGAGCTCTGTATCTTTTGAAGAAGCCGCGGTATCCACAAACAACGAATCATTTCTTGAAATGCTGCACTATTCGCGTCAATCTTCAGATTCCTCGCTTGTTTCTGCACTCTCGTTCTCCAGTAATTCTTGATCTCATTATCCGTTCTCCCCGGTAGATATTGCGCAATTTTTGACCATCTGTCAAGGACAATCACAAAAATTATTAGTAAAACAAAACTTTGATACCAAACCAGTAATTATTAAATGAGAGAGAGAGAGAGTGCTAGACCATTGAAATCAGTTTCATCTTAGAATTCAAAATATAATCAAAGAAGTAAACACAAGAAGAATCAAGCAGTACTATATATATGATACCTGTTGCCCAACTTGGAATGAAGTTCAAGAATCATGAGCTGTTCTTGTGGAGTGAGATTTCCTCGTTTAACGTCCGGTTTAAGGTAATTCAGCCATCTCAATCTGCAACTCTTGCCTGTTCTCTTCAGACCTACAGAAAAGAACATGTAGCTTTAGTGAAGGAATAAATAAAGCACAAGTGAAAGATTCAACAACGACTATATAGAAGAATTAGGTACCAGCATGTTTAGCTAGCATATTCCATCGGCCTTCCCCATGATTGGTAATGTAATGGACAAGGAGATTGTCTTCTTCAATAGTCCATGGACCTCTCCTCAATTCAATATCATCATCACTAGAGCTGCTACTTGAAGTTTTAGACAAGAAAGACATGTCTGTTTCCATATTGAGAGACTATTAATTTGTACTGAAATATGATTTGAGTACAAGCAAAAGAGGTAGCAGCCAACTCAGATTTTTAAGTTGCAGAGTCTGGTAGTACAACTTTATATATTATTAGTACTACAAGTAGATGCTGCGTGGAACTTGCCTCTAAATGTAAATTTCCAAAAGTCTTAACCAAATAGAAGGCTGAGAAAATTAACCAGAATATTAGATGACAACTTTTTTTAACTATATAATTTGGAAAGTTCGTCGTACGTCGGTTTGAAACTAAAAGTAAGTCGTCCATTAAGGTGACCAAAATTAAGGGTGGACAGCTCGATCGATTCGGTATTTTTAAAATTTTAATTCAATAACTGATGATAGAAAGTATTCGATAATCGATAAATTAAACTTCAATTTATACGATATTTGATAGTATTATATTCTTATTTTATCTAATTAAATTTCTAAAAATTAACCTATTCACAGTGAAGACAATTATTGTAAAACTGAAGTGAAGAATGGAGGGTGGACCTTTTTGAGTTTTGAACAGACAATGAGTCGATTATATATATATATTCATACTCGAATACCATAATTAAATTATACTCCTAAATACAATACCTATCGAATTATTGAATATCAAATATCATTTTTTTCAATTATTTAATATTGGTATAATTTTATGTCCAGCCCAAACCAAAATGATTATTGGTTTAGGCTATAGTATCTAATATTAATCAACATCCATGGTTGATTAAATAGGACTAAAGTCATCGAAACTAGCTTTAAAAATAAAAGTAGCGTGAAGTGTTCGCAAGTGCTATCAATTAAAATAGGGTCAATGTGAAAAGTTTGTGTAGAATTCCATATTGAAGGTTAAGATAAGGAAGAAAAGGCGGTTGTATAATTTCCGACAAGGACATAAAGTTGTCATTAAATTTTAAGAGTTATAAATTAAAATGAAAATTCTCATCAAGTATAAAAAGTTTATATGTAAAATACTATACATGTTGCATTCATTCACTGGGCACAAATATTAGGTGGTCATTACCTTTTGTTTTTTTCGAGTTCAATTATGGAAGTATTTATTTCTTTTTGGTGTAAGTAAATTCGTGGTATATATTTTGAAGGTTAGAGTTCATATTCTAATAATAAAAAATGAATCAATTAGCAAGTGTCTAAATGCTTATCTTGTCGGTGAGGATTTTATTTTCTAACTTTCCCTCATATTTTTTATTTTCTAATATATTTTCCTTTTAAAAGAAGTAGTGAAGTAATCATGGTTGCAAAAAGACAACTACAATAAATTCGATATAACTCACAAGTGAGATTGAGAAAGATAATATATGTACATAGACTTTATTTCTATCTTGAAAGATTAAAAAAATTGTTTCTAATAAATTTTCGATTCAAAATGATAGTAAGCAACAAAACGAAAATACTAAAAAATCAATTATATACAAAGAGATTTACAAGAAAAAAAAATAATAAAAAAAAGAGGGTGTCAATATTTCCAAGATTCTCCACAAATACAACGTGGTTGACTGAAACACATGTAGCACAACAACTGTATTCAAAGAGTTCAGAAAACTGTACAAATAAAACGTGCTGATTTTTTTTCTTTTCTTTTGAGTTAGCTTGTTAAGAAGGCGGCAATTTTAGCTGCTGCTTGGAATTTCAATACAAAATTCTCCACTCTTACTTAGGATGATATCGACTTATCCTGACTACCCCTTTTACCATAATAAAAAAAATATGGTGCAGCGGATGGGTCTGATCCTCTCTTGGGTTTGATCTCTCTTGATCAGAAGTCTTGGGTTTAAGGCCTGAATATGAAAAAATCTTTAGTAGGAAATGCTTCCCCCAAATGGGTCCTATGCGGCACGAATCTGAATTAGTCGAACTCCAATGCGGATACCGGACACTGAATGAAAAACAACAACAAAAAAAAAGAAACTACGCCTTTTATTTATGTGGTTCTTGTTTACACAAAGGCCGATCATATACTCAAATTACACAACATTATCACTTTTTTTTTCTTTTAATTGAAAAAGTCCTGTATTGCGGTTGGATTTGACTCAAATATTTCAATTTCAATTGGCATCGATCAGTTTTATGAGTTTACAAGTCAGAGTTTGTACACAAATTTAAAGAGATAAGTCCTAAAAAAAAGTAGTGTATTTAGCAAATATGTGTTGGAGGAAACTGAACACAAAAATTGCTGCGCGTAGAAATGAGATAAGGTTCACTTTGTGACACTGCAGTCTTCTCCTTTACAGCCCTTTCCAATAGACCATCTGTGTAGTAATGAAGGCCCTACCTACATTATAAATGCAGCAAGATGAAGAATGTATGCAATCCCAAAGAGAAATGATCACGTTCTTTTGGTAACTATCTTGAGTTGGTTATTAGTTATGTGATTCACAAGAGGAAAGAGAGTCATTCAACAAAGAAGTTAAAAATTAGCAACCAACGTAACGTTGTGGTAATTGTTAGAAATCGTTTCATAATGTGTAGTGTTTGCATTGTGCGCTGTAGTGTTTTAATAAATACTTCCTCCGTTCCATTTTATCCGTCCCAAATTTTCTAATTTGGTGCCTCATTTTACTTGTGCTTTTTTACTTATCAAGACAAGATAATTTTTTTTTTTTTACCATTATACCCTTAGTGTAATTGCTTACTCCTTGTTATTAGCATTCTTGAAAAATGTTGCAAAGAGGAGTAACATTAAGAGTACATCATTAAGAATATAAATGGTGTTATGGTATTGGTCATCCATCAATATTGGAACTAACAACAAGACACAATTAAGAGGGACAAAATGATAAAGTTACATTACCAATCATTGTTTTCTTAATAGCTGTGTCATCCCAATTTGGGACGGGTAAAATGGGACGAAGAAAGTACTTGCCAGGTTTGATAGATTGTATTGTTTTCCGCTGCTATATAGTGTCACACATTAGTAGTATGAAAAACAAACCTGAAGAAGGATAACACTCGTTGTGGCTTGGTTTACATAGGATTGTTATTCTTGTTACATGACTTAATCTAGGACTCTCTGTACATGATTAGTCTAGGACTCTTACGTGATTTGTATATATATATGACAGTGTATTTTCAATAATAAATCAATCAGAAATTATATCATGGTATCAGAACCCTAAGAGGTTAAAACAATCCTATGCAAACTAAGTCATAACGAGCGTTATCCTTCTTCAAAACCTACACGAAAAGTAAGATAAATCATAAAATATGATTATTAGACAATGACGCCACCACATTAAATCAGTCGTTAAGCAAATTGAATTTTTCATTGATACATAATGATTAACGATGGAGTTGATGATACTATCCAATAAAATTCGAATAACAATATATAAGCACACATGATATTTAAACTAAGGCGGCAATACAATAGGTAATTAACAACCATCCAAACAAGAAAGTAGATTTGATACGAGTGTTCTTAATGAAAATACTACTCAATTTAAAGGTAGACAAAATTTGTATCAACTTAATTTGATTAGTTCAATAGAGGCTGTGAGTTTATGCAAGTAGTAATAAAAGTCTACCACCAGATCATTTTGGAAGAGAAACAAAACATAGGGAGAAGTCTATAAATCCTTCCGTCATAATACATGACTTCATTTCGATAACCGTGGTGTCCGGACTAGCCTGCACACACCTCGACTTAATCAAACGATATACTTAACATGTATCATGTAATTTTGTTCAACAAGGCTCATGAACAAATGGGATGAAATCGATCACCTAGTGTTTTAATTTGTTTCTGCTGAAACTTGAATCTACGACCTTGTGATGCTCAATCCAATTCATTGATCACTAAACCGCACCCTTTGTGCCATAATACATGACTGCATGTTTCCAGAACGTGTGACGTGATAAAAAATTTAACAAGAAGAAACTCCAATAATTCAGTAGGACTAAGCCAATTTATTCAAACCGACAAAGCTCTGATTTGTCAAACTCAAAACTTTTAACTACTCAGTTAAGATTAGCCGACAGTCTTTGAATATATTACTATAGTTGGCAGGCCAACAGATGAAGTTAAAAAAAGAGAAGCCCTTCTCCACAAACATCAGTGTCATGGCTAAGAGTACAAGCTCAATTTTCTACAAAGGCAGCAACAATAAATCATGTTGACAAGTCCAGCTTGCACATAAGTGTCAAATTATTTCTACAAAGGCAACAACAAATTAACTCACCGTAATTTAATTTTCAACAAGGTGATTAGGCGTGATAAGCGGCCGCATTATGATAATAGGACAAGTAATTAACCAAACCTTTACTATAGACACAACACAGTACTTAAAAGAAACTAGTAGAGGGCTAAACTGATTTTTTTAAGTTGATTCTCTGGTCACCAGCACACTGCAGAAGTGCCAAGGAAGACAACTCACCATAATTTCTCAATCAAAGTGATTAGAAAAGATAAAGAGCAGCCACAAAAGAATTGGACAAGTAATGTAATGTAGTGCTTGGTAGTTGGTCAACCCCCAACAACCCGAATTGTCAGAAAACATATAGTATTACTTTGCAACAGCACACACACACACACACACACACACGGGGAGCTAATCTCGAAAGCAGCTGATGATATCAAGAACTTGCATGCTTGGTACACTTTCACCGATATTCCAGTAGATTAAATACTTTCTGTTTCTGATCAAGGTTCCGCTGTGAAAGACAAGAAATGTGCAGAAGTCGTATTAGTTTTTTTCTTGAATATTGTAACAACATTTCTTTCGGGATGAGCCACATCTCATGCAGAGCTACTCCATTTCAGATGCATTCCATGCACAGAAAAGGATATATGAATTCTCTAGAATTCCTATTAGTATTTGATTTACCTTTTATCTGAAAATGTAATCAAACATGTGATCCAAATACTCTGTTAGGCATACAGCGTACTAAGTTCCTCACAGAAAAAATAATGTTGTGAAATTCGACTCACAATTCCCCTTCTTCTGTATATAGTGACCACACCAAGTGAAATTCAACTCACCATCATCTCTTCCTCTTCATATTTGATAGCGCATAACTTCATTAAATCATATAAACTAAACACAAAAGAAATGATAAAAGGGAGTCTGATACACATGGTAACAAGTAAACAACCACAGAATGAAGAAATTGGATCTACTTTGAGAAGCCTCCATATGGGCAAAGAAGTGGCTAATACCCTATAACGCATCTTTTTGAGTCCATTGGATGTTAAATGGACTCAGAACTTTGCTTCTGATAATACCGAAGAGCTTACACTTGGTGGCGCTCAGATGGCATACAATGTGATAGATCCTGGACATGGGTACAATTTTGTCCGGGATATTCTTAAACGGCATCCTTTCAAAATTGCAGTATTTATGCGCATAAGCATTTCAGATTCTTCCATAGCATTCGGGAGAAGGAGAAGGATTGCGTACTGCCAATATAATTTCAGGGCATCAGTTTAGTGTTGGAAGCGAATATCAAGCAGCTGCAGAAGAATACCTAAATGCTTACAAAATTCTTCCTGATAGTCCGTTTGTTAATCTTTGTGTTAGGACTGCATTGATTAATCTAGCTTTTGATGTTAGACTTAAGAGTAAGCATCACCGTTGTAGTACAAGGCTTGGTATTTCTGGTCAAGTATCTAAAACTTTGTAGAGAGAATCAAGAAGCATTATTCAACTTAGCTCGGGCATATCATCCTGTAGGCCTTGTGTCTCTAGCCGCTTCATATTATGAGAAGGTGTTTTCTATTCGGAAGCCAACATATCATTCGTAGAACTGAATGCTCCCTTGTAAACTGGGTGTGTGGGGAGGTCGTCTAAGGTTTGCTCAACTAACTCCCCAACCAAGTGGATACCCTTGTATGAGTATATATATGGGAACTTGAGGATGATTACAGAATGGGGAAATGGACATTGGTGCAGCAGAGAATGACTACGAACAAAGTGTTAAGACTCCCCACAGTTCATCGCGATACCACAAAATTGGTTTCTGTACTAGCTTTTTACCCATATAACGAGGATCTTATATGCTTTCTTGTAGGTAATGATCATGTTGTCGCGTAAAATATACAAACAGATAATGTGGAAAGTGTTATATTATGGTGTTCGGGTACAAGAATCTGTATACATGCAACACCAACTTCAACTCTAGTCCAAGTCTAAGACAAGAAAACTTTTGAAGTTACTTAACACCTTCAACACTAGATTATGAATAATCTATCTAAGAAGTGTGTTTATTTTTAGAAAATAGATGAAATAGAATTTGTAAGGCCAAGTCCCCCTACTTCACGGAGTGTCCTTAAGGAATAATTCCCCTCACTGTACCTGAGGTTATGGAATCTTCCTCCCAGGATAAAATGACCTTCAATTCGAATAATAGCGGTACCTCAAATTGTTGGATTCAACGAACTCACTCAACTGTTTGATTGATCACATTGAATGTTTTGAAGACAAGAAGAGAGTTTGTAATTCAGAAAATTCGTGTCTAAACCTGTGGATGAATGCAGGTTTATATAGCCTTCATATGCCTCTTCTGAAAAGTGGCAATGGTTCACTTAAAAGGTGTGACCTTTCCCGGATCCTCCAAAGATTGCATCTTTTCCGAACAGGCAGACCAAACAGTGCATCCTTTTGAACACTGCATGCATGCATATAACTGGAGAATCAAAACACAGAAAAAATTTATTGCGTTTATATTTTTCCTTCAGATTAAATTTCTGTCAAATAAATTTTGTCCAAAAAGATAGATCTCATCGATCGATCATTTGACAAATCCGAAGCCGAGCGAGCAACGACGACGACGGCGCGAGGCATCTCTTATTTCTTGCCTCACTTACCAAGTGGAATAAGTATTTCTTAATATAAACACTTAAAAGTCACATTCTCCCACCAATGTAGGAGAAATAGTATACTTTTCATTTTAGAGTATACTTTCCATTTTAGTGTTTTTCTTCTCTATTTTTTCTTCCACTTGGTTTCCTTCATTTTTCATTCACACTTTATCTATATTTTGAACCCAACAATCCCCCACATGAATGTGGAATGAATAATTTTTTGTAAAATTTTACCGACAAGTATGTGATCATCAAGCAAAGACTGATTACATCTGGATAAGTGGGTTTCTCTTTGAACTTTCCGTAGTGAACATGCATCGGATGCACTCGGTCAATCGGTAGATTTGATATCTTTGAACCGTCGAGCTTTAATGTACACCTAGACAACACATGTCACACAATCAACCTTTTACCGTTTATGGTTCTCACGATTTTATTCTTTTCAGCCATGAACACGTCTTGGTTTCATGAGAGCTTAGAGAATAGACCTTTACTAACATTCTCCTTGAAGCGGCTTCCACTTCGCCCTCACATAGGTGATTTCTAAACGTTCAATCCTATAGATTAAACTATTTGGTCAAATCTGCCAAATTTAGATAATCATTAAAAGACTTTTCACCTTAAGTCTTATTCTTGTTTACTAAACATTGTCTACATCATGAGAATGGGTTGGGTAATTGACAATGTTGAACCTGTCAGACACAACTTTGTTTGATCTCCTTGAACCTAGCTCTTGGGATCTCCAGTCTGCTAGGTAGAGTTACCGCCATGCTGACTTGTCCTAGGCCTTAAACCCATTTTCTTGGATGTCCTTCACACTCATTCTCTAGATAGACCTTTTGTAAGTGGATCCGACACATTATCCTTTGACTTTACATAGTGAACAGTGATAATTCTACTAGAGAGAAGTTCCCTAACAGTATTATGTCTCCGTCGTATGTGACGAGATTTATCGTTGTACATCATGCTCCCTGCCCTACCTATTGCCGCTTGGCTATCACAGTGTATACATACCGGTGCCACTGGTTTGAGCCAATAAGGAATATCTTCCAAGAAATTCCGGAGCCATTCTGCTTCTTCACCGGCTTTATCCAATGCGATAAATTCAGATTCCATTGTAGAGCGAGCAATACAAGTCTGTTTGGATGATTTTCAAGAGACTGCTCCTCCACCGATAGTAAATAAATATCCACTTGTGAATTTTACTTCGTTCGATCCGGTGATCCAATTTGCATACCTATATCCTTCAAGTACCGCGAGATATTTATTATAATGTAAGGTATAGTCTTGAGTGTATTTAAGATACCCTAAAACTCTTTTCATTGCCCTCCAATGAGTTTTGTTGGGAGTACTCGTGTACCAACTCAATTTACTAATAGCGCATGTTATGTCTGGTCGTGTACAGTTCATTATATACATTAAACATCCCAATACTCTTGTGTACTCCAATTGTGAGTCACTTTCACTTTCATTCTTTCGAAGTGCAAAGCTCACATCCAATGGAGTCTTGGTAATACCGAATTCCATATACTTGAATTTTTCAAGTACATTTTCGATATAATGAGACTGTGACAATGCCAACACTTGTGGAGTTCTATGGATTCTTATTCCTAAGATCACATCCGCAACTCCAAGGTCTTTCATATCGAACTTACTCTCGAGCATTAGTTTTGTTGCATTTATGTCAGAAATGTCTCTACTGATGATCAACATATCATCCACATATAAACAAACAATGACTTGGTGATTCAGAGTGTCTTTAATATAAACACATTTATTACATTCATTTATCTTGAACCCGTTTGCCAACATGGTTTGGTCAAACTTTGCATGCCATGTTTAGGTGCTTGCTTTAGTCCATACAACGACTTAATAAGTTTACACACCTTATTCTCTTTTCCTGGAACCAAAAAACCCCCAGACTGTTCCATGTAAATTTCTTCCTCCAATTCTCTATTTAGGAATGCGGTTTTCACATCCATTTGATGGATTTCAAGATCATATACCGCCGCCAAGGCAATTAACATTCGAATCGATGTTATCCTTGTTACTGGCGAGTATGTATCAAACTAATCAAGGCCTTCTTTTTGTTTGAAGCCTTTTACTACAAGTCTTGCCTTATATTTGTCAATAGTACCATTCGCCTTCATTTTCCTTTTGAAAATCCATTTAGAACCTAAAAAATTATTTTCTGGAGGAAGATCAACCAATTCCCACGTATAGTTGCTTAAGATTGAATCAATCTCACTGTTGACTGTCTTTTTTCAAAAGGATGAGTCTGACGACGACATCGCTTCTTTAAATGTTTGAGTCTCATTTTCTAAGAGAAATGTTACAAAATCTGATCCAAATGAAGTAGACGTTCTTTGACGTGTACTACATCTTGAATCCTCTTTATTATGTACATTCTCACTTGGTTCATCTCGAGGCCGTTTAGATCCTCCACTAGACTGTTCATGTCTAATTTTATAGGGTAAATATTTTCAAATAATTTAACATTATCTGATTCAATTACCGTATTTTCATTTATATCTGGATGTTCGGATTTATGAACCAAAAACCGACATGCTTTACTGCTTTTAGTATATCCTATGAACATGCAGTCCACAGTCTTAGGTGCTTTCTTAACCCTTTTAGGCATAGGAACTTGGACCTTCGCTAGACACCCCACATTTTGAAATATTTCAAGTTGGGTTTCCTTTCTTTCCATTTTTCTTTTCGAAGCATCAGTTCGGAACAATGTATCCTTCTGAAGCATCAGTTCGAAACAGTGCATCCTTTTGAAGCATCAGTTCGACACACTGCATGCATGCATATAACAGGAGGTAGGGGTGAGCATAAAATACCAAAAATCGAATTACCGAACCGAACTGAAAAATTTGATAATTGGTATTCGGTAATTTGGTATTTGGGATGGTATTTGGGAGTAAAATTTTAAAATTACGGTATTTGGGTTCGGGATTGGTAAAAAATATTACTACCGTTTGGTATTTGGTATTTCTCGAAATTCCAATTATAGTTAAGTGATCCATAGGCCACATACCTAGTCCACACTCCAAAGGTCACATACTTGTGTGAATATTGCTCAAGCAAACTTTGAACTGTTAAACATAGTCATAAAGTAAACTACTAACTTTACATACCAGACTTCCTTGCAACCAACATATGACAACTTTTGAAGAAAATATCACGCTAAGACTGAAAATCGGGGATTGGAAGGGAACGGTAGACACGTGATTTTTGACCTTCTCCCGAGTGTAATATATATATTTTTCGATATTAAATATTTATATTTGATTCGATATTATTTTAATTATTATTTTATTTTTAGTAAAATTTTAATTTAAAAAATAAATAACTAAATGAAGTTAATTTTAGGATATTATTTTATTTTATTCCTATTTAAAAAAAATAATACAAAAATTAAAAAAAAATATGTTTCTTTTTAAATAAATAAGTTAGTAGTTTTTGTACTATCTTAATTATATTATTTATTTTTGGCTATTTTTAGACTTTTATTGTATTGTCTTAAATATAAAAATTAATTAATTATTATTATATTATTATTATTATTATTATTTTATTTGTTATTATTATCTTATTTATTTATTTATTATTTTTTTGTTATTATTATTATTTAAAAAAATAAATTAATCCTATCCTATCCTAAAAAAACTACCCCAACCAATCCCACATTTTCCTCATCCTCCTCAACTCCGTCCAACTTCCCCAACCATTTACATATATATACACACACGGACAAGACACAGAGAAAAAAATATACAACATTTGGGGGAGAGTAACAGTGAACAACATTTGAAAGGAAATAGAGATTAAAAAAGATCAAAAAATTGAGAAAGAAGAGAAAATTTAGAAAAGGAAAAGAAGGCAAAAAGTGAAACAAAAAAAAAGGGAAAGAGGGACGACTTGAATTAAAGTTCGGGTTCCGTTTGAGTTTTCCGGTGAAGGCGTTCTTGTTTCTATTCTACTACACAGGTTTCTATTTGATTCATATTTGATTTAAAAGTTGTAAATCAAAGCATGAATGAAGTTGTTTAAATGTTTCATAAATTATTTAGCCTTTATTGTTGATCAATTATGTGAGTATTTTTTTTTTTTTTTTTTTATTGTTAACTCTTAGAACCTATATTAATTTCTTCGTACATGATTCAATATGGGTAAAATATGGTACACCCTTAATTAGTTTTATGAGATATTTGTTTGTTGGTACGTCAATTTGGTTCCATGCATGTTGTCATTGGGTGTAAAAAAAAGAAATATATATTTTTCATTTTTATTACACAGATTATTATTAGTAGTAAGAGTGAGTGAAAATATAATTATTGAATAAACTTTGGTTTGATTTTTTTAGTAGATCATTAATAATGCATAATTATGTCTTCTTGGTCAAAAGAAATTCGGTTCCACTCACTGATATGATTAGTTTAATGAGTTATGTTTTTAAAAACAAATATAATGCTAAATTTCTTTTACAAAAAAAAAATGCAACATTAATTGAATAGTAAAGTTAATTTTAATAAAAAATCAATAATATAATGTTCAAATTAGAAAGGTTCAAAAGTGTGAAATATATCATATTATCGTTTGTTTGGTTTGATTTAATTTTGTGGGACAAATTATTCAAGACTTTGGTTTCTCTTTAGTTAATGTTCTGGTCATATGTTTGATTTTCTTTTTAGTTTAATATTGAATTATGTTTGAATTTGTCTTGGTCACATGTCCAGTTTATCCCTTGATTATTATTAAATTAATCTTCAATTTATAGTACTGTTACTCTTTTAAAGTTGTTCGTTGTTAGTTGACTTCTTGAAAAGCTGTTTAATATGCACCAATCATTGGCATTAGACTTACATACTTAAAGGCCAAATCGGTTAATTTCGTGAGTAAAATAAAAAGAAGTTGTGAATTAATTCAAGATTTATTGCAAATTTGAAAAAGAATAAAATTGAAAGTAGGTAAGGAAAACTGTCGCGAGTTTACAAGAGACGAACCAACGCCTTTAACGCTAGATGAGGTTTAGGCACGCTTAAAATGTTCGTCTCAATTAAGAATGTGGCGTACGCATCTTTTCAAGACATTTAAAAATACAAGAATGTAAAAAATACACCTTGGTAAATATTTTCTAAAATTAACTTGACAAATATTTTTCAATTTTCACCTATTTATTTAATATGAAATAATAGACGAGACTTTAGATATATAAAATGAGCAATTTTAGGCCTTAACGTAATTTATCAAAATAGTTTAAGACAAGATAAGTCAATAAAAGCGACCGTGCTAGAACCACGGGACTCGAGGGGTGCCTCACACCTTCCCCTCGATCAACAGAATTCCTTACCCATTTTTTGTTTTCACAGACCAAATAAGAGTCATTTCCTTTTGATTAGGGATTCAATAAGGTGACTTGGAACACCATAACTCAATTCCAAGTGGCGACTCTGTTAATAAATTAATCCCTATTCAATATCGTCACTTTAATTGGAAAAACCCTTCGACTTGATCCCTTCAAGCGAAAAAAGGGGTGTGACATCTCTGGCGACTCCACTGGGGAATAAATAAGAATTCGAGCTTTGATATTGACTTTACTTGCTTTAATTATTTTATAATGTGTTTATTGGCCTTATATGCTACTTGTCGCTCATTTACTGCTTTGATATTATTTGAATTGTATTATCTATTGTCTTCTCTCGTGTACCCCCTCTGAGTCTCTGAAATAGGATAGAGAGAATGCAGCATATGCATCCCACCTTCTTTTTGAGATAGCCGGAGTGTCAAGGCACCTGGTGAAGGATATAGTCACACATGTTAGGCGGGGTTCGGATCGGCAACGAAGGCGGTGTTGTCCTGCTACCGACCAAGTTGTCCCTCCCAGACTCGAGTGTCCGCTCGGGTAAGCCAGTCTAGACACCTATCCCTATTAGGTTTAAACTTAGAAGAACTGAAAACTCAGAATCTGGTTATTCCTATTAGGTGCCGCTTTATTTGCATCGCATTTGATTTAGCGGGACTCGACACAGGGGTCGGGTCTGTCCAGGACAGGTAACCTACTTTATAAAGACCAACATGTGCATCCTACGTGCTCTTTGACATTTGTTTGGAAGGCTATTTGTGTGTTGACCGGCTTTTAGGCAACATTAAAATGCAAGAGATTAAATTATCGTCACACTTAGTGAATCATTTTTCTTAAAGAAAAATTTTATTTTTAAAAGAGAAAATTTTTAGTAACATAGTTTTATGGGTTATATGAACTACGGGGGTCTGATTCTCACTCTTAGTGAGATACGTAGGAAGTCCTTCCCAGGATACGACCCTATCTTTTAAAAAATTATTCGATTTATTGGGAAATATTTTGAAAATATGATTACTTTCATAATTATTTTTCTAATTCTCAAGTCCAATTTTTATATATATCTTAATAACCCTGAATTTTTAGGGATCATGAGGCTAAAGTTTTACAAAAAAAAAAAAATATTTCAATAGCCCGGAATCTTTAGGGATCATGAGGCTAAGGTTTTACAAAAAAAAATAACAATAATAAAATAAATATATATTTTAATAGCCCGAAATCTTTAGGGATCATGAGGCTAAGTTTTTACAAAAATAAATAAAAATATATAAATCTTAACAGCCTTGAATCTTTAGGGATCATGAGGCTAAGTTTTTACAATATATATATATATATATATATATATATATATATATAAATAAATCTTAATAGCCCTGAACCTTTAGGGGTCTTGAGGCTGAATTTTGTACGACATATATTTCAAGAACTACGCACACCTGATTCTCGTCTTAATGAGATACGTAGGCAGTCTTTAAAAAAAAAAAATTGAACTCTGACACATTAATTTTCTCCAAAATCAAAATAGTGTTAAGGTGGTTGGTTTGTGGCTAAGTTGGCATCTCACCAATACAACACCATGTTCAAAGAACAAGTAAGATGATCCACAAAAAATGATACAGGGTTTGAGATGAGTTGGTATAGATTGTTAGAAATGAGGAATAATAAGAAATGATCTGAAAAGTGAGAAATTTGGAGCAAAATATGAAAAACTTGCAAATACTGAGAGAGAAAAAGAAAGTTCTCACATGAATTTTACATGTTTCAATGTTCACTTGCCTCTAAACTCCATAACACCAAAGTTGGACATGTACGAGGGTCATGGTGATCCTTTGACTCATATGAAAAAGTTTTGTAATCAATGAAGAGGAGTAGGGGATAAGAAAAATTGTTGATGACTTACTTTGGAGAGAGTTTGAGGTGATAAATTCAAAATGATCGAGTTCAAAAAAAAAAAAAGATGATGTAGCAATGATTATGGAGACTCCATTAAGGCCGACGTGCAATTCAATGGCTAAAATATTAAGTTCGGCAATTTAGAAGTCAATCTGCTCCCCACGAGGAAGAATTTTTGGAAGTTTTTTTTGTTTTCTTTCTACTACCCGAATTATTTTAGGATTAGAATTTGGGATATATCTTATCTTATTTTATTATAATTTTCATTCTAATCCTTCTATCTTTGGTCCACAAATGTGTCTTTTTTTATTTTTATTTTATTTTTATTTTATATTATTTTGGTGTCTTTCTTTTCTTTAGAGAGCTCTTTCTATGGTGATTCTAGTGATATGATTTACATGTTGAATTCACAGACTGATCTATAAATTCAATCTAATTCTGAAATATTTGACAAGAAGATAGAGTTGAAAGAAAAAGCATATAAGAAAATAAGTAAAGTGTTCAGGTATTTGGGGTGATATTACAACCTCTTTTCAAACGTATTGAGGCAATCACTTTGTGAATCAGGAAATAACATGATCATCGATTAGAAGATTCAATTTGAGAATTTTTAATGGGGTCGATCGGAGGATATTTACTATCCACTATAAGGAAAAACAAAAGAAAGTTAGCTCCAAAAGGGCATGAGTCACTCATTGAGAAAAAAAGTACAGTATAAGTGGACATGTATATTTCACAAGCTTAAAAGAAGTGACGCAAGTGCATGAGCTTAATCACGATCAATGTTGAAAAAGATGTGTATGATCTTCATGTTCTACTCTCAGATTACATGTTATGTACTTGTGTTTTTAAGGATTGATATGATGAAGGGATTTCATTCTACTACCCAAATGTTGTGTCATCCTTTGTTACCCCTTTTGAGCTTTAGTGTTATTTTCTTTCGTACCCCTCTTTTGGAATCAAAATGGAATTTGAAAAAATCGGAAAAAAGAAGTATCAAGAAAAATGGAGTAAAACAAAAAAGTTGAAAAAAAAGAAGAAGAAATCAATCAAAAATCCAAATTCAAGCAAAAAGAAATGTCTGAATTACGTTTGACCTGATTCTTGCTATGACAAGATACGTAGGCAGCCTTACTCTGGGGTTCAGTCTAACCAAAGGAAAATTCAAGTTACCCAGAATGAAATAAAACTGGGGTAAAAGTTTATTTTCTTAAACGAGTCGATTCCAAAAGTTGTAACTTTTACCCAATGTTGTGTACATTTTGAGCCCCATGCCGACCTTTATTTCTATCCCATTCCAAAAGCTAAATTACAACCAGAGGAAGACCTTCAGATCAATCTTTGAGAATGTCAAGGCTAAACATGTTATGGGTGAATGATATTTCAAATTTTGAGTGTTATTTTATAAAAAGAAAAAAGAAAAAAAATGAAAATGAGAGAGTCTTATTGGTGAAAATCCTTTTGGGCATCATAAGACGACCGTGAGTTGTTAGATCAATAAAAATGAGAGTCTTATTGGAAAAAGTCTTCATGGGCACCATAAGACGACAATGAGTTGAAAAAGAAAACAAAATGGGAGCGGCTTGTTGGCGAAAACCCATCGAGGTGTCTCTAGTCGAAGGAGGATTGTAATCCAGAGGGAGCATGTTCAAGAATAGATCCATTTCAAATTCAATGAGTGGGCGAAAGTTGATAGTGATTAGTTTGGGTAGACAAGGTTATGAAATTCAAAATGCATGTTATAATCACTGGAATCAACTGTCGCACCCAGATAATTTTTTATTTTTGACGTTTTGGAAAAAAGATGTCTATTTTTTTTTTCTTTTCTTTTTATTATTATTTTTCTTTTTTGATTTTATGTCTTTGTCATCGAATGGAAAATCAATATCGTCATCTTTCATGCATTTTGAGTTAAATTTATGTTAAGACAAGTGAGAAAGAACTTCAAAACTTGCTACCAACTCCCTCAATTGCACAAAGCATGACAAAGAACTGATGCACCAAGTTGAAATGCTTCAAAATAAAGTGAGATATTCAAGAATGCTTGTCACCCGACAATTTTTAGATTCATAGAAGTATAAGGAGTGTATTTGAAGTTGAACCTAGAGGCATCATGCAAGAGAAATATGATTTTAGTCATAGAGTTTCAGTAGTCAGAATTGGAGGTCAAGAATACAACAAGTCAATGATACTTATCAAAGATTTGAAATGGAGCTGAGCATGACAAGTGCAAGAGATCGCCTCAATGGCAAAATACCACAAATCAACCACCGTGTTTTAAATTAGAAAGTTTTCTTTATATGAAACAAAAACATGTTGCTTTCAAATCAAAGGCTTCAAAGCCTAAATATCAGAAAGATCCAATTCCTGATTTTTGCAAATACAATAGGTAATATTGCTACACATGTTTTGTAATCACAATCATGGTAAAACTCATCATCATTTACCCCTAGGAGACGCATTTCCTTATTTGGGTAAGTCATTTTTCATGTGTTAGGTGATGCACTTTCTAACTTGAAACAATCACTCCTAGAAGGCGCACTTTCTAGTCGAGTCATTTCATTTAATAACTAGGAGACACACTTCCTAGTCTGAATAAGTCAGTTTTTCATTTGTCAAGTGAAGAACTTCCTAACTTGAACCATCACTCCTAGAAGACACACTTTCTAGCCGAGTCATTTCATTCAACTCTTAGGAGACACACTTCCTAGTCTAAATAAGTCAGTTTTCATTTATTAGGTGAAACACTTTTTAACTTGAACATTCACTCTTAGAAGACGCACTTTCTAGTCGAGTCCTTCAATTTACTCTTAGGAGACACATTTCCTAATTTTGGTCATCAGTTTTACTTTGAAAAAATGCATTTCTTTAGCAGGGCCTTGATTCACTTTTTTTACTGTACTTTTTAAAAGTTGTGATCTGATGACACTCACAAAATTTTCTAGTGCTGACTGGAGAAAAAAATTTGTTCGTATTTATTGGGAATTTATTTTTTGCTCAGGACCCTCCTAAAGAATGAGAATTTATTTTGTGCTCAAGACCCTCCTGAAGAATGGGATAGGACCCTCCTGTAGAATGAGAATTTATTTTGTGCTCAGGACGCTCCTGAAGAATGGGACAGGACCCTCCTGAAGAATGAAAATTTATTTTTTGCTCAGGACCCTCCTGAAGAATGGGACAGGACCCTCCTGAAGAATGGGAATTTATTTTATGCTCAGGACCCTCCTGAAGAATGGGAATTTATTTAATGCTCCGGACCCTCTTGAAGAATGGGACAAGACCCTCCTGAAGAATGAGAATTTACTTATTGCTCAGGACCCTCCTGAAGAATGAGAATTTATTTTATGCTCAGGTCACTCCTGAAAAATGAGACAGGACCCTCCTGAAGAATGAGAATTTATTTTATGCTCAGGACCCTCTTGAAGAATGGGACAGGACTCTTCTGAAGAATGAGAATTTACTTATTGCTCAGGACCCTCCTGAAGAATGGGACAGAACCCTCCTGAAGAATGAGAATTTACTTATTGCTCAGGACCCTCCTGAAGAATGAGAATTTATTTTATGCTCAGGACCCTCTTGAAGAATGGGAATTTATTTTATGCTCAGGACCCTCCTGAAGAATGGGACAGAATCCTCCTGAAGATTGGGAATTTATTTTATGCTCAGGACCCTCCTGAAGAATTGTACAGGACCCTCCTGAAGAATGGGATGCTAGTTTTCTGTTTCACCTTTTATTTTGAGTTCAGGAACATATTTGAAAAATCAAAAATTGTAAGTTCAGGAGCCCGCCTGAAGAACAGGGTGAAGAAAGAAAGTTCAGCAACCCGCCTGAAGAACAGGGTGAAGAAATTGTAAGTTCAGGAGCCCTCCTGAAGAACAGGGTGAAGAAGTTGTAAGTCCAGGAGCCCGCCTGAAGAACAGGGTGAAGAAGTTGTAAGTCCAGAAGCCCGCCTGAAGAACAGGGTGAAGAAATTGTAAGTCCAGGAGCCCGCCTGAAGAACAGGATGAAGAAATTGTACATCCAGGAGCTCGCCTGAAGAATAAGGTGAAGATTTTCAAGATCAAGTTAGAGGAAAATTTGGAGAACGAGTCGATTGTCAAGTTCCTCTCCAATGCCAAAAGCCAATGAGAAGGAACATTTGTTGTTTCAATTTCAACGCAGAAAAATGACTATCTCACCATTTGAGAAGTCATGAAGATTCAAGACAAGATTCCAGAAAAGTTGCATAGATAGGATCTTTCTCTTGTATCTTTATTTTTTTTATTGTTCATTTCAATGTAAAAGCAAAAAGTCGAAAACCGAAAACTCGATGGAATCTCACTCAAACTCTAACTCAATGTCTCACCATTTTACCTCATTGAACTACATGTGACCTGATTCCCTTAAAACCCGGGATATGTAGGCGGTCCAAAACAGGACTCGGTCACATCTTTTATTTTATTATATCTTTACTTTTAGAATAATCGGAGAGTCAAAAATCATCTTTTGTCTACTTCTTTGTAAGAAAACTCTTCGAGATTTCAAACAAAGAGGGGCAAAATGTAGACACGTGATTTTTGACCTTCTCCCGAGTGTAATATATATATTTTTCGATATTAAATATTTATATTTGATTCGATATTATTTTAATTGTTATTTTATTTTTAGTAAAATTTTAATTCAAAAAATAAATAACTAAATGAAGTTAATTTTAGGATATTATTTT
This sequence comes from Capsicum pubescens, assembly GCA_030864215.1. NCBI lineage: Eukaryota > Viridiplantae > Streptophyta > Magnoliopsida > Solanales > Solanaceae > Capsicum > Capsicum pubescens. The sequence goes on along the minus strand of CM061540.1, from coordinate 8,246,166 downwards.
ATTTTATTCCTATTAAAAAAAATAATACAAAAATTAAAAAAAAATATGTTTCTTTTTAAATAAATAAGTTAGTAGTTTTTGTACTATCTTAATTATATTATTTATTTTTGGCTATTTTTAGACTTTTATTGTATTTTCTTAAATATAAAAATTAATTAATTATTATTATATTATTATTATTATTTTATTTGTTATTATTATCTTATTTATTTATTTATTATTTTTTTGTTATTATTATTATTTAAAAAAATAAATTAATCCTATCCTATCCTAAAAAAACTACCCCAACCAATCCCACATTTTCCTCACCCTCCTCAACTCCCTCCAACTTCCCCAACCCTTTACATATATATACACACGGACAAGACACAGAGAAAAAAATATACAACATTTGGGGGAGAGTAACAGTGAACAACATGTGAAAGGAAATAGAGATTAAAAAAGATCAAAAAATTGAGAAAGAAGAGAAAATTTAGAAAAGGAAAAGAAGGCAGAAAGTGAAACAAAAAAAAAGGGAAAGAGGGACGACTTGAATTAAAGTTTGGGTTCCGTTTGAGTTTTCCGGTGAAGGCATTCTTGTTTCTATTCTACTACACAGGTTTCTATTTGTTTCATATTTGATTTAAAAGTTGTAAATCAAAGCATGAATGAAGTTGTTTAAATGTTTCATATATTATTTAGCCTTTATTGTTGATCAATTATGTGAGTATTTTTTTTTATTTTTATTTTATTGTTAACTCTTAGAACCTATATTAATTTCTTCGTACATGATTCAATATGGGTAAAATATGGTACATTCTTAATTAGTTTTTATAAGATATTTGTTTGTTGGTACGTCAATTTGGTTCCATGCATGTTGTCATTGGGTGTAAAAAAAAGAAATATATATTTTTCATTTTTATTACACATATTATTATTAGTAGTAAGAGTGAGTGAAAATATAATTATTGAATAAACTTTGGTTTGATTTTTTTTAGTAGATCATTAATAATGCATAATTATGTCTTCTTGGTCAAAAGAAATTCGGTTCCACTCACTGATATGATTAGTTTAATGAGTTATGTTTTTAAAAACAAATATAATGCTAAATTTCTTTTACAAAAAAAAAATGCAACATTAATTGAATAGTAAAGTTAATTTTAATAAAAAAATCAATAATATAATGTTCAAATTAGAAAGGTTCAAAAGTGTGAAATATATCATATTATCGTTTGTTTGGTTTGATTTAATTTTGTGGGACAAATTATTCAAGACTTTGGTTTCTCTTTAGTTAATGTTCTGGTCATATGTTTGATTTTCTTTTTAGTTTAATATTGAATTATGTTTGAATTTGTCTTGGTCACATGTCCAGTTTATCCCTTGATTATTATTAAATTAATCTTCAATTTATAGTACTGTTACTCTTTTAAAGTTGTTCGTTGTTAGTTGACTTTTTGAAAAGCTGTTTAATATGCACCAATCATTGGCATTAGACTTACATACTTAAAGGCCAAATCGGTTAATTTCGTGAGTAAAATAAAAAGAAGTTGTGAATTAATTCAAGATTTATTGCAAATTTGAAAAAGAATAAAATTGAAAGTAGGTAAGGAAAACTGTCGCGAGTTTACAAGAGACGAACCAACGCCTTTAACGCTAGATGAGGTTTAGGCACGCTTAAAATGTTCGTCTCAATTAAGAATGTGGCGTACGCATCTTTTCAAGACATTTAAAAATACAAGAATGTAAAAAATACACCTTGGTAAATATTTTCTAAAATTAACTTGACAAATATTTTTCAATTTTCACCTATTTATTTAATATGAAATAATAGACGAGACTTTAGATATATAAAATGAGCAATTTTAGGCCTTAACGTAATTTATCAAAATAGTTTAAGACAAGATAAGTCAATAAAAGCGACCGTGCTAGAACCACGGGACTCGAGGGGTGCCTCACACCTTCCCCTCGATCAACAGAATTCCTTACCCATTTTTTGTTTTCACAGACCAAATAAGAGTCATTTCCTTTTGATTAGGGATTCAATAAGGTGACTTGGAACACCATAACTCAATTCCAAGTGGCGACTCTGTTAATAAATTAATCTCTATTCAATATCGTCACTTTAATTGGAAAAACCCTTCGACTTGATCTCTTCAAGCGAAAAAAGGGGTGAGACAGGAACAACAAAAAAGAAGTCTTCATGATATGATACATAACACCATTGCTGGCTGCAGTTGCCCAACTCTAATGTTCCTAACGTAGGTCGGAATATGGATTTAACCAAGGGTACTTGGTCAAGCTTTCTTAATCCTTGTGTTCACATGTCAACAACGGATAGAAGCAAAACTCAGCATTTGACAGACAACATAACATATATTACTCTCCATCACATTTATAAAAAGTAATATTATGACTTTACATCACATTTACTTCCAGTTCATGCTGCATCCAGTTTGATGTAAATGTTATTCGTGTTACATGTAGTTCTCCCCTTCTTGGAGCTAGATCAAACTACAATAACATAGGTTTTAAGATGTTTCATTAATTGAGTCACACGTATCAATGTGTAACAAGACCAAAAAAAATTAATTTTTTCTGGTGTAAAACTGTGTATTCAGAGGTGTCAAAACGTTGGTTGGAAATCACCACTATTATCAACAAATAGGATCACTACAAGCATGTCCAACTTTAATATGGTAATACTGAATTCCGTACCGAACCAAAATTTAATTTACCGATTACCGAATTACCGAATCGAAGTTTAATGGTATGGTATTTGGTATCTATTTTCAATTACCGATTATCGAATTACCGAACCCGAGTTATGGAACCGAATACCGAATGCCCACCTCTAACTGGAGGATCAAAACACATATTAAATTTTTGTCAAATAAATTTTGTCCAAAAAAATATATCAATCGAAGCCAAAGCCGAGCAAGCGACGATGACGCGAGTCATCTGTTATTTCTTGCCTCACTTACCAAGTGAAATAAGTGTTTCTTAATATAAACACTTAAAATTACATTAGTATACTTTTCATTTTAGAGTACACTTTCTATTTTAATATTTTTTTCCTCTATTTTTCCTTCCACTTGGTTCCTCCATTTTCCATTCACATTTTATCTATAATTTGAACCCAACAGAAAGCTCTACTCGCGCCTCTATATTCAAACCTGAGCGATTGCCGGGATCAGTGGCACCAGATGTTGGGTCACATCATGTGGCACCAATTACCCGCAATTGGTGGCCAACACCAGTAAGGCAACCCCTTTGAACTCAGAGCTTGGATTAGAGTTGTTGAACATTCTTATCTTCTTCTTTGGTTGTCCAAATATAGTGTTGAAGTACAAGCATGCTGACTTAGAATTGTCTTTTTCCATGTCTTGCTTGGTAGTTAACAAAGACCTTTCTTTCGGGTTTTGTTTTCATAATGTGAATTATAACTTTTATACTACCAACATATATTATCACCTTTATCTTGAGCCACCACTGCTCTCACCATATACTCTGTTTCAGCTTTGGTAACAGCTGGTTACTTCTTACTTTACCATATTGAATAGAGTATTAAGTTTCAAGTCACTCTATCAGCCCGATAACCCCTTACAGCCATCTTTCACAGTTCCAGCTCCTGAGATACTGTTTCTCCAGTATTTACTTTGTTGTTTTTCATTTACTTATTCATTTGTATTTTACTTGAAGATTTTTTTGATATCACGAAGGAGCTATTCTACTATGACTAGTTCCTTTTTAAGTCTTTTAAAGAAATTCCTATGTAAAACTAGAGGAAGAATCATGATACAAGATTTTACCCTAAAAAGCTACTATATGCACTAAGCAGTTTGTGACTTTGTGATGATTCCCTTCCCCAAAGATTTGTGATAAGTGGTCGGGATTATCAGCTGATCCAGCAGCAACCTGCAATCCATTGTCATATGTGATAAATTTGTGAGTATTACTTGGTGCAAGTATAGAAAATGTTTTTGTGAGTCTGATGAAAATGTCGGGCGGAGTTGGATTAAGTTGTCTTGCAATTTCCAGTCCTATGTACTAGTCCTGGAATTTCAGCTCCTACACTGTAAGCATAGGAATTTGTAAGTTTTTTTTTTTGTATTATATGTTGCTGTTCCCAGCAGGGTTTTCGCCATCCAATATAGCTTAATGACTTGCTTGGGTTATCTAAGGAGATGAGGCCTCCTCTGATCAACCCTTACTTCCATGATTGAGCTATGCTGATCAGAGGTGGTTAATGGTAGAAGGATGTAACAATCGGGTTAGGCGCAATTGAAAGAGAAAATACCGGTTTATTCATTTGATTCGGAAAAGAGCTAGGAAGTGCCAGGGCTCTCCTCTTTCAATTGCAGCAACTAGTTTAAGTTCAATGTTTTGTCGACATTAGATTAAGGGAAGAAGGGGCCTAAGCATGCCACATGCGGTATATTTGAGTGGCAAAGGGAAGCGAGTCCTTACCTCTAGTCTGTGCTCTTTGGACTTTTCAAACTTAGCGAACTGAAACATCTTAGTAGGAAGAAGAAACGTCTAACATGGAGTCATGGACAATGTGGATGAGATATGGAAGGATGAAACATCGTCCTTTGTAGTTTTAAAGAACCTTTAATCCTTTCCCCTCCCTAGTTTCTTATGACCCCTCCTATTCCACTTTGTCTAGTTTCTTACTGGTGTTGGCCACCAATTGCGGGTAATTGGTGCCACGTGATGTGACCCAACATCTGGTGCCACTGATCCTGGCAATCGCTTAGGTTTGAATATAGAAGTGCGAGTAGAGCTTTCCACTTTATCTGTTTGTATATTTTACACGACAACATGATCATTACCTATACGAAAGCATATAAGATCCTCGTTATATGGGTAAAAAGCTAGTGCAGAAACCAATTTTGTGGTATCGCGATGAACTGTGGGGAGTCTTTAACGCTTTGTTCGTAGTCATTCTCTGGTGCACCAATGTCCATTTCCCCATTCTGTAATCATCCTCAAGTTCCCATATATATACTCATACAAGGGTATCCACTTGGTTGGGGAGTTAGTTGAGCAAACCTTAGACGACCTCCACACACACCCAATTTACAAGGGAGCATTCAGTTCTACGAATGATATGCCCATAATCCTCCAGAATCACAAAGGGAGCATTCAGTTCTACGAAGCTGCTTATACAACTTTGCTGCCGATCGATATACATGCTTCAATATTGTCCGGAAGAAGCAGAAATACTTCCTCTTATTACGCCTTGGCAGCAGCATTTCCCGTAGCTAGCAACTTCCACAATGGGGGTGTTTTTTTGGTCATAAATTCAACAGCAAGTTGATAAAAATTAACAGCCTTTCTCTTTTTCACCAATTTTATTGCAACACAAACAAGAGCAAGTGTATGAAATTTTAGTCAAGCAAATGCATGTAAATATAATCACCTGCACGTGTTTTTAAGTCGAGAAAAATAAGAGCAATGATCTTCAAGCTTATTATTAACATGAAACAACCACAAAAAAAGCATGTGACATGTCATCCTTCGTGTCCTTAATGGCGTTCTCCTTGGTTCCAATTTAGAAACAGAATCTAAAAATCGGCCTTACAGAACAAATTAAATCTCTCTTTTTTCCTTTTGTCTATAAATTTGGGATAAAATACACAGGTTTGTCAGTTACTCTGTTAGAATTAAGTCAATAGATGCTGACATCCATCCTGTATCAAAAAATTACCCATGCATTAAACTCAAAAGAAATTCAGATATGATCCTAAAGAAGATCAAATTAACACGCTGTGCACAACTGAAATAATAAAAAGGATGACACTTAACACTTTTTCTCTATATGCAGAAAATATGAAACTGCACCAACTGATCATCAATAGGGATGTTTTTTTCTCCTGAAATAAAACTATATATGTTACAATTTCTCTAGCAGCTCATTCATATACTACTAGTAAGTATATATAGAAAAACATTTAGAAAAAAGAACTGAGAACGCGCTAGAAGGAGGGGTCGAACCTCCGACCTTATGGTTAACAGCCATACGCTCTAACCAACTGAGCTATTCCAGCTTTGTTGATGAAACATGTCTATGTTTTCTTATTTAATTTGAAGTAATCAACGACTTATAAATAGACTTCAGTATAAAATCGAAGTAATCAACGACTCTTATAACTAGACTTAAGTATAAAATCGAAGTAATCAACGACTCTTATAACTAGACTTAAGTATAAAATCGAAGTAATCAACGACTCTTATAACTAGACTTAAGTATAAAATCGAAGTAATCAACGACTCTTATAACTAGACTTAAGTATAAAATCGAAGTAATCAACGACTCTTATAACTAGACTTAAGTATAAAATCGAAGTAATCAACGACTCTTGAATAAAATCGAAGTAATCAACGACTCTTATAACTAGACTTAGGTATAAAATCGAAGTAATCAACGACTCTTATAACTAGACCTAAGCATAAAATCGAAGTAATCAACGACTCTTATAACTAGACTTAAGTATAAATTTATACAGTATCAAATAGTTATAATAGATTTTATGTATATATACAGTGGCGGAGCTAAGATTTCCACCAAGGGGTTCACAAGTGAACATACGAACTAATCGAAGGGGGTTCGACATCTACTATATATACATAAAAAATAATTTTAACCATGTATATATAGTATAATTTTCCGTCGAAGGAGGTTCGGATGAACCCCTAAATTAAGTGTAGCTCTGCCCCTATATATATATATATATACACACACACATATATAATAAATGTTACGTTGAATCTCTTTAACTTATTCATGATTTTACTTCTTGATATTTTGAATCTCCTTAAATGAAAATTGAAAATTAATTCCGACTCCGTCACTATATTTATATATATGCAACAAAATCTAAAATGTATTCAGATAATAAGATTAAATTATGGGCAGACTTTATTTCAAAGAATTAATGTTGTCTAGAAGGAGGCTATAGTGATGATCTGTAAAAGAAAAAAGATCTGCAAAGTAAGTTAAAATTTTGTTCATATGCTATATATAGTCTATGTCGTAGAGCTCTAATGTGTGTAACAATTATTCTCACATTCTAAAAAGTAAAAAGTTGTCCAGTTTAAGTCAAAATAAAACTGGTTTTCCAGAATTTTAGGGCAACTAGGATTTGATTAAATTGACTTTGGACTAGGTTTCAAATTTTGGATCATAGATTATTATTTCTAAAAATTACACAAATACACAACTTATGTTTCCAATATTACAAAATTTCAACACTCTAAACATATTACAAAAATCTCAACATATACACAGAATGCTATGTATATGTCGGCTATGTTATGTATATTAATAGAACATAAATACACAACTTATGTTTTCAATATTACAAAAAATTTCGACTCTCTAAACATATTACAAAAATTCGAACATAAACACAGAATGCTATGTATATGTCGGCTAGACTATGTCATGTATATTAATAGGGAGAGAGAATAAAGTAATTAAAAAAGTGAAAGAGAGTGTAATTACTTTCAAAAGAGTTGATATTTATGTTATTGATACTTAAAATTTTGTCTTGCGGACTCAAAATTCTTACGGGTTATTATATATTTACTAAGTAAATATTCATTACCTGTTCCTTTTAGGGGTATCATTTGAAAAAAAAAAAAAAAAACTACAAGTCCCCTCAAGGGCTTGAGATTTTATCAAATTTAATGAGAACGTAAACGCACTACCACTTATGTGTCGGAGAGATCGTGATTTGATATTTGTTTTAGTTATAACTAGAGTTAAATTTTTCTGGAGTGATCGTGTTTGTCCGAAAAATTTCAGGGCTGGCACAATGGTTCACATTTGACGTTCAAATTTTATTTGGTTGTTATAAATATAAATATGTAAAATTAGAAAGAGCATGAATATAGAAAAGTCAAATATTAGTAGTTTTTTTTCTTTTGGACCATTTTAAATATAATTTTTTTCTTTAAATTAGATTTCTATACTTGAAATTTACTGTGTGCATGACCTTAAAGATGATTACAATAAGTATTTTGGTATTTTATTTTATACGTAATGTATTTCTTACAAAATATTATTACATAATATTTGAGTATGCTGTTACAGAAAGGTAATTTTACAAAGAGTACCTATCAATATAATAAACGTCATTGCTGTTATTGGTAGAATATCGTATAGAGTAGTAAAAAATAACATGAAAAATCAATTTCAGAAAAAATCAAGTCGCTATAGTGAAATGTCATTATAACGAGGTGATGAGATCCGGAGGTTATCTGATATCTGAAATCCATTACTCCCGACTCCTAAGAATCGAACCAATTAACATAAAAAAATTGTTACAATGAATAATGGATTTCCATCTAATAACATTGTTTCTGGTACTCTTTATGATGCCTAGCCACGTTCATTGAAATGTCATTTTAGCTTTGAGGTAGTGGAGATTAACAATCACCAAACAATTTAAATTCAGAATTGTAATAATGATGGAGTACTACTTAAAGAGTCAAATGCATAATAGTGATTAATAACATGACATGATCACTTAATACACTCCACTAATCTTTGAATTAGTTCATTTAATGACAAGATCTTCTATTTATTTTATTTTTATTATTTTGAGGGGTTACTGTCCCCATCTCCAATCAACCACTTTGATAGTGATTACTAATAATCAAATGAAGTGCATCCATATCAT